>OW028740.1:31154441-31766975 GCA_932294355.1 Aporophyla lueneburgensis
GACAACCATGGCTTAAATGGTTCTAAATTGTCTGTACTATCTTCGCCTTAAAGTTTTGCACCCATCTTCCAATCACCCTATAATTGAAGGGGTCAGCTAGAACCGATGTCTGCCAGGATCGCGCGATATGTTCCAAAGAGTAACCCTGGCGAAGATATAGGCAACTGAAGGAACATGGGTGGGTTTTAGTTAGTAAAAGTCTGACACGCCCTCCCGCTTCACCTATGGTGGGAAACATTATTTGATGGATTACACATCCACGAAAAAAAATTTATATAATATGCAAAGAACAAACACTCACAACTCTTAAATTTTCCAACGATAATGGAAAATACTATAAATGAAAAACAATATAATTTAATTACCATCAACACGTTCCACTCATTTTATAAGCCAATTGAGGGGAAGACGGCAATTAATGACAACTTGACTATATCTACCTAATACCTATTAGTTATATGGAAACTTCCCTTACGTTTGTTATAACGTCATTATATTGCGCAGGTTAGTAAGAGCCTAAGATATAATGAATATTTACGTGCACTTAGTCTATTTTATTGATAGCATAATACTATAGCTTCTCATCTGTAAATGATTTCTATAAATTAGTTCGCAAAAAAAACTTTACGGAAAACACAAACTACGAAAAAAAATTATAAAAAAATATTTAAATTTCGAAAGTCGGTGTTTTTTGGATCTGTTATCTTACGGCTCCAACGATTTTCATAAAATTTAGTATACAGGGGTTACGGGGGCGATAAATCGATCTAGCTAGGATTCATTTTTATAAAATGTCGTTTTATTCGAGTTCTCAATGACCAACTTTATCGATAATCAACTTGAACATAAACTTATTATTTTAAACACAATTTACCAAAAAAATACCGAGCATAGCTCGGTCATCCAGATATTTTACTTATTTGCCACCGATTGGCACTGAAATGAAAGTAAATTTTCATTTAGTAGTGTTTTTTTTTAAAGTTGGTTGTTTTTTTTTGTAATATACCAATTAGTGTGAGTAGTCATCACTAAAAAGTGAAGAATAAGAAACTTTTTCCGCGGTCGGTGGCAAAACTAAAATACAGATGCGAGAGATACAGACTTCCGAAATGCAAGATATTTTTCACTACGAGTGTTTTGTTTGGAAGACGGTTGATTTTTTGGCAACAAAATTTTATACATGTCCAAAACACTTTTCTATTTAACTAAACTTGTTCAGTGTTTCTTATCTTCTCTAAAGAAAGACCGACACAAAATCAGAGGTCTCTTTTAAAATCCAGACATAATCTTAGTCAAGCCACAGCCATGCCATCAGACCATGAAGGTTGATGTTATGGTGATATGATGTATGATGATGGGATTATGTCTTTTAAGGAATGATGAATCATACAGATTTAAATGAACCTATCCAGCCAGTGCAGCAGGTAAACAAAAAACCGGCCAAGTGCGAGTCGGACTCGCGCACCGAGGGTTCCGAACAAACCTGTAGGTATTCTCGGTTTATGCATAAGGTTTATGTTTATGAAAATAAATGTTCTTTTTTAATTTTTTGAAAGAATTGATTGAATGAAAGGTAAATTGCGGTTTACGATTTATGACGTTTTAAAAAAAAACTACTTCCTCGACCTCGTTCAAATCAATTTTCGGTGGTAGTTTACATGATAATGTACATCATATATTTTTTTTAGTTTTATCATTCTCTTAATTTAGAAGTTACGGGGGGGGGGGACACACATTTTACCACTTTGGAAGTATCTCTCGCACAAACTATTCAGTTTAGAAAAAAATGATGTTAGAAACCTAAATACCATTTTTGAAGACCTATTCATAGATACCCCACACGTATGGGTTTGACGAAAAAAAAATTTTTTGAGTTTCAGTTCTATGTATGGGGAACCCCAAAATTTATTGTTTTTTTTTCTATTTTAGTATGAAAATCGTAATGCGGTTCACAGAATACATCTACATACCAAGTTTCAACAGCCTAGCTCTTATAGTTTCGGAAAAAGTGGCTGTGACATACGGATGGACAGACAGACAGACAGACAGATAGACAGACAGACAGACATGACGAATCTATAAGGGTTCCGTTTTTTGCCATTTGGCAACGGAACCCTAAAAATGGTAAAAGAAAAAGAAAATCTGGTAAAAAAATAAACAAAAGTGAGCACGTGTTTATCGAGCATACTATTTGGTGAAAAAATAATTATCTCTTGTGTATATAATTATAATTAGTAAAGATAATGATCAAGTTAGTGCTTAAGTTACCAAGCATGACTGAAAAACCCAACTAAACTTACCGAGCATGACCTGATGCTATTAAGCTTCAACTTAAAAAAACTAAAACATTTAAATTACGATAATAAATTTCAAACTGTTTTTTTTTAATCAGCGTCTTAGGAGATATTAAAATTTTATGGACTCTAAAAAACGGGTTCAATTTTGAGATCTGTTTCCTAATTTTTTTTTATTTTAAAACTCAGGTTTTTTTTATCTAAACGGCTAAAGTATTGAAATTATTTTTCTAAACTAATATTATGAAGAGAAATTATTTGATTCTTGTATGATTTTTTGTTACACTTTCATGCCAAAACGACGAAAGGGATTTGGCTGAAATTTGGCGCTTAGCCACTCAACCGTCCATGGTTACAAAACTTCGATCAAAAATGTACTAGATTCCCGATAAGCGCTTCAAAAACGGCCCGAAAAATAAGAGCACAAATATTTTTGTGCTCTTATTTGAAATTAGTTTGGTCCAATGATAGCCAACGATAAGACGTCCTAAATGCCGCAGCACGCGTTCAAAAATTGTGTAAATAACCACTGTAGCACCAAGTTTTTGGAAGGAATATCTTTTTTCCATAAGTTTAAATCTTCAAGTGTTTTTCATAAAATAAAAACAATCAAATAGTAAATATAAATCATTTAGCAAATAATTATGATTGTTTGACCAATGTTTGCGACAACGCACCAACTATTGTAACAAACATTGTCTGTTCTGGAACAGCGAATGCATGGAGTAGTATTGTAATTTTATATTTTATTTTTGTTTGTAGATTTCCAAGCGAGCCATTTCGCTGTGCAGAATGGGTATCTATTGTAGCGAAAGAAAGAGGAGAAGAAATATACAAACCTTATAAAAATTCATATTTGAACTTTAATTTAAATGAAAAAATAATTTGATTTAATACAAATTTAACTTCTAAATACTGGTACATAAAAGTAGACGCACCCATTTTTTATACGGGTGGATCACATTGATTTAACCCGCACTTAATTAAATAAAACTAGTGATCGCCCATTGGTCGAAATTCGACCGTACTTCATTTGAATAGAAATACATTATTAAATGAAAAAAAAAAATATAATAATAAATATAATGTGTGGATGTTTGTTACTCTTTCACGCAAAAACTACTGAATGGATTTGGATGAAATTTGGAACACAGTTTATAACCTGGATTAACACATAAGCTACTTTGTATCCCGGTAGTACGGTCCCGCGGGATATTTTCCGACCTCCACGTGGGCGAAGCCGCTGGCAAAAGCTAGTATGATTATATTTGAGATTCAGTATCACTATAGACAAATTTTTGACACTGTACTATTGTGGAGAGGGTTCGCTGGCGGGATGGCCAGGACCAGGCCGTAGGTTTAATGAGTAAAGAATAATTCTTCAGGACTCTCTTCTTTATTTTCTTAATACTTCTTAACTGCTGGATATGGAATGAATTATCACAGAAAGCTCTATTTTTATAGAATTTTTCCCTATTATTTTTAATTAATTATGACAGTTCAAATGTCATAATTATAACCAGCCTGTACAATCGTGAGGCATACAACCTCTACAGTTTGCACACGACACTAAGTTTTGTATGGGAAACTTACTAATGCCATACTTGACACTCCCCATAAAACCACAGATTTGGACCATAAACAAAAGAATATCTTTGCATGTGTGTATTAAATACACGGTAATGAATAGTAGTGTGTGTAACGTGTTATTTATTGAAAATAATGTATTTTTACACATAATTTAAAAAAATATTAAGATTCGTCACTTCTTCTCTGTATAAACTATAAGTGTGCGAAATTTCATACTCCTCCGTCCGCCCAATTTTCGTAAAAAGGGATCCAAAGTTTTCGCTTCACGTATTAATATATAGATAACTATTATACTATTTTAGTCCTACTACTTTTTTAAATCGATTAAAAATGTTTGCCACCATCAAACCGTACCTTTTCACCTAAAAAATTATATTCTGCAACTCTACGTCTTTCCATACGTACTGTGTTCTGAGCATTGAAATGTAATACCAAGAACTACGTCTAGTTCCAAAATAGAGTAAGCACGAAATTGTCAACACATTGTTTTTAACCATATTGCTTAGACTTTAAGTTTCAGTTTAGCATAAATAATTTTGTACTTATATCAAAATGACTTTTGATTTTTAAGGGACATTTTAAATTTATTGCTCTTTACCTTTCTCCGATGACAAAAGGACTTAAATATGAATATTTTGCAATCGTAATTATGCTTTATGTTTGAGTGTTAAGGATTATAATAAACTGAACTTGTTATTATTATGAAACGTTTTTCTATATTTCGTAATAAGAAATATAAATGTGTAAGTGTGTGCAAACGTGGCCACTTGAGCGCCTTATTTTTGTTCCTGATCTTCGATCAAAAATGTACTAGATTCCCGATGAGCGCTTCAAAAACGGCCCGAAAAATAAGAGCACAAATATTTTTGTGCTCTTATTTGAAATTAGTTTGGTCCACTGATAGCCAACGATAAGACGTCTTAAATGCCGCAGCACGCGTTCAAAAATTGTGTAAATAACCACTGTAGCACCAAGTTTTTGGAAGGAATATCTTTTTTTCCATAAGTTTAAATCTTTAAGTGTTTTTCATAAAATAAAAACAATCAAATAGTAAATATAAATCATTTAGCAAATACATATTATGATTGTTTGACCAATGTTTGCGACAACGCACCAACTATTGTTACAAACATTGTCTGTTCTGGAACAGAGAATGCATGAAGTAGTATTGTAATTTTATATTTTATTTTTGTTTGTAGATTTCCAAGCGAGCCATTTCGCTGTGCAGAATGGGTATCTATTGTGGCGAAAGAAAGAGGAGAAGAAATATACAAACGTTATAAAAATTCATATTTGAACTTTAATTTAAATTAAAAAATAATTTGATTTAATACAAATTTAACTTCTAAATACTGGTACATAAAAGTAGACGCCCCATTTTTTATACGGGTGGATCACATTGATTTAACCCGCACTTAATTAAATAAAATAACTATTATACTATTTTAGTCCTACTACTTTTTTAAATCGATTAAAAATGTTTGCCACCATCAAAACGTACCTTTTCACCTAAAAAATTATATTCTGCAACTCTACGTCTTTCCATACGTACTGTGTTCTGAGCATTGAAATGTAATACCAAGAATTACGTCTAGTTCCAAAATAGAGTAAGCACGAAATTGTCAACACATTGTTTTTAACCATATTGCTTAGACTTTAAGTTTCAGTTTAGAATAAATAATTTTGTACTTATATCAAAATGACTTTTGATTTTTAAAGGACATTTTAAATTTATTGCTCTTTACCTTTCTCCGATGACAAAAGGACTTAAATATGAATATTTTGCAATCGTAATTATGCTTTATGTTTGAGTGTTAAGGATTATAATAAACTGAACTTGTTATTATTATGAAACGTTTTTCTATATTTCGTAGTAAGAAATATAAATGTGTAAGTGTGTGCAAACGTGGCCACTTGAGCGCCTTATTTTTGTTCCTGATCCTTTATCTAGTGCTATTATTGATCGAAGTTACAAAAGTAACCAAATAAAATTTCGTCGAAACGTCCATGGTTACTTTTGTAACCATGGACGTTTTATGCGTCATTCGTCACTTGAAACGTGTTTATCGCTACAGTCCTTTGATAGTCGTACATTAGAAAAATACTAGATGTCGCTATATGAGATTTGTCATCCAGTAGAGTGAATTTCATCTATGGACCGGCAACATAAAATTTAGAAAAACAAAAAAGAAAATGACAGTTCATCCGTGTTGTCTAGTGAACTATGTTTGTGTGTGGATCTCCAACTAAAATATGGTAAGTTTTCTGTTTTTATACCACATTTATGTTGTTATTGTATATCAAATTAAACGTGAAGATATTTCCTTTAAGAAATATGCATTACTACGCCAATTTCGAAACGTTTACATGGAATAATATAGCTGGAAAAGTTTTATGATGACCGCGCGGACATTGTTCGTTGGTTGTTGTTGATCCATTTTTCGAATTAGTTGTTTTTGTTAAATAAATGCTTAAATATAAGAGAATACTTTACTATTAGCACTATAACAGCTATTTACAAACGAAATATATTGAGATGGGGTCTACAAATTATTCAAACGCAACTCGTAATTCATGATTTTAGTGTTGGCTCGGGGACCTTTGGAGAAGTATTTGTTTTTTCTTGATAGAAAACTAAATACTTATATTTAGATATTGGTGTCATTTTGAAGGGTATATTATGTACTATTATAATAAAAATAATTTTGCCTAGTAACTATTATACTTTTCTTGTAAAATACGAAATAAAAAATAAATACGATATTTTTTTGAAATCCCCGACTTTATTTTCTAATTAGAATTCAATATCTAATTAGCTTTTTGTTTGATTAATTTAGTTTTTTCCAATTAGAATTCGATATCTTATTAGCTTTCCGTGAGTATTTCTTATTAGAATATAGCTATAGTAGTTTTTCAGTCGTAATCGTTTTTGTGCAAAAAATTCGCAATGTCGTAAAAAAGAAAGTGAAATTTGACGCCCGGACAGTTGGGGAGATAATCGCCGCGCGGGTTGGACGGTTGAGTGGATAAGTAGACTTGGACGTGGATTAGGATATAAAGTACATTTTATCCGCATATTCTCAAAAAGTCGTTACTTATGCGGGTAAAACTGCGGCCACAGCTAGTATTTTATATGGTTGAATAGAGTTTTGTCATAGAAGTAAACCTACAATATACGACACTTTGCCTAGCACTTAAAAATCACCTGTGTAACAAAGTTTATGTGATTATTGAGCTTAGAGTGCACTCTGAAACAAGGACCACAACAATAAACAAATACATTATTTTGTTGACGTAAGTGTGCAACCTCCTTATAGTGCATAATTGTTAAATGACAAAATTATGTTCTTAACGCTTTGCATTATCTATACTTATTACTTATATACACTTATATTATTAATATTACGTTGTCCCAAGCAAACCCATCCATTTTTGACGTGTCGTTTCTTGTTCATTTTTGGACTGGTTGTAACGTGACTCGTGTCAATAGAATCGCTGCACTCTAAGTTAAATCTCAGTGGTGTTTGGTTCGCGTTTTTGCAAAATGTCTATAAAGGAGCAAATAAATTAATTCAATAAGTGATTATGAGCAACGGGTTTTACTCAAATTTGCTTGTTTGTGGGACTGGTCTGTAGGTGTTACTCATTCTAATATTACGAAAGCAGTCGGCAAGAAAGCCTTAGCAAGAAGCACTATAAAAGAATGGATGCAAAAAATTAGAAGTGGCGAAACTGACGTCGGTGAGCATCGCGGTGGTGACCATACGTCTTTGGCTATAAAAGAAGATAGAATCATCAGAACTAAAAATGCATTTAATGAGTCGAGACACTGGAGTCTAAGGGCTCTTATCAATCTACTGGACGTCCCAAAATCAACAATCCAAAGGATTGTGAGACATGGCTTGAAAATGTAGAAAGTTCTCGGAAAGTGGGTACCTCATGAACTGACAGAAGCGCAAAAGGAACATAGGGTGTTGGCATGTCAGGCGAACTTAGAGTGATATAAGAAAGACAAATCAATGCTTTCCAGAAGTATAGCTGTTGATGAAACTTGGGTCGCCCTCTACATGGAACCGGATCGTTAGCAGTCCCGCGTGGGGCTAGCCAAAAGGGAGCCAGTGCCGTTAACAAGCTGCCAGTCGACGCACGGCAACAAGAGGATGTTGATTATGAGTATGGACTGGGATGGTATAGTCTTCTGGGAGTTGCTGCCTGCAAATGAGTCCGTCAATTCCGAAAATTATGAGCCGAGTGGCAGTCTCTGCGCCCTCACGTCCCTAGCCGCCGCAGGAAGAGACGCCCCGGGCGTCGGGAGTCAATTGCGGACTCCCGGCCACCGTAGGCGCGAGCTTGCGAGCGGCGAGCAATGGGTAGCTCGCCGCCTGGTAAGGACCAAGTTCGGGTCGACGGCGCGTAGTGTTCCAAGCGCGCCTCAAAGAGATGTCAGCAAAACTGAAGGGGTCTGATAGGACCGATGCTTGCCAGGGTCGCGAAATTGTTCGAAAGAGATACCGTGACCCTGGCACATGGGCGACTGAAGGAACATGGGTGGGTTTTAGTCAGTAAAAGTCTGAGATGCCCTCCCGCTCCGCCCAGATCGGGAGAAGTCATTTGATGATTACCCATCCAGAAAAAAAATCTCTGATCCGTTAAATTATACAGGATCAGTTTTTATTCAGTGCGCAAATTGTAACCTTGAATTCAGCATATCATTCTAGACCCCCCGTAGAAATTTTCATCGGTTATACAAAAAAAAAATCAGCTGTTCCATACATTTTGACCCCGTAGGTATAAAAAAAACTTATCCTGTATAACTCAGTCTGCTTCCAGGTTCCCGCAACCAGATGCAGCATTATTTTACATGGAGCGACTGCATTTCTGACCTCCACAGCCTAGCTGGTTTAGCCTTTGGTAAGACTGGTAGTCTGACTTTTGGGCTTCTGTCTACCTGTAACGACTATAAAAGGTCTACAAATGGCAGTCGGATCCAATGTCTTAACATTCTTTCCGAGGCACGGTGGGGTCTCGATATGTAATGGATGCACATGCATCCACGGACTGACCTCGGCAAGCGTTGCTGAACCTTCAAAACGTGTGGCTGTTATCAAATATTCCGAGGTTAGTATTTTGACAAAACATAAAATTGTATTAGGGTTTTCGGTGAAGAAAAGTATAATTGACAGTTTTAAATTCTACATTTTTGCCCCAATATTGCCAGAATTGTTATATTTTTCTTTTAATATTGTTTGTTGTTATTTTTCCACAACCAATAAACTGTAAAACCGGACTTTGTTTTAATCAATCAATTGTTCCCACGGCCATTAAATAAAACATGATAAATCATATAATTGATATTTAAAGCGCATTTTTCTTTTAATTATATTCATTGATTGCTATGGTAACTTCTGCTTTAGCTATAATGATAATGTGATATAAAACAAAAGGACAATCATAGGCGACCAAAAAATCATCCAAATACTAATTTGATTTACTAAAATGAATGAATGAATGAAATGGACCGAACCCAGCGTGGTTTGACCAGACTCGATTAATGGAATTAATCCAAGATTTGCTCTATCCCTGAGGCTTCATATTTCATGATGCTACAGAGATCATTGCAAATCAAGGAGAAGATCGAGGCCATTATGGTAGGGTAGATGTGCCTTAAGGATAAGGAAGGATAGCGAACCAAACCGGTTATCCATCCTAAAGTAGTAGAGACTAGAGTATTGGACTAGAGGGGAAATTAAATTTAGACAAAAGATTTACTGACAAATCTCAAGTCGAGCTAATCGAGTAAATCTTTTGGCGAGGCTCAACTAGAAAGAAAAGAAAGTATTTATTGTGACTCGAACAGGAAGATCATATACTAAACACACACAATCTTAAAAAACTATGACTAACAATAATTCTTCAAAGCAAAAAATTAAAAAAAAAACAGAAAGTCCTGTACGAGGCCAAATAGCACCTATCTCATCATGATGCTGCGATATTTCAAAAAGTGACGCAGCTCTAGTATTCTCTCCTCCATGACATTGCTCAGTTAACTGCGTAACTAAGTATTAATCAGAATCTAAATCATTCTGAAGCTTATTGCTAATCCATTCTTTCACATGTTCGAAAACTTTTTACAAAAAAAAAAACAACCGACTTCCTTAAAAAAACACTACAAAGTCAAAAATAACTTTAATTTCGAAAGTCGGTGTCTTAGGATCTGTATTTAAGGTTTTTGCCACTGACTTCCGAAATAAAAGTTATTTTTGACTTTGTAGTGCTTTTTTTAAGGGACTTCCTTATCCTGATTGTTTCTTTTTTTTGTAAAAAGTTTTTATTTTTTAACTTTTTAGTTGTGGTAGATACTCCGCACTAATCTAATCGCGTTATTAGTTCATTTGTCGCGTATAACAACTAATACGTAATGCAAATTTAAGACTTATATTGTTTTCACATGGACCCCATTGTCCAAATGGAACCAAATTAAAATGGGACCATTCGGGAAGCACGTGTTACAAATAAAAAGGAGTCACCAAAATCGGTTCACCCAGTCAAAAGTTATGAGGTAACAAACATAAAATAAAACATAGGTACAGTCGAATTGATAACCTACTCCTTTTTTTGAAGTCGGTTAAAAATACTGTCTGCTTTGCAACGTAAACAACGCCATGAATGTTGTGGAATTTTCAAAATAGCAAGCGATTCCTACTGATAGTGTAGTACGCAATTACCCCTCGGCTGTGTCAAATTTGATTGTTTTACTCAAAATCTATTTCTATACTAGCTGACCACACAGACGTTGTCCTATTTCCTAGAGCTCGATAGCAGTGCCACCTACCGGGTCCAATAGTGAATCTAGGGTGCCACCCAAACGCATATAAAAAAAAACATTCAAATCGGTCCAGTCGTTTAGGAGGAGTTCAGTGACATACACACGTACAGTAGAATTAGGTATTTATATACCATATAAATATATGTCGACGCGCGAGCAAAGACGCGCGTAAAGCATTAATTACTGCAATGTTTTGTTCTGATAGATAGTTTAAGGACTAAATAGCCAATTATTTAAAGTGCTTGGAGTTTGCATTGTTCATTTGATGCATCCGTATATCCATTAGTGCGGAATGGATACCCCGTTGTGCGGGTTAGTTTTGTGTCATTTTATTAAAAGTTTTATGTCAGCACTTCTGAGATACTTGTCCTAGTATGGTTTCGAGAGTGGCGGTAACATGTGGTCTGCATATGGTTTACCGAACGTAGTCGTGGGTCGGCCTATGAGGAATAACTAACAATGTTTTTTTGGTTTATGAGAGATGTTGGAAAAAGGGTCTTCGAGCCCACATTCTGTTTTGAGATATCGTGAGGTATAGGCGCGACCTACGAAAACGTTCCTCTCTGCGAAATCGTATTTATTACTTGGTCATAAGATTTATGTTGTGTTCTAATGTCATTGTGTGAACTAGGTATAGACCGTTATAATTGAAGAGTTCTCACAACTATCTTTTAAACAATTAATGCCGCGTTACCACGCCTAATACGAGCTACTTCTGATCATGTTCGAGAGCTATCTGCGAATATCAATACGTGACGCTCCGTTATATATAAAGATAAAGATATATAAAATTCAAAGTCCTGAGTGACTGACTGATTGATATATTAACGCATAGCCTAAACCACTGTCCGAGAGACATGAAATTTGGAGGATGTAATCTTTGTGAAGAGTAGGTATCCACTAAGAAAGGGTTTCCTTAATAGGGTGAAATAGGGGGTTGAATTTTTTGTGAAACTTTTTATTCTCTCGGTCGGATAAGACAAAGCAAGTAGTGCTTATACAGTAGCTACATTGTTTAGCTGGATTGACACAAAGGATACCTTTTGATCCCGGTAGTACGTTTCTGTGGGATACGTTCGACATCCACGAGGGCGAAGCCGCGTGCAGAAGTTAGTAAGCAATAACATTTTGACATCATAATAAAACGAATAACAACATTCCTTGTATACGGGCCATAAAGTAGTTGTATGTATTACATAAACGAAGCAATGCCATTACCATTTGACTTAACTGCCATTCAAGTCTTACAAACTTGTTCTGTACGATGGAAATGCGTTTATTAATAGTTTTTCTTTATAATGAGATGTAGCAATTATACCTACCTACCTACATAACTTGCTTTGTATGATAGCAGTAATAATTAATTTAATTAATATCGAAGAACAGGAATGGAAAACAATTTCATTGGATTAAATTAATCGATTTTAGTGACCTCTAAATCAAACATATTTTACATTGAATAAGCTGTATGCCCGAGAGAGCTGAGGTTTAGTACCTAATAATATACGCAGGGGTCTATCGAGCAGGTCAAGCTGCACATACCGCGGTTGATCTTTAGATGGGTGACCACCTTAAGATACCAAGACCCCTCCGTGCCTCGAAAACCACGTTTTGCTGTTGGTCCTGGGTGTTATTCGTTTATCTTTGACGGTCGTTACGGGCCGTCAGAAGCCTGAAAGTCTGACAAACAATCTTTTGAAGGGTTAATGTATTACCCAGTAACTGGGATGACGAGGTCAGATAGGCAGTTGGTCCGGGTAAAATACCGGCATTCAGCTGCAACCGATATGACTATGAACGCCTTTCGACTGAAATTGTGATAAATGATCATGATCGATAATATTTCGTATTAAACAATACCTGGTTGACCGAGCTTTGCTCGGTATTTTTTGGTAAATTGTTTTTTAAAATAATAAGTTTATGTTTAAGTTGATTATCGATAAAGTTGGTCATTGAAAACACAAATAAAACGACATTTTATAAAAATGAATCCTAGCTAGATCGATTTATCAGCCCCGAAACCACCTGTTTACTAAATTTCATGAAAATCGTTGCAGCCGTTTCCGAGATTCAGATTATATATATATATATATATATTTATTTTATTTATTTATTTAATACTTCAAGCACATTAATGTACAGAGGCGGACTTAATGCCATAGGCAATTAATATATACAAGAATTGCTCTTTTAAAGGTATAAGATAGGTGCATATTTCAATATGACTGACAGATAATACACAACGATTTCCGATTTTACAACGTATCAAAATAACTAGTGAAGATACACGAGATAGAGTCACTGGCATATTTCTGTACGAATCGATTCTATAAGTCACGATTTATGTAAAATACTAATGTTTATCTAAGAATGTATGTGATTTAGACAATTATTAAGTCGCAACACTACGTTGCTGGCTTGGTAGTCATGAGAAACATCCAAATATAATCTAGATATTATGTTTTTTGCTAAAACTACAGTAGGTAAGTATTTAGAAGAAATTAAAGACAAAAAATGCGTCAATTACCTGTTCCGAATTAATCAGTCTAAAATGTTACCACCGCTGGGACACATTCCTCCTTTCTTGTGTGTTTCTGTCCAATGGTGTGACGCCAATCTTGTAGAAGAATTTCCTTAAAGATAATATTGTTTCTAATATTGTTGTTATTGTATTTACGAGAGCCTTAACGCATACTGCGTGGAAATTTACATAAAATAATTAATTCAATGGAATGTCATCCATTGGCATGTTAACTAATGATTAACCGACTTGTCTTTATCTAACGAGGTAATTAACGATACTACCAGGTGGTCCTTAGGGCAGGTAAAACAATGAATGTGTTGAATCACTTAAGGTGCTTTTTGAAAGTTTATTGACACTTTCGAATGATTTATTAGCAAAGATTGTGTAATTTATAATCTTTAAAGGGGTAGATCGAGGTGTATAGTTTTCCTACCAGTAAGTAATCAGTTATTTCTCCGGGGTCGCGAGATTGTTCGAAAGAGATACCGTGACCCTGGCTCATGGGCAACTGAAGGAACACGGGTGGGTTTTAGTCAGTAAAAGTCTGACATGCCCTCCCACTCCGCCCAGAGCGGGAGAAGTAATTTGATGATTTCCCATCCAAAAAAAAAGTAATCAATTATTTAACAAAAGAACAATGTTTTTCAGTTAGACAAACATAGGTATGGCTATTACAGATGAATAAGACTCGTGCCAATCAACCTAGGAGAATTCTGTATCTCGGAGGACAGAGTGTGTCAAAGGACAGATTCCTGACACACTAGTTTCGTATTCTAAAACGAAACTCTTCTATGAATCACAGTTGAAAACCTGTCAAGTGCGAATCGAGCTCACGAACAAAGGGTACCACTGTGTATGAAAAAAACACGTTTCTTGTACCTTTAATTTATTTTAATTTTATTATCTACTTGTTGTAATAGTGGCCATGGTTTTCACTCTCTATGAAAATGTCAACTGCCTACCGTTTATGGTTCACTTACAGATATATACGGACGAACAGCGGAGGCTTAGTTATAGGGTTACGTTGGTATACTTTGGATCATCATTATTTCAGCTGAAAGAAGTCCACTGCTGGACATAGGCCTCCCCCAAGCACCGCCACCTCAACCTGTTCTGTGCCTCTCGTATCCAACGAATTCTTATACAAAAAAAAGCACAAACAAAAAACGGTATACTTTGGGTACGAAGCCCTAAAACTGACTGATTTGACTACTGATTTTTTATTTAGATGTTTAAGTAGCATCGCTCTTCAACGATTAAAACCTTAACGCGTAAGATTGTTACATAATCATTACAAAATCCTTTCGCCTAAGCCTAGAAAATATTAGCATCTAAAACAATAAAATAATTTGTTATTTAAAACAAATCCGTCTAATTTCAAGGATATGCCGATTTTTATTTATTAATTCAGGTATTTTATGCATGTAGTATTCTAATTCCATTCAAATGATCTAATAAATAATGTATCATCCATTTAGTTGAATATTTTTGGTCTTAATTTTATCGTAGCCTAATAAAAAGTTGCAATTTGCATAGTTTATGCCAAATTATATAATTTAAATAACAGGGTGTTTTAATAATTTATTTAACAGTATATAAAAAATATTCTTATCATAAAGTTATTTTTAATTTTATCTTTTATTAAATAACAAAGTTAACAAAAAAAAAATACCATTTTTTTATGATAAGAATATTTTATATACTGTTAAATAATAATATAATAATAAAACACGTATATTAAATGCCTACAATGGACTAAAATCTTCTGTAAGAAATTACTTACTATATTCTAATTTGGGCTCCTTATAATACTTAACAGTCAAGTTAAGTATTACAAGGAGCCCAAATTAGAATTATTTGAGTTTCACAAAAAAGGCGAGATGATTAAATTATTGTGTAATAATAATAATAATAATCATCTTATTTTTAAGAACTTAAAATGTAAATTATTAGATATTCAATTAAATATTATGCCAACAACCTATTTATATACTAGTGTACCTCTGTTATTAATAATTCATTATTATATTTAAAAAAATGTTGTTCCTCTCAGCCAAAGCACCCGCCCTAACTTCTTCACCACCCTTGGCTGACTGGTAGAGAATGCCTAAGGTATTAAGTCCGCGTTTTTACCATTGTGTGAGAAGCTTAAATCATTATCATTATCATTAGAGCTAAAAGACGTCAACATATGGACATAGAGCTCCCCCTAAGCTTAAATAAATAAAGAAAAAGTAATGTACCCGGCTATTTAAACAGTTAATAGTATGATGTGATAAATAACGCAATCGAACCTCAAATGATTCCCATTTTAGTTTCCTAAAAAAATTTTGAACACTGTGATATAACGAATGCGCTTCTTTTGTGAACACCTAATATTATACTGATTTTTTATAAAAAATACTAAATAGCCAAGTAACTTCGACCAACTTGGATGTAGCGGTTGGTCACAGTTCTAACTTGACTATTTTCGTCGAGGTACTTTAGCATGTGTAGATACTGTGTCCAATGCGTCTCATGCGTGGTTGGTCACAGTTCTAACCTAACTTGTAAGGTCGAAGTACTCTAGCTTTTCAACCGACGAAAAAAAACGGAGGAGGTTATCAATTCGACGCGTATATATTTTTTTTTTTATGTATGACCACGCATAACTTTTTACATAATAGTTCGATTGTGATAATTCTTTTTTTATTGGAAAGGGTATACTCCCAAAGTGGTCCCATATAAATGTAAAAAACAAAATCGAACCCTAAGGGTCGGAAAACAGGGGATGATTGATTGTTCACTCACTGATTGTAATGTATAACCACGCATAACTTTATACAGAGTACTCCGATTTTGATTATTCTTTTTTTATTGGATAGGGTATACATTTCCAAGTATATAAGTACATTAAAGCCACAAAAAATTATAAAATAAAAACTTTTTAACAAAAAATTAAACCGCCGAAAAACTGAAAAGCAAAAAATAATAAACATTAAAATTTTGAGTCGGCGCTGAAAAATCAATGAACAAAGATCACTCAAAGCGCTGACTCAAAATTTTAATGTTTATTTTTTTTTGCTTTTCAGTTTTTCGGTGGTTTAATTTTTTTATAGTTACCGTGACCGTTTCGGCTCATGCGTGGTTGGTCACAGTTTTAACCTAACTCATTAGGTTGAAGTACTCTAGGTTATGTAGTTACTACGACCAATTCAGGACGTCCGTGGTTGGCGACAGTTCTAACCTAACCCGTTTGGTCGAGGTACTCTAGCTTATGTAGTCACTGTGCCCAATTCGGCTCGTGCATGGTTGGTCACAGTTCTAAGCTAACCTGACCCATTTAGTTCGGGTGTTGGAGCCTAGTTACTGCGACCACCTGTGAGAAAATGCCAAATATGTAAATATAGACTAAATTATATGAAGAACAATGTTTATAATTAGAAGCCTTAATTTTTTTAGAGGCTCGTTAATTTAAAATAGTGTATTATACGGTCAATAAAAATTAAGATGGTCGGTTAAATATTTCCCGTACTTTATCCCACGTGCTAGAGCAACAATCCATCCACGATCAGTCTTATTTGTTTACATTATGAAACTCGAACTCGCAACGTCCTCGCATTTCTGACCCCGTGAGAATTCAGTGTGAGAACTATCCGTTTAAACATTACAAATCGCTTTGTTTTTAATTGTTTCTTTATTGTTGCGAATAGTAAAGTAATGTAGTTTGTACTATACTGATGTCCTTAAACATCATTAACGCTGATTTAAATCATTTATTGTAAAATCAGCTCCTGCCCGCGACTTTGTCCGCGTGAAATTTCTTGTTCCAACGAGTCGCATAGCATTGCCTGCCCGCGGTATTTCTTTGTTTTAGGTCACCGTTTTTTTAGACTTTTTTTGGTTTTCCTTTGTAATGATCCTAGCATGATTTTCAGTATGGCCTAACCTATAACCTTCCTAAAGAATTGGGCTTTTAAACGCGTTCAAACAAAAATACTCTTCAGCTTTATCATTAGTATGGTTTGTAATCTAAAGAATTTTAACTTGTGAATCAAACTTATCATTTTATAAATATATGGTGTATCTATTCATACACGAAATATTTTAAGAGGTACACCTGTAGGTGGTAATGAAGCTATAGCAACGAACAAAAATTTTTTTATATGTATTTTTTTCTAAATTTAATATTTATAAATAATTTGACGCACATGAGAAATACTGGCTCCTTCTTATTTTTTACGGCCCGAGACACCGCGGCCATGCTCGTGCTGTCCGGTCGCCGCCCTCGCAGTGTCAGGCGGGCCATTCATAGAATTTGGAGTAAAGCTTTTATGCAAAACGTCTCAAGCAGTTTTAAAATTATAATAATTACGAAAAATTCAAAAACGCTTAGATAAAAATTTTCTTTTTGCTCTTATAGCTTCTTTACCACCTACAGGTGTACCTCTTAAAATATTTCGTGTATGAATAGATACACCTTATATGTAATATGCCACCTGTTCTTGCTCCGGCTATAAAATGAATACGGGCGAATGAATACATTTTAATAATACGTTATTTGCTGGAGGCGATTCTTACTAAGTTAATCTATTTGCGGGCGAAGCAACAACTCAAAAATACGTGTTAAGCAATTGGCAAAGTAATAACATCATTTCGAGTTTCATATTTCTTCATAAATAATAGAAAATATAAAAGCATTTAATAGGAAATATGTCAACGGCGTAATACGTATTTATATTAAGGCCACTCGCCTATAGGGTTATTTAAAAGAGTACAGGAGATTCACCTTTTTCGGGCGAGTAAATTCGTGCGGTACTAATAAGCCGTCAAAAGAAATCCGTAAACTGAAACCGTAAAAATAAAAAGGTTTGGCTGTAAGTATTCATGTCTAAACAATCTCACGGTCTTGTAGACAGTGACTAAGAACCGAGTAATGACACCACATAGATCAGAGGAGACATTAATTATTCAATTGACAAGCTGCAATCTGTCATCAACTGACATGTGTTTATATGGTATTCTGCAGTTGCAGTACATTCCTTCGTTTGTTTACATCTACGTCTTCTTTGGAAAGTCAAATAGACGTTACTAACTTTGTGTCCCTCAAAAAATCATAAACCTCGAGAGGGGTGAGGCTACATTTAGAAAGTTTGCAACATTGCAAGCACCAGTCAGAAATTTCGCTATTTGAATCAATTTTTCGTTGCTGCTCCGCTCCTTTTGATGATAGCGCGATGTTCTATAGCTTTCCTCAATAAATATGCTATCCAACACAGAAATATTTTTTCCATTCGGACAAGTAGTTCCTGAGATTACCGCGTTCAACCAAACAAATAAACAAATTCTTCAGCTTTAGATAATATTAGTATGGATTTAAATAATTATAATTATTATCTCTCCGTTCCTAATGCTCTAAAACATTCATATTATATTGCAAAAAATAATATCAAAACGCATACTTACTTTCCAGTGTTTAAAAAGCGTTATGAAATGAAACTGTCTAAATACTCCACAGATTAAAATCTGTTTATCTTACTTAAATCATTAATCAAGCTTTTTTTTTTTTTTTTTTTTTCAGGATGGGAAATCATCAAATGACTTCTCCCGCTCTGGGCGGAGCGGGAGGGCGTGTCAGACTTTTACTGACTAAAACCCACCCGTGTTCCATCAGTTGCCTATGTGCCAGGGTCACGGTATCTCTTTCGAACAATCACGCGACCCCGGCAGATCATTAATCAAGCTTAAACATTTCGATCGTGAACCGAACAAGGGCAAGAAAAATCTTAACTTAATTCTATATCCAAGGCCAAGTATATGCAATGATTGCGGCCATTTCATTGATAACTTCAATTAGAGAGGCCTTGGCGCCTCCGTAATGATCTGGTACTGTAATAGTCTCGAATAGGTGCTATGCTACTTAAGTAGTAAGAGTTAAGTGTCATGGGTTTAAAACCCCACGGGTTTTTTTATGGTCAACAAGCCATCAACTTGTGGAGGAGGTGGTTTGACGAATTTGAACTGAAACTGGTGTTTTTCTGAAGAGTTATAATTTATTGTGTTACCGTTCGTTGGAGCAAAAATAAACTCAAACTTTCTTATTGCAAATTGCGATCTAACTTTAGTCTAAAGCTGGGAGCCAGTTTTTGCATTGCTAACTTTATTTCGATTTCAGTAAAGTTTATTATACGAAAATGATAACCTACTGCCGGACGAAGTTGTCAGTTTTGTATAAAGAACTACATTTCTTAATAAGGTGCTTAGTTTGAAAGCTGGCTGGTTCATTTAAATCTGATTTAAATAAAAACATTGTTTAGTAGTAAGTAGAAAAGCTGGGTGCGGAAGGTGAAGGACAGGGTGTTGTGATGCAACATTGGGAGCCCTTTGTACAGCAGTGGACTACGGTAGGCTGAGATAATTGAAGTGGAAAAGCGTTTATAACATTTAAAATATTTAGGCACTTTTGAATTGAAAAAGGAGTTATACAGAAAGATGAAGCTAGATTGCCATTACTATGCGTTCATATGGAAAAAAAGGGTCTATAAACTCCATGGACACTCTTTTAAATTACCTATAATGTTACGAACTATTATTTACATCACTAACCATCAAACCTGAACACACAACGAAAGTTACCACTAAAATTTTGGTGACGGGTAATGCTACTATGGAAATAAGATGGGCTAATAATGAGCCTAAAAAAGCGACTAGGCCAATTTAATGATTAATATGGAAGGTTGACTTCTGAGTGGGGTGCTGTAGAAAAGGTAAAAGATCAAGTTCTTAATAGAATGCGATAGGCTACTTCATTGATTGATTCAAATTCAAAACATGGTATAGAGTGTTTTTGGAAATACCAAATGAGCGAGAAAGATTTTAAATGCTCGTCACATAGTTATATCTAAACCAGCAGTTACTCGCGATTTTGCCTGCGATCTAGGATGAAAAGCCTATTTCCTTACTCCTTACATAGTTCATGGTCTATTAGTGTGGCAATTATTATCTACGTTCAGCCGCTTTATCGTGAAAACGTAACATACAAACAAATGTATTTTCGCAATTAATAAATTTGTTTCTATAATTAATATATTTTTTAACTGTTTTTGTATGTTTCTTTATAAATAAACGAAAATTAAATAATTAAAGGAAAAATATTTTTTGAAAGAAAAACAATTAGTGTAAATGAATAAAAAGAATTATAACATAAATATTAAGGTATATACAGAAAAATATATGAGTAACATATAATCTAAAATATGTGAGTAGATTTAGCAGATAAAATAATACATAAATAATAGATGAGTGAAATTTTAGTATCGTATTCGCGATCTCCTGACTGTGATTATATGCAAGTTAAAACTCGTTCCCACAATAACAACTAGGTACATGATCTCCTAAAACAGGATTTCTTCTATCTTACACTTTTGTTGTGCCCCTACAGGGTCCATAATGATCTAAATTATATAATTCCCACCTAAGTACACATTATGCTAAAGCAATAAAAATATTGAGATAATATCATCTGTCAAGTATCAATCAACCGCTAACTTATTTAACGGCCATTTTAACATCTTCATCTAGATTAATAACTCACTCTATGCAAATCAACTCTAGGAAACTGCTCTACTATAAATCTAGAAAATATACTATTATTTCTACATACGTTTGAACAATAGACACAGTATTTATAACCTATTGTAATTTACAGGTCATAGAGTGATCAATTCAACCTAGGTTGAATTTAAATAAGGCTTAATGGAACAAGGCCTAGGCATCTATTGTTGAGATAGGCGAAGTCACTTTCTAGGGCATCCTTGAAAAATACTATTCCAATGTTTTGTTTTGTTTAAATTAGTGGTATGTTGAAATGTTTGCATCAACATTTTTAACATGAATCATCATTTGCCTAACCGTTTCCCAAAAATATTGGGGTTGGCTTCCAGTCTTACCGAATGCATTTAAGTATCAGTAGTTAACATGGAAAAGCATCTGACCTCTACAACCCAGTAACTGGGTCATACGATACCCCTTAGAAATATTGGTTTTCCGTAATTTTAAAGATTAATGGCGCACATAATTAAAATATTTCTGAATATTATTAAAAAGTTATTGAAAAAAACATTATCAATTTGTTCCATTCAAAATAAATTCTTCAAGTATCCCAGAATCTAAATGTATTCCTTTTTAAAAAATTAAATAGAATATTCGAACAATTACATAAAAGAGTAATTGTAATTGTACGAATATTATTTATTTTTTCATGTTTTATTCACTGATTTACCAGAATTAGCAAGAAGTATTTTAGAATAATCTTATCCTGAAATCTTCAGGAAACTTTAAACTCTATGCAAAACTAATAATGTTTATTATTGCTCGTATCAACGCGAAATAATACGTAACGTTTTATAAATTGAGTACATTGATTATGCTAATAGGGAAGGAAAACATAGCTTGTTACAAACGTGTTTTGGAAATACAATATGGGTTATAAACGTTAAAAAAAATACTTGGATTCCATTTTGACACTTACGAAGATTTGTTCCCGTTCAAAACTTAGTTTGTAAGTTTTTGATAGGATCCATTTCCTAGAACAGTTTTTTTGTTTCAAGTAGAAAAGCCATACTAAAAAAAAACGTTTATCAATTTTAATCAAATAAGTATGAATACCAAATCGTATTTTTCGTTAGATAGCATAGATTTATCTACCGTATAAATTATACAAAAATGTGACAAGGTTTGCATAATTAAGAAATCAATCGCAGGACAATACAGTTGTTTGAATTTCAATAAGAAATTGTAATAAGACAATTATTAATTAGTTACTGTCTTTAACAAAGGGTATGTGGACATCATAGAAAAAGTTGTAATATGTCTCCATAATGAGAACACGTTATGAATCGCAATCAATTAATTGCATAGTTTCACGAACAAATTCCCAAAGACTTATGAAATATGAAAACAATAACTTACCATTCATGTTTGAGAATTCCAGCACTATTTACTGTCCAAAACCACTGCCTAAATTACACTAATTTCTAATTAACTGCAAAAATTATGCAGTCGATTATACACTACACTTTAAAATTACACATAGAATATTATTTTTCCTAATAATTATTTACTCTAAAATAATTATTTTACAATTTATTCGATTGTAAAATATTTTTTGTAACTGTTCTTTTTTCGAAAAGCGGCACTGGAGGCTGCGTGCGGGCAAGCGCGCGAGTCGTTATATCGAAACAAAATGCAGGGAAGTCGCGCAGGCGTCGGTGTAATAAACATTCGGTGCGCGCGCGGCGATAATGATTCTGTAGATCAAACTGTACGTGACGATACGCGATATGTTTGTATGTGATAGTAAAACACACGTATATTTTTTTCACTGGTAACTTATAATCGTTTTCTATGGCGATCTTGTTTTATAGATTGGCTAGCTTTAACCAGCGGACTCGCCCGCAGGTTAAATTACCCCACAGGAACGCCCTACCGGAATAAAATGTATCTTATGTGTTAATCCAGATTATAATCTATCTGTGTGTCAGATATCATCAAATCCGTTCAGTCGTTTTTGCGTGATTGAGTAACAAACATAAACTTTCACTTTTATAATATTTTATTATAATTAGGATTTCGTATAGTTGAACACTCTTATTTATGGACAGTATTTTTAATGTTTGTTAACTTGTTTAATAAATCAGCCAATTTAAGTGAGCCTCGTTAAACGCATCGACTGCCTTATTGGTCCAGCGGTCACAAGAGCTACTGCCACGCATCATGTGGGTTCGATTCCCAGGTCGGGCAAAGTGTCATTAGCTTTTGCCACCTGGAAGTTTGAAGTAGCAGCCCGGAGTTCGGATATGTGCGCGGTTGATGGCAATTTATTTATTTTAATTAGAACGGCGGAAGTCAATTACAGTATTTAAACATACAATAAAACTATTTTAAAATTTATAATTCATTTAAGACAGTCATGCTTCACACAAAAATTCAAACATTCTGACAGTATCATTTTCAATAAGCTCGCCCCCTGTTACATGGGACCCAATCAGAACTAGAGAAATGTGGGTGTACTATACGTGCACCTCTGTCTAATCATTTAAGGAAAAGGCGTAATGTTTTGATAAAATGTATAAAATTTTAAACGCCAGTTTAATAACTACTGTTAAACTTATGATGACATACAGGAAATCCTAAATTTTGTGCGTGACAAGGTTAGAACCACATTCGCTCCGCACGGAGTCATCTCATCCAAATATAGATGTAGGAACTTTAGAAGATCAGAAACCACGATATATGACTAGTGTCATAAATATCGTCGTAAAATGATTTCTGGTTAATTCTGTTGACCTATTCATTGATTAACCAAAACCTGAATACCGTTAACAATGGCAACTTTGCTTTCCATGAGCAGTTTTTCTCATGCGTAAAATGTGAATGTGAATTAAATATGTCTCAGTTATTAATAACTAGCTTTTGCCAGCTGCTTCGCCCGCGTATTATACATATAAACCTCCTCTTGAATCACTCTGTCTATTGATCGAAACCGCATCACAATCCGTTGCGTAGTTTAAAAGATCTAAGTGTGGCGCGAGAAACGACTTTGCTTTAAACTTTGTAACAATAGTTGTGCAAATACTCGAGTTATATTTTTTCACTGGATGTAATATTTTGTATCATACATAATGCAATAGAAATAGATAAAGTTTTAAATTAATTATGGTCGAATTTCGACCACTGGGTCGTACCTCTTCTCTCTATAATTAACTAGCTTTTGCCAGCGGCTTCGCCGGCGTGGAGGTCGGAAATTATCCCGCGGGAACATACTACCGGGATAAAAAGTAGCCTATGTCCTTTCTCAGCCTCTAAACTATCTGTGTATCAAATTTCATTTAAATCGGTTCAGTAGTTATAGCAGGAAAGCGAGGCAGACAGACAGACAGAGTTACTTTTGCATTTATCATATTATATAGTGTGGATTGTTTGTACCTATTCATCATCATCATCAGCAGCCTATAAATATTTCCACTGTTGGGATACAGGCCTCCTCTCGGTGAGAGGGGGCGGGCCATAATCCACCACACGGACCCAGTGCGGGTTTGTACCTACATGTCTTCGAATTTCTAGTTCTAGGACATGTCGGTTTCCTCAAGATGTTTTCCTTCACCGTTTTGAGAGCAGTGGTGGTGAAATAATTTACACAAAGTAAAGTGCCTGCTTGGGTTTGAACTCACAACCTACTAATCATAAGTCGCGGCCGTTACCACTGGGCCACCACTATTTGTACCTATTAAATCTACTGATATGGAACAAGTTGTAATTATTTTAAATTATTAGAACGGTGACAACCATAATCTTCTACATTTATAATTGGAAATTACTACGTGGAAAATAGAAAACACTAAAACTATAACTAAAAATTTATCTGAGCAAATTTTAAGGATATTATCTAGGTATTACTAACACAAGTTCCTATCTAGAGTAACTGTCTGTTACCTCACCGATGAGGAGTAACCAATCTAAAAAGCGAAAGGATCAGCCTGGCAAACTGCCATTATTCTCCACTCGTTTATACCACAAGTTTAAATTTCCGACGGTACAAATAAGTTCATGCCTAAGTATTAAACAGGTCTATCATCTAGGTAAAGCAACTTGCCAAGGTCAGTCCGTGGATGAGTGTCCATCCATTATGTTCGCTGCCAGGCTAGACCCCCTACAATAGCATTTCAATAGCGCAGTGGAAGTTATGATGGTGGGGTCCAGGAGACAAGAAGTGGCTAGCGAAACTAGTCCACCGTACGCGGAGCAGAACAATCAAGTACAAACTATTACAATACAACAAAGAACTTACCTGTGGTAGAAGAACACCTGCTCTGGTGCCTACCTGGAGTTATGTATGTAAGTGAGTGTATATGTATCGTGTAGTGACATTGTAAATGGGTTTTCCAGGTTACCATCCGCTGCAACAAGGCTGGAGGCGATCTCAGCATGCGGTTTCCAAAAAGCGTCACTTTGCTTAACCTTCAAACTATTTCAACAAGATATATCCAAAACTCAACCCGTGTTATTTCACCAAATTGGGGTTAGTTACAATCAAAGCAATTGGATCACGACTAATTGTCACAAACGGATCGATTTAAAAGGATTAATTTCAACAAACGCGTCGCGGGCCCCCCAAATCGCGACGGACCTTCTTAAGCGCCAAATCCCAGAAGAGAAGTGTCAGGTGTCAAAATCAAACTGACAAGTCAGATGTCATTCTGTTACACGTTTAGAAACGTAGGCGCATAAAGTAACTAATTTATACGGTCCGGAACACATTAGATACACACCAAGAATCCCTCAGTGCGGTTCGGTCAGCACACTATTATCCCGGCTCTCATTTGTAGATCGTTGATAATCGTTACGGCTAGTTAGAACCCAAAACTTTGACAACGGGTCTTGCCAAGGGCTATCTAAGACAGGAGTTGTCGAGGTCATATAGGTAGTCGCTCCATGTAAAATAGTAGCCGACCCCAATATTAGAAAAAGCTAGACTATGATAAATAAATTTCCATAGATATTAGTTATCAGTATGAAACCTAATCATAAAATAAATAAGTTGCCCAAATATTTATTTATGTATACAATGAAATGACTTAATAAAGTCACTGTAAGCCCACATTCCCACAGAGTTGTGAGGGTTTGGGTGTATTTTGGACGTGCTAGGAATACACATTGTTCAATTTTCAACTCTAAACGCTAACCAGAGCGATGAAGATTCCTTACGCGAAAAATTCCACCGCGATTTTTTAACGTCCATGTGGACGTTGTCTTACCAATGCGTGGTACTTTTATGTGAATAATAAAACAATAAAATTGTTAAACCAAATGATATCCAAATTATCCAAATGATGGGACACGATAGCCATAGCCTAATTTAATTTTATCCGTCCCATCATAGTTTTAAAACTCGATGTTATAGAAAAAGTCATAAATTGACATTTACTGCTAGACACTGATAAAAAGGAGATGAAGAGAATGTCTTAATAATCGACCAAGTAATCAAAGACAGACTATTCAAACAAATATATTCGATTTGAATATATCCATCTATCTCTATCGCTCTATCTTCCAAATAGTTATTTTATCGCGCATGTCATTTGGAGTAATGCATTTTTGAATTAACTTGATTGGAATGTGTAGAATTTGAGGTCTAAGTTCTAGAAAAGTTTAATGAGAAAATATTATGTATACAAATAGAACGTAGTTTTTTAAACTGATAATAATAGTGTTAAGGGGCTCGTGGCTATACGATAACAGCGGCATGGGTCGATCTATGGTGAAGCTACCCTTACTGTGATCAGTTCGTGGATGGCATAACCCCTCCATGCCTCAGAAAGTACGTTTAACTTTATTGGTACCGGTCGTCATTCGTAGATCTTTAACAGTCGATAACGGGTAGTCAGAATCCTAACAGTCTGACATCCAGTCTTACATAACAGTTGTAATCGTTTTACTAAATAAGTGAGGTCAGACAGGCGTAAAATACTGGTTTTCAGATGCATTCCGATAGACTGGAAGCGTTCACCAACATAGTTGGCAAAAGGCTGCAGATTGATTGAGAATTACGTAAAGGTTACTCACAAATACCTACGATTGTCATTATAGTCAGTTAGAATAAGAATAAAACAAAAACTCGACTATCTAGTTAAATAATAATACTAGCCTGTAGCTAATGACTTACTGTGAATATTTGGTAGGAATATAATCTCCTCGCAGATAAAGATGAAGTGATCTAAATGCCACAATTTATTACAATACTTGAAAGAAAAAAAAAACTGGACAAGTACGAGTTGAGCTCACGTGAAGAGGGTTCCATATGATGAATATTATTATTATTATTAATCAGTTTATTTCAGATGAAAAAAAATCCATAATATTAGAAATTACAAAAATACAATTAATATAGAGATATAAATCAAAATTCAAACACATAAAATTATTATAATTATCGCTATATGTTAGTCACCAAAAACGTTGCATGGATTGTTTGTTGCCAAGACTAATATACACACACAACACACTACACAAACACACACACACACACACACACACACAACACACACACACCCAACACTTACACACACACACACACAACACACACACACACACACAACACACACACACACACACAATACACACTTACACTTACACTTTCACAATTAAAAAGTTAACAGATCGAACAACAAGTGTACAATAGAATAGATCCAAGTCCCTTACTCTACAAGGATTAACTCTACAAACCTTACACCTTACTCAAAATGTATGGCTTGGCCGTTTCTAGACTGTCGTACTTCGACAAATATGCAAGGTTTTGCAGAGTTAAGCCCTGTAGAGTTAGGGGCTCTACATTCGATCCGTAACTGACCATGAGTCTGATCTGTCAATTTAAGGGAATTCTACCAGGGTCGCGAGATTCGTTCGAAAGAGATACCGTGACCCTGGCACATCTGCCGGGGTCGCGTGATTGTTTGAAAGAGATACCGTGACCCTGGCACATGGGCAACTGATGGAACACGGGTGGGTTTTAGTCAGTAAAAGTCTGACACGCCCTCCCGCTCCACCCAGAGCGGGAGAAGTTATTTGATGATTTCCCATCCTGAAAAAAAAAAAAAAAACCCTGGCACATGGGCAACTGAAGGAAGACGGGTGGATTTTAATCAGTAAAAGTCTGACACGCCCTTCCGGTCTACCCAAGAGTGGGAGACGTCATTTGATGATTTCCCACCCACAAAAAAAAAGGGAGTTGGAGGGTTAAGATTACAGATTTTTTCATTTGTTTTATCATCATCATATCTACCGAAAGATGTCCATTGCTAGACATAAGCTTCTCCCAATTTTGGGGGTTTTGCGATAACCGCCACGCTCGACAGGCGGGTTGGCGATAGCAGTATGCTGTAAAATGCATAGATAACGTTGCTGTCAATTTTCTAGTAAGTCCCGTATTCACCTCTTACGACATGCTTGTGAAAAATGGGATAGCACTGTTTTTTACGTGCGGTAACGCACGGGATTTGTTTTATGTTTGTGTGCAAATTACAGCTGTCGTGAACCGTGGGAAGTGTCCTAGAGTTTTTGATGAGTGAGTGAGACACTCAGTGATGAAATCAACGTATTTTTTCTAGTAATATCTACGCCGAATATAGAAATATTGACGCCGAAGCTAATGAGGGTATGAAAATACGACGAAACGCATCAACAAAAGATAGGCAGCGCCTTAACTTTTGGTTTTTGGGTCATGTTAGTGGGTCGTGCGCCACATTCAAAGAACAAACTTGACATTGTAGTTGAAAAAACTGTTCCCGTATACATTCAGGCCAATGTCAGTTTGTAAACAAAGCATTGAAAGATTTACCAGGTTATTATTAAGTTCTTATTTATAGTTCTTATAGCTTTGGAGTTAATGGGGATGATTGGAAAATTTTCATGTATTTATCACGCTTTTATTAGGTCGACCTGTATGTTACTAACTATGTAATGGAATCTAAGGTAACTAATTTAACCATCTTCCAAGGACCGTAGCGTCATGAAAAATGGCAGCTGTATGTAGTTCTGATGACAATACAATAATATAATACGTCGAACTGATCTGATGATGGAGCCGGAAGATATGAACTGGAACTTCATGATGGAATGTCGTATCATAGCCGTGTTTGGACTTGTTATAAAAGTCTTGTAATGAACTTTGACCACGATAAGGTTTTTGGTTTTTACGTGCATTTATAAAAGCGTGTTGTTCTAATGATTTTTTAAACTATGAATTCTTCATAAATAACTTAACTGTTTATCTTATACCTTTAAACGAGCAATTCTTGTATATATATATATATATATATATATATAATCTGAATCTCAGAAAGGGCTCCAACGATTTTCATGAAATTTAGTATACAGGGGGTTTTGGAAGCGATAAATCGATTTAGCTAAGATTCATTTTTATAAAATGTCGTTTTATTCGTGTTTTCAATGACCAACTTTATCGATAATCAACATGAACATAAACTCATTATTTTAAACATAATTTACCAAAAAATACGAGCAAAGCTCGGTCAACCAGATATTTTACAGTTAAACGATAATATATTTGAGACCCACACAACTAGCTCTTGCCCTCACGAGACGGCTGGTCCATAAAATATGATTTATTTCTTAATAAGAAATTACAAAAAATCACTTACCTGAAATGAGTTATTAAAAAAGCTTAAAATATTGTTATAGGTACTTATATCAAACTTTGACGTTTAAAATGAGTAGCTGCTATTGTTTCCCTTACAACCAATCATTTATGTACAAAGTAATATTTCATTTCGTACGCAAATTACATTAACGAACACAAAAATTTTATGATCCACCCACAAAAGTAATAATTCTCGTGGAAAAAAAAATCAAAGCCATTCATCGACCTATGCAACAAGCTATGCTTTCTCGGAGTCTCTCTGAGGGATAGGATCTGGAATAAGGTGATCTGGTAGAGAACCGAGGTTATCAATATAGCTCACAGTGGCAATTGGCCGGCCATATTATCTGTAGAGACCACTGGAGTAGACGTGTTCTTGGGAGGAGACCGCAAATTAGCAAAAGTAGGGTAGGACGCCCTCAGCTTAGGTGGAGCGACGATCTTCGCTGGGTGGCGAGGTTTGCCGAAAATCAAGCTAAATAGTGTGCAGTAGGAGATGCCTATGTTCAGCAGTGGCCTGCTGTTGGCTGATAATGATGTGGACCACAAGCCCTTTCATTTCATATGTCAAACGGTACAGTTTGCTAAACTTTCTTTGTAAATTTTCGAATTCCAAAAGTTGCTTCCATATCTTATACCTTTAAACGAGCAATTCTTGTATATATATATATATATATATATATATATTTATACATATATAATCTGAATCTCGGAAAGGGCTCCAACGATTTTCATAAAATTTAGTATATAAGGGGTTTCGGGGGCGATAAATCGATCTAGCTAGGATTCATTTTTATAAAATGTCGTTTTATTCGTGTTTTCAATGACCAACTTTATCAATAATCAACTTGAACATAAACTTATTATTTTAAACACAATTTACCAAAAAATACCGAGCAAAGCTCGGTCATCCAGGTACTTGAAAATTAATTTAAGAACACGTCCGTTCAGGAATTCATAGTGGACTCCCGGCCACCGTAGGCGCAGCCTTAGGACCAGGCCCAGGTTGACGGTGCGTTGTGTTCCACGTACACTTGAAAGAGATGTCGGCACTTTTGAAGGGGCCTGCTAGGGCCGTTGCCTGCTAGGGTCACGTATTTGTTCGAAAGACTTACCGTGGCCCGGCACAGGCAACTGAAAGATCATCGAGTGAGTTTTAGTCAGTGAAAGTCTGACACGCTCTCCCACTCCGCCTAGAGCGGAAGAAGTCATTTGATGATGATGACGACACAGAAAATAAACACATCTGTGTAAATGCAAATGTATACCAAATTTCAACTTAATCAGTCCATTAGATTCGGCACAAATTGGTTGTGATAGATAGGCAGACACACAGGCACAAAAGTGATCGTATAACAGTTATGCATTTTATAAGGACGCACGGGTCCTTAAAAATTGAAATAAAAGATTTTAATGTTTATTTCTTGCGGACACAAATATTATTTTTTAAAACAGGTTTTTTTTGAAATTGTGTATGTAAAATCCGGTCTAATGGAATTGTCAATGAATTAATAAAATTTGATTAGAAATGATTTCAGTGTACCTAGTAGGAATCCGCTGGATGCGAGAAGCATAGAACCGGTCGAAGTGGCGGTGCTTGGGGGAGGCCTATGTCCAGCAGTGGACGTCTTTGGCCAGAAATGATGATGATACCTAGTAGAAGAAAAGAGAACCCTATGACTCACTGCGTGATCACATTATCACAAACAAGGCTTAGTGAGTTCACAAAACCTTGACTAAAGTGTGAACATTTGCTGAAAACTAATAACAATGGAACGTTGAAGGCCTAAGAATTTCATAAGAATTCAAAGTCTGATACAAAATGTCTTCATTGGGTCATCTGAGTAATAAAACAATAGGTGAAGCATTGAACTAGCATTCACTATAGGCATTTAGACAGTATGCAACCCACTTAGACAGTGTGTTCATTTAGTCGTCGTACACACGAACGCAATAAAATCGCCACGGGAATTTATCGCGCACTGGTTTTTCCAAATCTTGTATTAAACTGAACTCATAAATACGTACGTACGTAAGTCTGAAAATTCTGCGACATTAAAAATACTACCGCATTCGAATGCAAAAATATTGTAAACAATATGTTGCATAACACCGGCTACGATGACTCGGAACGTTTATTATAACGACCCTGACCTGACACTGAATCATTCAAAAGTACACACTATCACACAAACACATTATATACTACATACACACACACACACACATACACACACATATACAAGATTATTTTTAGTATATGCGAAACCTGAATATAGTTTGTTCAGAATCAGTAACTGAATCGATTCCAATAATTTTTACACCATGTTATATTTTGTACCAAAAATATTTAATTACGCTTCCAAGTCGCGGGCCGCGCTGTTTTGTTTCGATTTTAAAATTATCATGTCTTTCTCGTATTCAAACGTCCATTACACGGAGATGGTACGTACACTAGCTGTTTGTGGTGATCTGCATATGTTTTTGCGTGGACAACCAGGTAACTTATCAAGCTTATAACTTTGTGATTATTAATGATACAGTTTTGAAATTTTTTTCATAGATTCTTTACACAAAAATACTAGACCCGTGTTTCGGGTTTCGCATAAACAAAAATTAATGTTGTATACCACATACACACACCACACAAACTTTACACATATGCACACACCATACCTGAAATCACCTCTCTAGTCTCCACTCTGGAATTTGTATCCTGAGCCCCAAGATACAGACCAACTGTCTAGTTTGGGGTTCACTGATAAATACACAGTTACTATCTGTAGGTAATAGGTATTTAAGCTACTCGTGTCGTCTCAACTTGATGTTAACCTATGTTTGCTTATTGTATTACCTGGACAATAAAATATTTTCCATTTCTATTGAGAATCCAACAGACATCTAGACAGCATATCACCGCGTCGAAAAAAACGTATTGTTATTTTCAACACTTGCCGCTTAACAGTACCTTGAAGATCGACCGCGTGAAAAAATCCCGTCCCGATTTTATTACGTCCGTGTAGACGTCGACTAAGGTAGATAACATTTTTGTAAGCAGTTTTTATTTTATTACCCATTTGGCACGTTTTGAAATTGAAAACAATCACTGCAAATAAATACAATAAAGTGCACAAAATTCAACACAAACCAATCGCCTAATACGTATATCTGGAGTTTTCGACTTACCCACAAAGAAAATTAACGTTCTAGAAATAACCTTTATCTATAGGTACTAATATTATAAAGCTGAAGAGTTTCTTTGTTTGGTTGAACGCGGTAATCTCAGGAACTACTGGTCCGAATTCAAAATATATTTTTGTTTTGAGTAGCCTATTTATTGAGAAAGGTTACAAGCTATACAACATCAAGGAGCGAAGCAGCAACGAAAAATAGACGAAAACAGGCAGGCAATTCGATGTAACGGGAAGGGTCAAAAAGGGCAAAAATTTGACGCAGACGAATCGCGGGCAGAAGCTAATAAAACAAAATTTTAAAATATCGATTTACCCGATTAGGACCAGTAAATTTAAATTAATCAACTAATAAGCCGTTACCTCTAAGGTTACCTGACCATCGGAGAAGAGAAGAGCGGCGATGAGCGAAGCTGTGACAATATTTACCAATAAAAATTAAACTCTGCTGCGCTCCTCATAGATGCATTTTTTTCCTGGCACAGCTCCGCTCCTCGCCGATCTTCTCGACTCCAATTGACAGTCTTCAATCAGTCTGCACACAACCTTACAGTCAAAAGTCTAGGTATAAGAGTCTGTTTACCAACATTCATGATGAAATATTTTCTTAAACGTCTATTACCATTACGACGTTCTTTCATTGCATATGCTTAATGAATTGCTATTTGACATTATGAATGCACTTGTAACCACTACGCAATAAGAAGTCTTTGAAAAGGCAATGACAGTAATAGTAGCATAAAGAAATCAATTAGTTTTTATGTTATTTTGCAAATTGTAACCGTACCAAGTGCAAAACGAAATAGGAATGAAATCTGTGTAAAAAGGTCATTTCGTTTAGGACTTTCGTTTTTGACGTTCAAAAAGTGCTGACTCTCAGCCTAGTTTGAATAAATGACTTTTGATTTTGATTTTGATTTTGACTGCTTTAAATTTTTTGACTCGTCTCAAGTGTTTTGCCGTTTTCTGTCCACTTTCTGGCTACTCACAGGAAGAGCCAGTAACACTCATGAGCTCATATCAATAATAAAAAAAGTATAAAAATCTTTATTACTGGAATAATGGCTACAGTAAATCTCCTTAAAAATCAGATTTAGTCTTTTGTAATGTGCACTTCAGTGTCAAAGAAGTACTTTGGTCCTAAGATTTCCCTGTATCACGTTAAGGTATTTTTTTTTCTTCTAAATAAACAAAACGAATATGTGTGTATCTTTATATATATAATTCTGTGTATGTCACTGAACTCCTCCTAAACGGCTGGACCGATTTGAATGATTTTTTTTGTATGCGTTTCGGTGGCACTCTGGATAGTTTAGATTCACCATTGGACCCGGTAGGTGGCGCTGCTATCGAGGTCTAGGAAACAGGACAACGTCTGTACGGTCAGTGTGTGTATAAATGTGTTGGGGCGTGTGTGTGTCCAGAAGGGCAGAAAGTATGAATTCAAAGGGCATATCTATTAAATAGAATTTTATATAAACTATTTTTGTTCTATACAAGGAAAGTCACATGCATAATTATGGAAAACCACCAGGATAGAGATGAACTAATACCTTATACAACAAACCGCATTCACAAAAAGACTAACATATTTTCAATTAAGTAAATCGCAGGGGGCATAACTTTAGGTCTGAAAAACCCTGCTAATGCCTGCTATAACCAATTACCGATTAATCGATGCTTGCGATTAATCGGTAATTGGTAAAATATAAAGAAGCGGCCAAGTGCGAGTCGGATTCAGACACAAAGAGTTCCTTACGACCCTAAATGTATTTGAACACTGCATATTTCCTTTAAGTATTCCAGTAAAAAAAACACATTTATTGTATTCCTGTAATTTTATATCAGGTGACCAATAAAGTTCGTGCGGTTTTAGTCGTCACTCATTATAAAGACACATTGAACCTATTGCGATTTCTAGCTCCGTATATTTAGTATCAATATAAGATGCACAGACTCATCATTTTATTGATGCTCTCTATTTTGTGATCACGCTTTTCATAATTAAATTATGTTTGTCTAAAATGTCACTAATGTGATTCGGGCGTTCACTCTACGAATTTAAACTCCGTACCAAGGCTACAGAGGTATCTCGTAAAATACGTAAGGCATTCAGTGAAGATACAGTATCAGAACGCACTGCACAATAGTAGTTTAAAAAGTTTTTGTCTGGTTCCGAGTTGCTAGAAGATTCACCACGTTCGGGAAGACACTCTGTTATTGACAATCAAGAATTACGGGCTGTTATTAAAAACAACACTAAGTTAACTTCCCAAGAACTTTTGCAAATGTTTGGTGTAAGTGATGAAATAATTCGTTTGCACTTACATCAGTTAGGTAAATCCGAGATTACCCCGAAGCAGTTTCGGTTTATGCCAGGGCGAGGAACAATAGACGCCACTTTTGCACTCCACCTATAGTACGAGAAGTACAGATACAGACAGCACACAAAGATTGCACATGCTGTTAATTGATCTAGAGAAAGCATATGATAAGGTACCTCGCGATGTGTTGTGGTGGGCTTTGAAAGAGAAAGGGTTGCCTGGGAAGTACATTAGTAGAGTTAATTCGTGCTATGTACAGTCAACCTCGTACCTAAGTCCAGTCGGCTGCTGGCAATAGCGACGACTTCAATGTGGCTGTAGGCTTGCACCAGGGGTCGGCTCTAAGTTCTTACCTATTCCTGATGATTATGGACACTCTGACGTCGGACATACAGGGAGTGGTACCCTGGTGTATGTTGTTTGCCGATGACATTGTTCTTGTCGGAGAAGATGTGTCTGAGATCCAGAGTAGATTGGTGAAGTGGCAACAGAAACTGGAGAATGTTGGCTTGAAAATCAGCAGAACCAAAGCCGAATATGTGTTCTGCGATTTCGGCGGTCTCTTCTCCCGGTCTGCTCCGACTTTCCGTATCTTGATTCACTCGTGCAAAGCGATGGCGAAGTAGATCGGACGGTTAAGCACAGAATAAACACTGGATGGATGAAATAGCGTCCGATCAAGGGAGCAATCTGCGACTCCCATATCCCCTTAAACTCAATGGGAAGATTTATAAAATCATGGTCAGACCACCTGTCTTGCATGGGTCAGAATGCTGGGCCACAAAAGGGATTAATGAAAGGCAACTGCATGAAGTTGAGATGAGAATGTTAATAGGGATGTGTGGTGTTACACGAATGGATAGAATGAGAAATGAGTACATAAAAAGAAGTTTGAAATTGGCACCGATAACTGAAAAGTGGGAATCGATTGTCATGGTATGGTCACGTGATACGGAGGAATGAGGAAAGTATTGAGTCGGAATATCGATGACTATAAGAGTATAAGAAGACCAAAGAAACGATGGTTGGACTGTGAAAATTATGATATGGATAGAAAAGGGGTGACTACTGAGATGACGACTAATAGAGAAGTGTGGAAGAAAAAGACATGTTGCGCCGACCCCAAATAAATTGGGTTAAGGGCAGAAGAATGATAAAGGGTTAATACATCAAAATGAAACTAAGGTAAATAAAGAAATCATAATGATTTATAAATCTTAATGTTAATCGTAAAAACCGTCGAGTCACTAGTGACACAAATACTATTATAACGTTTTAACTTTTAAAATAACAGCGGGCAAAGTCCAGCCACAAATTATTAAGTTATGATGACTCAAATATGGGTATCGAAGGCTGTTCTATGCATCATCTGATCTTTGCATTGCGTAAGCTTTGATAGAACTGTATCCAATTTTTGACCAAAGGTTAGGAGATTGTTGTAGGAGGATAACTGACATTCTTAACTGCATAATCACTGTATCTAAATTATTGTTGATGATTTGCGTCACACGCCTAAATATTTAAATCATTCATTATACGGAAACTCTGTCAAAAAGGTTGCGCTATTTAATTTAATCGTTCGCTCAAGACATTTGTTTGCAACTACTTTTTGTAGAACCAACTCAGGCGTGCGTTCGCCGCTGCATCGATTAGTTGACACCTACAATAGGCAATTTGGCTCAACTGATATTATGTTTCTCAGTAAGGCTATATTTAAAAAAGATATTGTTACTATTTTAAGTGATCAGAACCCTAATAGTTAAGTTATATTTAGTTTTATTCTGTTTTTATATTTTATTTGTATCGTTCTTTCGTACAACTAGTAGTTCTGTTTATTAATTTGTGGATAACATTGTGAGTAGTGTGTTTGTTACCTCTATTATTAAGTTCTAACCTTTGTCCACTTTTTACTACACTGCTGTTTGTTTTTCCTAAGTAAAATAATAAATAAATAATCCCAAACCTTTTTGTCATCCAAGTAGGATGGGCAAAAAGGCTTAAAAATTTATTATACTTGTTAAGTAAGCAACTGAATAATAATGGCATTTTTATATGTATTGATTTACATGACATTATTTTTGATGATATTGAATTTGATTACCATGTAGGCTAGATTGAATACATGACTTTATAACCGTCTGGCGGTTTTAAGTATTTTGTGAATTGCCTACGCAAATGCCCTGCAGTTCATTAGCGCCTTGTGTTGGGTCGTTGAGCTCCCTAAAATAAGGTTGAGCTACACGATGAATGATACATAAATGCAGTCTGTTGAGATAGGTCAGACCAAAACTGCAATGGCTCTTTCTTCAAAAGTCTTTTCCAGACATAGCCCTGCATTGTTGGACACATACAATTCTAATAATATAATATTTGGACTTTAAAAGAGACCATGACCTCTGAATTTGTTTCGGCATTTCCTCTCAAATAACAATCAACTAGAAAATGTCCGGACCATCTAGTTTTTAAAGTATTGACCAACAAAATATTGACGTGTAAAAGTGTCTTATAAGATCTACATGTTTATTACATAAATGAAGATTTCATTTCATATCCTATTACACCTTTATGAGTTAGAAATGCTAATGCAGATACCTAACAGCTTCTTTATAGATAAATATAATTAAAAATCTGTCATGGAACAAAACTATTAAGACACTCGCAGATAGGCGCGACACAATTTTGGTAGAACAATTCCCATGAAGTTTTCATAGAAATTGTTTTCTTCCTGAGCCCCGTCGTGCTGTCGCGTTGCGCCTGTCAGTGAGAGCTTTTTAATCAAATAACCAAGTTTCGATTTTTGATTCTTGCTTCGTAACAGTAATCGAATTTGTTAGTAACAAGATTTGTACTTCTTTCTCTCAGTTTTGCCTCATCGTTATCATAATAACTGACAGCCTGGTTCCACCCAGTGCTGACAATTATAGGCTTCCGATCTTTTGTGCTAGTTTGGTCTTCAATAACAATTATTATCCCAATTATTTTTAGACTCACCGTATTTTTTTCATTATTATCGATGCAGATAACAAGCGGCTTAAAAGGCTTGTGGTGAAGTAATAACAGCTATAATAGCTTAAGCAACGCTTGCCATTGTTGGTCCGTGAATGGGTGACCATCTCCACATAGCAAGACCCCTTAGTGCTTCAGAAAGCACGTCAAACCGTTGGTCCTGACTGTCAGTCGTGGATCTGTGTGGACAGTCGTTACGGGTCGTCAGAAGTCTGAAACTCTGACAACCAGTCTAACAAAGCGGTATAACATGCAGGTTGAATACTCAGCTGCATTTGGTTAGACCCCAACATAGTTGGGAAAGGGCTAGACAGATGACGATGAGGTAGGTATACATACAAATCTGTTTTGGGAAAAAATAGATAGCTCTAGCTTTTTTTTTTTTCAGGATGGTAAGTCATCAGATGACTTCTCCCGCTCTGGGCGGATCGGGAGGGCGTGTCAGACTTTTACTGACTAAAATCCACCCGTGTTCCATCAGTCATCAGTTGCCCATGTGCCAGGGTCACAGTATCTCTTTCGGACAATCTCACGACCCCGGCAGGCATCGGTCCTAGTAGACCCCTACACTGCTGCTGACATCTCTTTGAGGTGCGCGTGGAACACTACGCGCCGTCGACCCGAGCTTGGTCCTTACCGGGAGGCGAGCTACCCATTGCTCGCCACCCGCAAGCTCTAGCTTTATAACATAACTAAGTAATTCTGTCCGCGGCTTCGCCTGCCTGGATGTAGGAACTTGTTCTACGGTAACGTGTTATCGGGATATCTAAGTAGTATTCTAGCAACCAGATCCGGTCAGCCGTTAAAGCGTAAACAATTCAACAGACAAACAGATATTAAATGCAATTAAAAAGGTTTTTTACAGGATTATAGTATAAAACAGTATATGTTGAAACTGTTTTGTACTCCTTGTCACTTGGCCCTAAAGGTTCGTTAGCGCAGTCGTGAGGCACACACTATTGTTGTTTTTAATTCTTATTTTCCTGTTATTTTGTTCCGTTTTTAACTTAATATTATCACCATTCATTTAGAAATACTCTAGAGCCACCATTGACCACGAAATGTATTTATTAGGCATAAAATGGTTACATATAAACAGACAGTCAGAGTTACTTTCGAATTTATAATATAAGGATGTACTGTTATGTAAATTATTTTGAAACACCGAGTTTAAAAAATATCTTTTCGATGCAGATAGACGATTGTTTAACCTTCTAAACTATAACTTCCAAATGGATACCACCAAAAATGGTGAGATGTGTCTTACTAAGGTATGGATCAATGAACGGTCTATTCACATCGGTCTAATTTTGTTCGACGACCATAAAAAAATGTTAGCTTTCTCTTTCTACAAATGGGATATAATACAATTTTAGTTCGGTGTACTGCTCAATTCTGCCTAACCCTTTGGGAGATACAAGGGTGATGTTATGTTCTGTTTCGTGTTTCTATGACGATTAAATCTATTTTTCTTTCTCTTCTTTCTATCTTTCTTATGACATTCCGGTAATGTAACTGCTTACTAGGGAATGAGCAGCAGCGTTCTCAGGCACGGTCCGAGAGGGGGGGTCCTAGGGGTCATGACCCCCCCCCCCCCAAAGTCAGCCATGCTGTCGAGACTCTGAACGATTTGCCTGAAAAACCCAATAATACTCCCGACCTAAGAATCGAACCCGGGACCTCATGCACATCAGTAGCGCTTTCGACTGCTAGACCAACGAGTAGATGTACCTTCCTAAAAATATTCTTCAGTACTCATGGTGACCCCCCCAAAATCATAGGCTGCGACCGCGCCTGAGCGTTCTCTATGCATTTTACCACCAAACTGCAATCGACAACCCGCTTGTCAAGCGTGGCAGTTATGGCAAAACCTCCCAAGTTGGAGGAGGCCTGTGACCAGCAGTGGGCATCTAACGGCTGAAATGATGATGATGATATACTGCTTCCTAGAGGTTACAAGCGTGACTGCTGAGTCGAAAGTCCTAGATTTGTCCTACCACATTTAAAAACTTTGTTTGGTTTTTCTTGTCAAGATTTTCGCAGTAGCAGTCACTTTGGATTTGTGTCCGGTTCATGGGAGCGAGCCTACCTCATGGAACTTAAACATTCTTAACTGGCGAAATGCAAGTGTACTGTAGATACCTTCATACTTGCTTAATCCTTCCTGGAATAGGAATGAACATTTCGCCACAGATCGCCACCAGTAGTTTAGCTTTAAGAATAAATAAATAAATAAATAAATCAGTACCCAGTAAGTGTACCCTTTTTTTGTGAGTGTGAAATCATCAAATGACTTCTCCCACTCTGGCCGAACACACAATACGCTTCCTCGGTTATTCTTTATTCTCCTGTTCATAGCTAGTTGAAAAATGAGAAATGGCTGCCTGCCTCATTAAAATAAAGGCTGTTTTAAACTCCCATCCTCGTATTCCTCTTCACTCACAAACCCTCGACTCTTCCACTTTTACTCCTTCTGTTTCCATTGGACGGCCACTTAATTCTACTCTCATCCACAGGTCTCTGATGGCAACGCTGAATATCCGCAGCGCTTTGGCAACATACCATATCTTCTCAAAGTGTTTATCCTGACAGTGACAGGAGTCACTGAGGTGTATACCACGAGGGCACTTTCTAGAGGGCACACACTCATATTTGTCCCCTTCCAGATTTTGAAGACTATACTTTAACCCGGGCAGCATGTTGGGAATCGAACCCAACACCATACCTTGCACGCGGTCCGCACGCGCAGGCGACGTGATCATCGCGTCATCACTGGCACACCGAGGCGCGGCGCAGCAGCGAAACGGCTCGGCTCAACGCCACTCGCTTCCACGGACTCCACCGCGACGGACGATCCTCCTCTCTAATATTTTACTGTTTGTCCGAGAACGTTTATACTTATTGTAAAAACGGCATTAAACTATTGCCCTTAAAAATACAGTCCACTCTTTTATTTGCTCCCCGCGCTAACAAAGCGGTAGGGCGTGTTCTGACACAAAAGTCTGCTTTTACTGACTATAACCCACTCATGTTCCTGCAGTTGCCTGTGCCAGGGCCACGGTAACTCTTTTCTTCAAACAAATGTCGCGAGCCTAACAGGCATCCATTTTGTTGACATCCCTTTGAGGTGCGCGTGCAACACAACGCGCTCCGTCGAGCCGGGCCTGGTCCTTATCGGGCGGCGAGCTACCTTTTGCTCGCCGTCCGCAAGCTCGCGCCTACGGTGGCTGGGACTCCACTATGGAATCCCGACGCTCAGGATTTCTGATGTACCTAAATCTTTTATAACGACACAATGATTGTGGGTCCGTGTACAATCCAGCAACTTGTTTTAAATCTAAAGTAAATATACATAATACATAGTGTACATAAAACACATGGATGTACGTACCTACTATTTGTTCATAAATTATAGCTTTTTTTTTTTTCAGGTTGGGAAATCATCAAATGACTTCTCCCGCTCTGGGCGGAGCGGGAGGGCGTGTCAGTATATTACGACATGAGTAAATATTTAAGCGCAAAGTTCTATATTAAATAGAAAACACAGAATGTTTTTACAACAGCATATTAATAGTTACACTTGAACAACGAAAACCACCCTTTCGACTAACATGTAAAGGGGATGAAATGTCGAACTGTTACCATAGAAATGCGATTGAAGCAGCATGAGACGCCCGGATGTTTCCATTGTGAGAATCGTCTAGAGGACACGGTGGAGCATACGGTGGAAGTGTGCCCTGCCTGGGCGGAGCACCGCCGTGTCCTCGTGGAGGTAATCGGCAGCGACGACGTCTCGCGTCCGGCCCTGGTGCGAGCCATGGTACGGAGCGAGAGGGCATGGGAAGCCGTTACCTGCTTCTGCGAAGCAGTAATGCTCGCGAAGGAGAAGGCGGGGTGCGTGAGAGAGTGGCAGTCTCTGCGCCCTCACGTCCCTAGCCATCGCAAGAGGAGACGCCCCGGGCGTTGGGAGTCGATAGCGGACTCCCGGCTACCGTTGGCGCGAGCTTGCGGGTGGCGAGAAATGGGTAGCTCGCTGCCCGGTAAGGACCAGGCTCGGGTCGACGGCGCGTAGTGCTCCACGCGCGCCTCAAAGAGATGTCAGCAACACTGAAGGGGTCTGCTAGGACCGATGCCTGCCAGGGTCGCGAGATTGTTCGAAAGAGATACCGTGACCCTGGCACATGGGCAACTGAAGGAACACGGGTGGGTTTTAGTCAGTAAAATTCTGACACTCCCTCTCGTTCCGCCCAGAGCGGGAGAAGTCATTTGATGATTTCCCATCCAGAAAAAAAAAATTGCATGTGCCTATATTGTATATTGTAAGATTTTGTTGCCGCTGTACCCGAAATCTTCAAAAGCCGTTACTAAAAGACTGGGTCTATGTCTTTTACAGGCGGTATTTCTATCCAAATTCATGAAAAATATTTAGTAATTCTGTAGAACAGATAGTCGATGGGGACGAAAGGTTCTCAGGTGGCGAATATGTACTGGAAGACGTAACGTGGAAGGTCTCCGATAAGGTGGACCGTAGGCCGCAAGAAACTGCTGGATGCGGGAGCATAGATCCGGACGAAGTGGCGGAGCTTGGGAAGCGAAGGCCTATTTCCAACAGTGGACATTTTTCGGCAGAAATAATGGTGATAATGATAATTTCTTCAGATAATTTTTTTTAGAATTACGCTTAAAAAGAAAAAAAATCAAGAAAATACTTTTATTTGCGGCAAACATGGCGCACAGTAAGACCAGAAACATACAAATATAAAAAATAAGGAGCGGGAAAATATGCGTCACATCCACGCAAAACGGCCATCACTCAGCATGATGCTGTGACCCTATGCGAGACAGAGCCCCAGCGCTAGTTTTCAGTGACGGCCGGCGCTGACGTAATGACGTCGACCGGTGCAGCTTATGTGTCTATACAAATTAAATCAGTTTTATTTTACAAATAATTCGTACATCCTTTTGAAAGTCTTATAGTACGCGATGTCCGGATTCTGCCCAAAATATTTGGAAATCAGATAAGTTTGAGTGATCCATCATCAACAGCCGTGACGTGTGGCATTTAAAACTCTCAAAGTACCTTACATAAGCACCACAATCCAATGTCAAGTGTAAGTTACAACATTTATACAACGTTCTATGTTGCAATGCTTATTATCCGTTTCTGAAGCTAATTGATACGTAGTTACGTTTCCCCCCACTTTTGGGAGCTGGAGTTTCGTTCTGTATTGTACAGACGTCATTCACATACAATAAGGCTTGTTTAACCCATTGAATGCCGTAATTACAGACGCAATAAAAAAACCATTGTGTTTATACCAAATGTGGTATCTCATGGACTTAGGGGTTAAGGTGAAAACTTCAGAGAAGGCCACGAAAATCGAACTTTCTGTTTTTTTAACACTTAATGGGTAGTCAGACTGTTCGTTGAACAAAATACGATTCATAAACATAACACGAAAATTAATGGAAAAAGCGTGGCGTGCTTGATATTAATGAAAAAATACCTCAAAAAGCACCACACGATTTTTTATCCATTATTTTCTACTTTTTAGTTTGATTGTCTATGGAAGCTAGTTTTTAGTTTCTTTAAACTATTATTTATTTTCCATTTTTTAGGGTACTTTTACAACAAATCTGTTAGGGCATATCAGGCCGATCGCAAGATGAAAAAAAAAAATAGGGCGTTTCGAATTTTATGACGTATGTCAGCGTAGTTTTTGAAGACAGTTTTTTGTCCATCCAGGTAACCCTGGCGAGGATAATGGCACAAATTTATAAAATTATTGTATTGTCATTGGTTCTTGATAAGTATGAATTATTTTGAGTTAATCCGACATTTTTAAGGGGATCAAAATCATGATCAAAGTTTCGGTTTCATAAGCACATACTAACATACGTTTGAAGCTAATAAAAGCATTATAAAATTAAAAACAAAGTTAAAATTTAAGGGTCTTCATACAAGAAGATGATTATTGCGGCGTTTTTTTGCCTTGTGGTACGGAACCCTTCGTGTGCGAGTACGATTCACAATTGGCCGTTTTTTTTTAATTTTTTGTTTTCTATATGTTTGTCTGTGTGTATGTTCTGGTTATTTTCGAAACGGTTGGACCGATTTGGACGGGACTTTTAGGCTCAACTCACACCAAAAGAGCGTCAAAGCGGAGCGCAGTTTCAGTGTCATATGAATTTTAACTTTATTTTCGTTACTATAATACTTACTTATTATCGCATGAGAAACTTGAACGAGTCGCGCGGATGCCCGCGGCGTGGCGGGAATCCCGGTGAATTCCCTAAACCAAGCCGTGCGACAGCGCAAGAAGTCGCGGGAAGTCCCGAGAATGCTCGAGCAGTCGCGAGCGGCCGCTGGCAATATCCCGACCCTCACGCCCGGTCCCCGCGCGTGTCTGTTGCGCGCGAGCTTTCGCATTCATTCCTTGCAGTGCAACGAATACAGAAGCGATAGAAATGAATTCATCGCGGGCGGGCTCGAGAAGGCGCGCGGAGTCCCGCGACTTCTCGAGCAGTCGCGGGAATCCGCGCGCCTTCTCTACCGAGCGGGTCGCTTCGCTTCGCTGCCCTTCGCCGCTCTTTCGGTGTGAGTTGACTCTTATTGGCAGATAGATGATGTTCAAAGGAGTATTCAAACAAAGTACTACTTTTTGTCTCGGTGGTATGCCCGTAGTTTCCCGTAAGAAAATTTTGAGGCAAATAACTTAAATTAAAATTTTATCTGCACGAACATTTTCGCTTAGTTTTATTTATGAGCGCAGTGAGAGTATAATAAAGCCTACCTTATCGAAAACCTTGTTAGTTGCAACACTAATCGGTCGCACAAACGATGCGGTTTGATTGACCGATTAGTTAATGTATTGGAATGGATACTAACGGATATGACACTAGATCACCATCATAATTTGCCTAGCCTTTTTCCAAGTATGTTGAGGTTGGATTCAAGTCTAACCGGATGTAGCTGAATACCAGTATTTAAATGGAGCGATTACCTATCTGACTTCCATTACCCAGTTACTGGGTATTACGGTACCCCTTAGCAAGACTGGATGTCAGACTTTCGGGTTTCTGACGACCCGAAACAACTTGCAAAGATTTTCAAATGACAGCCGGGAGCAACAGTTTAACATACTTCCAAGGTACGGAGGGGTCTTGGTATGTTAAGATGGTGACCCATCTATGAATCAACCGCGGCAAGCGTAGCTTAGCCTGATCGATCGATCAGTGTAGCTGTTATAACTTAGCCACAAGCCCCCTCAGATATTGATACACCCTCCCGCTCCGCCCAGAGCGGGAGAAGTCATTTGATGATTTCCTATCCAAAAAAAAGCCCCTCGGTTATTACACTAGATATGAAGTTGTATAAATATAATGAGAGGACATATACTTCAACCTTTAAGAACCAGCACTTGTATTAGCATGAATTATTTCTGTTTTTACTATAATACAATATCTGGATGACCGTCGATCTGTTGGTTGGTAAATTGTGTTTAAAATATGTTTATGTTCAAGTTGATTATCTATAAAGTTGGCATTGAAAACATGAATAAAACGACATTTTATAAAACCGGCCAAGTGCGAGTCGGACTCGCGCATCGAGGGTCCCGTACAAACCTGTAGGTATCCTCGGTTTATGCATAAGGTTTACGTTTAAGAAATTAAATGTTTTTTTTTTTTAATTTTTATATTTGAGTGGATTGAATTAAAGGTAAATTGCGGTTAACGATTTATGACGTATTAAAAAAAAACTACTAACTGGATCTCGTTCAAACCAATTTTCGGTGGAAGTTTATATGGTTATGTACATCATATATTTTTTTTAGATTTATCATTATCTTATTTTAGAAGTTACGGGGGGGACACACACATTTTACCACTTTGGAAGTGTCTCTCGCGCAAACTCTTCAGTTTAGGAAAAAATTATAATAGAAACCTCAATACCATTTTTGAAGACCTATTCATAGATACCCCACACGTATGGGTTCGATGAAAAAAAAATTTTGAGTTTCAGTTCTAAGTATGGGGAACCCCAAAATTTATTGTTTTTTTTTCTATTTTATTCTAAAAATCTTAATGCGGTTTACAGGATACATCTACTTACCAAGTTTCAACAGCATAGCTCTTATAGTTTCGGAGAAAAGTGGCTGTGACATACGGACAGACAGACAGACAGACAGACAGACAGACAGACAGACAGACAGACAGACAGACGGACGGACGGACAGACAGACAGACATGACGAATCTATAAGGGTTCCGTTTTTTTGCCATTTGGCAACGGAACCCTAAAAATGAATCCTAGCTAGATCGATTTATCGCCCCGGAAACCTCCTGCTTACAAAATTTCATGAAAATCGTTGGGGCCGTTTTCGAGATTCAGATGATATATATATATATATATATATATATATATATATATATATATATATACAAGAATTGCTCGTTTAAAGGTATAAGATAAGATATGAACGCAAATTATGCCTTCAGACCGCCACCTGCGCGCACTTTTTTTGTCTCGTTTACCTTCACATGTCTGGTCATACACGCACACCGGTTGGGAGTATCTACTTCTCATCACGGTATCATCATAATTTCAGCCGAATTACGTCCACAGCTGGGCATAAGCCTCCCCGACTTTGAGGGGGCTTACCACAATCGCCATGGCAGGCGGGTTGCCGATCGTAGTATATGGGTAAAATGAAAAGAGATCGCTGCTGCCCGTTCTCAAGTAAGTCCCTTAGTCACCTTTTACGACATCCAAGAGAAGAAATGGAATGGTGCTATTCTTTACGTTCAGCACCACATGGACGACCACCATGGTATACATATATCGAGGGTTTACTGCGAAAACCTGCTACACCACATTTTTGGCAAAAATTTGTTAAATACATGAAATTTCTTATCTTTTTGAGCTTTAAATACTGGTAAAACCAACTAAGCGCTTCGTTAAATACCTTAGAAGATATGTCATGGTAAAAACAGTCAAGTACAACATATCGCTCAATAATCAATTGACAAAATATCATATAGGACGTTACTAATATTTTCCCCGCAAATGTTAGCACGCAAAAAAAACTAAGCGTTAATAATCTGTTTTTCTTTCTTTTTATAAGTTTAACAAAATGTTCTTACACACATTCCGTAGATATAATCTAAGAGAGCTTAAATGTTTCTAGCGGGAGAACATTGTTGATTTTACTATTAAAACTTTACTGCAAAAATCGAATAAATACCTATAATCACGATTTACATGTACCAAATTATCAGAATTACCAACACATTGTTGACGTGCTAAAGCGACTAAACTACTTAGCTAGTTTATACCATATAAAATAATTAAATTCTTTGTCAGGAGACTTCTAACAAAAAGTAATACGCGCTTTTTTTTTTGGATGGGAAATCATCAAAAGACTTCTCCCGCTCAGGGCGGAGCGGGAGGGCGTCTCAGACTTTTACTGACTAAAACCCACCAGTGTTCCTTCAGTTGCCCATGTGCCAGGGTCACGGTATCTCTTTCGAACAATCACGCGACCCCGGCAGGGATCGGTCCTAGCAGACCCCTTCAGTGTTGCTGACATCTCTTTGAGGCGCGCGTGGAGCACTACGCGCCATCGACCCGAGCCTGGTCCTTACCGGGCGGCGAGCTACCCATTGCTCGTCACCCGCAAGCTCGCGCCAATGGTGGCCGGGAGTTCGCTATCGGCTCCCGACGCCCTGGGCGTCTCCTCCTGCGGCAGCTAAGGATGTGAGGGCGCAGAGACTGCCACTCCCTCACGCGCCCCGCCTTCTCCTTCGCGAGCATTACTGCTTCGCAGAACGAGATGACGCCTTCCCATGCCCTCTCGCTCCGTACCATGGCTCGCACCAGGGCCGGACGCGAGAGGTCGCCGCCGCCGATCGCCTCTACGAGGACACGGCGGTGCTCCGTCCAGGCAGGGCATACCTCCACCGTATGCTCCACTGTGTCCTCCAGATGATCCTTGCAATGGAAACACCCGGGCGTTTCCTCCCGTTTTATCCTGAACAGGAACCCACCAAAGCACCCATGCCCGGTGAGAACCTGCATCAGGCGGAAGGCCGTGGCACCGCTCTATCCACTCCTCAAAGAGGAGACTTACCGCCGCAATAGTGGCGTGCCCACGTAATGCGCGCTCCTAGCATGTTTTAATAGGTCACTGTTAATGGTTTAGTTTGTGTTCAGTTTGTTCAGTGTTCAACGTGAGTGTATCTAACGTTTTTTTTTTTTACCTAACTTAGATTAGTTTTTCATTATTTTCTCCGTAGTTGAATGTTTATGACAGATATTGGCTGAAAATAAAACGTATTAGGTATGTAAAAGGAGAATACAGATTTTTTTTTTTAACTATGACATGAGCGACAGTTTTTATGTTATAGAAATTCGATAAAATTCATCGACAACCAAATTCCAAAGTGCGCTGAATCACGCCTATTCGACGCGAAATAAGAAGCGGCCTACTGAAAATAATATGCCATCTGTTAATCTTCAACTGCCACACAAATTAAACTACCTTTATGAAGAACAGCTGCAAATAAGTGAAACCAAATAAAAAGATTTAATTAAATCATTGTAACAAACAAATTATACCTCATGAGCTTCACGGTTGGTTCCAAACTTAAAAACTGACAATGAGATAGCTGATTCACCAACTGCTGGCAGTTGGTGAAATTGAAAGTGGAGAAGATGAATAATAATTATATTAAAACTGATTATAATGTAACTAATTAAACTAATCGTGCATGTAACCTTTTTTACTCTTTGAAAGTCAATAAATATTTACATATAAAACCAACTAACTTTTTTTCCTTGATGTACTACACAATAAGTACCTTCGTTTAGCATTGTTAATTTCAAATCACATGCAATAATTTACTAAAGCTACCGAACTATCAATATAAAACATTTAAAACATCAATAGTTCAGCTTCAAGCGCATTTTCGCTATGTACATGTAAAACCGACTAACTGTACGACCTTAGCCATGAATTTCCTTATTTCCAGATTTTTATCACACATATTTACATATACTACAAATAAATTAAATATTTACTATATATCTACCACGTGACTAATAAAGTAATTAAAAGCCACTGAAATTATAATATTTTAATTAGGTATAAACATTTAAAACAGAATAACACAAAACTGACTTGACTGCACTTAGAAGGTTTTCGCACTAAACCCTCGATATGGTCACTATGTCCTGCTAAGTCTTACCCTCCCGGCCTTTCATTCCACTTTATTTATTCTTTCAACATGAAATACTTAAAATAATTCAACCGAGTTGTACCTACATTTTATTCACATTTAACTAAAATTGCTAAATTATTTTTTTGTTTTCTTTGTCATTCGATTCAACTAACATCAAAACCTATCGCAATTTTGAACCTTATTTAATGCCGCGATGCTCTATTGTCAAATACAAAAAAAATGTTTCCAGCGAAGTCATGCTGAATTTATACAAGTTCAGAAAATTATACAATTTAGTTATGCATTTTTTTTTTCTAGATTCTTATTGACCTCTTGGGTTACAATGAAAGAAAGCAACGTGTGTAACATTGAATACATGTATATTTCATTTTATTCAAATAGTCTAAAGTTGACATTTTTGCATACCCTACCTCTAATTCCATAACAATGGCAATGCCTCATTTCGACAGTCCAACAAAATTAAAAATTTACGTTTTTGACGTTGTTTAACAGGCAAAATTTTCAAACATATTTAGCAGGAGCTAAGTTACACTTATAACAGCCGTATGGGTCCGGTTAGACAACGCTTGCGCGGTCGGTCTGTGATGGTTGTACATGGTTCTTTACATACCGAGATCTGGAGGTCAGATAAGCAGTCGTTGCACGTAAATACAGATGTTCAGCTGCATCTGATAAGACTGGAATCCGACTCCAAAAATTGTTGATGGCTAGAAAGAGACTGATGAACAAGCAAAGGATTTGCAATATTCCAATTAAATTGTTAACATATCTCGGGACCCTAGGATCCCGGTCTTTTGGAAAGTGTACGAGGGGCCGAAACCAACTCGCAGAGGCCCCTTAGAAAATTTAGATGCTGTGAGGCAGCAACCGACGATTATCCCTGTGTACACTGTTGGGGATTGAGAATAAATAACTCCAACTTCAATTTTTGCATAGTTTTATAATCATTCTGCACATACTTAACATAAGCGTAAGCGCTATCATAGACAGTTGCAATATTGATTGTGTTTACATACTAGGTGACTTTAATGCGCACCCTTCTGAACAATTTTATAATGAACTATCGTTATTTTGTGACGACCAGGAGTGGACTTGCATTGATGTAGAAATGTTGAAGGGTAGTTGTAATTCATCTAATTGTTTTACTTTTGTGAGTGAGGCTCACGGATCGCAAAGATGGCTTGATCACTGTTTAGTCTCTAAGGCAGCTGTGCCGTCAGTGCGCAGAGTGTTTGTCAAGTATGACGTAATGTGGTCGGACCACTTCCCGTTAATAATGGAGTGTCATCTAGGCGTAGTCTCACCTAAGATACTAGATTATAAGCCGACTGTAAATGATGTTATATGGGGGGAAAGAAGTGCAGATCAAGTTGATCTTTACATGAATGAATGCCAGAGACTCTTAAGACTTCTTGACTTTCCAGAGGAGTTTACAAAATGTGCAGATTACACCTGTAATATTTTGCAGCATAGACATGTGATTGAAAGTTTGTATAGCAATATTGTAAAAATATTAAGAGAGGCAGCATTGTGTAGCAAACATGGTAAACAAATACGTAAGAAAAAGAAACCTGTTGTAGGGTGGAATTTACATGTAAGCGAGGCACACAGTGAAGCTAAACGGACATTTTATTTGTGGTGTTGGTATGGCAAACCAAATTCTGGTTCAATTTATAACGAGATGTGTGAGGCCAAGAAAATCTTTAAGAACCGACTGAGATGGTGTCAGAACCATAAAGAACAGGTAAAAATGGATATCTTGGCCTCTCATCACTCAAAAAATGATTTTCGATCTTTTTGGAAAGCCACAAACAAACTTAATAGCAAGCCGGTTACTCCTGTGTGTATCGAGGGCGTAAGCGATCCCGCTGAAATAGCAGATCTGTTTCGACAACATTTCACTGTAAAGTCGCCATTGGGGTCCTCGCAGACGGTGATCAATGTTAAGAACGGTGAAAGGATAGGTTTTGGTTGTACAGCAAGAGAAGTTAAGTTAATAATCAAATCAATGACTAGAGGTAAATCTCCCGGCCATGACGGGTTGAGCATTGAACATCTTCAACATGCTGGACCTCACTTACCGAGACTATTAGCTATGTTGTTTAACCTTTGTCTAAGCCACTCATATCTGCCTGAAGAGATGATTAAAACTATTGTTGTACCTATCGTTAAAAGTAAGACAGCTGATCTATCAGATAGGAACAACTACAGGCCTATCTCTCTTGCCACAGTAGTATCGAAGGTGTTTGACAGCATGCTGAACTCACAGCTGACCAAACACATTGAACTTCATGACAATCAGTTCGGTTTCCGGTGTGGACTATCCACTGAAAGTGCAGTTCTGTGTGTTAAGCATGCTGTCAAATACTACACAAGACGTCAAACATCAGTTCACGCATGCTTCCTTGATCTTTCGAAAGCCTTTGACCTGGTTTCCTATGATACCCTATGGGAAAAGTTAGGAAAAACGAATCTTCCAATAGAACTCGTCAACATCTGCAAGTACTGGTACGGAAACCAGGTCAATGGCGTGCGTTGGTCGGGAAACATGTCGCAATCGTACAGGTTGGAGTGCGGGGTGAGGCAGGGGGGATTGTCCTCGCCAACCCTATTTAACCTGTACATGAATGATCTGGTTGTGGCACTCAGTAGCACCCGGCTAGGTTGTCACATAGATGGAATTAGTGTAAACAACATAAGCTATGCTGATGACATGGTGCTACTGAGTGCATCGATATGTGGCATTAAGAAACTGCTTACCATCTGTGAAGCTTATGCCGAGCAACACGGCTTGAAATATAATCCACTCAAAAGTGAAGTCATGGTCTTTGAGGCCAGAGAAACCAGTACAGGTAACGTGTTTCCCAGCGTTACGCTCAATGGTACAGCTTTGCGTAGGGTGTCTAGTTGTAAGTACTTAGGACATATGCTGACCTCTGACCTCAGGGACGATGATGACATCGAGAGGGAACGGAGGGCGCTGGCAGTGCGGGCGAACATGATAGCTCGCAGGTTTGCACGTTGTTCGACAGAAGTCAAAATTACACTTTTTAAGTCTTATTGTACATCATTTTACACGTGCAGCCTGTGGGCTGACTATACTCAAAAGTCTTACAGTGCCCTCCGAGTCCAATTTAATAACGCGTTTAGGGTGTTGATGGGGCTGCGGCGATTCTGTAGCGCATCAGGGATGTTTGCTGAACGTCGCGTAGATTGCTTTTACGCTACGATGCGTAAAAGGTGCGCATCCCTGGTGCGTAGAGTACGTGGCAGCACCAACAGCATCCTTAGCATGATCGCTAGTCGACTGGACTGTTGTTACATCAATCATTGCTGCGCCATTTGTCATGGAGTGGCGCGGTAGTGATTGTTGAGTTTGTTTTTATTTTTGAGTTTGTTTTTATTTTTGTTTTGTTGTAGTAGTTAAGTATTACTAACAGTAGTCTATAAGAACATTGTTACTAACAAAATGGACACCTAGTCTGAATAAAAGTATTTAATAATTAATAATTAACATTTATTATTAGACGCGCGACATTTTAATATAGAAGTGCGCAAACGTCGATTTTGGCCGGAATGGAATGTCGTGTTTCGCGTGCGACTGCCGCGTGGCGTCTTCCGTACCCCGCGCGCCCCTCTCTCTTCGGGCGCGTTCATATAATTGCGCAATTAGGCGCGTTCATCTTCCGGGCCGTTGAAATCTTCTTTCAACTCTTCATTCACTGGTAGGGGGCACATTTTATTGACTGCTCGTTTGATGGTGCCGTTGGCAGTGTAGATTTCCGCTACTCTGCAGATCCCGTCGGCTCCGGGGTATAATTTAGTGACGCGACCCATACGCCATTGGAGCGGCATCAAGTTGTCTTGCTTCAATATAATAAGGTCTCCGACATTGATTGGTGTGGATCCCTTCTTCCATTTTGGTCGGTTTTGTAGCTCTGCCATAAACTCTCGTCGCCACCTCTCCCAGAACCGCTGTCGTGTTTGTTCGATAAGCTGGTACCTGTTGGGTCTAGATGTTTTCACCGGTAGTGAAGGTACAAACATCAGCGGGCGTCCGATTAGAAAGTGCCCAGGGGTTAAAGGATTGATATCAGTGGGTTCTGATGACAGGGGGGAAAAAGGTTGGGAGTTTAGGATTGCTTCTATTTGAGTGAAGAGCGTTGCTAACTCTTCAAATGTGAATGAGGCATTGCCAACTACGCGTTTTAAGTGAAATTTCGCGGATTTAACGCCAGCTTCCCAAATTCCACCAAAATGTGGAGAGTACGCGGGAATAAATTTGAATTGAATTGCCTCGTCAGCTGCATAATCCGAGACCGCCTGGACGCTGGACTGTATAACCCTACCCAACTCATTGTTAGCGCCAACAAAGTTCTTTCCGTTGTCGCAGTGTATGACATAGGGTTTGCCGCGACGCGACACAGACCTGCGCGGACATGATATGAAGGCCTCGGTGGAAAGATCGCTTACAATCTCCAAATGTAGGGCTTTCGTTACTAAACACATAAGTAGGCTTTGGTAATACGACTACCTCGTCCTTTTTTGGAAGAAACCATAAAGGGTCCCGCAAAGTCAATCCCACATGAATTAAAAGGAAAGTCTGGATTCACTCGTACACTCGGCAAGTCGCCCATTAACGGTTGAGCAGTCTGACCTTTCATTCGAGCACAGACTACACAGTGTCTAACTACAGTGCGAGCTAAGATCCTACCACCTAGTGGCCAAAATCTCTTGCGGACTGACGACAGAAGCAACTGTGGACCTGCATGCATTAAATGTAATGTTCGTATCTCATCAAAAGTTTAGTAAAGTGGTGTTTAGAATCCAGTAAAATTGGGTGTTTTTGTCGTACTGACAATCAGACTGAGTTAAACTGCCGCCCACTTTTAGTAAACCATTGGTATCTAATATTGGATTTAATGGTTGTTACCATTAAATCCAATATAGATTTACTTTTGTGATGTAGTTTTATTCCGTTTCGAATTTGTTCCCTAATCAATCAGAGTCGTTTACTCTGATTGACTAACTTTAAGCAATAGTATTAAAGAGTTTTCTAGCTCATATGCTTGCAAAGGTCCTTTTATTTTTAACTGTTTACTTTTACAATTATTAATGAAACGTAGAACATATGCATAAACTCTTTTTACTCTACTATAACTTGAATATTTTTCAAATGGTACTAACAAATTATTTTTAGACATGTCATCAACGGACACTAATACCTTGACTTCAGGTAGGTTTTTAGCTATAGAGTGAGGTTGAATAGGCTAATATGTTTGTTCCTGTTTTAGGAACATAGGACCTTCCCACCATATAGATAATGATTGCAGATGCTGTGAGTCAATGCCCCTAGAAGCTAAATCTGCTGGGTTTAACTCAGTTGGAACATGTTTCCACTCAAATTCTTTGGTAATTTCATAAATTTTGTTAACTCGGTTACGTACAAATGTCTGTTAAACTCTATTCTGAGTTTGCAGCCATCCAAGTACAACTGTGGAATCGGTCCACATATTTTTTTTTTTGTAACATTGCGTGGTACAGACTGTAATACCTTCTCGCTAACTTGAGCTCCTAACAGAGCAGCACATAACTCTAAACGTGGGATTGTAAGCTCCATAATTGGAGAAACTCTAGTTTTTGCACATAGTAACCTTACTGTAATAGTTTGTTTACTATCTTGGGAACGTAAATAAACACACGCTCCATATGCCTGCTGACTTGCATCTATAAAGCAATGTAACTCAGCTGACTGGGTTTCTAAATTATCACTCAAAACATAACGAGGTATTATAATATCAGATAAATGGTGCAAGTTTTGAATGAAATTAAACCATCTTTTAGCATAAGGCTCAGGTACGGGTTCATCCCAATCTAATTTTGCAATCCACAAATGCTGCAGTAAAATTTTTGCTTTAATAATACAACAACTAACCAGCCCTAAGGGATTAAATACTTTGCATGTTGTAGAAATAATTGCTCGTTTGGTAACCTTTGAAGCAAACTCAATTCCATTAGGAAACCGCAGCTCATCAGATTTTGGTGACCATTTCAGAACTAATACATTAGCGTCGTCATGAAAATTGAGGTAGTTAGATGATTCTGTTTTGTCACCAAGGATATGAGAGTTTGTGCGAAATTTTCTTAATGGGAAACAAGCAGAATTTAATGTTTCTGTGACCTTTAAATAAATATGTTTTAATTCCTCTTCGGTTGAGGCCCCTGTGTTGAGGTCATCCATATAAAAATCATTCTTAATAACATTGGCAATAATCTTATCCTGACATTTATCAGCCAGCTCAACCAGACACCTAGTAGCTAAGAATGGTGCCGAAGCCATTCCATATATCAAAGTGTTGAGCTGTAAGATTTTGAAAGGTTGATCAACTTGATCCCTCCACAACACAAGCTGTAGGTGTCGCTGTGATTTATCTAAGGCTACTTGTCGGTACATCTTTTCGACGTCTGCTGTTAAAACAAATTTATGTATTTTGAAACGAATAAAAATGGAGAATAAGTCGCTCTGGACAGTGGGTCCATCAGCCTGGATATCATTCAAAGATTTTCCTGAACTAGTTTTAACAGAAGCGTCGAATACTACTCTGAGTTTGGTGGTGTCATGTTGTACCCGATTTACGCAATGATGGGGTAAGTAACAACCAAACTTAGGCCTTTCAATTTCGCTTAAATGTCCTAACCTACTATATTCTTGTATAAATTCACTGTATTGTTTCTTAAGTTCCACATTTTTATTTAATTTACTTTCTAGGCTCAAGAACCGTTTAACAGCAATAGGAAAAGATTTTCCAAGTGCCTGCGCTGGTCTCTCAGTCAGTGGCATCATTACAGAAAATCGTCCATCTGGTAAACGACAAGTGTTCTTAATAAAATGAGACTCACAATATTGCTCATCAATGGAATAATTATTAGAACCTGTAGGCAATTCCTCTACCTCCCAGAATCTTTTAACTGAATTCTGGATGTCTTGAAGTGACACCAGTTTATCATTTTTAACTAAATTACAATGTATATTGTGACTAAAACAAGCTTCACCAATAGGGCCGGCAACTAGCCATCTTAACTGGCTTTCCTGTAATATAGGCTTATACACTTCTAAAACTATTCTATTATTGTTTACAATATCAAAAAAGTGGTCTACACCAATCAAGATATCTATCTCTGCAGGCTCATAAAACAAGGGGTCTGCCAGAACTATCCCATTGGGCAATCCCAGATGCTCAGCATTTACTTGAGCACCAGGTAATGATCTTGTAATTTGAGGAATTACTGAGCAGTTAACAGTTCTATTAAATGAACTTATTCTAGACTTAATCACAATATTGCAACGTTCTGTAATTTTGCATGCTGCATTATTTATACCACTAACATTAAAAGAACTAATTTTTGTTGCTTGTAACCCTAACTTTTCTTTAAGCCTTTTTGTTATAAATGAAGATTGGCTTCCAGTATCCAGCAACGCACGTGCCAGGTGAGTAGTATTGCTATGAGTATTAATTTCAACTTGTGCACTGTGCAGTACATAACAAAACTTGACCGGACGAGCGGGCTGACAAACTAACAGGAATCGTGGATGGCTAAGTTGCTTCTGTACTTTCTGTGACTACATTAGTGATTGTACTGTTGCTATGCAACATTGAATTATGCTTTTCCTTACAGGTCCGGCAAGAACTGTTCCATGGACATTCTGGAACGTTGTGTCCACTACGAAGACAGTTGGTGCACAACTTATGTTTAGCCACTTCAGACAGCTTATCCTTTAAACTCAACGCCTTAAATTTATGACACTGGTGTACATAATGTGATTTGTTACATATGAAACATGTCTTTGTTTTAGTATTAGCCAACGTAGTTGTTAATGACTTAACCGATTTATTTTCCTTGCTATGACTTGAATTTTTATTATCATAATACCTACTACCATTAGCAGTTTCTAAAACATTTGCTCGAGTATCTAAAAATTTTACAAATTCTTCAAGACAAGGCAGGTGTGTTAAATGACCTTTGTATTCTTCCCATTTACTCTTAGTTCTAGGATCTAATTTAGACGAGACCAAGAATATAACTAAGGGATCCCAGCCAGCTGTGGGAATATATATTTAAAGCATGTAGATTTTTTGAATTTGGTCCATCACATATCTCAACGCTTTGAAAGATTCTTTTTGGATTGGATTGATATTGACTAATGCCTGCATGTGATTATTTATGAGTATATTTTTGTTATTAAATCTTTCACATAAAGACTTCCATGCTATTTGATAGTTCGCTGCTGTAAAGTCTATAGACCTCACTATATTACAAGCGCTACCTACCAACGAGTTTCTTAAATAATGAAACTTATTTATTAATGGAATGGACTCATTATTATTGATTAAAGAGTCAAATGTGTCTCTGCACTCTAGCCATTTAGAATAATTTCCATCAAATGTTGGCAAATTTATGGTTGGCAATTTAATAGAGTTGTTCATTTGGCTACAACTGGAATGTATAGGACTCACAATTTTCTTTAGCATTTGATGAATTAACACTTATTAATTCTTGTGCCATAGAAATCATGGCATAGAATTCCCCTTCTGTAGAATTACTCTCTGACATTTGATCATCTATATTATGAGCAATTTCCTCTATCTCAGATTGAACAGAGTCGAACTTTGACATTAAATCTTGTAGCTGTGTGAGTCGCAAAGACAGCTCCCTCACTTCTAGATTACTAAGGTTAGAGGCTTTCTCATCAATTTGGTATTTACTAATGAACTGTTTAAATATTGTTAGTCTACTTCGTATTCCACCACGTCTGCGAATCAATAATTTTATATTCTCGTTACCCTCCACATTAGGAGAGGTAATCGTATCTTCCACCATTTTGCGTGAAATAGAAACACTACCGTAAAGAACACGCGAAACAATGAGTTGGGCAAATTTTGCCGACATTAACTATTTAATTAAATAAATTATGCAATCCCACCGGTTATAGAGTCCAGCGCCAAACAGCTCAAACCACACCGCTGCTGCGGACCCGCCACCCGCTGCTGCCGAGCTCGTCAACACAGCACGTGGCAACAGCTCGCGTCGGGTGAGACACGAAGTACTTTGAGCGCGTGGGCCGTGCACGTGGACCCGGGACACTGGAATGTTCGGCAAAATGTTTTTTAATTTTTATAATTGCGATTTAGGTACAGTATAGTACCGAAAATAATTATTAACCTGTAATGGGGCAATGAGTTGCGCCAGGATAGACGCTAATACCTAGGCTATTATGTGCAAAGGAAAATAGTTTAGTGAGCTAGGCACCCACCCACACCCTTGGCCAAGCACTCGGCAGGTACAGTATAGTACCGAAAATAATTAAGAATCTGTAATAATGAGGCAATGAGTTGCCCCAGTATAGACGCTAATACCTAGGCTATATGCTAAAGAAAAAGCTTAGCGAGCTAGGCACACACACTCAAACAGAAACAGGGAAAGGAGAATATCAAAGGAACGGGCTTACTTCCATTAGGTAGGTATCACTACGCTGCCGCGCCGCACCGACGCCGATTGTTTGCAGCATAGAGAAGGCGGAGGCCCACGCTGACACGCTGTACGAAGGCAGCGATTTATTCTGAGACGTAGCACGGAGCTCACCAGGGACCTTTGACTCGGAGACATGCAGATGATGATATTTTCACCGACGAACAGCCACCGCCGCCATTTTGCGGAACGCAAACGCCGCGCCGGTTTCCACGTGTTATAGCTTGAAAATGGTTCTTCTTAATTGTTCACGGTCGCCACTTGTTAGGGATTGAGAATAAATAACTACAACTTCAATTTTTGCATAGTTTTATAATCATTCTGCACATACTTAACATTTATTATTAGACGCGCGACATTTTAATATAGAAGTGCGCAAACGTCGATTTTGGTCGGAATGGAATGTCGTGTTTTGCGTGCGGCTGCCGCGTGGCGTCTTCCGTCCCCCGCGTGCCCCTCTCTCTTCGGGCGCGTTCATATATGCGCAATTAGGCGCGTTCATACACTGTGCAGGTGCACCCAAGGACAACCTCCGGTAGGAGTTGGACTATTGCAGGATTTGGATGGCTAAAATGGACTGGTTACCAAGAACTATGGAAGGCCTATGACCCCTGCCGCATGAATGTTTTGTATATACATGGATTAAATGGCAAGGGGTGAGTTGCACATTCAATAATGGGCCCCCGGAAACCGCCGCTGGCACATAGTGACGCAGTGACAAGAGGGCAACACTTCCTGAGGTGCTTGAGAAGTGAAGAGGTATTCCACGGCTTTCAGAACAATCCCAGAGCCCCGAAGATGGTCAAGATCCCTACGAGCACTTATTGGAATACTTCCTATCCCCAAGCACATTTGCTCTTGCAAATCTCCACTCAAGCCGGCCAATAAAAGCAAGAATGAGTTGGGAGCTCTGAACCACATCAGTGTTCACTCCAGCCGGCCAATAAAGGCAAGCCAGAGATGAGGAACAAGAATTCTCTCGGGAGATAGGGTCCATAGGGTCACTACTGCCCAACATCATGCCACATGCTGCCCTGTGGATATATACATATGTATATTCCAATTATTACTATAAGTGTGGGTACTTTGATAGTCGTCACGGGTCGTCAGAAGCCCGAAAGTCTGACAACCAGTCTTACCAAGGGGTATCGTATTAGCTAGTAAGTTGGTTGTGGAGGTCAGATAGGCAGTCGCTCCTTGTAAAATAGGTACTGATATTCAGCTGCATCTGGTTAGACTGGAAGCCGAGTTACCGTGGCCCTGGCATATGGGCGACTGAAGGAACAGGCATTTCCACTCCGCCCAGAGCGGGAGAAGTCATTTGATGATTTCCCATCAAAAAAAAAAGATACTGGAAGCCGGCCCCAACATAGTTGGGAAAAGGCTAGGCAGATGATGATAAAGTGTGTGTGCGTATATATAAGGTGTATCTATTCATACACCAAATATTTTAAGGGGTACACCTATAGGTGGTAAAGAAGCTATAGAAGCAATTTTTTTTTATCTAAGCGTTTTTGAATTTTCATAATTATTATAATTTTAAAACTGCTTGAGACGTTTTGCATAAAACCTTTACTCCAAATTCTATGAATGGCCCGCCTGACGTTGCGAGGGTGGCGACCGGACAGCACGAGCATGGCCGCGGTGTCTCGGGCCGTAAAAAGAAAGAAGGAGCCAGTATTTCTTATGTGCGTCAAATAATTTATAAATATTAAATTTTGAAAAAAATAAATTTAGAAAAAAAATTTTTCGTTGCCGTTAAGGCAATTTTCTTCACCACCTATAGGTGTACCTCTTAAAATATTTCGTGTATGAATAGATACACCTTAAACAACATTAATTTTTGTTTATGCGAAACCCGAAACACGGGTCTAGTATTTTTATGTAAAGAATCTATGAAAAAAATTTCAAAACTGTATCATTAATAATCACAAAGTTATAAGCTTGTTAAGTTACCTGGTTTTCCACGCAAAAACATATGCATCTAGCGGAGGGCGCCCCGCCGTCACCATCCCGCTGTGCGCCCACGCCGCCTAGAAAGCTATGAACTGTCGTGACCTGTGTGCAAACATATGATTGCGGATACCAACTTTTAAGCGTAATTAAATATTTTTGGGACAAAATATAACATGGTGTAAAAAATATTGGAATCGATTCAGTTACTGATTCTGAACAAACTATATTCAGGTTTCGCATATACTAAAAATAATCTTGTATACATAAGTGTTGGTATACACAATGCAGCATGACCTCTGTGGTCACAACGTATCCTTCTCTTAAATTCAATCCAATTTTTTGACCAGAACAAGGAATCATTTTGAGCAGAGAAATCGAAGTGAAATGCTGAAAAATACAAACAGAATCCAGTCGAATTTGATTTGATCTTCTGAAATATAATCCTAAATTATACAATAATTATATGTTAACACCAGGAATGTTCCACTAGGCTTCATGCCTGTTATACTGCTTACTAGAGAATGGGCAGCAGCGTTCTCTATGCATTTTACCACCGTACTACGATCGCCAACCCGCGTGTCAAACGTGGCGATTATGGCAAACACTCCCAAATTGGCATATGTCCAGCAGTGGACGTCTTCGGCTGAAATAATGATGCCTTTTATATGCAATCACGTTTACGATATTCTTCCAATCTGGTCTAGAACCAGTTGAGAAGGGGTTTTCCGCGTACTAGACTTGCGAGCTCTTGTTTTCTTCTACCAGCATCATCTCTAAAAAAATCTCCGCGCTGGCTATTTAATGGCAGTCTCTCGTCTGATTAAATATTATAAAGATAAACTATTTGAAAAAATAAATAATCCTATGTAATTCAAATTATTGTTTGTAATTTGATTGATTTATTATTTAATCCAATTTTAATTTATTTTTAATTTATGGAAACAATTTAGCTTTTAATTGCATAATGTTATTTGTTCCTATTTGTATTAATTTTGTGTTACTTGTTTTAATTAATTAATTGTGTGTTATTATCTGCACATAATGTAGTGCATGTGATGCTTTTCTGTAAGGCTGACCCCACATTAGGCGTGCGCGATCCTCGGGCGCGAGCGCGCCGCGAGAGCGTCGCGTTTAGCTGCCCTGCTGCGCGCTCGCGGCGCGCTCGCGGCGCGCACGCGGCGCTCGAGTCGCGTTCTTACCCCTTCGCCCGCTACAATACTCAATAATTTATTGCATTCCACAATGCTTAGGTGGTAAAACATTTTATTTAGAAACAGTTGTGGACCCTGTCGGGCACAGCAAAGGAAAATACAGTAGGTAGAGAGGAGGACCTATTGATTATCTTATAATGTAACTTATTCTAAAATAGTAATTAAAAATAGATGAAATACATGCTTTGGACTTTTCTAAACTAATTTCAGGGATTTATCATTTAAAATTTCGTTGTCGCTATAATAACATTTGCTTAACAGCAGCTTTTTTAATTTATCAGTAAATAGATGGCTTTTTTTCTCTGTCCTTATGGATTCTGGTAACTTGTTGTATATTGCTACTGTTTCGGTCAGTCACATGGTGGGCAGTGTTGTGTTGACACACGTTAAAAATAGAGTCACGAGTGAAATTAATATCGAAAGCTTTATCCTAGAAATACAGAATCGTTCTGCGATATGGGACATGACTACAAAGGAGTATAGTGATCGTATTGCAAAAAAAAGGTGTGGGAAGAAATCAGCACTTTATTTATAAAAGACTAGCTTCTGCCCGCGACTTCTTCTGCGTAAATGTCGTTTATCGCGGACGCAGACAAAGTCACGGAATAAAAAGTAGCCTATGTCCTTTTTCAGGCTCTAAACTATCTGAGTACCAAATTTCATTTAAATCGGTTCAGTAGTTTTAGCAGGAAAGCGAGACAGGCAGACAGACAGACAGAGTTACTTTGCATTTATAATATTAGTGTGGATAGTGTGGATTTTGAAACGAAAATTGTCCAAATTGTGACTGACTTGGCTGAAGGGGGTTAAACGCCAAGGCGAGCGCCGCGTGCGCGCCGCGAGCGCGCCGCGAGTGCGCCGCGAGCGCGCCGCAGGGCAGCTAAACGCGACGCTCTCGCGGCGCGCTCGCGACGCGCTCGCGACGCGCTCGCGACGCGCGCGCGGCGCTCGCGCCCGAGGATCGCGCACGCCTAATGTGGGGGAGGCGTAACTAGTGAGGCACTTAGAGTTAAGATTGCAATGTACAAATTATAAAGTAACAGTATACTCATTGTTGAGAAGCCAAATAAATAAATAATCTTGGATTTCGAGACAAAGAAATCCTTACTGGCAGTGACACACGTTTGTCGTAACATCTGGAACTCAGTCGGGGAGAGAATTTTTTTTTTTGCTTTGAATCCAGCGGCTCGTCCAGATCGACCTGTAATTTTTAAACGTATACATTTATCTAATACTAGCTTCTGCCCGCGACTTCGTTCGCGTCAAATTTTTGCTCCCCTGACCATTCCCGTCGCATCGAAGTGCCTGCTAGTTTTCGACCCTTTTTCGTTGCTGCTCCGCTTCTTTTGATCGTAGTGTGATGTTATATAGCCTATAGGCTTCCTCAATAAATAGGCTACCCAACACAAAAATATTTTTTTTCTATTCGTACCAGTAGTTCCTGATATTACCGCCTTCAATCAAACAAACAAACTCTTCAGCTTTATAATATTTAATAGTAGTATAGTATAGATACTCTTTTTTTTTTTTTCAGGATGGGAAATCATCAAATGACTTCTCCCGCTCTGGGCGGAGCGGGAGGGCGTGTCAGACTTTTACTGACTAAAACCCACCCGTGTTCCATCAGTTGCCCATGTGCCAGGGTCACGGTATCTCTTTCGAACAATCACGCGACCCCGGCAGGCATCGGTCCTAGTAGACCCCTACACTGCTGCTGACATCTCTTTGAGGCGCGCGTGGAACACTCCGCGCCGTCGACCCGAGCTTGGTCCTTACCGGGCGGCGAGCTACCCATTGCACGCCACCCGCAAATCACGCCTACGGTGGCCGGGAGTCCGCAATCGACTCCCGACGCCCAAAGCGTCTCCTCCTGCGGCGGCTAGGGACGTGAGGGCGCAGAGACTGCCACTCCCTCACGCGCCCCGCCTCATCCTTCACGAGCATTACTGCTTCGCAGAAGGAGGTGACGGCTTCCCATTCCCTCTCGCTCCGTACCATGGCTCGCACCAGGGCCGGACGCGAGAGGTCGCCGCCGCCGATCGCCTCCACGAGGACACGGCGGTGCTCCGCCCAGGCAGGGCACACCTCCACCGTATACTCCACCGTGTCCTCCAGACGATCCTCGCAATGGAAACACCCGGACATATCCTCCCGCTTTATCCTGAACAGGAACCCACTAAAGCACCCATGCCCGGTGAGAACCTGCGTCAGGCGGAAGGTGAGGACGCCGTGACGCCTCTCTATCCACTCCTCAAAGAGGGGACTTACCGCCGCAATTGTGGCGTGCCCAGTATAGATACTCTCTGAATAAGAAAGAACTGTCTGAAGGGCTTACTTCAACTGCTCTATTTACTATAGTGGACAAGCTGAGTGACTACCATGTGTCACTATTTTCTTATCGCGAATCTGATCACAGGTTATTATTTGAAATAGTACTTTTTAATCTATTTTCAGTCTATCGGGATAACTTATTATCATAATTTTCATGCTCAACTTCATTTATTTTAATAATAACGAACCAAAAATCGATTGCAGTCGATTCCTACGTTCATACAACAATTACGTAGCAAATATTTACAACGACGTTCCTTAAGTTTTTTTGTTATTTAATGTTTAATTTAGAAAACCTACATGCTCAGCAACTTTTAAAATTAAAACTTTGTTTAAATAAAACAAAAAATTTCAGTGCATCTCCCTTTTCGCACGCTTTATATTAGCTTCACTTGTATGTTTGTTTGTATGCTTGTTTGTAACAGACTACTTATAGCGCGATTTTGACCCACTTTAAACAACCAGATTTCATTCAAACTGTGCACACCTGTCAAAGACCGATAACAATGCAATAATTTTATGAATTTGTGCCATTCTCCTTGCCAGGGTTACCAGGACAGTAAAAAAACTGTCTTCTAAAACTACGCTGACATACGTCACAAAATACGAAACACCCTAAAAAATTCAAAATCAAAATCAAAAGTCATTTATTCAAACTAGGCTAAGAGTCAGCACTTTTTGAACGTCAAAGTTACAAAAGACAGTCCCCCCAAAACGCCCGCCCTTCGACACTTCCTAGTGCTTTAGCTGGGAAGAAGAAGTGGCGGAACAAACTCCCCAGCAGCACAGCTGTCTGTTAAGTTCGAAGAACTTGATTCTATACAATTGTAAGGAGGTAACATTACGAGACACAAAATATTAAATTAAATGATTTGCCATTATGTCATTAAAAATAAATAATAGTTTAAAAAAACACGCTTCTGTTGAAAACTGAACTAACAAGTAGAAAATAATGGAAAAAAGCATGGGGTGCTTTTTGAGGTATTTTTGACCTCTAAGTCCCTGAGAAACCACATTTGGTATGCAAACAATCGTTTTTTAATTGTGTCTGTAATTACGGTACTTGACCGGTTAATTGATATCAATCGCCCCACGCTTTTTTAAATTTTTATTTATTTCGCCACAATAGGTAGAAAAAACGTAAACGTAGGTGTGTAAGTAACGGAACCAATTAACTTCAGAAATTCCAAATACTATGTCAAAAATATTATATTAATGATCAAAACAGTTTAGATTACAAAATAACTACTCATAATTCTGTTAAAATTTTCCAATGACGTCAATGTATCTAAAAGTGTAATTTTTATTTATGAATTATTCAAAACTATGTTAGAGATTTTAATGACCTATAAGTATCAAACTATTTAATATTTATGCACTAAGAGCGACGCAAAAGACCTTTGTTTAAAATGTGATTTAATAACTAAAAAAAACAATACTAGATGGATACTTTTTTGGATACACAAATAAAAGTCGTCTTAATTATTTAAGACTTGCTGTTATCGCGAACTCATCTGCAGTCCAGAATGAAAAGTAACCTATATTTTTTTCCAAGTCATAGTCAACCCCAGTGTCAAATTTCATCTAAATCCATTCAGCCGTTTGAGTGTAAAAGCGTATCAAACAAACAGAGGAAATCAAATATTTTCTCTTTACGAGTATAATATTACTTAGTTAAGAAGAAGTAAAATCACGAAAGACCAAATTCATCACCAAATAATTTGCTAATTGAACTTTCGGAACTCTTAGTAATCCTTTTACTTATTGCTTCAAAATGGCAAAGCGTGATACGTTATCATACGACGCAGGTTCCGGTCTTTGAAACGGGGTTAAAATGAAGAATCCTGGATATCGGGTCGTTGAGCTCCCTAAAATAGGCTTGAGCTACACGATACATACATGCCGTCTGTTGGCACAGGTTAGCTCAAAGCTGCAATATCTTTTTCTACAAAAGGCTCTTCCAGACGTTGCCCTGCATTGTTAGACTCACATAAAATTCTAATAATATAACTTTTGGACTTAAAAAGAAACGATGACCCCGAGTTTCTTTCGGCGTTTCTTCTCAGGGAACAGTCAGCTAGGAAATGTCGGTGCCACAAATTTAAAAAAAAATGTTGACGTGTAAAAGAGTTTCATAAGATATAGGTAAATAAACATACATACAGAAATAAACATTTCATATCATTTCATATCAATGCAGTTGATGGCAGATTAATTCTTCATACCTAGTCCCTTCTTCTTCTTAACGTATCGATGGCAAATATAACACGAATAAATGTATAAGTGTAAATTTCTTTTTCTTGGCCCAAAATTCAGCACCGCGAATATCGTTCGCTGGCGCAGCCATTAGAACCTCACAGTTGCAGGTGTGTAAGGCTATGCGGTGCAAGGTGGGTGGTGCACCATTGTCGGTGAAGTAACGCCGCAGACACACTGGATCTGAGCCACCCATGAACCTCACTTATGGAAGTTGTCCTTGCTGCGACCTATTTGGGTACGAAGTCTATTTAAGGCGTACTTAGTCCCTAAATTGCCCTTAGGCAAAGTACAAAAGAAGTGCGACTTTATTTCATACAACCCTAAAAATAATTTCACTTCCGTGTCAATTCCATGGTATGCTAAACACCCAATTTGTACACCATTATCACCATGTGAGAAACCGTAAAGATTCATTGCTAATAATATAGTTATTATCTTTAACTCCGTTGATAATAATGCCATCTTCTTTGAAAACGATCGCGTGACTATAGGGATTATTATTGCTTGTTAGTGTTAAAAATGTAATTATGGACGATTATACAATTTGGTAATGCTCCTTTGATGAAATTCACGACCTTATGACCTACTTATAAGTTCCGGGTAACTTAGCCCGCAAATAGTATTTTTAATTAGGTATTTTTTCTTCCTTGGATCGCAAAACACAGGCTATACAAATTCATGCAGGTTAACGTAAATAAGGAAAACAAATACAAGTGTGCTATTCCTATCATAGGAGAGCGAACAGCGGAGTGTCCGAAGTATGATAAAACCTATGTAGTTTTTTAAATCATTAGCTGAGACAGTCTGATTTACACGGTAGTAAGCAACAATAAAATTGCGCCGTGTAATAAATATTTTAGAGCGACAGGTCATTTGTTGTTTCAGTTTTCTTGTATACCACGGTGAAGAAACGTGTATTGTGTAAATGGGGCTGCTGTTATTGTTGTACTAAAGTTGATTTGGTATCCCATATGTATATAACTTTACTACAACAATAAAAATATAGGTAATAAATGACAAATAACTTAAATGTTGGTTATTTTTTTTGTAATAAGCCCTTTTTTTGGTTGTGGTACCTACCCTCCACAAATTTTTAAACATACTTGCCAAGTAATTTACAGTTACAGGAAGTAATTTTCATTATTATCACATCAACATAAAGTTAATGGAAAAAATAGGTATTATTGAAGCTAACTCAGAAACCACTCATCAGAACGCCACCACTCATCAGATCGTTTAAGTTAGGGGTAAGGCATAAGGGTATACTTATGCATACCCTTAAAAAAAGTAAGTTTTGAGGTAACAAACATAATAAAAAAATATAACCAAATGGAGAACCTCCTGTAGATGAATAATATTATTCAAATTGATTATTGATAAAATCTTTACACAATACCATCTTTTTGAAATGCTGCCCCAAAACTCATTTGTTCTACATCAATAGAGGTGAATGTCAGGGTTCTCAACTTTATCGTGGCCCTGGGATATAGGCAACTGTAGGAACACGGGTGGGTTTTAGTCAATAAAAGTCTGACACGCCCTACCGCTCCGCCCAGAGCGGGAGACGTCGTTTGATGAATTCCCATCCTCAAAAAATAAGGGCTCACTTAAAGGGTATTTATCACAAATTTTCTATCCTTGAGATTCACGATTATTTTACATTCTCAACACACACACACCCACACACCCACCCACACCCACCCACCCACCCACACCACACACACACACAGACACACACACACACACACACACACACACACACACACACACACACACACACACACACACACACACATACACACACACACACACACAGACTCACTGACATACACATAACATCGTTCTCGAAGGATTAGGCAGAGGCGAACATCTAGCGCCTACACCTACATTTTGCCAGTTATCTAATATATCCTGGTAATATCAGAATTAATCTAAATTAATATTGAGGGAAGTGGCGGAGCTTAGGGTAGACCTATGTCCAGCAGTGGACATTTTTCGGCTGAAATGATGATGATGGTGATGAATATTCAGGGTAGTAATTTAGTCACCTGCATCCCGTCAAGGGGTGATTCGACACGTCATTTTATACAATTTTAGCTATGAAACTTTAACAAGAATTGTAATAAAAAAACACACGTGCATTGAAATAGTATAACTAAGCATCACAACAATGTACCGTGTGACGTCAGACTAAAAGAATAGCACCACCCCATTTCTTCCCGTGGGTGTCGTAAGAGGCGACTAAGGGATATACTAGAGAATGGGCAGCAGCTTTTTCTATGCATTGCAGCATTTGCAGCCTATCATACTGCGATCGCCACGCCGCCTGCCAAGCGTGGCAATTATGGCAAAGCCTCCCAAATTGGGGGAGGCCTAAGTCCAGCAGTGGACGTCTTACGGCGGTGATGATGATGATAGATTTACTATGTACTTACTAGATAATTAGCGAAAATTAAGAATCGTGATTTACGAGTAATGTTTTAATCATGCATTTCATTTGCTTTTGTACGGGGATTTTGGCATTGAATTGGCTACACCTTCGTCGCATGCGTGTGATGTGAATGTCTCAATAGGCTACTAAGATATTAAAGGAAGGCGTGTAGGCGCGGGTTTGCGGCTGACGAGCAATGGGTAGCTCGCCGCCCGGATAGGACCAGGGCCCGTATCGACGGCGCGTAGTCTTCCAAGCGCGCCTCAAAAACATGTCAGCAGTACTGAAGGGTTCTGCTAGGACCGACGCGGCGACGCCTGCCAGGGTCGCGAGATTTGTTCGAAAGACACACCGTGGCCCTGGCACATGGGCAACTGAAGGAACATGGGTGGGTTTTAGTCAGTAAAAGTCTGACACGCCCTCCCGCTCCACCCAAGAGTGGGAGAAGTCATTTGATGATTTCTCACCCAAAAAAAAGGCAGACAATAGCAGTGTCGGGTAGTATTTTTTTCCTCTTTAATTTCTTTCTCTTTTTTATCAGCTTTTTTATTTACCAAATTAATATACAGCGCAAACTGAAACCATGAATCGAAATCCCGATTACCGGAAAAAAAACTGCTGTTTCATAGAAAATAGTCCTATAAATCTAAACGGTCAATATGCAAGGAACAACTTTTTTTCAACGCAGGGGATTCGGAAATATTCAATGAATCCATGGTAACACACAACCTGTGAAGTGTTGGATACATCTGGATACCATAGATATCACTCGTCAATGACCCTATATAATATACTAGCTGACCGTACAGACGTTGTCCTGTTTCCTAGAACTCGATAACAGCGCGACCTACCGGTCCAATAGTGAATCTAAACCATCCTGGGTACCACCCAAACGCATACAGAAAAATCATTCAAATTGGTCCAGCCGTTTAGGAGGAGTTTAGTGACATACACACGTACCGTAGAATTATATATATGAAGATATATAACCAGCCTATATTATTCCCACTGCTGAGACACAGGCCTCCTCTCGGTGAGGGGGAGTGGGCCGTAATCTACCACGCGGGCCCAGTGCGGCTTGGTGGATGTCACATGTCTTCGAATTTTTGGTTCTAAGACATGCCGGTTTCCTCACGATGTTATCCTTCACCGTTTTGAGAGCAGTGTTGATGAAAATATTTTTACACAAAGTAAAGCGCCTGGTGCGGTCCATGGCCCTCTACGGGGCACCGGTGTGGGCGCCCTCATAGAGGCTGCGTCCAGCGCGCCGGTTGAGTGCGGCCCAGAGGGTCATGGCCATCCGGTAAATCCGGGGATACCACACGGTCTCCTGCGAGGCGGCGAGCCTCCTTGCCGGAGTGCCGCCATGGGATCTGGAGGCAAAGGTCCTCGCCCACATGTGGGAATGGCGCGAGGAGGCGAAACGCCGGGGTGAAACTCCGCTGCCGCGACAAATCGCGGCACGGCGGACAGAGCTCCGGTGTGATCTCATGGCGACATGGCAGGTACGATTGTCGCAACCCAGTGCTGGGCACGCCACAATTGCGGCGGTAAGTCCCCTCTTTGAGGAGTGGATAGAGAGGCGCCACGGCGTCCTCACCTTCCGCCTGACGCAGGTTCTCACCGGACATGGGTGCTTCGGTGGGTTCCTGTTCAGGATAAAGCGGGAGGATACGTCCGGGTGTTTTCATTGTGAGGATCGTCTAGAGGACACGGTGGAGCATACGGTGGAAGTTTGCCCTGCCTGGGCGGAGCACCGCCGTGTCCTCGTGGAGGCAATCGGCGGCGGCGACCTCTCGCGTCCGGCCCTGGTGCGAGCCATGGTACGGAGAGAGAGGGAATGGGAAGCCGTCACCTCCTTCTGCGAAGCAGTAATGCTCGCGAAGGAGGAGGCGGGGCGCGTGAGAGAGTGGCAGTCTCTGCGCCCTCACGTCCCTAGCCACCGCAGGAGGAGACGCCCCGGGCGTCGGGAGTCGATTGCGGACTCCCGGCCACCGTAGGCGCGAGCTTGCGGGTGGCGAGCAATGGGTAGCTCGCCGTCCGGTAAGGACCAAGCTCGAGTCGACGGCGCGTAGTGTTCCACGCGCGCCTCAAAGAGATGTCAGCAAAACTGAAGGGGTCTGCTAGGACCGATGCCTGCCGGGGTCGCGTGATTGTTCGAAAGAGATACCGTGACCCTGGCAAATGGGCAACTGAAGGAACACGGGTGGGTTTTAGTCAGTAAAAGTCTGACATGCCCTTCCGCTCCGCCCAGAGCGGGAGAAGTCATTTGATGATTTCCCATCCTGAAAAAAAAAAAAAAAGTAAAGCGCCTGCCTGGGTTCAAACCCACGACATTCGTAAGTCGGGGCTGATACCACTGAGCCACCACTGCTCTCTGTCAATGACCTTGTCAACCAATAAATTGAAGGTCAAAAATAGAAAATCTCACAGATTACGTGTTTCCCTATTTGCAATAGGGTAATTTTAAACAAATATGACTATATTCCTATGTATGCTGTTGCCACGGTTTTTAAAACCGCATAGTTTCCTAGATTTTTTTGTGTTAACTAAACGTAACCACAGGGTGACCGTGGATTTGTTTTGATTTTCTATTACCGAGATTGAAATATTAAAAACCTCTTTAACGTTTAATAGAGCGTTATGACTAATGGTATATAGGAACTTGTATTAATAATCATCATCAAGCGGCGCAGGACCTTATTGGTCATTATTTTCGAGCCGTTGGGGTTAAAACCCTCCGGCAATTGGGTCCGGGTGCTCTTGGTCTATTTAAACAAATCGTGAAACGGCTGGTTGACACTTCCCGTGACCTAAGGGCTGGTTTTTACCTTGGCCAGAGGCTAACTAAGCATTGCCATACAACGTGGTAACGCTGCCAGTCTCCTGGGAACATTACCAGTCGACAGCGATGCGGATGAATTCTTTGACGCTCTATTTAAAAATAGTTTTGTGTAGGTATGTTAGGATATAATTTATTTTTAATATCAGTATTAAGCAATCTGTCGACAAAAAAGAAAAAATGAAAGATGTTTAAGAAGACGCTTTTCATTTAACTACAAATTTATTTAAAAATAACACTCATGGAAACAAAGGCGTTAGTCAAAACTATAATCCATATCCATACTTATTATTATAAATGGGAAAGTGTGTGTGTCTGTTTGTCCGTCTGTCACGGCAAAACGGAGCGACGAAATGACGTGATTTTTTAAGTGGAGATAATTGAAGGAATGGAGAGTGACATAGGCTACTGTTTGTCTCTTTCTTACTCCCCACTTCCCTAAAATGGGGGGTGGAAGTTTGTATGGAGCAAAAATTACCTATATAACCTGGATTAATGCATTCTTAATACTTAACCGCGGTAGTACGTCCTCTTGCGATAATTTCCGATATCCACGCGGGCAAAGCCACTGGCAAAAGCTAGTTTTTAAATAATATTGCTTCATTATTAAAGAATAACAGATTACTCATACATGAAATGAAATAATTATTGATCATAAACTTTCCACATATTTCATAGAAAACGGAAGGCCAAAAAAATTGTCATGTCATCATGGTTAAGTCCTCATTCATTTAAGCAATCATCGAGATAGGTGTACTTAGAAATTGATTGGGTTAAGGTCATCGTCAAATTAGTCGAGTCATGATGTCAATACATGACTGACTAAATTTCAAAAGCTTAGCAACTATTTTCATCAACAAGCTTAGAGCTTCATTCATTAGCAGCATATAAGGTGTATCTATACATACACGAAATATTTTAAGAGGTACACCTATAGGTGGTAAAGAAGCTATAGAAACAAAAAGAAATTTTTTATCTAAACGTTTTTAAATTTTCGTAATTATTATAATTTTAAAACTGATTGAGACGTTTTGCATAAAACCTTTACTCCAAATTCTATGAATGGCCCGCCTGACGCCGCGAGTGCGGCGACTGGACGGCACGAGCATAGCCGCAGTGTCTTGGGCCGTAAAAATAAGAAGGAGCCAGTATTTCTCATGTGCGTCAAATAATTTATAAATATTGAATCTTGAAAAAAATACATTTTGAAAAATTATTTTTCGTTGCTGTAGCTTCATATTTCGTGTATGAATAAATACACCTTATATAATGAAACCCGTTGGCCTCGTGGCCGCAAACGTGACTGCTGAGCGTGGGGATATTGGGTTTTTCCATTGGGAATTTCTTAGTAAGTTAGTGGTGAGTCACCCCCATGCCTCGGAATACACGTTAAGCCGTTGGTCCTCCGCCAGATCTCTCTCCGATCGTGTCGGATTGCCGTCCCATCAGACTATGAGAGGAGGGAACAGTGAATGCCCCTGTGTCTGCGCACACACTTGTGCATTATAATCGACAGACATGGCCAGCACACTGCCACTTCAGCTTCCTTACTATGCGATGCTATGTCGGTAATTCCAGTTCTTGTCCGGATAATTTTATTACTGATTTTATCTTTCAAAGAAAGAACATACCAGACGCACTACAATAGCATGGCACTCCCACAGGATCCTGAAGCAGTTATTAATTATATTGAATACACAGGGCGTCTAGCGATCTCTTTGTTTGCGTTACTGACCGGCCGCTCCTGTAGAATAAACCCATCAAAAACATAAATGTGAAATGAGAGCCAAGTTCAATATTATGACATATGCCTTGGTTGTTGTCTTCAACGACAAAAGAAGTGAGATCGAAATGGGTGCCAAGTTCAATGGTCAGTCCTGACTTGGCTATCTCATATACGAATTATTATGTTCGATGGCTAGTTTCTACCAGCAAGCCAAATTTTCGAAATAATAAAATAAGAACCGACAAGTAACAGGTTTAAAACTTGCGAAGGCTATAATATAATTCGTCTATGAACTAACCAAGTCAGGACTGACCATTGAACTTGGCACCCATTTCGATCTCACTTCTTTTGTCGTTGAAGACAACAACCAAGGCATATGTCATAATATTGAACTTGGCTCTCATTTCACATTTATGTTTTTGATGGGATATCATTACTTTTTGTACATAAATTATTAGTCGGTACTTATTTATAACAAAATTAATACTAAATGGTTTTTGTTATAAGTGTTCCTAATAGAATAAATTAAATGAAAAATTATAATAAAATGATAAAAATTTACCAGTTTCTGATTTATTCCTTTGTATTCACCTAATTACCTATCTGCATGCCAATTTTGAACTTTCTAGGTCATCTGGAACTGGGTTAGAGTTTTGATCTATAGGTCAGTCAGTAATAAAAATGACGATTTTTGGCCGTTAATATCTAAATAACCGTGTAAGATATGTTTCTGAAATTTGGAGCACATATGTATCTTGCAGGTCTCACTATATGAGCCAAATTTGACATGTTTATTTGAAATAGTTTTTGAGTTATGAGGGGGTCAAAAGTGGCTCCAAATGGTTCGTGTAATATTACACACGGTGCTGCTCGCCAGTTCTGTTACTTGAACTTGGCTTGACACGCTACCGCGTGTCTAGATGGCAATACTTACACTTCAAACAGAGTAATCTTTACCCAAAGTTGTTGTTATGTTTATTTTTTTTTTATAATAAATAAATTTAGGAAATCTATGTACAGAGAAATCCCTATACTTAGTAATATGATAAAGGGTGATTCTACTGTGATGGTGAAATAAAACCGACAGTCGTGAATGTTCGATAATCACTGATTTATTGAAATTCAGTCAAAAAATTTTCCGTAATGGATGATTTAATTATGGTTCCAAATTATTATTTTTTGTTTTTTTTTTGGTTGTTATTAGATTGACACAACTTTTTTCCATTTTGGCGCGGAGTTTGAGTTACATCTGTTATTTAGATTAAATCAGTGCGTATTGCGAATTTCATAATGGACAAAAAATTCGAACAAATCTTAAATTTTGCATCGCCAATGTAATTTCGTGTTCGGAGTCACTGATAATGTTACAGAAAGTTTACGGTGAATTGACTTTATCAAAAACACGTGCTTTTGAGTGGTAGAAAGCATTCAAAAGCGGTCAAGATGTGATGGAAGATTTGTCTCGCTCTGGTAGGCCATCAACATCTACAACAGAAGTTAACATCACAAAAGTGAAACACATTGGAAATAGTGACTGAAAATCTTCTTTCAAGTTTGAAAGAGATAGCCGCCAAACTTTCTGTGTCTCATGAATCGGTCCGTACTATTTTAAATAATCATTTGGGTATGAAACATGTTACCGCTTGTTTCGTCCCAAAAGACCTGAATTTTTATTCATGAAACGCATTGTTACTGGTAATTAGACGTGGATTTACGAGTTTGATATGTAAAATAGTCAAAAAGCTTCGGAGTGGCGCCTTCCACCTGAACCGAAATTGAAATAACCACGTCAAAGTTGATCAAAAGTCCAAGTTATGTTGACTATTTTCTTGGACTATTGCGGTGTTTAATACAGCAAACTAGACGAAAAAGGCCATATTTGTAGAAAAAAAAAATCTTCGATTTTGCATCACGATAATGCGCCTTCGCACAAGGCCATCGCTGTGGACGAATTTTTGGACAAAAAGTCAACAAATATCACTGAACTGGCTTCAGCCGACATCTTTCTTTTTCCTAAACTCAAATCACCACTTTGTGGAACCCGTTTTCATTCAGTATAAGACATAAAGGAGAATTCGCGGCAAGAACCTCCATTCCGTAAAAAGCGTTTAATTTTTTTGTGATGATTGTATTATTCGTTGGCGTACCTAAGTGTATTGTTTCTGAAGGGGCATTCTTTGAAGGTGATAAAATAAATTTGGATTAATAAGTAACATTTTATGTAATATTGATAATTTCCCGGTTCTTTCTTGACAGAGTAGTATTTTAAAAAAATATTTGCAATAATATCTAAAAAGTACAATATTAATGCTGTGTGTGCAGAATGCACGGCGCGTAAGTCTGGAATATATATTTCCGTACAAGTTCCGTATATACTATCATTCGCATTAAGTAAAAAAAGGATTGTGTGGTTTTTATGAAACCACGGTAAAAGTGAAACTTTTTTTCACATTATAGACATTTAACAAAAAAATTTCGGTATATCTGCAATAGTAAGATAAAAAGACTTAATTTAATATTCATACGAAATAAGTTAAATAATAAATTCAAGCACTCAAAATTTAAATAAATCCATAAACAACAACATGCACCAGCGAGCGCCTTTCACTTTATCCCTACTCCGCGACCGACCATCACGCGACATGCAACACACAGACGAAAAAGTGTGAGACGATGTAATAAAAGTTTCATTTTAAAAAGCTGCTATTTTTACATTACAAACAGGCAATTTAATTTAAATTATTTTTTTTTAACCTTCAAAAAACAATTGCGGACATTCAAATCCATGAACTCTAATAAAAGGTCGAAAACACAAAGTGTCGACTCATCCCAGCTCTTATTCATTACTTGCTAAATACTTGAAGACACCTTCAGCTGACTGGGTGAAGGCCATCCTAATTCTAACACTTTCGACATCATTGTCACGATAAATAGTCGCTCTATACAATTATGTGAATAAACTGACAGTTCTGTAGCGAAATTATGAGGCATGGTTTTGTTACTAAACAGTTTGTCATTGCGCCAGTTGCTTGTCAAATAATTGGGCTGGTAGCTCTGAGTATAGCAAGAATCATTTGGTTACTAAGAACCATGCATTTCATTTTATTTCTTAGATACCAATTCATGGGGAATTATTTGTACAAACGCCAGCATATCAAGTTACCCGAAACTGTATTTTCCCAATCAATTTTGAAACTAATACTTTAGCGATAAAGTTGAAAACCTGTTAAAGAAATTTGACAGATTTTATTAGCTTCAAGTGCTGTCGTCTGTACATAAGTGTTACGCTATCGTGGTCGTGTTTACAAACACGTCGTCAGCAAAATCTTAACAGTGTTTGTTTGTCATTGTACACATAAGATTAGACATGTGTCCTACCCTATCTAGCCTCCTCCGACCAAGGATCCTTGATTTGAATTCCGATCGCTTGACATTCGAATTATGACGTTTCGTATTCTTGAGTTCGACGCTAGCGCCAAAATGTGTTTAAATTGGGTGTCTATTTTGGAGAACTAAGTGGAATCGGGATCGGGCGTTGTTGTTGTTCCAGTGTTGACACTATTGTTTTCAAGAGTACCGAATCACGGGTCTGCAAAATTAACATTGGAATCGAATTGGCTTTAGATTGAAACTAGCTTCTGCCCGCAACTTCGTTCGCGTTAAATTTCTTGTTCCGGGCCCTTCGCGTCGCGTCAAATCGCCTACCCGTGCGATTTTCCCCGTTTTTGCAACATTTTTCATTACTGCTCCGCTCCTCTTGGTTGTACTGTAATGTTATCTAGACACGCTGTAGCGTGTCAAGTCAAGTTCAAGTAACAGAACTGGCGAGGAGCACCGTGTGTAATATCACACAAACCATGTGGAGCCACTTTTGACCCCCTCATAACTCAAAAACTATTTCACATAAACGTGTCAATTTGGCTCATATAGTGAGACTTGAGATACATATGGGCTCCAAATTTCTTATTATCATCAGCTTATAGCCTTCCTCGATAAATAGGCTACCCAACACAAAACGAATTTTTCAATTCGGACCAGTAGTTCTTGAGATTGGCGCGTTCAATCAAACAAACAAGCAAACAAACTCTTCAGCTTTATAATATTAATATAGATTAAAATTCAGTTGAAGAGTAAGCCCCCAGGGGCTTTTAAAAGTCGAAGTTGTAACCCGATACGGGGATTGTCCTCTCGAGCGAGCTAGTTGCAAAACTATTCCTATAATTAACTTGTAACACATTTCCGAAATTACAAGTTACTTATTTCACGCCCACGCTTGCGCGATCAGATTCAGAATCTTAATAATTTTGAGGGATATTGCTTCATATGTTCGTAAAATTGGTCTCTTCAACATGGAAAATAACACAATGAATGTCGTTGTACTGTCAAGATAAAAGCCTTTCTCGCGGATAGTTACGCAATAATCCATCTGTTCTGAAGAGGACAATTAAAACATCTAGACTTATATTTACCTAGTATAAACTAGCGTATCAAAATGATAGATTGATCGACTAACCAAAACCTGAAATTTATTGTTATGTTCAATGTATTCCTACACCTGTTTTTATTACAAGTCAAATTAGTAATTTATACTGAATTACCTACCACAAAAATACCAATTAGCACCATAAAGATATTCAAATAGGTTTCAATACTCTTCCTCCTTGTAATAAATTAAACTTCGTTTTTCGTACTTCCTGGCAAGACTAAGTTAAGATTTAACATGTAAAAATAAGGTCATTCATAAATGATACTTACTCATCAGTAGTCTTGGGTATAGTAGTTATAATATAATATATCTTAGGACAACCAACACAACGTTATCTGATCCCAAACTAGGCAGAGTCTGTACTATGGTATCCAGACAACTGATAAACATACTTATATATTTCTAAAAACATACATAATATAGATAAATTACACCCAGACACAGAACAAATGATTGTGCTCATCACACAAACATTTGTCCTGGGTGGGAATCGAACCCACGCCCTTAGTCTTAGCAGTCAGGGTCACTAACCACTAGACTAACAGGCCAGTCAGCCAGTTCGTAACTGAGATCGCTCAGTTCGCCACTCCTTAACGAACTAGTTCGCTCTTCTAGTTCGTCAGCTCCGCTCGAATCAAAGAAAGGCAGATCGTTCGCTCGTTTTGATATTGCTCCTACTGCATGCGGCAAGATTATGGAATGTTCTACTTTTACCTACAATTCATCATCATCATCATCATCATTTCAGCCGTAAGACGTCCACTGCTGGACTTAGGCCTCCCCCAATTTGTGGGGCTTTGCCATAATCGCCACGCTTGGCAGGCGGGTTGGCGATCGCAGTATGGTGGTAAAATGCATAGAGAAAGCTGCTGCCCATTCTCTAGTAAGTCCCTTAGTCGCCTTCTACGACACCCACGGGAAGAAATGGGGTGGTGTTATTCTTTACGTCCGGCACCACACGGTACCTACAATATTATTACCTACAATTATTGAACTCTAAAAGCAGCAAAAACCTTTAATGATAATTCATAAAATTATCATGATTGTAAATAATACCAAGATTTATTGTTGTAATAAATAACTAGTTTAGTGATTACAATAACCTTTTTGTATTTTGTCCCTTGTGTGAGCATTGGTTCGGTTGACGCGATCCTCGCTCATTCGGTCACGCTCATTCGGTCACGAACTAATGAACTACGGATCGGGAATGAGGGAACTAGTTTGCATATTTCATCTGTGGGAGCGCGCTTACGACCTAGTTCGTTCGTGAACTACACAAAGCTACTCATTAGGTTCTAGGCAAAGTTTTAAAAGAAAAAATAAAAAAGATCACAGTTCGTTCAAGAATGATTCTAATATTTCTTTAACTATTAGTCTAGTATTATTGTTATCGAACTTTGTAATTTATGGAGTGAGCACAAAATTATAGTCTATAAATTTTCCTAAATTAGCGAATCAAACCATTTGAAGCCATTTATAGCATTCATAATCTACATAGGAATATCAAAATCGAATTATAAAATCTTGTTGTTAATGAATAATTTACGTCTTTTTATCAAAATTATCATCACTAAAGATGCTAACTTATACTGAGAGATTTCTCTCATTTGAGTCATCGACAGCAGGTTATAATGTTCCCACTGCTAGGACACAAGCCGGCCGGTGAGAGGGAGTGAGCCATAATCCACCACGCAGGCCCAGTGCGGGTTGGTAGATGTCACATATCTTAAAATGTTTTGTTCTAAGACATGCCGGTTTCCTCACTATGATTTTCTTGACAGTTTTGAGAGCAGTTCTGTTGTGATGTAATAATTGACACAAAGTAAAGTGCTTGCTTGGGTTCTCTTTTGAGTAATGTAAACTGGTATAACACGTGCACAGCTGCAACAGGCAGAGCTTCACAGAAAGAGTCCAATACCGTGGAGACTCTGTATATGTATGGGCTGGCATATCTTCAGAACGTCGCACAGAGCTAGTGGCCATAAAAAATGGCACCCTGTGTACGTGGGGTTATCCGAAATTTAGGTCATGAAAAAAGTGTTTGTCATAGATACGAGTACATCCTTGTTTTGATTGATAAACTGCAAATCTATACTTTATATAATATTATAAAGCTGAAGAGTTTGTTTGTTTGTTTGTATGTTTGTTTGTTTGTTTGTTTGATTGAACGCGCTAATATCAGGAACTACTGGTCCAAATTGAAAAATTCTTTTTGTGTTGGGTAGCCTATTTATTGAGAAAGGCTATAGGCTATATAACATCACGCTAAAACCAAGAGGAGCGGAGCAGTAATGAAAAATGTTGCAAAAACGGGGAATATCGCACAGGTAGGAGATTCGACGCGACGGGAAGGGTCGCGGGAACAAGAACTTTAACGCGGACGACGTCGCGGGCAGAAGCTAGTGTTTTATATACTGTGGTACGAACAGCGTCTCATCTTAAATACAAACGTCACGATGCATTTGGAGGAGGCATAAGTAGCATTTGAAAGACCTACAGACTAGAAACAAGTTGTTAAGAATCTACATGGTACTCCTCTGCTGTCTGCAAGAAAATAACAAGGAGTAGAAAAATACTTGGCACATGTTTCCATAATAAATATTTTTCAATCTGTCAGACGGTGTTACCCATCAATCTTGACTAGTACTTTACAATGTGCAATATATCTCACTGTATTTTCCTAGATCATAAACTTAAAATAATTATGCATCAAGTAATTAGTATGCAATTTAAAAGTCCGGTCAGGTACGAGTCGTTTATCTTGTGCACAAGGTATTCTTTACTTGAGTAGGATCAGCTTGTTTATTGACAAATTAAAATGATTCAGTTCACCCAATAATATTGATTATTATGGATCGATCAGGTTAAGCTACGCTTGCTGCGGTTGGTACGTGAATGGGGGACCATCATTTTCATTTCATTTCATTTATTCGTAAACAATTTCCATTGTGTTGAATATGTACACATGCAATTAACATAAACATAGAAAAATACAGAGAACTATGAACTATTATCCTCCCAGTGAAAATTCAAATATTTGTAGAGCTGAAAACAGTTTCGAATATAATGGCAAAAACAATTTTAAATGCAATGTCAACAATTTTCAATATAAAGTCAAACAAGTGTAAAATATAATATCAACCAGTTCCCAATTTACACATTATTGTCAAGCAAATTCAAAACATATTGTCATATAATGTCAAAAGTTTCTAAAAATTACATGTCTAAAGCTTTCTAAAAATTATATAATGTCAAAAGGCAAAAAGAAATTAAAACTAAAAGTAGATCATTTATTATTTGACATTAGTTCAGATATATTATATAGACATTTTTCTAATAAAAAGGCTTTTAATTTTGTTTTAAACAAGTGGGTGTTATAAATTATAATCTTTAGCTCAGGAGGCAATTTATTAAATATCTCTACAGCTTGGTACTTCGAGCAAACATTAAATACCAAGACCTTTTTGTACCTCGGAGAGCACGTTAAGCAGTTAGGTCCTGAAGGGGATTGCATTAAACTCCTCTTCTTTTATCAACGTTTTATTAATATTCTTGCATTTACAATAATTATGTTTTTAAATGAACTTGGTTCTCGTCGCATGCGCCGGATGTTTTAATCGTGACGGCGGCGCACAGTGTTGCCAGATGAGTCGCCCCCGCAGATAATGATGTGCCGCGTTCGGTTTTTAGTATTAGTGCGGCTGGTGCACACTGTGGCGTGCACAGGTCCGTCTGTCAATTGTAGATTTATGACAATCGTTACGGGTCTTCAGAAGACCGAAAGTTTGATAACCAGTCTTTCCAAGGGGTATCGTATTACCCTGTAACTTGATTGTGGAGATCAGGTAGGTAGTCGCTTCATTTAAAATGCTGGTACTCAGGTGCATCCAGTTTAACTGGAAGCTGAATTCAACATAATATGGAAAAGGCTAGGCGTGAGTAGAGAGCCTTGCGGGATCTCCTAAGCCCAATATATAATAATAATAATAATATTCCACAACTATCACACAACGCCATCTAGTCCCAAGCTTTGCAGAGCTTGTGTTATGGGTACTAGACAACTGATAAACATACTTATATATTTCTAAATACATACATATTATAGATAAATTACACCCAGACACAGAACAAATGATTGTGCTCATCACACAAACATTTTTGTCCCGGGTGGGAATCGAACCCACGACCTCCGGCATAGCAGTCAGGGTCACTCACCACTAGACCAACAGGCCTGTCAAATATAGGGTGGCAGGGGCATTGGCACGCAACCTGTTACTATAGATTAAGGTGAAATAATTCTACAATTATTAAAAAAGGCTATTCCAACATTTTGACCATGTAGGTATTGCCTTGCTATTTTCTCTGAAACAACTGATACTAACTCTATCGCGTAGATTTTTTTGTCAGCAATTAATAACAATAATAAGTAACAATGTATTTAGAATTCTCAATTCAAGGCTGCAGTATTCCCGTCAATGTCTCTACAACCGAATGCCTGAAAATTGCCATGTCATATGCATACCCACATCCTTAAATAAAAAAGGAGAACCGGATTTAAATCAGTAAGACTCCAATACAAAACGAATTTCCCACAAGTCGTTTATCTATGACTAATATCTATATTACATTTTACATTTGGCAGTTGCCAAAAAAATATCTGAACTTTGAACTTGGACGCAAAGTCCACGAAGGTAAAGGAACTCGATCCGATGGCAATTTTTTTTGTTATGTTTGATGTATTGAGGATCGGATTTAGAACGTTGTTTTTGTGTGTCAATTTAGTGTGACGTCACTAAATTGAATATGGCGACCTCTTGAGGACATGAAGCCATGAACTAAGACACATTTTTTTTTAATGATTTGTTAATCAAATGAAATGGCTAAATTAGCAATCATAAACGCATATTATATTGTTAGGAAATTTAAAAATTATTTAAATAAAATTTAAGTTCGTAAACGGAGACCCATCCACTGAACACTCACGTTTTAAAAAGTATGTAATTAAAAATGTCGTATACAACCACAACCTTCGGATGAGAATATGCATCCGAAAGTTTAGGTCGTTTGCTACCTTTTTTTTTTTTTTTTCAGCATCGGAAATCATCAAATGACTTCTCCCGCTCTGGGCGGAGCGGGAGGGCGTGTCAGACTTTTACTGACTAAAACCCACCCGTGTTCCATCAGTTGCCCATGTGCCAGGGTCACGGTATCTCTTTCGAACAATCACGCGACCCCGGCAGGCATCGGTCCTAGTAGACCCCTACACTGCTGCTGACATCTCTTTGAGGCGCGCGTGGAACACTGCGCGCCGTCGACCCGAGCTTGGTCCTTACCGGGCGGCGAGATACCCATTGCTCGCCACCCGCAAGCTCGCGCCTACGGTGGCCGGGAGTCCGCTATGGACTCCCGACGCCCGGGGCGTCTCCTCCTGCGGCGGCTAGGGACGTGAGGGCGCAGAGACTGCCACTCCCTCACACGCCCCGCCTCCTCCTTTGCGAGCATTACTGCTTCGCAGAAGGAGGTGACGGCTTCCCATTCCCTCTCGCTCCGTACCATGGCTCGCACCAGGGCTGGACGCGAGAGGTCGCCGCCGCCGATCGCCTCCACGAGGACACGGCGGTGCTCCGCCCAGGCAGGGCACACCTCCACCGTATGCTCCACCGTGTCCTCCAGACGATCCTCGCAATGGAAACACCCGGACGTATCCTCCCGCTTTATCCTGAACAGGAACCCACCGAAGCACCCATGCCCGGTGAGAAACTGCGTCAGGCGGAAGGTGAGGACGCCGTGACGCCTCTCTATCCACTCCTCAAAGAGGGGACTTACCGCCGCAATTGTGGCGTGCCCAGCACTGGGTTGCGACAGTCGTACCCGCCATGCCGCCATGAGATCACACCGGAGCTCTGTCCGCCGTGCCGCGATTTGTCGCGGCAGCGGAGTTTCGCCCCGGCGTTTCGCCTCCTCGCGCCACTCCCACATGTGCGCGAGGACCTTTGCCTCCAGATCCCATGGCGGCACTCCGGCAAGGAGGCTCGCCGCCTCGCACGAGACCGTGCGGTATCCCCGGATTAACCGGATGGCCATGACCCTCTGGGCCGCAAACAACCGGCGCGCTGGGCGCAGCCTCAGTGAGGGCGCCCACACCGGTGCCCCGTAGAGGGCCATGGACCGCACGATCCCCGTGTAGAGCCTCCGGCAGGAGGCGTTTGGACCCCCCAGATTGGGCAGGAGCCGCTTTAATGCAGCCCCAGCCCGCTCCAGTCTGGGAGCCAAACGTCGGAAATGCTCAACGAAGTTCCACCGGCTGTCGAGGACAAGTCCCAGGTACTTCATCGTCGACTCGACGCCGATGTGAACCCCTCCTACCGTAAGTTGGGAACCCGCAAGTGGCGCGTTCCGAGGACCATAATAACCCATGGCCTCGGACTTGTGCAATGCCACCTCGAGGCCCAATTGCCGGATCCTATCGACGATTGTCGCAACCCCTCGTGTCATCAGTTCGGCCGCCGCCTCGTACGACCTCCCCTGCGCAAGGACCAGCGTGGCGTCAGCGTAGCTAACTACGCTGACGCCGCTAGGGAGATCGGCGCGCAGCACCCAGTCGTAACCGATGTCCCACAGATGCGGCCCCAGGACCGATCCCTGTGGGACACCGCACGACATCTCTCGCCGGTTTTCTTGTTTCTTTTTCTTATTTTCCTTTTGTGATGTCTTAGCAGTTTTACTTTTCATAGCACTTAGATTCTTTGATACATTCTTCTTCTTCAATTTTCTATTTTACCCTCGAGCTCTTTTTTATAAGGACTCTCTGTAATAACAATAGCACCTGTACTTTTCCTTTTCATTGGTCTCGAATTTCCAGGAATAGCACGTAATGGAGATATAGTTTCCAGCGTCGTTCTAATGGACTGTGCTGTAAAATCCTCTACTTTTGTATCTGAAGAACATTCTTTCTTTTTCTCTTCTAGACATTGATCTTCGTGTTCCAAAGGGTGGATTCTCGATACTCCAGGAAGATTTGGGGACATAGCTTCCTCAGTCTGTTCTTGCACAGAAATCTCGTTAGATTGTGGCACACCCGTGAAAGCCTTTATTTGTTCTTGTTGTATTTCAGTTGTTAAATTTTGGGAGACTTCAGCCAATTCAGAGCGGGGAGATTCTGGAAGATTAGCTTCTTCAAGTACGACATATTCCTCATCCCTGATCTTATAGCGATTGCAAGGCCATAAGCCGCAAGATTCGAAGCCATGTATACCTGTTTCCATACAAACTGCTCGAAGATAAGCCTCTTTCAAAATTTCTGCAATATTTGTTTGTTTTATGACAGATCCAGGGTGGTTTCGCATCCATGATACGCAAGCAGCGTTAAAATTCTGTTTTAGAGTTTTGAAAAATGACCTATCTAATGGTTGCAACTTATGTGTGGTATGGGCCGGAAGAGATAACATAATAATTCCATAGTCCCTAGCGGGATTAATTGCATCAATATTTTTCGTGTGCGTCGAATGGCCATCTAGGATGAGAAGAATCTGATTTTCTTGTGATTTTTGCAGCCTTAAACATTTTATAAAATGTTTAAATGTTAAACATTTTATAAAATGTTTAAGCCATTTGGTAAATAAGGTGCTAACAATCCATCCGCTTTCAGAACAATCATACAAAGTGTTCGGTGGCCCTCCACGCATCAAGCTCTCTGTCATCCTTTTACGTTTAAATATAAGCATGGGAGGCACAAATTCTCCAGCTGCGTTCATACAACAAACGCATGTAGTGTGAACACCACGTTCACCGCTAGTGACAGCTCCAACCTGGTGTTTTCCTTTTTGAGCCAAAATTTTTGAAGGCTTATGAACTGTGCTCAAACCTGTCTCATCCATATTATAAATTTTTTCGGCTGTAAAATGACCTTCGTCTAAGATGGACTCATATTTGTCGAAGAACGCCATCACCGTTTCTTTATTAAATCCTTCACAGCGAGCCATAGACGTGGGTTCTGGGGTTCGTAAGGATATTTCTGGATGATTCTTCATAAATGTATAATACCATTTCCAACCAGCCAGTTGCGATTCATTATCGAATCTGTGTTTCAGTCCGTATTTTTCTGCTAACTGATAAGCTAAGCGCCGTAAATCGGTAATGGTCAAGCCGAAAAATCTAGACTCCAACAAAAGAACATGTCTGACTAGTTCTGCTTCCATTTCCTCCGTTAAATCACTCGGACGTCGAATTCTTTTACGTGTATTCAAGCCTTTTAAATGTCGTCTAAATGTCGGTTTCGGTATTTTAAATACACGACAAACTTCGTTGAATTTTAAGTCCCCATTGTTATATTTTCTAATCGCTTCTTCCATATCTTCCTTACTCCAAAAATAATACTTTCTTTTTATCATGGTGTTCTAAAATAGAAAATAATTATGTTTAATATATTTTTAACCTTTGTGGTTATTTTTCCTATCAAAAATCTAATAAAATAACTTGTCATAAACAGTTTAAGAATTGGTAAATTATCAAATTCAGATTCATAAATAGTTTTCCTAAATCGTACCAGTACGTTTTAAGAATTTAACTCAAGTACGAAATAGGAGCAAGAGCCAAACAAATTTTAAATTTACCGCCAAAAAAATTGACAACAGTTACGAGTATGATAACACGTCAAATGAAATCGCAAAGATTCACATAAATACGTGTCAAATCGTAAAATAGGTTATACACGACATTATTTGAATAAAACTCTTACGAAATGTGTAAAAATATTACAACAATAGTTGAAAAAAACTTACTTTTTCAATATTTTTGTCGAGAGCAGCTTCACAGGTGTTATCTGTCAGGCGGTAAATGGCCGACTGTTATTTCAATTTTTTGACACTAGAGGCGCTGATAGCTGTTATCGAAGCCGAGTTTTAAGTGGAGTACGAATTTGGCGTAAGTACGAATTAGGCAAGTTTACCGGGTCTCCCTTGTTTTACCGAAAAGAAATTGCCAAATTATCACTTCCCAAACAAATTTTCGCATAATTTCATTTGCCAAATTATTACTTACCAAAAAATCTCTTTACAAATAATTGTTACGAAAACCTATGTTTGGCAAGTGAACGTTTGAACAATAACTTGTTCACCAACTAGTACTTTTACCATTTTTTATCTAGTCAAATATTTCAGTTGGTATAACATATTTTACGCAAAATTAAATAAGCCAAATATTTGGTGTCGTCAATTTTAAACTTACCATTTCTGTTTAGTCGATTGCGTAGCCAATGACATCAATAGTAAAGATGCAGAAGCAATAAGGCATTTATCAAGGTCTGACATGGCGCTGTATGTATTATCACTCAATAAATCAGGTGATTGTGAACATGTGATTTTATTTCCCTCTAAGAAACATGCAAACAACCATGCATGCAGCATGCATGCAAGCAAGCAACATGCAATCGAGCATGCAAGCAAGCATGCATCATGTAGCATGCAAGCAAGCATGCATTCAAGCAGGCAAGCAGCATGCAATCGAGCATGCAAGCAAGCATGCAATATGCAAGCGAGCATGCATCATGCAGCAGGCATGGTTTCTGTCATGGCTCCGGCACTACGGAGCTTAGGCGGTCCCACGCGAGCTTATCGTCGCAGACGGCTTAACGATCACCACCGCAGCTTCGTCTTGCTGGCCAGCTTTGCCGGCCAGCCTCAGCTGCGGCGGCGAGCGTTACAACCACCTGCTCCTCAGCTCGCGGGCCGCCTCGCCCCTCCGTGCCTACGCGATTTTAAATTACACTCTAGGGGTAGGGCAGACAAGACTACGTGGAGTCGGATTTACAGCGATTCGTTTCTGTCACTAAAACCTAACTTGTAGCAATTTTTTACTACTAACGATTTTATTATAAATGAACATTCGGCATTATACACTTTATATAATACAATACTTAGGACATATGACTTAACGTTTATTGTCTTAATATTGTTTGCTGTAATAAATCATTTGATTAAAGACCAAAAGCCTTAATGACATTATCCTTGGTAACAATCTGCCAAGTAAACATTTGACCAAATGAAAATGTGCGTACTAAAATTATTCCAAAAATTACATTGGTATAAAAAAAGATTGCTAAAATTTGTTTGGGTAATGAAAATTTGGCAAAATCTTTCGGCAAAACGGTAGGATCCCAAGTTTACCCTATGCACGAAACAAGGTTCATTTAACACCCCGTGAGCAACGTGCAAAATTTGCGAGCTATCATATTTGCCCTAACCGACAGCGCCCTTCGCTCTCGCTCAATATCACCATCGTCCTTCATGCCAGCGGTCCAGACATGACCGAGGTTTTTAAACTTATATACCCGTGAGAGCGGAGTTCCGCTCAAAGTGACTGCTGGTATAGTTTCTGGACACCGTCCACCGCCGGCACCAAAGACCATGACCACATTCTTACACACGTTGTAGACTAAACCAAACCTAAACCATGAAGTTTGGTATAATCTTCACAGATGGCCACCAACCTCCTAAGGCCACAAACCGAAGCGCTCAGCAAAGCCATATCATCGGCGTAACTAATATTATTCACACATACCCCATCAATGTAACTGCCGGTTCGCTCTTTGCTGAGCGTCTCAATCAACTTATTGACGTATAGATTGAAGAGCGTAGGTCAGACCCCACTCCTCCTCACACCGCACTCCAATCCATACGGTGCCGAAAAAGTCTCAGCCCATGGAACCTGATTGATCTGCCCTCCATACCAGCATTTCAAAGTGCTTGCTATTACTAGTTCACATAGGACTGCAGCTTTCTCAAGCTTACTCCACAGAATGCTGTAGGATACCAGGTCAAAATCTCTGGATAGATCGAGGAAGCATGCGTAAATAGGTGTTTTTCGATCAGTGTCGTAATTGAAAAAAAAAAAAAAGAGATTTTTATTACCTTCAGTTGTACAAAAACACTTATCTAAATACTATGCAGCATTACAACTAAGGGAGTGAGTGTTTTCGATGACCTCTGGCACCCAATGTAAGATTTAACTTGTGTTTAGGGTGCCAGCGTCCTCGCCTAAAATATGAACACATTTTAGTAGTTGTAAGACAGGCACAACATAAATATTAATATTAAATTTTAAGACTACTATTTACTAATAAAAAAAATGCATGATGAGGTTTACTGATGAACCTATGGGTATGTGTATGTGTTGATAGGGGGATAAATATAGTGAAAAATTGTGTATATAAGTCTGTGTTAATCTAATTATATGTCTCTAGCTACATTAAGTTTATTTAACCGATTGCAATTTTTAGTAATGCTTCAGTCTCATCATAACTCAACGTTAATAACCACTTTGAAACCTTAGTCTTACAGTCATTGAGGCAACTGGGAGCAATTGTGCATATTTTATTTATTTTATTATATAAATGGTTAGAGAGTATACCATAATGACGTTGAGCAAGGGCCGTTCTACATCCGCCAGTTGCGCATGCCTCGTAGAATCTACGCTTTTTAACAGCATTTGGCTTGTATATTACAGTGGGATGTTTACGCAGAATAGTACCGAGCACAAAGAGCTGTCTCACAGTGAGGACCTGACATTCGGTGTAAAGAGCCGAGGTGGGATATCGGAATGGCTTCAAAGTCATGACTTTGAGGACAGCTCTCTGTGCTCGTTCAAGAGGGAGTAGGGTTGTCTTGTGAGTCCCACCCCAGACTGTAATGCAGTAGCTTATTATGCTTTGACACAGGGCGTAATATACAGTTTTAATGGTGCGGTAGTCCGCGGAGTGTCTGAGTTTTTTGAAAATAAATATACATTTGCGGACTCGCGACATGAGATTGCTCAGGTGAGGTTTCCAGCTCAAAGAACTATCTAAATAGACCCCGAGATATTTAACAGACACACACCTTGTGAGTTGTGGACAGCCGCATTGTGACGAGGATAGACCTAGTGAGCAAGTATGAGCTCTAAGTGCCATTGAATCTGGTGGAGGGAGGTTAGTGGATAGTAGAGAGAAAGGTAAGTATACTGTTTTAGAAAGATTTAAAGTCAGAATGTTATTTGATAGCCACTTCATCACCGAATTTAGAGCAAGTTCCGAGTATTTTACTATTTCAGTCCAGTCGTTACCGTGAAGAAGCAAGGCAGTGTCATCGGCGTAACTATAAATTGAACAGTTTGTAAGAGTCATTTTGCATAAGTTATTTATATAGATAAGAAACAGGGTAGGGCCCAAAATAGAACCCTGGGGAACGCCAAAGTTCAAAGTTTTTAGGTCACTTATAACGTCATTTATTTTGACACATTGGGTTCTATCACACAGATAATCCTGGAACAATTTCAAGGTATGTCCGCGAATGCCGGCAGTTTCCAGCTTTGATAAGAGGTGGGGGACAGACACCGTGTCGAATGCCTTGGAAAGATCGAGGAAAATAGCTAGGCATTTCATCTTACTATCTAGTTTAGATACTGCACAATCTACCAAGGCAGCTACAGCATTTTCAGTTGACCTGCCACGTCTAAAACCATACTGGTTGTTACTTAATATATTGTTTGATTCGAGGTAGTCTACCAGTCGGTTATTAAGTACCTTTTCTAAGATTTTAGAAATAGCAGGCAAGACTGAGATCGGTCTATAATTATCTACACCATGTCTGTCCCCTTTTTTGAAAATGGGATGAACGACAGCCCTCTTCAAAACCCTTGGAAAACAGGCCGTGGAAATAGAGAGATTGCATATATGAGTTATAGCAGGGACAATCGCGGGCATACAGGATTTTAACAGTCTCGATGAAATGCCGTCCCAGCCCACTGCTGCATCCGCTCGTAACCCAATAATGAGATTTGAGACCTCCACTTCATCTGTGGGTAGCAGTACTAACGAGTTAGAAGGCGGCGCATCGAGAGAATACTCTGAGGTATACGAGGAGGATGAGAATTTGTCAGCCAAGTTCTTGCCAACATTGACAAAAAACTCGTTAACTTCGTTGACTGAAGTTTTTTCATCCGAAGACTTGCTTAGTAGCTCGTTAGGGGATTTCGCGTGAGGGCTATTTCCGGTGACTTTTTTTATGATCTTCCAGGTTGCCTTAGGGTTGTTCTTCGCTATTTGAAATTCCTTTCTCTCATAGGCATTTTTTAAATTTTTGAGAAGTTTGTTGCAAAAATTACGGTATCGCTTATATGTAACCATGAGAATGTAATTTTCAGGATCTGCCTTTAAGGTTTGAGCCATACTGTCTCTATTTCGGATACAGCGCAACATACCACTGGTAATCCAAGGTTTCAGGATTCTGCGTTTTGAAGACATGTACACCAGTTTGGAGTGATTAGCGATGACAGAACTAATTTGGGCAACCAGAGACTCGGCAGCATCGTTTGCGTCTTGAATAGCCAATATGCCACTGAAGTCCATTGACAATATGTCAGCAACTACAGCTGTATCATTAACAATTATGCGATTAACTTTAGAGGTAGGGAGTGACTTTGCATGTTGAATGCTTATAAGCGTAGGTCTATGATCAGTAATGTAAGTGTCCAACACTAGAGTCGTATTTTTAAGATCAGATCTTAACATCACGTGATCAATACAAGAGGTAATACGAGTTGGGAATAGATGTGTCGGGAGGAGTCCGTGTGAAGCAATAAGGTTGAGGTACTGATTTGCTTGTTGGGAGTTAGCATTCGGAGTGATGTCAATATTGATGTCACCCATTATCACTAAGTTTTTATGGACTGACGCTTGAGTAAGGACAGTGTCTAAATTGTCAATAAAATTATCAAGGTTTCGTGTGGAGGGTGAGCGATATAGGGCTAAAAGTACGATATTATGAGATTCTACATTACAGATTAAACTGCTAGCACTAGATATAGAAGGTTCAGTAACGATATGAGGTAATTCTGATTTTACATAAATTATAACACCATCGCTCTTGTTGATAGGGTTACTAGTGTGATAAGAGACATACCCTTCCAGTGGCGGAACCGTTGACATCATCAACCAGCACTCCGATAAAATTAAAACATCACATGCAATATTCATCCTATCCAGTAGCACAAGAAAACTATCGAAGTTACAGTTTACACTGCGTATGTTAAGGTGTATGATATTAAGCGACTTACTATTGTCATTAATGAAACGTCTGCATGACTCCGGTACACAGATATGTGAGTCACTAATACCTAAAGAGTCAATATCATTTAATGTGTTAGAATCGAAAGTTGATGTTTAGTGTTAAGTGTATAGTAATTGTAACCATAAATATGACGTGGATTATTTGTAATTTAGTTTTGTATGTATTTGATAATTCTGTTTTGTACGTTGCACGTAAAGGACATAGAAATAAGATAGTCGACAGGATGTACATAAATGTAGGTATGATATAGAGAGTTGTGTGTTTGTAATAACAAATTTTCCAATTATTATAACTTTTACAAGGTTTAAAAAGGTTCAATGCGAAATACAGAGGTTCATTTATACAATATAGGTTATTTAAAGTAGATAATCTAAATATGATTTTTATAAAATGGTGACAAATTGTTTTTATAAAGTAGTAAAAAATTGGTTTGTAAGTGTCTAGTAGTGCTCGAATTTGTAAATAAAATTGTAAGGTACTAAAATATTGAAAAAACATGCAATAATAATGAAAATGAGATGCCTTGCATTCTTTATGCAGGGGTGAGCAGTTTTTTAAGACAAGAAGTTGAATTGACAACAATGGAGTCCAGTCCTTCCCGCTCACGAAGAAAAATTTTTCCATTTTGAGACCAACAAAATTTATATTTGTTTGTTTTGGCAAATGAACGAGCCTCGAAGAATAGTTGCCGCTGAGTGCGAGGCAGGTGATCGGCGATATAGACTGGCTTGACTTCACCGGGAACACCAATGTGTCCCGTGTTCAGTTTCTCCGTCGATGGCAGACCCTTATTGAACAAACGGCATGCATCTAGTACTTGATTCTTCGAGGGGACTGTTAGGAACTCTGCTACTATCGGTCTGTTTGAGCCCTTTTTTCCGGGCAAGCGATATACGTCACGTAGTTGAGGTGGGTTAACCGCCGGCTGGAGAATCTCACAGGTTTTATTAACAATCGAGGTCAAGTCACTAGTGGTTTCCTTCTCAATTGCTGGTATATTCCTTATCTCGATACATGATGATCGCGACAACCCACTTTAGACACAGAATGGCACGCTCAGTGGACAGCCCAGCTCTGAATCCGAACTGACTATCGTGCAGTTTAATGTGATTATTAAGTTGTTTACTAAGCAGGCTATCAAGCACTTTCGCAATCACCGTAGCTAGAGAAATAGGCCTATAGTTTTTCATATCAGAGATATCGCCCGTTTTATTTTTAACTATAGGCACTACAATAGTTTTAGGTAAATGAGGACCCGCATACTTGAGGTGCTCTATAGTCAGACCATCATGACCTGTAAACTTTCCCCTAGACATGGCTGTGATGACAGCCTTGATGTCCTTGGCTAAGTGGCATACAACTACGGCTTTTAGATGAAAAGATTTTCTTTCTTTTTTTTTAGAGCGGTTTTTCGGTAGTCGGATTTTAGTACTTTTAGCTTCTATAGATATAGCTCTATATAGTTGTACAGCGCACTGCAATATGGCTTCTGTGAATCTCTTTGACCTTGTGTGGATATTTTCAATACAGTACGAGGCAGGCTTATAGAGTTTTTGTAACTATTGACGTGCGGCGTACTGTACAAGTTTTTTTTTACATGAATATATTCAAGAAACCCGTCATGTCATCGTAATAAATCGGAAGATTGTCAGCTAAACGCAAAGTTATAGGCTCCATTGACCTCAACCCTCACATCAAACTTGGATCACATAACCGAAACCCATCAGCAATCTATAAATAAAAGTTAATCTATTGTCTATAATATTAATTAACACTTTTAATTGTTGTATCCTACGTGTAGATCATTGACCTTGACCTTCGGCTCGCTGTGACGTGCGTCGACGCATCGCGGGTTCTACGACGAGTGCGCTTGCACAACTAATTTGACGTTCACACGTCTATACTTATTAATATTAGTCCCAGGATGCCCGAGCTTTGCTCGGTATTTAATTTTTTTTTTTGGTAAATTGTGTTTTTTAGAAATTATATTTAAATACAAAATATAATTTGTTATTTTTCTTCCAATAAAACGGAAAAACATAAATTTATGTTTAAGTTTATTATCGATAAAGTTGGTCATTAAAAACACGAATAAAACGTCATTTTATAAAAATGAATCCTAGCTAGATCAATTTATCGCCCCCGAAACCCCTTGTATACTAAATTTCATGAAAATCGTTGGAGCCGTTTCCGAGATTCAGATTATATATATATATATACACATATACAAGAATTGCTCGTTTAAAGATATAAGATAAAGCTGAAGAGTTTGTTTGTTTGGTTGAACGTGGTAATCTCAGTAACTACTAGTTCGAATTGAAAAATTGTCCTTGTGTTAGGTAGCCTAATTATTGAGGAAGGCTATAGGCCAAATGGGTCAGGTGGGTAACATCACGCTACAACCAATAGGACCGGAGCAGCAACGAAAAATGGACGAAAACTGGCAGGCAATTCGATGCGACGGGAAGGGTCAGGAGAGCACAAATTTGACGCGGACGAAGTCGCGGTTTATTAATGTAGCCACAAGCAAGTCCGGTTAAGCAGCCATCAACCTCATAGGTTGACCTGCGAGATGGCAAAAAAAGAATGAAAGAGGAGCGATAATTCGTAAAAAATATGTAATTTCCCAGAAAAATTACAAAAACAGTTGATTCATTACGGTCATTGACCCTCGACCACCGCTTGATGAACAAAACGTGCCTGTTTTATATTTCTATGGGCACTTCTTATTAATACAAGAACGTGTCAGCAAGATTGCGCACAGTTGGGCGCGAATCGGAATATATTATATAATAATAATAATAAAAATGTTTATTTGTACAGACAGTAGAACATATATAAGTACCTACACAAAGATTAAGGAAAAAAATTGTACAATAGAGTCACATTAAAAGGCAAACTGATGCCTCCTAAACTAGGTTAAAAACTTGTGCTTTAGGAGACAAAGTTCCTCCAGTTATAATAGCATACAATTTGTATTAAGTGTCATGCAAGTACTTATAGATAACAAAAAAATAAAATAAACAACGCCTTAATTTAAATACAGTAATTAGATCTATTAAGAGACAATTGTAATAAGATTCTCGGTTTCGTCATATGTTAACTTCTGCAACCAGTCAGTAAGTTTCATTTTAACTTCATGTTTAGTCAGGGAGTAAATGGAAATAAGTTTATTTATTTTGTTGTACAGTCGAGAGCTAGTTGCCGCGTTATAATTGTGTATTTTAATTATGTAGATTGTACCTATATATTCGGGTAAAATGATCTCAGCTCAGCTCGAATTAAGAGCCGACCCGAATATGATAAAGAAGAATCAATGCGCGAAAATATCCTGCCGCGATTTAATCACGCTCCCACGAGAACGTGAACTCAATTAGATGACACGATTCACAAATCTTGGAAACTTTAATGAAATTAGAAGCATCAAGCGTGTACCTATAATACATACATTTGGCGAATAATTTGATGTATATTTTGTTTTATAATATTAATTACTTTGATGTATATTTTGTTTTATAATATTAATTATTAATACTGTATAGAATCAAGTGCTGTGCTGCTGGGGAGTTTGTGGCACCACTTTTTCTTCCCAGCTAAAGCACTAGAAAGTGTCGAAGGGTGGGCGTTTTGGGAGGACTGTCTTATTTAGCTTTGACGTTCGAAAAGTGCTGACTAGTTGACAAGTGCTGACTAGTGCCTAGTTTGAATAAATGACTTTTAATTTTTTGATTTTGATTATTACAAACTGCAGGACTTGGCTGTGTACTGAAAATATTATTTACAGTTAAAAACATGGAATTAAATAACGACATTAATCATATTAAAAAAAAAAACTACCGTCGTTAAGGGATTCATATTCTATAGGTATTTTGGAATTTCGCATAAAATTACGTTTTATTGAAACCTATTAGTTACATACATTGAAATAAATTGCATATACAGGAAAGTTGAAGTAACAAATAAACAACACAAAAACAAAGTAAGTACCGTTACTTCAAATAACATGTTATTTGCTAATTCAACAAAAAATTATAATAACGTCTATTAAATGACGGTCATTGGTACAGTGAACTCTAAAATAGCATTTTTCTGTATTGTGTATGACGTGTCTGTGAATTACCTATGTTTATGTATTTAAAACCTTTAAGAAGGCTATAGCCTCGTCTTCTTTTATTTTCTCACAATGACCCTTATAAGAAGGCTGAATGTCACCCAAAGAGCAATGGAGAGTAGCCCTCTCTATTGTCCTTTGGTTGACTTTGGGCTTACGCGATCGAATCAGTGATCAAGAGATTCGTAGGAGAACCAAGGTAACCGATATAGTACGAATGTTTGCGTCGAAATTAAAGTGGCAGTGGGCAGGGCACATTGCTCCCAGAATAGGTGCCGAAAGCTTCTGGAGTGGCGACAGCATACTGAAAGACGTAGCGTTGGCAAGCCTCACAGAAGATGGACCCATGACCTGGTGAAGGCTGCAAGAATTCATAGTCCAGGAAATGAAGCAAAAAAAATGGTAAAACCTCGCAATTTTTTGTCCAGCACCGATTTGTACAAAAATTTGGGATTAGGCTTATTTCACCATCTAGTTTATTTTCTATATTGTGCCGTTGTACGCTTTTTTGTTTTCTAGGGGTGAAAACTACCCCTTATTGTCAAAAATTATAAAATAACATTAAAAACCTAAATATTGGTAAAAATAGTTAAATAATGATTGTTTCATGCTTTTGGATACAATTTCATAATCTTTCAACCTACCCTTGTTAAAAACTACGCTCCGAAGCGGGAAATTAGAATTTTTCGAAAAAAAAAATTCATCGGTTTTTTAAGCATAGCTCCTTCATTTTAGGTGATATAATTTTCTTTCAGAAACGATTTTGTGGAAATTTTCAAGAACTATAAGACTATGTGAATTAAATTACTAAAGATCCCTTATTTTTTAAATGGGGAGAGTTTAAAGCGCTTGAATAAGGTGATGTTCGATCGTAAATGTAGGTGTTAAATGGCTATATCTCGCTGAATATTCATTATTCACTGTACAAAAAATTTGCATACAGGGAAATTTTTGTCAATAAAAAAACTATAATTTAGTACTATATCGTTTTTTCGTATCTTTAGTATTTTGGGAGATATTTTTAAGAAAAGGGTTAAAAACACGAAATTGAAAAAAAATCGTTTTCTCTTTAAACTCCAATTTTTATAAAATAAGGCATTTTAAATTGGTCAAACTTCGTGGGTGTATTAATAATAGTACAAATATAAAGAGAATCACAGAAGGGTGGCGATCAATTTTAATTAGGGGGTACTTTGGGGGTTGTTTTCACAGATTTTTTTCATAGAAAAAAGCGGGTACCGATCATAAGTCGGTAAATTTTTATGCTAGAGACATTTTTTTTCTTTTGTTTGAAAGCTCTAATTAAATACTTTAAAAAAGATTCGAAAAATGCAAATTTTTTCGTTACTTCGCTTTAAATCTTCCAATTTATACATTTGACGACAAAAGCTAAGCATTAATTTGCCGTATCTCAGTTCGTATGTGTCGTAGAAAAATTATAAAAAAGCATTGTTTTCGTTACTTATTTAAAAGCTACAATTTGGTTTTCTACATTTTTTTTGGATAAAATGCATATTTTTAGAGTTATTCGCAAAAACCACTTAAAAAAGTCGATTTTTTCGTCAAAAATCTGTTACTTTCAACTTCGAATAACTCAAAAAATATTACTTTTAAGAAAAAAACGTATAGAACATTTATTTCTTAGAATTACTTTTTCCGTCGATTCCTACAGTTAGCATGTAATAAAAAAAATCCACCCCCTAGATGGGGTGGCAACCACCCCCAAGGCTCTAGCGTACAGCGGCATGATAGATAGAAAATGATCCTTGAGCTATTCCCTACCTTCTGTGAAAATTTCAAGTAAATCCATCGTGGACAAAAAAAAAATTGCGAGCCAAAATGCTTCATTTCCTGGACTACCACTGGATGTGAGAAATACAAAACCGGTTGAAGTCGCAGTGCTTAGGAGAGACCTATGTCTAGTCTCTCCTAAGCACTGCGACTTCAACCGGTTTTGTATTTCTCACATCGTCTTTTGCCCGAAACTATGATGATGATTGCCTACCGTATTGATGACAGTTTATATCAAACCGAATCAGAAATTAATTTTATTTATTCAATCGATCTCCATCTGAGGCGACACAAATAAGTACATGCTTGTTTCAAAGAATAGGGACAAAACTAGACTAGCGTCTAGCGCACATTATTCCACATCATTTCTGTAGCGTACATATGCTACAGAAATGTGTGTCCCCATATGGATAGTAACATTTAATTAATTTGATGCCTGTGCACCAAGCTAATATAATTCTACGTTTGTTCTTCATTCCAGCTTTTCCGACTGCAATCAAGAATCCATTGTTTGCAGTCGATCCTTATGAACTATTGAATTTCTGCTGCATCTGCAATCTTGCAAGTGGCTACCCATTTCCCAACTATATTAGAGTCGGCTTTACTAGATAATATGACACCCCTTGTTAAGTTTCAGACTTTTGAGGTTCCAACTATCCGTTACGACTACCTAATATCTATGGAGCTTGATTCTAACATTGTTCAAAAACAGTATCCAAGTGATAAAGTCATTGCCATCGTATCGTGACAAACGCAATCGATACATCGTTGAGTATATGTTTACTTTAAGATCGACCTATCGCCCGATAGACAGAACGTTAGGTAACTTAAAATTCATTCGACTAGTTGTGATAACGATAGGCAGTTTGCCGTGAGAAATTGCAAAACTCGTTGGAGTTCCAAATAGTCTCATTGTAATATTTATGTGCGAAAAGAATGCTCGGTCAAGTTTCATAGTCGATGTTGCGTAAATGCGTATCTCGAATTTAATGAAGCGAGCGATTTATTTATTTTGAGTAACAGTAATAAATAGTGTAAATTCTATACCACGTTGCGCGCGTTCCGTGTATGTTTACACTAGCTTCTGCCCGCGTCTTCGTCCGCGTTAAATTTCTTGTTCCCCCGACCCTTCCCATCGCATCGAATCGCCTGCCCGTGCGTTTTTCCCCGTTTTTGCAACATTTTTCATTACTGCTCCGCTCCTCTTGGTTTTAGCATAACGTTATATAGCTTATAGCCTTTCTTGATAAATAGGCTACCCAACACAAACATTTTTTAAATTCGGATCAGTAGTTCTTGAGATTACCGCGTTCAACCAAACAAACAAACTCGTCAGCTTTATAATATTAGTATAGAAGTATAGATTTTAACTGTGTTCAATTTATTAACTAAAAACTAAAAAAAATAAATAAAACAATTAAAACAAAACATAAATAGTCAAAAAGTGTAAGGTAATCCCCTACACTTTTTGACTATTTATGTTTTGTTTTAATTGTTTTATTTTTTTTCTTCTTATCAAAAATGTACGTTACAAACACAAAGTTTTTTTTAATTATGTAAATACAAGCTTCTGCCCGCGACTTCGTCCGCGTCAAAGTGTCGCTTCCCTGAACCTTCCCGTCGCGTCGTATCGAATTGCCTGCCAATTTTCTTCCATTTTTCTTTGCTGCTGCACTCCTTTTAACTGTAGCGTGATGTTATATAGCCTTCCTCAATAAATAGGCTACCCAACCCAAAAAGAATTTTTGAATTCGGAGCAGCAGTTTCGGAGCCTATTCAATACAAACAAACAATCAAAGCTTTCCTCTATAAAGTCGAACGGGATAAAAAAAAAGTGTCCTATGTCCGTCTCCTGGTTCTAAGCCCAATTTCCAGCCAAATCGGTTCAGCCGTTCTTGAGTTATAAATAGTATAACTAACACAACTTTCTTTTATATATATGTAGGTATATATAGATTTCTCATGTAAGTGAAATTTCTTTCTTATGGGAAATAAAGATATCTCTAACCCGAATTCCAAAATGAAAAAGTAGACACAAAAGTACAGTGAGGAAATTTATATGTCATATACGGTTTACTTTACGACAGTGTGCTATGAAGTTCATTAATCAACGAATATATTTTTGATATATATTTGTTGCATATATTTTTTCGTACACGTGGTGCCGGACGTAAAGAATAGTACCATCCCTCTTCTTCCCGTGGGTGTCGTAAGAGGCGAGTAAGGGACTAATTAGAGAATGGGCAGCAGCGCTCTCTAATGCATTTACCACCATACTGCGATCGTCAACCCGCCTGCCAAGCGTGGCGATTATGGCGAACCCCCCCAAATTCTTCTTCTTTCTTAGTGTTTTGGCTGAAATGTTGATGTTGATATTTTGTTGCAAAATTTTCGTCTATCATGACCATATCAACGTTTTCTTCCACTGCTGAGACACACGCCTTTACTTGGTCCAAGAAATAAGTATAATGTTGGAGAGTGTCATGCTGTCCTGGCTTGTCCTGTATCGGAACAAGCTAGGAAACTGTACAGACTGGCATTTTATGTTTTAAAATAAGTGCTTACTGTGTTAGGTTAAGTTGATTGTTAGTAGCTAGCTGATGTTACAGGGCGACGTTATCGATCAGCGATAAAGCCCTTTAAATAAATAATTTAAAAAAAAACCTTTCTCTCTTCAACAATTTTAAAAGCAAAAACTAGCATTCTTTCTCTTCAATATCAACCTCACGATTCTTTACAACCCAAATTATATCTTATTTACTAGCTTCTGCCCGTGGCTTCACCCGCGTGGATGTCGAAAAATATCCCACAGGAACGTATTACCGGGATTAAAAGTACCCTTTGTGTTTATCCAGGTAAACAATGGGTCAATTGCACTGCTTGCTTTGTGATATACAAGGAGCAGCGTTCGGATTGATAAATGATTGTTGTAGGATAAATATTGCTAAAACATAACAATATTGACGGAATATATAAAGGAACGGCAAATTACCTACTTGCATGCCAAATTTGAAGGCAACTTTAAAGCGAAAATATAAGTTCTCTTTATTCCCTGGAAATTTCGAAAAAAAATGTTACCTAAATTATTCAAATGACGATTTTACTTACATTGCTGATCACAGGGGTTAAAAACTATTTATTTTTTAGTTTATACTTAAAGTATCTCGTTATATACTACTCTGGCCGTGCGAGAAGCAGTCCCCTCTAAGATGATATCCCGCTGTTTTAAGTGACTGTCCCCGAGACTTATTAATCGTCATTGCAAAACATACTATAAGGGGACTGCACCGCAGGAGGAGACGCCCCGGTCGTCGGGAGTCCATAGCGGACTCCCGGCCGCGTATTTACAAAGGCTATACTATTTTAGTCACGAGCCAGACTCTAATCAATGAGCTTTTGTTTATGCATATTACTCAACAATACCTAGTCTATCTCAGTAAAAAAACTGACTCAAATAGACTAGCTTTTTGTTTTAATATTTTCAAAGAAAAAGCACGGACAAAATCTAGTTCTATATAATACATATCACTCGAATAGCTAAGCTTTTGGCGAGATATTTTTAAACTTATACTCGCAACAAGTGGGTAGTGTTCTTTACCTAATAAAAGTACATCTCGTTTGTTAATTCGTTTTATTTTTGTTTATCAAATACATAATAGAAACGAGCAATTAAAATGATAACAGTTGCCATGTAACTATCAACCTATAATTGAAGCTTATCTATTTGATTAATACTGAACATATTAATTTTGAATATAAAAGTATTCAAAATTAATATATATGTAACTGATTGCCACCTGCGCTAAGGGGCTAAGGTTGACGGAGCCCCGCTTCGCGGGGCTCCTATTTCTAGGGTGGTTTAAAAAAAAATAACCACGAAGGCTAAGGCGGGAGCTCCGCTCCGCTTCGCTTCCGCCTTAGCCTTCTAACCTAACCTATCCGGGTCGGGGTACTCTGAGTCGGGGTATTAACCATGGATGGGATTTCGTCCACGCGTGACTGAAATGGTACTAGATTTTGTCCGTGCATTTTCTTTGAAAATATCAAAACAAAAAGCTAGTCTATTTGAGTCAATTTTTTTACTGAGATAGACTAGGTATTGTCGAGTAATATTCAGAAACAAAAGCTCACTGATTAGAGTCTGACTCGTGACTAAAATAGTATAGCCTTTGTAAATTCGCCTCCCGGCCACCGTAGGCGCGAGCTTGCGGGTGGCGAGCAATGGGTAGCTCGCCGCCCGGTAAGGACCAAGCTCGGGTCGACGGCGCGTAGTGTTCCACGCGCGCCTCAAAGAGATGTCAGCAGCGCTGAAGGGTTCTTCTAGGACCGATGCCTGCCGGGGTCGCGTGATTGTTCGAAAGAGATACCGTGACCCTGGCACATGGGCAACTGAAGGAACACGGGTGGGTTTTAGTCAGTAAAAGTCTGACACGCCCTCCCGCTCCGCCCAGAGCGGGAGAAGTCATTTGATGATTTCCCATCCTGAAAAAAAAAAAAAGGGGGACTGCAACCTTTTAAACTCGAATGGGTACTCCGACGGTATTAGTGGTATCTGCGGTATATATAGTACACCGATTCACCTTGAGCACAACCAGTAAATACAATGGCGGAGCCTCTACCATGTTTTGATGTGAGGTTTTCACACGTGACCTGGTCCCATTGCACAACTTGGCTGGATTGAGATTTCGTGGTAGCATTGCTGGAGCATTGCTGGAGCATCCACTTTGAGGATAAGTGTGTGAGACGGGGACCAGATGGGTTGAATAAATTTAAGAGCTCCATAGGATAGTGTATAGCATCATCTTTATGAATTCGAAACGTATGCATGTAATATAATTACAACAGAGTTTTTATGCCTGTGATTATTTCATTGGTTTATTTTGTATGGCTTCTGCCCGTGACATTTTTTTTTCAGAAACAAACATCCCCACTCTCACTACCTCTCAATTAAATATAGGTATAAACTGACAATATCCCAAACAAATAGGACGAAGTTCTTCGTAAAACTTAACTAATCTCTGGGATGAGAGTAGTATAGTTTTAATTGAACTCAAAGCGTGTGTGAAAAGATTTATTTAGGAGACAACCAGAAGTGGATAATAAACAATTAATAATAACACTAAATACTATGCCTACTGTAGTATTTCTTTGTAAACAATATTTTTTGTTTTTACTTCAGGTGCTAGAATCACCAGGCTGCTGTCTGCACCAGACCGTGTGAAAAGCAGTGCTCCCCTAAGTCTACCCCTGTGAAATGAAGTGTTTGGCCTTGAGATTTTTTTTAATTTTTTTTTTTATTTTTTTTTTTTATAAAAATTCTTTATACACATAAAATATACAGCTGTAGCACTTAAAAGTAAGTAACAGTTACACTTATAATACTAAACACTTTTACAGGCTATAGTCACCTTTATAAGTATACAATAATAACGGTTAAAAACTTATTACAACATAATTAACTTGTTAGATTAAACCTTTAACATTAATATACGAAATTATTGTAATAATTTCGTTTATAAAATTAGGGGGTAGCAAAAAATATTTAACTACGCGCGCAGCGTAAAAGTGCGACCGGTATTAGCGGTAACTCAACTGATCGCGCGCGGCCACCGGCGGTGTACGAGCTACCGCGCCCCCCGCGCGCTCACCTGTGTACGGTGAGAGCGGGGAAGCGCATCGCACGGGCCCAGCTACGACGCGTTATCAGTATTGTGCTCGAATAATACGTAGTGATGGGGAAGCTTGTATGTACCGTATCTATCGATATGTCGTAAGTCCTTCAATGTGGTTTGACCAATGTTAGCAATCAATGTATTTTGATGACATTTATTTTTATTGTAAAATTTGCGAGTTAATTTTAAGATGAATTTTGTGATGCTCAGTAATTTAATGTTAGTGTGGAGTGTTTTAAGATTTGTTTTAAACGGAGTATTATAGGCAATTTTAACTGCTTTATTTTGAATTATCTGTAGCAGGTTGTAATTAGACTGACAAGTGCTACTCCATACCGGACACGAATAAGTGATGCAAGGTCTTATTAGAGTGGTGTATAACCTAAGCTTGGTGTTAGCGCTGAGTTTACTTTTTCGGTTAAGTATAGGACTGAGAGAACCGAGTGCTTGAGCTCCTTTAACGCGTAATGTTTTAACATGCTTGGTCCAGTTGAGCTTTTTGTCTAAAGTAACCCCAAGATAGCGAACTTCTGTACTCCATGGAATCAGTGGCCCAGAAATGTTTAATTTTCTCTTTGGGGTGTTACGTTGGCGTGTGAAAATTATGGCCTCAGTCTTGGATTCGTTCAACTTCAGTTTCCACTTGTCGAAATAACATTGAAGTGATTCAAGCGACAACAGAAGTCTACTTATGATGATATCAATGTCATTATCGTTCGTGTACGATGCTGTATCGTCGGCAAAACAGGCCAAGTGAGTACGGACCTGCACAGGAACGTCACTCACGAACAAAATGAAGAGGTAGGGACCGAGCACTGAGCCTTGAGGAGCTCCTGCTGACACCGCCCGGGGCGAAGACCTATCAGATTGACAGATTTATTTAAGGTCATGTCAAAGCAAACTTTGAGGGGAAGCTGCACTCTTTTGAACTCGAAGGGGTAGTTCGATGGCGTTAGAGGAATCCTCGGAATAAACACATACTCCTCTCTGGAACAACCTGTCAGTATAGTTGCCTCGATAATATTTCGTTGCAATATTTTCACTTGCAACCTGGTGTCATTGCATAATTTTGGCGGGTTTAAATTACGCAGCAACATAACTGGGACACCAACTCTCAATTTTCAACCAACGAAAAAAACGGAGGAGGTTCTAAATTCGATGCATATATTTTTTTATTTTGTTTGTTTTTTTTTTTATGTATGATCACGCATAACGACGCTGAGGCTGCTGAGTGCGAGTGGTTCAGTTTTAAGGCGAAAGAGGTCGCCCATATTATTAAAAACATGACCAGAGGTAAGTCTCCAGGATATGATGACCTTAGCATCGAGCACTTGCAGTGCTCAGGTGTTCATTTACCTCGGGTGCTGGTGATGTTGTTCAACTTGTGTATAGGCCATTCCTATTTACCCAAGGAGCTTATGAAGACCACGGTGATACCGATACTTAAAAATAAGACGGGAGATGCTTCCGACGGGAACAATTATAGACCCATCTCTCTGGCTACGGTGATCGCCAAAGTGCTGGATGGTTTGCTTGATAAACACCTAAGTCAGCACATTCATCTGCACGAGGCCCAGTTTGGTTTCAGGGCTGGGCAATCGACTGAAACTCCGGTGCTGAGACTCAAGCACACTGTCCAGTACTACGTTACAAGGAAAACGCCCATATATGGTTGTTTCTTGGACCTGTCGAAAGCATTTGACCTGGTGTCTTATGACGTGTTGTGGGATAAGCTCCGAAGGGAAACAAGCACACCCAGTAGTATCACAATAATATATTAAAATATTGGTACGGCAACCAAACGAATGCTGTAAAGTGGGCGGGCTCATGTTCGTCAGAGTATAGGTTGGAGTGTGGTGTGAGACAGGGAGGTCTGACCTAACCACGACTCTTCAACCTGTACGTGAATGGGCTGGTAGGTGAGCTCAGCGGGGCCGGTGTTGGCTGTTCAGTGGATGGCGTTTGTATGAACAATATTAGTTACGCTGATGACATAGTTCTGCTGAGCCCATCTGTCAGAGCCCTTAATATCCTAATAGGCATCTGTGAGAGGTGCGTGGGGTCCCACGGCCTCAGGTACAACTGTAAGAAGAGTGAACTACTTATTTTTAAGGCGGGTAGTAAGTGTCCGAAAACCGTTCCTCCGGTCAGACTTGAAGGAGTGCCTATAAGTAGGGTCACAAAATTCTAGTACCTGGGGCACTGGGTCACCGAGGATCTCTCGGATGACCTGGATATTGAGCGGGAACGTATGGCGTTGTCAGTGAGATGCAATATGCTGGCGCGCAGGTTTGCACGGTGCTCACAAGAGGTCAAAATTGCTCTTTTTAAGGCATACTGTCAAACTTTCTATACCTGCAGCCTGTGGGTCCAGTATACGCGTGGATCTTTCAATGCCCTGCGGGTCCTGTACAATAATGGTTTCAGGATGCTGTTGGGGTTGCCTCGTTTTTGCAGTGCATCAGGTATGTTTGCTAAGGCCAACACGGATTGTTTTAGGGCGATAGTGCGCAATAGAGTGGCCTCCCTGATGCGCCGCGTGCGAGGCAGCACCAACTGTCTACTGAATACCATACTGGAAAGGGTGGATTGCCCAGTTGTGAGGCACTGGAATGCCATTCACGGCTCCGGGGGTGCCCGGTATAATGATAAGTAGCCCAATTTTGTGTATAATCTAAGTAACATAGTTTTAAGTATGTTTTACTAACAATTATATGGAATGTATATTCTGAAATAAATGATTAATAATAATAATAATAAACCCGCAGGGCAGCTTGTGGCGAGCTGTTGGGCAGTAGCGACCCCACGGACCCTATCTCCCGGGAGAATTCTTGTTCCTCATCCCTGGCTTGCCTTTATTGGCCGGCTGGAGTGAACACTGACGAGGTTCAGAGCTCCCACCTCATTCTTGCCTTTATTGGCTGGCTTGAGTGGAGATTCGCAAGAGCAAACGTGCTCGGGGAAAGGAAGTATTCCAGTAAGTGCTCGTAGGGACATGACCATGACTTCCGGGCTCTGGGATTGTTCTGAAAGCCGTGGAATACCTCTCCACTTCTCAAGCACCTCAGGAAGTGTTGCCCCCTTGTCGTTGCGTCACTATGTGCCAGCGACGGTTTCCGGGGGCCCATTATTGAGTGTGCAAGTCACCCCCTGCCATTTAATCCGTGTATTTAAAAAACATTGATGCGGCAGGGGCCATAGGCCTTCTATAGTTCTTGGTAACCAGTCCATTTTAGCCATCCAAATACATAGTCCAACTTCTTAGTTTCCATATCTTGCAATAGTCCAACACCAACCGGAGGTTGTCCTTGGGTGCACTTGCACAGTGTATACAGGGATAACCGCCGGTTAGTGCCTCACTTCATCTAAATTTTCTAAGGGGCCTCTGCGAGTTGGCTTCGGCCCCTCGTACGCCTTCCAAAAGACCGGGACCCTAGGGTCCCGAGATATGTTTAAAAAAAAATAATAATAATAATAATAACTTTTTACATAGTAGTCCGATTGTGATAATTCTTTTTTATTGGAAAGGTGGGCCCAAAATAATTTCGAAAACAAAATCGAACGCTACGGGTCTAAAATAGGGGATGTTTGATTGGTCTTATGTTGATAATTCTGTTTTTATTGGATAGTTTGGTTTTCTATGGAAGCGTGTTTTTTAGTTTTTTTAAACTATTATTTATTTTCTAATTTTTTAGGGTGTTTTGAATTTTGAGACGTATGTTAGCGTAGTTTGTGAAGGAAGCGTGGTTTTTAGTTTTTTAAACTATTATTTATTTACATGTACTTACTTATTACTTGCAAATATTAGTTCATGTTAATATCAGTTACATATTTGTTACATCCCCGTTGCCTTGGTTGAGATTGGACACCGATGACGAAAATGCGCTCCCCGGGCTGCCCCGCCCGCCATGCGCCCGTCTACTGGGCCACGTAGGATATTCGAAGCCTTATTTGACTCAGTAAAGGGATGATTTTGGAAAAACTGTGATACATGTGTCTCATAATTATACTTGAAGAGTATGTGTACCAATTTTTGTGTCAATCGACCTAGAGAATAAAAGGTTTCATAGAAACTTCAACCCCCCATTTCACCCTCTTAGGGGTGGAATTTCTAAAAATCCTTTCTTACTGGATAACTTTGAATTTTATATAATTTTATATAGATGTTAAACACTCAATCAACACACACCCCTTTTATATCTCAATAATACATAGATAAACATTTTTTCTCTTTCGCAAGCAGAACTGCCATAATTGTAGACAAAGACACAAAGCGTGTGTTACCAATGATGCCATGATTTATGGTGTAAAAATGGCGACTGTAAACATAGCAAGGACAGGCCTTTCACTTGACAAAGTAATGCTAAGTTATGGCGCAGATAATAATATAACTTGAAGATTGTGGTGAGTTGTTTATTGGTCTAGTGGTTGCAAGAGCTACTACTGGGCAAAGTGTTATTGAGTGTTTTATCTATCTGAAATTTCTTAGTAGTAGCCCGGAGTCTGGATTTTTGTGCCCGGTTGTTGGCAATAGGGTCGCCCCCTATTACATGGGACTTAAGTATAACTTGAGGAATGCGGGTGAAATCAAGGTCCACCTCTGCGTAAGCTTTTGGGAAACAAGGCGTATGTTATTATCAATCAATGTTAAACTACAACAATTGTGTAGAGTTCTTCATTGCTTTATCACCTTTATTTATTTGTAAATAACCATAAATAGGTATTTAAAATTTGGCACCACAAGTCATCCGTCAGTCCTAATTATTACACATACATTTATGAGAAATTATTTATTAGAGTGTAATTTTATTTTAACTTTTATCTTTTGTTATTTTTAAGTTTCTTGCATCCTAAATAACATAACATAACATCACGCCTTGTTTTCCCGAAGGGTTAGGCAGAGGTGTACCTACAGTACACCCACATTTCGCTTGTTATGTTTAAGTCCCATATAATAGGGGGCGAGCCTATTGCCATCAACCGGCACAAATCCAGACTCCGGGCTGCTACTGAGAAATTCCAGATGAAAAAACCCAATAACACTTTGCCCGACCTGGGAATCGAACCCAGGACCTCATGCTCAGCAGTAGCGCTTGCTACCATTAGACCAACGAGGCAGTCCATCCTGTGAAACCTCAATCTGTTATGTAAACTTCATAAAATTCGCACTCCAATGCCACAACACACACAGACGTTTGGTCTGTGGCAAATTGTATTGTTTTTATTATTTTTATGCCCTTTATTTCATTTAAATAATTACAAATTACTGTTATTATTTTGGAACCCACCAGGCTTATGTCAGGAGCTAGTAGAAAGATTTGAAAAAAAAAAACTGTTTTCTAAATGAGAGCCACACTCATGAGGAAGGCTATAGGATAAACATCGCAAATCTAACATCATGCTATAACTATTAGCTTAGCAAAAAGGAAAAGAGTTATAAAGAACGCTAAGAAAACGATAATAGTGTAATCAGGTGATGCAATGTGATGGGGTGGGTCAGAGGAAAAAGAATATGTTTAGTACCGAACGATTTGTTTACTCTATGCGCCTATGTTTCTAAACGAGTAACAGAGTGACATCTCACTTGACAATTTGACGTTTGACACTTTCTCTTGATTTGGTGCTTGAAAAGGGATGGCGGGTCCTCGTGGCGTCTCGACCCCCTTTTGTTAAATTAATCCCTTAGAACGGGTCGTTTTGTGGACAATCTGTCATGACCCATAGTTTGGATTGTTAATAACCCCTAATTTGGCGTAATAACACGGGTTTTGGACATATTTTCGATAAATAGTTTGAAGGTTAAGCAAAATGTGACGCTGTTGGGACGAGTGATTTGAAGACCGCATGCTGTGATTGTCTCCAAGCCTTGTTGAAGCGGATTCTAACCTGAAGAATACTCGTAACGTCACAACACAATACACATACACTCACTTACATACATATCTCCAGGTTGGCACCAGAGCAGTGTCCTTCAACCAACAGGTAAGTGCTTTTGTTGTATTTGTAATTGTTCACTTGTATTGTCTGCTCCGCGTACGGCGGACAGTACGCTAGCCACTCTTGTCTCCAGAGCCCCCCATCAAAAACTTCCACTGCGCAATTAAATTGAGGTTTGGTCTGGCAGCGTACATTTTTGGTAGCAGAGGCGTGGTTTTAACCTACAAACCACCAAATTGGTAATTTACAGCAGGCTAATTACTTGGCAGTCTCTATAAGGGAAGTAGTAATACGCTGTAAATATTTGATAACTATAATTAGTTGTTATTTGAAATAATTTGTTGGAATTTATTGAGTCGAGTAACTCATATTGCCGGGGGTCAACCAGGTTTGCATATGCTTCAGAGTAGACATGAGACATACCTGCCAATCTCCATACCCGGCCTTCAAGGTATGGGTATCGCCAAATACCTGGACCAAAAACCGGGTTTCAAAATACCGGTAAGTATTTGGGTGTGTTATGATTTCGTTAAGTAAACGTATGCGATAGGTATGGCATACCTCCAATATTATGTAGGTACGACGTTTCAAGTAAGAGATATGAAGATGGTTATTAGTGAGTACTAAATATTATATGCAAAATAACATTAATTTTATTTAAACTGACTAACTAGAGTAGCTGCGTAGTTAAAAATCACTTTATTACACACAGTATATTTTTAAGGAACTCTTTGATATGATAAAAATGAAATTCGTAATATTTTTTATGCAATAACATTATTACGCAATTATATTCCTTAAGAACGTAGACATATGTATTTTTTTACACGTGAATTAGATCGTCCGAACGTTCCTAAAGCACGAATGACGCTTCGGGTTCGTCCGTAAGCAGTCGGGTAGCTTCGGGAGGTTTCGGCGGACCGATGCTGCACGAACTGGCTGATACCTTGTGGTAGCGGTCCGTTTCATACTAGCCCATACGTATGACGTCATACCTTCAAGGTATTTACCCAGTATTCCGGTCTGTACCCGGGCTCCGTACTGGGAAGCACATACTTGGTATATATACCTGTACCAGTATATACGACTCATCTCTACTTCAGAGTTGGTTAGATTGAGCTATGTTATAACCTCTTGTTGTTGTTATTTGACCTCTGTCTTGTATTGAATGTCAGGAAGACATTAAAATATTGAGTTTGTACCATTGATATGGTTATTTGTGAAAATTAATATTTGAAAAATTATTGGCATTTTTGAGTATTACCATTGTTTTAAATTGGAATAAGGGTTCATTATTGTTGTACCATTGACACAGTGGTTTGTGAACTTAACTTTTGGAATTGGATAGAATTTGAATATTTGAATTGAATATGAAATAGAATTTTGAACGTTGATATTGGGTTTGAATTAAAATAAAATTTATTGTTGAATTGAATTGAAACCAATATATTGTTATTTCTTGAGTTGCTGATTAGTCAGTTTGGTAGTTTGATTGTTTGAACTTTGTTACTTAATTACCTTTTGCTTGGTTTATTTTATTTGATTGTTTGCGTTGGATTTCCTTGTTATTTATTGATTGAACTTTGTTATTTGATAATTTAATTGTTTTGTTTATTTGAATGGTTTTGTTTGTGCAATGGCATACAGATGGAAATATTGCAGTGCCGGACACCTGTCCAGGTCAAGCCGGAGACCTCGGTTGTTTCAGGTCCCGGACTATTGAGTAGATTGCCTGCTTTGGAACTGCCACACTTGACGGTCGCTGGGACCACTGGTACGGTTTACAAAACCTGTTTGCAAGTTTGGTTGATGCACGCTCGGACCTCAGACCCGCCCTAAAGTTGGCCTATTTGTTGTCTGTCCTGGAAGGTGAGGCCCGAGCCTTGGTACAGCATCTGTCGTTGACTGACTCAGCCTACCCTACCGCTTTGGGACTACTCACCCAGCGGTACCAAAATAAACGTTGTTTGGCTGACGTTCATATTGAATTGATTTTGGGGTTACCGGTCATTACTAGTTTGTCAGCATTGCGTACTGACCTGTTGAACCCGTTGGTGGTAGCGACCAACGCTTTAAAGCAATTGGACTTGCCGGTGGACCAATGGTCTTACTTTTTGGTACATGTTGTGCTGCAACGGCTTCCTGCCGATTTGAGGGCTCGTTTCGAGCAAAAGTATGGTGGGGATAGTGTCACACATCTCCCCCCATTTGATGACCTCGTCCAATTTTTAGAGGATGAGTGTCGGTTTGTGGACAACTCTGGCGTTGCCACTGAGTCATGCCAGCCGTCTCCCCGGCCACGAGACCAGGGACGGACTAGGGCTCGCGGGCCTGTTGATGGTCGCCCCGCCGCTCGTTTTGCTGGCACCCAGAGTCGTCCTGGTTGTGAGTTTTGTAGGGACACGGGGCATGGCATGGCAACTTGTGTGGCCTTTTTGAAGTTGCACGTGAGTGCCCGCCGCCGAATTGCCAATGCACGCCGCATGTGCTTCTCTTGTTTGGGGGCTCACTTCCATCGGGATTGCCCCAATCCCCGCCCTTGTAGAATTTGTAGGGGGTCCCATTTGGACATATTGTGCGCTAACGCGAACCACGCTGGCAGACCAGCCTCTGATGAAGGTTCGCGTACGGGGGGGTACCATGGAGTTGGTCACCGGGCTTCTGCCTCGCCGGTTCAGAACCGGGGAGAGGCCCGCAATTTTGAGCGCCGCACTCCACCCCCCGCGCAAGTTGATCGGGAGCCGCGCGACCGCCATTTGGTCTCCCCGCGTAAAGGCGATTACGCAGTTGTTGCTAGGCAGCGCTGGCCAGACCAGCACCGCCTTCCCTCCCCTCCATTGGCGGAACGTCCCCGGTTGGAGTCACGCCCCCCGCGATTCGGGCATCCGGTGGGATATGCCCTTCCAGCGATGGCGCGTGGCTCGGGACACCGCGCGGACGAGGAGTTTGAACTCCATCCTCGTCGGGAAAGACTTGGGTCTGGGTGTGGCGATCGGTCGCCGCCCAGACATTGTTAGGACATTGGCGCCTGCCCCGCTAAGGTACCCCTCAGATCGACACGGTTTTGTTGCCAACGGCATCGGTCGGGTCTGGGGGCCCACGGGGGACTCTGTTGTGGTCCGTGTCATTTTGGACATGGGAGCCCAGGGTTGCCTTTTGTCTATTGTTTTGTTGTTTGTTTGTATTGTTTTGGGCAAAATTGTTTTTTTGAGCGCCTTTGGACTGCGGGACTTTGCTGGGACGAGCCAATTCGGGAAACCCTGTTGGAAGATTGGCTCCAATTTGTATCCGCACTCCTTGCAGTCAACGAGGTCGTGTTACCCCGCGCTATCCTCCCCCCTGGGAGCTACACTGCTACCCTTGTTTGTGATGCGTCTTCGCACGATTATGCAGCTGTTGTTTGTCTGCGCACCGTCTGCGCAACAGGCCAGGTGAATTTGTCACTGGTCTTGGCCAAGAGCAAGGTGGCCCCCCTCCGGACGGCACTGACCATCCCTAAGTTGAATTGTCAGGGGCGGCGCGTCTTGTGCGTCTATTGAACCACGTTGCTCACACTTTGGGTGGAACTGTGGACATTCGGGCTTCTTACGCCTGGACGGACAGTCAAATTGTTTTGTGTTGGTTGAAGACGTCCGTCCACTCTTTGGAGGTCTTTGTTGCGTACCGAGTGTCCCAGATTCAAAATTTTGATACGCCTTTGATTTGGAGGCACGTGCCTGGAGATTTGAACCCAGGAGCCGTGGCCTCACGTGGGTGCATGGCACCCCGCTTGTTTGCTTGCCCCCTATGGTGGGGTCCAGACTGGCTGACTCACCCCGAGGATGATTGGCCTCGATCGCCAGTCTTAATGTCGGGTCCTTTGCCCGGGCTCAAGGTGCTCGTTGTTGGAACAAAGGACCCTGAGTTTTGTTGAGTCGATAAAGCTCCCTCGACAAATTGTTGAATTGTTGTTTTGTTGTTGAATTGTTGGTGACTGATCGTCACATTAAGAACTCGCATGCCGGTTGCAATGCGCTGTTGGCCATTCTGCAGCGAGAGTTTTGGATATTGTCGGGAGCCGTTATTAAGTTGAACCCCTTTTGGTCGATACGGGTCTTTTGTTGTTTGGTGGTTGACGGTTGAGTCACTCTAGCCTTCCTTATGGGGTCCGTCACCCCCTTTTGTTGCCTAAGGAGGGCCATTTGGTTATTTTTGTTGTTTGTTGTTGTTTGACCCGCCAGCCTGCCCCCATTGGGGGGGGTATTTTTGAGGCTGCGGTAAAAGCGGCACAGGGACTCTGGCTCAGATTGTTGGTGGACACCGTTCTCACCTTTAAGGAGTTAGCTACGGTATTTTTCCGTTTTGAAGCTGTATTGAACTCGCGTCCATTGTGCCCGCTGTCTTCGGACCCGAACGTCTTGGAGGCCCTGACCCCGGGCCATTTTTTGATTTGACAGCCACTTGTCGCACTGCCGGAGCACCCTTTTGTCGATGTGAGCCAAAATTGGCTATCGCGGTTTCAGTTGGTGCAGCAGCCCGCTCAGAGTTTTGGAAGCGTTGGAGCTTGGAGTATTTGCACATCCTCCAGCAGCGCGTCAGGTGGACTGATAAAACGCAACCTTGTCGGGATTGCCAAGTGATTAGCGGACGGGAAGGCCCGTCCGGGGGGGGGTAGATGTTTAGTACCGAACGATTTGTTTACTCTATGCGCCTATGTTTCTAAACGAGTAACAGAGTGACATCTCACTTGACAATTTGACGTTTGACACTTTCTCTTGATTTGGTGCTTGAAAAGGGATGGCGGGTCCTCGTGGCGTCTCGACCCCCTTTTGTTAAATTAATCCCTTAGAACGGGTCGTTTTGTGGACAATCTGTCATGACCCATAGTTTGGATTGTTAATAACCCCTAATTTGGCGTAATAACACGGGTTTTGGACATATTTTCGATAAATAGTTTGAAGGTTAAGCAAAGTGTGACGCTGTTGGGACGAGTGATTTGAAGACCGCATGCTGTGATTGTCTCCAAGCCTTGTTGAAGTGGATTCTAAGAATACTCGTAACGTCACAACACAATACACATACACTCACTTACATACATATCTCCAGGTTGGCACCAGAGCAGTGTCCTTCAACCAACAGGTAAGTGCTTTTGTTGTATTTGTAATTGTTCACTTGTATTGTCTGCTCCGCGTACGGCGGACAGTACGCTAGCCACTCTTGTCTCCAGAGCCCCCCATCAAAAACTTCCACTGCGCAATTGAATTGAGGTTTGGTCTGGCAGCGTACAGAATAAGCACATTGGTTCCCGGGGAACTGTCGCTAGCACATAGTTGACGTAGCGGCAAGGGGGCTATATGTTCTGAGAGAGAGGTGTTTGCCGAGTAGAGAGGTATTTTTGATCATTTTCCATATTACATGTGACACGTATTGTGTAGATATACAGCATTACAGGAATACAGGATATGAAGCAAATTATTTTGGCTTTATTCCAGCAAAACTTTGACAAAAATTAAGAAAACAATACAGTATAAAGGCTAACCATCGACCAGTAATTGAAGACAAATGTAATAAATAGGTACCATTACCAGTTGCAGAGTCTGTGCTTATGCTTAAGCAGTTAAAAGCTGTGGTTAGACGAGCAATTATAAGCAGGCGGTCATTCATACTTGACACACTAAACGATGTTGCTACAGGCTTTAAACAAAGCCTTCAAACTATTCATTTTGTGGGCTGACATGATTCTGTTGTGGTTTTAAAGGATGACTTCATTTTAAATACAAAATTGCTTGTAGAAGTTACTGAAGAAATAACTGTTTGTCTTGCAATGAGGATGAACTTATTTTTAAGTTTTTATGAGTCAAAATTGTGAAGGTTTTGGTAAGAAATGGACATACAGGGTGACATGGAGAAGGATGCTAAACCTGTTGCTATGGATTCAGCATATGATTCTGAACTGCACCAAACCGACGAAAAATTTCAACAGACCAAAAAAATTGCTGTTCCTATATACTTTAACCTATATTATAATTCTTTGCTAGGTAGTCTAGAATCACGATTATGAAGTTAAAAAATTACGTACGGTCAAAGATTTGCATCAATACTGTCTTCTTCAGCAACTTATCAATAGCAGACTTCTGCTATTCATCAGCTTCTCAATAGATACAATTTCCAGTACTTATACTTTCTTTTACAGATCCTAAATTGGAGCATAATTCAATAAATCCTCTTGTATCATCTTCATCACGTTTCTAACTATACTGAGACATAATTTTAGTAAAATACTGTTGAATGACTACGTAATGTTAATACACGATTTCTTTTGTAGTTAGCATAGTAGAGAAATGTAACCTACTAATTATAAACTATGGAGAAAAATTGTCATTATACTTAATTTATGATTCGACTAGATTACTCTATGAAGACATATATCGTTAATTATATTAATTAAGCGACAGCGTGTGATATTGTAATGGTTTCACGCGATTCATACACTTAAGTGGCAGTGGGCAGGGTACGTTGCTCACTGATCATATGGCCGAAGGGGTCAAAAGAGCGCGTACTGGAAGGCGTAGTGTTAGAAGGGCTCCCACAAGGTGGACCAATGGGCTGGTGAAGTCCGCAAAAATTAGCTGGATGCTAGAAGCATAGAACCGAATGATGTGGAAAACATCGTGAGGAAACGGCATGTCATAGAACCAAAAATTCCAAGACACGTGACATCTACCAACCCTCACAGGGCCCGCGTGGTAGATTAAGGCCCACTCTCTCTCACCGCAAGAAGGCCTGTGCCCCAGCAGTACAAACAATATAGACTGATTATGATGACTTACCAATATCTAATACCTTCTGTCTATAAAAAAAACTTACCCATATTAGACACTTGAATAGAGAGAGGAGTCATTAAAACGATTACGGCAAACATGGTTTGAGTAGTCTGTACTAAGCAATTGACTAACAAATTACAACTTATAGAGATTATTATTGTAACATTGGTTGAAGCATTGAAATTGTGAAGCACCATTACCTTCACGAAATGTCAATTAACGTGTGATGGCTTTTTTTTTTTTAAATGATGGGAAATCATCAAATGACTTCTCCCGCTCTGGGCAGAGCGGGAGGGCGTGTCAGACTTTTACCGACTAAAACCCACCCGTGTTCCATCAGTTGCCCATGTGCCCGGGTCACGGTATCTCTTTCGAACAATCGGGTACTGGCACGCTGAATACATTATCGATGACATATTTTTTATTTTACTTTAAACACTATACGTTATCCTATTAAAATTTATTTATTACTGTATTTGTCCGTGACATCACAACACACTGGGCCCTATCAGCAAAGAACTCAGACGTACATAGAAGCACAGTTCTTAAGGATTATTCGTGCCGATTCTACTGGGGACATGTCCCCACGGTTAGTTCTCGCTTAGTGGCGCTGACGGCAGAATCATTCTCGCGCTCACTCACTCTCGTAGGCTCAAGCAACGAATTCAGATGCCGGCCCGCACCCCGCACCGCAGCGCGACTGCAGCGCTGCCCAAGCGGCTGTTTGGGTCGCCTTAAGTTTGTCTTCAAACCGGCCATAAGAACTGTGCTTCTATGTACGTCTGAGTTCTTTGCTATCAGAATACCAGCGCTGCGACACTTATTTTTAAATGTCGCAGCATCATCCTGAGATAGGAGCCTTTTGGCCTCGCACAGGACTTTCTGTTTTTTTTTTGTCTTTCTTTTAAATTTTGTTTTTTAATTGTTTCTTTTGTTTAGAACTGATTCATTGTTTGTTAAGTATTGTTTTTGTATTGTTTTTGTGCGTGTCCCAATTTAATATCCTTTCTTTCTTTCGACCCCGGGAGGCACAAACAACTAGCTTCTGCCCACGGCAATATAACAGTCATACACATAATTGCCAGTGTAAGTCCCGTCAAAATTGGTCTAGCTGTTTCAGAGATCGACTAGAATAGACGCACAGACAAAAAATTAAAAAATAAGTTATAAGTAGGTAAGTACCGTGCTTATTTAATAATTATACAAAATGGATGATGCATACATTTCAAACAGATTTCACATTACAAACAGATACCTCAAATGTATCTATTTTTAGATTGTTTATGTAAGACTACATAACATATTGTTAAAGGAGGAATAGCCTGAAGCGTAGTTTATATGACAATAGCCATGGCTAAGCGACAAGCTTGTGTACAAACGATTATGTACTCAAAGCCTGACACACTAAGACAGTCGGTGCGAACGTTATCAATTCCCGCAGTATTTCTACATTTAAAGCTTCCTCTTGAATTACTCTGTCTATTGATGAAAGACCATTTATTTAGTAGTTTAAAAATCTAATCATACGGACGCAAGAAACGATTATGTTTTATACTATACTAGCATCTGCCCGCGACTTCGTCCGCGTCAAATATTTGCTACCCTAACCCTTCCCGTCGCATCGCAGCCTACCCAGTTTTCATCGATTTTTTTGTTGCTGCTCCGCTTCTTTTGATCGCAGCGTGATATTATATAGCCTTCCTCAATAAATTAGTCTACCCGACTCAAAAATAATTTTTCAATTCGAACCAGTAGTTCCTGAGATTAGCGCGTTCCACCTCCCATTTTAGGCAAGTGGGGGGTTAATAAGAGACAAAAAGTAGCCTATGTCACTCTCCATCCCTTCAACTATCTCCACTTAAAAAATCACATCAATTCGTCGCTCCATTTTGCCATGAAAGATGGACAAACAGACACACAAACTTTCCCATTTGTAATATTAAGTATGGATAAAGATTAGAACAATTAGAACACAGCGAGACCTTTCACCACAGAGCCTTTCTCATTGACAATTAATGGTATTTTATTATATTTCGAGGCAGATTCCTCGATGAGAAGTCGGTTTCTAAAAAATAATGATACTTAAATCTAAAACAGAAATTAACTATCTGCATCTTGTCTTGGTGCTTCTTGTAGCGCCATCTGTGTTATAAGTCTTAACCTAATGTTTTAAGCGCTCTCTTGTGTTTGTAAATAACAACTCAGCCACAGTAATGCTAAATAAGTGCCAGTAGCTGGATTAAGTACGTGGTATGCTCAATATCGTAGAGATGGCGTTGAAATATATTGTAACGATCGTGAAATACGCAGTGGGATGGGGTAGACAGGATAAGTTGTAATCACCACTTCTTATGTTGAGTAACCATTTTGTAGGTAATACCATCATAACCAGTCTGTATTGTTCCCACTGCTGAGACAAGGGCCTGCTCTCGGTGAGAGGGAGTGGGCCGTAATCTACCACACGGGCCCAGCCCGGGTTGGTAGATTTCACACTTACGTATTACTTTCATTGACTTACTTATTACTTTCATTTATTTCATTAACCCCCGACGCAGAAAGAGGGGTGTTATAAGTTTGACGTGTCTGTCTGTCTGTCTGTGTGTGTCTGTCTGTCTGTGGCATCATAGCTCCGGAACGGATGAAGCGATTTCAATTAAAAAAAACTTATTCAAGGTGACTTATGTGCGAGTGTTCTTAGACATGTTTGATGAAAATCGGTTGACCCGTTTAAAAGTTGTGGGGGAGAAAGTGGGGAAGAGTAACCGAATGTCAGCAAATATACTCGACTGGGGTCTCAAATGAAAGCGCACTGATAGAGAATATTGATGAATTATTAATCAAGAGTGTTCTTACCTTCTTTTGATTCTACATTATAATAAGTATGTACCTATAAAAAGAATTGAACAAAATTTCCATTTAAAAAGTAAAAAATAATAAAAAAGAACTCAATCTTAAGGTACTTAAGTATGTATTAACAATTTTAAAAAAATACGTCGCGTTGGGGGACCGCTCCGCGAGGGCAGACGTTGACGGTCGTATCCTAAATGCAATATTGTGAAGCAATTTTATAAAAGTTTTCTTTTCTTATTTAGTTAGGTAATAGACTATTTGTACATAAATTGTTAGGTTTGAAGCGGTCCCCCAACGCGACGTATTTTTTTTTGAATTATTAATACATACTTAGGTACTATAAGATTGAGTTTTTTTTTTATTGTTTTTTACTTTCTAAAGGGAAATTAGGTTTTTGTGTCGGGGATTTTTTAAATTTTAAATTTAATTTTTTTAAGTAAGTATATAAATTATACTTTTAAATATAAGAACAATTTTTTTTTTAAGTATTTCAAAATATAAATTATACTTATTATATTATTTAAAGTTATCACTAATAAGATCGTCTTCTCGTTAATAAGTTCGTCTACCATAAGCAAAACAAATCAACAAATAGAACCTGTCTGTTACGATGAATAACTTCGCGAACTCATCCGACCAACTTATATCCGAAATAACAGAAACAGTTAATTTGTAAATTTCAACTAACTAGGAAAGTGTTGGAGTGCTAACTTTGTGGTGAAAGTTTTTATTCGCGAAACAACCCACGCCGTAGCCCATTAGACGAACGAAATTAACTTAGAGTGGAAACATAGGGGAACGTAGGGGATTTTAAGGCGAATGTTACCGCGATTTTAGAAAAATTGTTTACCCCGTCGTAGGTATTGGCTGAAAAACAGACCTTTAGCATTGTTCAAGCTGCTAAGCAATTTTAAACCGACAGAAGTTTATTTTCGACATGATCAGAATTCAATTCTTGTAATTTTAAGAACGTCTGATCTCAGTCTCAATCTGTCAAAAATACCTTGATTTTCCATGTACTTTTGACAAGTTTTTAACGTTTGATTGTCGCCAAGATGAGTTGCGACTCAATTCCTCATGATAGCAACGGTTTATGTTGTGAAATTGTGTTTTTACCTGATGCTAAGAAGAGAGATGATGATGATGATTTAATTATTGCGAGACACATTTAAAGTTTATCAACATTTGAACGTCTCCTATTTCTTTCAATTTATTCATTTAATAAGAACAGGTCGTGGTCGTACCTATATGCAACTAAACATAATTGTTCTGAAAATTGTATTAAGTTAATAATCTACCTAAGTGTATGTTTTTTTTTTTGATGGGAAATCATCAAATGACTTCCCGCTCTGGGTGGAGCGGGAGGGCATGTCAGACTTATACTGACTAAAACCCACCCGTGTTCCTGTGCCATGTGCCAGGGTCACGTTATGTCTTTCGAATAATCTCGCAACCCCGGCACGCATCGGTCCTAGCAGACCCCTTCATTGCTGCTGGCTGATATCTCTTTGAGGCGCGCGTGGAACACTACGCGCCGTCGGCTTATCGGGCGGCGAGCTACCCATTGCTCGCCGCCCGCAAGCTCGCGCCTACGGTGGCTGGGAGTCTGCGATCGACTCCCGACGCCCGGGGCTGCTGCGGCGGCTAGGGACGTGAGGGCGCAGAGACTGCCACTCCCTCACGCACCCCGCCTCCTCGTTCGCGAGCATTACTGCTTCGCAGAAGAAGATTACGGCTTCCTATACCCTCTCGCTCCGTGCCATGGCTCGCATCTGCATGGCGTTTCCTCCCGCTATGTAGGTACTCTTGAGGTGTTTTGCACCGTATTCCAGGGGATCTTTAAAAAAATAACATCTCCATGTTATTTGAAACAGATGCATTAGCTAATTAGCCGCTAGTGTGGATCATATAATAAGAAAATGATAAGTAGATGACTAACATAGTACTTGAAACGCCGTACCTTATTTTTGGGCAAAACTCCAACCTTATTACGATTTCGGTGTGTTTCCACAACTTCGACCGAAAACTGTGAAAACAGTTCTCGAAATAAAGTCCCTGACACACCGCCACACTTTGCATAAACAGCCTCTTTATCAAAACTCCGAAATTTATTTCACTAACATAATGCAGCAAATATTAATTCTGGTAATTTGTTTTAATAAATTTGCAATTTACAGCGTAATATTGCCCATCCCTGGCTTTAAGTCAGCTTTGTAACGCAAATATAAATTGCGTCTACGATAAAATGATTAGCAATTAGTTTTGACCGTGTTACTGTTATTTTTCAGCAGGCGCGTAGTGGTTTTAAGGGTAAGTTTATAACGATTTATGTATCTAAGTGGTTTTTAAAAGGGTCATAGGTTACATGTAGTAAAATCCAAATTGCACTTTTTAATACTTAAATCTACATAAGGTTTCACTACATTATTAAAATGATTTATAGAAGTTAAACCGAAAGAAGAAGCTCAGCAGATTTATCTTCGAGGCGCGAGGTCATTTATATCGACTATTATTAAATTGAATGTTAATTATGTAGGTAGATTAATTAATATTATAATAGAGTAAACTGTAATATAAATCATTTTATTGAAATCTCAAGATGTTTAAAACGCTGACCAGACAATTCATTAAAAAAAAAACAATTCACCACCATAAAACATAAGAACAGAAATACGAAATTACTAAGTTGAATAATGGAATCCTCTAATAAATGATGTTCTGAACAAGAAGCGAACAAATGGGTCGACAGTGCAGAGGTCCCCGCGGCTTTATTAATCAGTTATAGAAGCACCAGACAGTTTGTTAGTCAGGAGATAAAAATCTTCGCTTTATTTGATAGAAATTGAATTTGGTCATTTTGATTCGTGAAGAAAAAGTGACAGCTCGGAGCAATCAGCTTTTTTGAGTTTGGTAACAGAATAAAAATGTAACTGTTCGACGTTTCGGCTGCAACGTTGTTTTAGCGAACAACGTTGCGCTTCGGACTTCGGATTTTCTGTACAAACTACAACTTTCATTTTACAATCCATTTCATAGATACCACCGATAGTCAACCCTTTAGTGGGTGACTCATTAAATCATCGGTTCAGCGGACCATAATACAGATCGGAACATTTTCAAATTTCTAATATTACCGTGAATTATAAGTTCATGGTTTTCGATACGTTTTATTGATATTTACGAAGACGGCAGCGGTTTTTTTTGGACGTCTCCCGCTCTTTTCGTGTCAGACTTTTACTGACTAAAACCCACCCCTGTTCCTTCAGTTGCCCATGTGCCAGGGTCACGGTATCTCTTTAGAAACAATCTCGCGACCCTGGCAGGTGGCAGGAGTCAGTTTAAAGTTTAATCTAATGCACAATAAACTCACTATGGCTAGCCATCTAAGTTGTTAGTCCTTAAAACTAGATTAAAGTAATGTTTCCCGTTTCTTACGTACCTACGTACCTACTTAGTCTTTGTATTTGTAAAAATCAAAATCAAAAGTCATTTATTCAAACTAAGCTGAGAGTCAGCACTTTTTGAACGTCAAAGTTACATAAGACAGTCCCCCAAAACGCGCGCCCTTCACCACTTCCTAGTGCTTTAACTGGGAAGAAGAAGTAGCGCAACAAACTCCCCAGAACTTGTAACTCAGCAGCATCATACAGCATCTGAAAAATATACAATTTCTTCATCTCTCTTCCAACTAAATACTCATTTTTACAACAAAGAAGTCGGACGATAATTCGCGCCGAAAGTGTAATAACAATGTACTCTCAAGATGATATTCTTCACGGTGCATAACTGCTATATAACGCGCTTACGATGTAAGTAAACAACTTTTATGCCCACTACATTACGCCAACCGTTCCCTGATGCAAACTTATGATAAGAAAAAACAAGTAATGTTCAGCAAAGTTTTTAAACTGTCGAAGTTTAGCTGTTTGGGATGATTTCTGGTGTTTATTTGAGTTATAGACTGTAATGGGCCTTAATATTGCTGAATAAAGTAAGCCACATAATTGATAAGTAGCAACAGTCTACGGATATTGACGGTTGGAGTTTCAAATGAATTATTTTCGTAATTCCCAAGACTGACAGAGGATCTTATTGAAAATTAACAGATCAGGCCTCAGGGTCGGCCCCTGTGGGATCATGGATCAATCGAGATTAGGACTGTCAATAAATAAAAATGAAAAAACAGACACTGTTTAAAATATACTTCGGGTTTCGGGTTTTCAATTTTTAATTTTTTTTTAGGTATCGCTTTCTTTTCAATCGAATCGACGATTGCAAATCGTGGATGCCAAAAACATAAGCTTTTAATTTATTTCGTATAAGAAGAAAAACAAGATATTTGCACAATTTTGTGCGATAAAATATAACTTGATTTTTGAGCCACATCCGACCTACTACCTAACGAGATGACGTCTAAATAATAAGGTGAAGCTAGATGAATTATTTGATTAGGTAACCATGCATTAGCTGCCAATTTCTAAGTTATTTAGGATTAACTCATGAACGTACGTTTGTGTGAGTAGTGGGCTTTATAGAAAACTAACTGTGAAGGAAAAAAAAAATGTGTCGACCCCAAACAAATGGGATAACTGCAGGAGAGTGATGACGTTTATTCAAAAGTACAAAATCCACATTCGTAATTAGCTTATATTATTCCCAACGCTGGGACACAGGCTTCCCCTCGGTGAGAGGGAGAAGTCCATAATCCATCACGCGGGCCCAGTGCGGATTGGTAAATGTCACATGTCTTCAAAATTTTGGTTCTAGGACATGCCGATTTCCTTATGATGTCTTCCTTCACCATTTTGGGAGCAGTGGTGATAAAATAATTTACACAAAGTAAACCTGGGTTTGAACCCACGACCTACAACTCGTAAGTCTGGACTATTATCACTGGGACACCACTGCTCTAAAAATCCACATTATCCTAGGCCAAACCCACATACAAAAATGATCTAACTAACTCATGTAACAAAAGACATCTATAATTTGTACCAAAGTCCTTCTCCCACCATTAATCTCTAAGTATCCGGCCTGCAGTGTTTAATAAACACGGGTAGTTCCAACCGTTTGATAGAGGAAGTTCGGTGGTACCGCAAGAAGTCATATAGAACTAAATTAATGCAATAGCCCCGTAGTAATACAAAGCGGGCTATAGTGGCTGGAAGCTATGTAAGGCAAAATGAATGATGTGCAGGAACTGGTTTTAAGTATAATCTATGAGCTACCGCATGTGCTGGTTAATATTATTGTCGTGCATGTGGAGTAGATTTTGTTGTAAGTGTTACTGTAACCTAATTAAAAAGTGCGTCGAGGAACAAATCCCCCAATATTTTATTATAAAATAAAGATATTGAACGTTGAATACTGTTTTGTCTCAATTACAGTTTTTGGAACGAAGTTCCTTATCGCGCATTGCGAAAGGGAGCTAGACGGAAAAAATTAAGACCAAAAGTTGGAACGACACTTTTTGCTATAGTTGTATCGTAAGCCGTGCGGCGGCGGCGTGCGCGTGTTTCTCTGTCTGTCTCTCTCTCTCATAGAAAGCAAGCCAGTTATTTTCGTTTCGTCTTTCTATTTCGCATTGAACAGTTTGGTGTCGCGGCGATTATTTTTGTTGAGTGTATACAGGTTTTTTGTACATAATAAATAATAATAAGAAAATGAATCCTGACAGTGTTTCTGCACAAGTTCCGGATATTGCTGATGGAGTTAGGTAAGTAGAGATTTTATACAGACAATAATAAATGCAATTAATCGAAAGGAACTTCGTTACATCCGGGTGTCCCTTGACACCTCTCAAGTTTTTTTTTCAATGAGGTAATAACGTATTACGTCACATGTTTAGATGATCGATTTCCCGAAACCATATTGTTCGACGCCAGGCCGAGGGCTCACCATAGGATTTTAATAGCGCAGTAGAAGTTATGGTGGGCCCTGGGTCAAGAGTGGCGTAGCGAACTGTCCGCCGTGCGCGGAGCCTATCAATACAATAATCAAACAAAAGACTCACCTGGTTGTAGAAGAACACCTGCTCTGGAGCCTACCTGGATTTATGTATGTAAGTGAGTGTATAGTGTATTGTGTTGTGACGTTATGAGTTTGTCCAGGTTACAATCCGCTGCAATACGCCCTGCTACCAAAGGCATGCGGTCTCCAACACGCGGTTCAATAGCGTCACTTCAAACTATTTCCAACAAACAAATATGTCCAAACTCAACCCGTATTATTTCGTACATTGGGGTTATTTACAATCAAACAATAGGATCACGACTAATTGTCCAACAAAACGATCGGTTCTAAGGGATTAATTTACAACAGGGTTGCACAACCAAATTTGACCGATTTCTTTTTCAAGAAGATCAAAAACCCAAGTGTCAAAGTCAAACTGACAACTGACAGTTCTCACTCTGTTACACGTTTAGAAATGTAAGCGCATAGAGTAATAAACGGGACGGAACATCTACCCCCCCCGAACGGGCCTTCCCGTCCACTAATCACTTGGCAAAATTTGACAAGGTTGCGTTTTATCAGTCCACTTGACGTGCTGCTGGAGAATGTGGAAATATTCCAAGCTCCAACGCTTCCAAAAACTCTGAGCGAGCTGCTGCACCAACTGAAACCGCGATAGCCAATTCTGGCTCACATCGACAAAAGGGTGCTCCGGCAGGGCGACAAGTGGCTTTCCAATTAAAAAATGGCCCGGGGTTAGGGCCTCCAAGACGTTCGGGTCCGAAGACAGTGGGCACAATGGACGCGAGTTCAATACAGCTTCAATGCGGCAAAATACCGTAGCTAACTCCTTAAAGGTGAGAACGGTGTCTCCCAACAATCTGCGCCAGAGTCCCTGTGCCGCTTTCACCGCGGCCTCAAAAATACCCCCCCAATGGGGGCAGGCCGGCGGGTCAAAACAGTAACAAACAACAAAACAACAACCAAACAACAACAACAACAAACAACAACAACAATTTAACCAAATGGCCCTCCTTAGGCAACAGAAGGGAGTGATGGGCCCCATAAGGAAGGCTAGAGTGCCTCAACCGTCAACAACCAAACAACAAAAGACCCGTATCGTCCAAAAAGGGGTTCAACTTACTAATGGCTCCCGACAATATCCAAAACTCTCGCTGCAGAATGGCCAACAGCGCTTTGCAACCGGCATGCGAGTTCTTACTGTGACGATCAGTCACCAACAATTCAACAACTTGTCGAGGGAGCTAAATTGACTGAACAAAATCAGGGTCAAACGGAGAGTCCTTCGTTCCAACAGCGAGCACCTTGAGCCCGGGCAAAGGACCCCACCATATGGGGTGAGCAATCAGGTGGGGTGCCATGCACCCACGTGAGGCCACGTCACCTGGGTTCAGATCTCCAGGCACGTGCCTCCAAATCAAAAGCGTTTTAGAATTTTGAATCTGGGACACTCGGTTCGCAACAAAGACCTCCAAAGAGTGGACGGACGTCTTCAACCAACACAAAACAATTTGACTGTCTGTCCAGGTGTAAGAAACCCGAATGTCCACAGTTCCACCCAAAGTGTGAGCAACGTGGTTCAATAGACGCACAAGACGCGCCGCCCCTGACATTTCTAACTTAGGGATGGTCAGTGCCGTCCGGAGGGGGGCCACCTTGCTCTTGGCCAAGACCAGTGACAAATTCACCTGGCCTGTCGCGCAGACGGTGCGCAGACAAACAACAGCTGCATAACCGTGCGAAGACGCATCACAAAAGGGTAGCAGTGTAGCTCCCAGGGGGGAGGATAGCGCGGGGTAACACGACCTCGTTGACTGCAGGGAGTGCGGATACAAATTGGAGCCAATCTTCCAACAGGGTTTCCCGAAGTGGCTCGTCCCAGCCAAGTCCCGCAGTCCAAAGGCGCTTAAGAAAACAATTTCGCCCAAAACAATACACAAACAAAACAACAAAATAATAGACAAAAGGCAACCCTGGGCTCCCATGTCCAAAATGGCACGTACCACAACAGAGTCCCCCGTGGGCCCCCAGACCCTGACCGATGCCGTTGGTAACAAAACCGTATCGATCTGAGGGGTACCCTAGCGGGGCAGGCGCCAAGTTCCTAACAATGCCTGGGCGGCGACCGATCGCCGCACCCAGGCCCAAGTCTTTCCCGACGAGGATGGAGTTCAAATTCCTCGTACGCGCGGTGTCCCGAGCCACGCGCCATCGCTGGAAGGGCATATCCCACCGGATGCCTGAATGGCGGGGGGCGTGACTCCAACCGGGGACGTTCCGCCAATGGAGGGGAGGGAAGGCGGTGCTCGTCTGGCCAGCGCTGCCTAGCAACGATTGCGTAATCGCCTTTACGCGGGGAGACCAAATGGCGATCGCGCGGCTCCCGATCAACTTGCGCGGGGGCTGGAGTGCGGCGCTCAAAATTGCGAGCCTCTCCCCGGTTCTGAACCGGCGAGCCAAAAGCCCGGTGACCAACTCCATGGTACGCCCCCCCGTGCGCGAACCTCCATCAGAGGCTGGTCTGCCAGCGTGGTTCACGTTAGCGCACAAAATGTCCAAATGGGACCCCCTACAAAATCTACAAGGGCGGGGGTTGGGGCAGTCCCGATGGAAGTGAGCCCCCAAACATGAGAAGCACAGGCGGCGTGCATTGGCAATTCGGCGGCGGGCACTCACGTGCAATTTCAAAAAGGCCGCGCAAGTTGCCATGCCATGCCCCGTGTCCCTACAAAACTCAGAAACAGGATGACTCTGGGTGCCAGCAAAACGAGTGGCGGGGCGACTATCAACAAGCCCGCGGGCCCCGGTCCGTCCCTGGTCTCGTGGCCGGGAAGACGGCTGGCGCGACTCAGTGGCAACGCCAGAGTTATCCACAAACCGACACTCATCCTCCAAAAATTGGACGAGGTCACCAAATGGGGGGAGATGTTTGACACTATCCCCACCATACGTTTGCTCAAAACGAGCCCTCAAATCGGCAGGAAGCCGTTGCAGCACAACATGTACCAAAAGGTAAGACCAATGGTCCACCGGCAACTCCAATCGCTTTAAAGCGCCGGTCGCTGCCACCAACGGGTTCAACAGGTCAGTACGCAATGCTGACAAACTAGTAATGACCGGTAACCCCAAAATCAATTCAATATGAACGTCAGCCAAACAACGTTTATTTTGGTACCGCCGGGTGAGTAGTTCCAAAGCGGTAGGGTAGGCTGAGTCAGTCAACGACAGATGCTGTACCAAGGCTCGGGCCTCACCTTCCAGGACAGACAACAAATAGGCCAACTTTTGGGCGGGTCTGAGGTCCAAGCGTGCATCAACCAAACTTTCAAAAGGGTTTTGGAAACCTAACCAATGGTCCAAGCGACCGTCGAAATGTGGCAGTTCCAAAGTAGTTAGTCTACTCAATAGTCTGGGACCTGAAACAGCCGAGGTCTCCGGCTTGACCTGGACAGGTGTCCGGCTCTGCAATATTTCCATTTGTATGCCATTGCACAAACAAAACAAGTCAAATAAAACAAATAATTAAATAACAAGTTCAATCAATAAATAACAAGGAAATCCAACGCAAACAATCAAAATGCCAACTCAAGACATAACAAAATAAATACAAGCAAACAATCAAACTGCCAACTCAAGACAACTACAAAAATATTGGTTTCAATTCAATAGACAACAATAAACTTTTATTTTATTTCAAAACCAATGTCAACGTTAAAAATTCAACTTCACAATTCAATTCAAATATTCAAATGTTAATTTCACAAACCACTATATCAATGGTACAACAATAATAAACCTTTATTCCAATTTAAAACAATGTTAATGCTCCAAAATGCCAATTTCAAATATTAATTTTCACAACAACCATGTCAATGGCACAAAAACTAAATATTTTAATGTCTTCCGGACATTCAATACAATAGGTCAACCACAAAAGGGGGCTACAACAAGGGGCTGCAACATAGCCCAATCCAATCCACTTTATTAGCCCGGCTAACTTTGGCAACATCAGGTTACCCGTCTCAACAAAGGAGATGTTCCAAAATGTATGGAGCCTGGGCCAGGTCCTTGTACACTATACTTAAAAATAGGGAAATTCATTTAAAGCAGTTCTCAACTGTCCAATTACTTTAAGATGGCTTGGTTTGCTGGTAAACACAAGAAATTACACTTGAAATTGCAACACACAACAAAAACCCGTCATGGCGGTAAGCTGTCATTTTGTTTGATTAATGACGTTTGATATGTTTATTTCTGTGGAGGTTGAAGGTTGACTCCCGGTCCCGACTATTAGTATTAGCCGCTTTGTTGGCTTTGTGGTTGAAAATATGGAATACTAAACAAAAGACGGTACCAGCAGCTGTGAAAATGTAATACGGACCAAGCAAAGACCACAGTAGTATGGGACCATGCGACGATGGCGATTGAGTGTCACTAGGGCCGAAATATCTTGCAGTCTAAACAGAAGCGCTACGAACTTTCGCGCATGTTCTCTCACGTCGCCTCATGTCACCTTTGGTTCCTAAAAAATGTTAGGTACTGCGCAGCCTTCTTCGCGAAGTTCGGACTCGCCAAGATAAATCGGCCGTGCTGTACTCTTACTCTCTCTGTGAAAGTCTCAAATGACTAACGTACCTAGTGATTCTCTTTGATGATTGTAAATAAATAAAGACCCGCCCCGGTGCGTTGACTAATCTGGATTATTCAGAATTATTTTTTTATTGCCTATTTGATAACCATAAAAATAAAACCTAACCATAATCCATAGAGCAGTATTTGAGGAGAACTTCGACAGAAGTAATGTAGCAATCTTTTGATTTCAACTATCTAGATACAAAAGAGATTAAAAGTAGACTTCAAATATATCATGTGTGGGTACACAAATATATTACTAATGTAAATAAAGACATGTAGGTACCTACTAAATGAAACAGCAATTTATGTTTTATATCCATTTATTTACTATTTAATCATTTTATAAATCTTCTCTCACTAATATGTCATCCAGAAATGAAGCTGGTGCTGCAATAGTCACCTGATGCCGAACCCAATCCAAAAACCAAACAATGGTCATAGTATGCGCACAGTAACCTACTGTTCGCTGTCCAGAGATACAGCTGTAGTAATAACTTATCATCCCATCTTGTTCCTTGTCTCGCCATCAGTATGTAAGTGTTAATAAGTTCTCCCTGAATGATTGCGAGACTTTATACTTAATACGGGGTTCTGTAGAGATGAGGTTGCTTGCGATACTACTTCCAGGTGCTCAGATATTTCTACCTGTAATGACCCACGTTGTCTCACATGTTTGCCATAATAACTTCGTTGTTTTATTTGATAAATGCCCAACGCAAATATTATTAGATTTGACATGGTAATTTCAGGAAAAATATCTAACTCTGGAGGGTGAGCTCATCAATGTTTCCAGCTCTTTGCACATTTCTGCGTGCAGAGACCCAACATGCATAACATACAAGGCTACCTGATGGAATCTGGGGAAAACAAAAAAATAATATTATTAATGATTTATCCATAATCAATTAATTCAGTAGTATTGCTAACTATAAATAAACCTCAAAAAAATAAAGACGAGATTCTAACTCTCTGGGATAAATTCTTGTGATAATTTCATTCCGCTCAGGTCCTTCTGGCATTGAGTGCCTCCGTCTTCGGTTAAGAGAGCAAAAGCACCATACACAAGTATTCAAAACTGCTGAGGAAGCACTTTCTTCACTAATTACTTCATCTTGTCGCTGCAGAATGCTTCTTGCTTGAACCCAACATGAATAACATACTAGGCTACCATCCAGTATCTTTAAAAAAAATACTGTATTAATGAATGACAATAATAACTATTAAATAAATTATCAATTATTTATTTGTCCTGTGGACCCCTAGAGTGTCATCAAGTCAATGTAGGTAACCTAATACTTACGTCTCGTGGTGAAATTCTCTCAGAGATCAGGTCCCTTCAGGGCCATCTGGAAGGGCGTGAGCACGCCTCATATGCAAAGAGCGCCGACACCATACACAAACATTTGTATCACAAGCATGCTGAAGCTCATACTCTTCATGAGGAGGAGAAGACGTCTCCATGTGATATGTAATTGTGTCAGCTGAAACAGGAACAGACATTTTGTGCATTATGTCCGCAAAACAATTTGCACACATGGTACCATTTTCATCCACCTAAAAAGGAATATTAATTCTGTAATTATTTCTAATTCGGGCCATGTAAAAAAAAACAGTAATTCTAAACAATTGAAGTTCTCACCTCATGGCGAAGGTCGTTTTCAATTATAGAAATGATGTCAGGACCCATATAACCAAATGTATAATATTGGCCATCTTCATTAATTACAGAAGAACATAAAGCACAGGACACCATTGTCATACCACCTAAAACAAATAATTGTCGTAAGTATAATAATATTAGCTAGGTCCAATACTGATGTGCCTAGGTACGATCGTGGCCACAAATTGCAGTCCTTACTAGAGAAGGCCTAACTTTTGTCTGTATGTAGGTAAGCCATGCGAGTCGAATTATTTCTCTGAATTAGGACTGCACATAAGAACGCAATGATACTACAAAAATATCTTGGCACTTGGAAATTATAGTATGTGTAATTGTGTACAATAGTAATTGAAAAGTAAATTGTTTACCTGATGATGAAATGATGAATCAGTTGATTTTTAATCGAAACGCAGTCCAAACCACACGAGAAAGTCGAAGTCCTTACAATACAAGCCGAGTGACTGACACTGTTGTGACAGCTGACAGTTCTCTTTCAATGATCAATGGTTGATCTATGGTTTACTGTCATTGCTTTTAAGCACAGAGTAACTAAATCGGTGAGACGCCATGTTGAAAATCCATAAAAATAATTGATAAATATCAATTGACTACCACAACAGTATACGTTTAATTGAATTATCTGTATTTTTCCCGAATTCCACGGATTTTTCTCTTTTTTTTGAGTTACTGTACACAGACCTGGCCCATTTTGAAACATCTCCTTTAAACAAATTATTTCAAATATACAATCAATTACAGTTAACAAACATTTACAGCGAATTACTACTTCCTTATAGAGACTGCCAAGTAATTAGCTTACTGCAAATTACCAATTTTGTGGTTGTATATGTTACCAAACCACGCTCTGCTACCAAGACTGTTCGACGCCAAGCCAAAAGACTCACCATAGGATTTTAATAGCGCAGTGGAAGATATGATGGGCCCTGGGTCAAGAGTGGCGTAGCGAACTGTCCGCCGTGCGCGGAGCCTATCAATACAATAATCAAACAAAAGACTCACCTGGTTGTAGAAGAACACCTGCTCTGGAGCCTACTTGGATTTATGTATGTAAGTGAGTGTATAGTGTATTATGTTGTGACGTTATGAGTTTCTCCAGGTTACAATTCGCTGCAATACGCCCTGCTACCAAAGGCATGCGGTCTCCAACACGCGGTTCAATAGCGTCACTTCAAACTATTTCCAACAAACAAATATGTCCAAACTCAACCCGTATTATTTCGTCCATTGGGGTTATTTACAATCAAACAATAGGATCACGACTAATTGTCCAACAAAACGATCGGTTCTAAGGGATTAATTTACAACAGGGTCGCACAACCAAATTGGACCGATTTCTTTTTCAAGAAGATCAAAAACCCAAGTGTCAAAGTCAAACTGACAACTGACAGTTCTCACTCTGTTACACGTTTAGAAACGTAGGCGCATAGAGTAATAAACGGGACGGAACACATATTATAAATAATACATAGGTAAAATAATCTACCACAATAATAACACTTTTTCAAGATTTGTAAATTTGGACGTTTATCCAGAATCCTAGTCCTGCCCAGCCTTCAGGCTTTCAGCCAATTATATCAAGCGAAAAGTCAGTGTTATTAAAATCAACATCATTTGTATAATCAAAGGTAATAATACCACTCCATGAACAATAAAAATCTCACATCCACATCTAGTCTTCATTATACCTGCTGTAGTCTATGGTTTAATAAAATATAATGATTGTCTATGGGTTGACTAACGCCCGAGCTCTCAATGGTCAACCTGGTTCATGTATGTGCACAGTGCTACTTATATAATAAAAATAGAACAGTCTAACGCAGTTTCACAAGCCATCCCGACCGAACCCACAAACATGGTGTCTCGTGGGATTTAAAGGGAAAACAGTAAAAGTCAAGTAAATTGTAAGTAATAATTTACTGCAAGTCACCCAAGTCACCAACATGGCGGATAAAGCGTTCCTTGTACAATTGAAACCACTTCTCATACAAAATGGCGATAACGCGGCAGAAAAATGGAAACTTAGATTTGAAATTTTCAGTGACGCTAATGATTTAACTAAAGTAACGGATTCGAAAAGGACAGCAATTTTCTTAAATGAAATTGGTGATGACGGAATAGAATTTTTTAATAGTTTCAATATAGATAGAAATACAACAAAGTTAGATGATATCCTAAAGAAATTTGACGAGAAATTCAGTCCTCACATAAATGTAACGGCAGAAAGGTAAAATTTTTTCACAAGAAACCAAAAAACTGATGAATCTTTGGATGAATACTTGATCATATTAAATAACCTAGCTACCACATGTGAATTTGGTAATCTGAAAGAAGAATTGATCAAGGACATGCTCGTAATAGGCATGATTAGCACACACATAAAAGAAAGACTCTTACAGGAATAAAATCTTACAGTCGTAAAGGTGATGAAAATAGCAAAAAGTCTAGAATTGTCTCAAGAAAGGTCAAATAAATTAAACAACCAAGAAATTAAAAGGGAAGTTGTTCAAGGGATCAAAGAGCAAAAACAAAATTATAAAAATAGAAGTCGATCAACCCATCGAAGTAATTCGGGACATAGAAACAATAGTCATGGAAGGAAAAATAGTCATGAAAGAAACAATAGTCATGGAAGAAATCAGTCAAACAACAGAAATAAATCATCAGACAGGAATTGTACCAGATGTGGTCAAATTCACAAATATAAATGCCCAGCACAGGACAAAATTTGCAATAATTGTAAAAAACAGGGTCACTTTGCTAAATTTTGCTTTTTCAGGAAATCAGACCATAACGTTGGTAATATTTCTTATGAACAATCAATGTCAAAATATTTTTCTAATAATTTTGTTATTAACTCAATTCAAAATTCAGAATCCACAAAAAAATGGCAAATAAATGTTTATTGTAATAATTACAAACTTACATGTCAAATTGATACAGGTGCTGATACAAATGTCATTAGCAAGAAAATGTTAAATAAAATTAGGTCCAGTTCTCACACAAAAATCAACATTTCAAGAACAAATGATAAAATCTTTTCCTTTTCAGGACAATTAGTGCCAAATTTAGGTATTCTTAACTGTAAATTTGAAAACGAAATAACCGCAAAACTCTATTTTGTTGTTGTTGAGTTTGAATGTAAAACAATATTAGGATGGAATTCGTGTGAAAAATTGGATATTGTGAAAAGAATATATGGAATTCAGCAAAGGTCAGTACAAGAAATTGTTTCTAAATTTGCTAAAACATTTGAGGGTCTAGGTTGTCTACCATACAAAGCTCATCTAGACATTGATAGTAGTGTTCCACCTAAAATTTGTCCAGTCAGGAGAATACCTTATTCATTAGAAAAACGTCTTAAAGAGGAATTAGAATATATGGAGCAATTACAGGTCATAGAAAAAGTCGATAAGCCAACTAAATGGGTAAACTCAATTATTGTCTTAGTTGAAAAACCTAATGGTAAATTAAGAATATGTCTTGATCCTAGAAACTTAAACACGGCTATTAAACGTCCTCATTACCCATATCCAACGTTCGACGATCTTAGGTCTAAAATTGCAGGCGCATCAAATTTTTCAAAATTGGATGCAAGCTCAGGTTATTGGACTATATGTTTGGACGAGGAAAGTAGTGACCTCTGTACGTTCAACAGTCCATACGGTCGATACAAATTTCTAAGACTGCCTTATGGAATTAACTCTAGTGGTGAAATTTTCCATAGGACTATGAATCAATTATTCGGAGACTTACCAGGTATAATTATATATGTAGATGATATACTTGTTTATGGGTCTACTATTGAAGAGCATAATGAAAGACTAGAATCGTTATTCAAGCGAGCGTCTGAAGTCAATTTGAAGTTCAATAAATCCAAATGTCAATTTGGTATGTCTGAAATTCGCTATGTAGGTCACATTTTCAACAATGAAGGTGTATCACCTGATCAGTCAAAGGTAAAAGTAATTTTAAAAATGCCAAGTCCAAGTAATGTCAAAGAACTTCAAAGATTTTTAGGAATGGTCAATTATTTAGGTTCATATACAACCAAATCTCGCAAACAAAACATCTTTGCTGAGAGAATTGCTCAAAAAACATAATCAGTGGCAATGGTTTGAGCAACATGAAACACAATTTAAAAAATTAAAGTCAATGTTATGTCAATCTCCAGTTTTAGTCCATTATGACATGAAAAAACCCATTAGATTGTCAGTCGATGCATCACAACATGCAGGTGCAGTCATTCTACACGACATGAATCCGATAGCTTATGCTTCGAAGTCATTAAACAAAAGTCAAATTAATTATGCACATATTGAAAAAGAACTTTATGCCATAGTATTTGGGTGTAAAAAAATTCCACCAATATTTATATGGAAAACCTATTCAAGTTGAAACAGATCACCAACCTCTAGTCACATTATTCAAAAAACCCTTGTCAGAAGTACCAACAAGATTACAACGTATGATGATCACGTTGCAAGCTTATGATCTTATTGTGTCTTATACGAAAGGTTCAGAGATGTATGTTTCTGATACATTGTCTCGTGCTCCAGTCAAAGATGATAATATTAACCAAGAATTAGTCAGTTTGGAAGCTTTAGATGCAAATATTAATATTCACATAAATTTGTTAACCTCCAATTTAGCAATTTCTCCAGAAAAACTTGAAAAAATTACAAATCACACTAAACAAGATTTAGTTTCTCAAAAATTAATAGAATATTATAAAAATGGATGGCCTAAATGTAAAGAACATTGTAATGGTTTAACATTACCTTACTGAAACATAAAAGAGGAAATTCATGTAACTAATGATATAATTTTCAAAAACAATTCTGTTATCATACCTCAGTCAATGCGTACAGATATATTAAATATATTACATGAGGGTCACCAAGGAATTGAAAAAACTTTAATCAGGATATTGAAAATAAGGTTAGACAGTGCGAAACATGTTCAATTTATTCTGCAAATAAATCAAAACAACCAATGTTAACACACGAACAACCTTTGTTTCTTGTGATTTGTAATGTTTAATACTTAGAATATAAGTTAATTACACAAGATTAATGGCATAATGTAATTCAATTGTAAATTGTAACTTTTATTGTAATGTTGGCATGCACTCACTAATTCATAATAAGATATTATTGTATAACCATATTTGTAATGATTTTAAATACGATTAAATATAATTTTTCAATGTAAATTGTTAATGGTTGTGTAACTTTGTTTAGCAAAGTAGGGTTATGTTTATATTAAGTCACCTGTCAGTTGTCAAATAATTGTCAATGTCCATGTCAATATCAGTCTGACAGCTTTCTTTTAAAAAGGGGCATGCTGTAGTCTATGGTTTAATAAAATATAATGATTGTCTATGGGATGACGAACGCCCGAGCTCTCAATGGTCAACCTGGTTCATGTATGTGCACAGTACTACTTATATAATAAAAATAGAACAGTCTAACGCAGTTTCCTTGATCTACAAGCCATCCCGACCGAACCCACAAACAATACCGACCACGACTGCCAGAGACTGACATTTTGAGAGCAGCTAATAACGTCACCGTTTGCAAGCCCCAGTTACCAAGGAATGTAGCGGCTAACTTAGTCCAACCCTATCTCATTCACCATCAGGAACTGACGGAACATTGAAAGGAATCTTTTAGTCTTTACTTTTAAAAAGTTTAATATATAAATATTTACAAAGCAACATGGAAATTGAATTTAAGTTAGGTCTGGATAGATTCGCTTTCGGGATATCGACATGTTACGATTTTATATCTTGAGTCCTAAGATGACTGTCGGTAAGTAAAGAATGATTTTATTTTCATATTTTAATGATAGGTATGTTCGGAAAAAAATATTTCTTTAAAGATTATACAGGACACTAGCTTCTGTTCTGCCAGCGACTTCGTCCGCGTCAAATTTTTGCTCCCCTGACCCTTCCCGTCGCATCGAATTGCCTGCCAGTTTTCGTCCGTGTTTCGTTGCTGCTCCGCTCCTTTTGACTGTAGCGTGATATTATATAGCCTTCCGCATTAAATAGGCTACCCGACACCAAAATATTTTTTCAATTCGGACGAGGAGTTCCTGATATTACCGCGTTCAAACAAACAAACTCTTCAGCTTTATAATATTAGTATAGATTCTGTTTATTATAATAAAATGTATTCTTACGTGTTTCCAGCTCTGATACTCCATGGCAAAACAGGGGTTAGTCAACCGACAAAACGTTGTGTTGTCATCCGAAGCCCAATTCTCATAATTAATTAATAAATTAAACATTCATAATCTAGTCGCTGTCTCATCTCGGCGACAAATAATGTCAAAAATATATGGAAACTCGAGGTATTTTTGACAGATAGAAACTGAGATCAAACGGTGAACGTTCTTAAAATTACGAGAATTGCCACTTAGGTTAAACCAACAAGCCAATTTTAGAATTAAAAATGTAGTTGTTTTTTTAAACTGACCAATTAGTCCGGTGCTTTATTTATACATAATTATATAAGTACTTACAGGAAAAAAAACTTTACCCAAATCGAAATAAAGTTGGAAATGCAAAAACTGGCTGAGAGCTTTAAACTAGTACTAAAATTATGTCGTATTTTGTAATAAAACGGAAAAACAAACGGCTAAAGTTTACATCGAGGATCTATTTTATTTTTGAAAATGGACTCGTGGCGACTTTGCTCCAAGTAACTTAGTAACTTCATTATAAGGAAATAGTTCGCCTTGAAAATACAAAATTCAAGAGTAACCACCACTGAACTTTTACCATAACCAACACTTTTAGTGTTGAAAGGTGATATATTAATAGTTGCATGTCATATTTGACAAGGGTCAAAATGGCAGCTTCCATTATGGTCTCCGATACCATAGTATATTTCCACATCTTAAGATTCTATATTTTCTGACAAATAACGATGCCCTTTCAGAAACGCAACAAGATAGAACTAGGAAAATACTGACAAATCGGGGATTTTTTTATGAAAGTGCATCTCATGTATCATTATAAACGACATTGTGCCGCTCTTGTTACGATTTTCCTCAATGTTACTAAGAAAGAGAAAAACATGAAGAAATTGTTAAGGGTGCAATGATCCACGCGTTACAAGTTTGCAATTGGGTAGTTCTCAAATTACATATAAGTACCTGGATGACCGCTCTTTGCTCGGTATTTTTTTTGTCTGTACATTGTGTTTTTTGGAAATTATATTTAAATACAAATTACATTTTGTTATTTTTCTTCCAATAAAAAAAACGTAAGTTTATGTTTAAGTTGATCATCGATAAAGTTGATTATTAAAACACGAATAAAACGAAATTTTCTAAAAATGAATCCTAGCTAGATCGATTTATCGCCCCCAAAACCCCTTGTATACTAAATTTCATGAAAATCGTTGGAGCTGTTTCTGAGATTCAGATTATATCTATTCTATATACATATAATAAAACAGTAAAAACACTGTGTCTGTACATTGAATATATTTAAAAAAAAAAATTGAGGGGGGCTTAGAAACAGTAACAGAGCATGAAACTAAAAAAAAAATGTGTCTGTTTGTCTGTTTGTCTGTTTGTTTGTACACGCTAATCTTCGGAACTACTGAACGGATTTGAATGATTTTTTTTTTGTTGTATAGGTATTAAGTCTGGGCAATATATAGGCTATAATTTATCTTGGAAACTTGAACACCTGATGCAGAACCGCAACAGACCAGCTAAACTATAAGAGATACAAAAATGGTACCATAGCAAAAATTGTTTCACGTGATGAGCATTTTCTGCTAAGAGAATAAATTTGAAGATCTGGAACACCTGATGTGGAATTCCAACAGCCCAGCTACACTATAACATATATAGGAATGACGTCTTAGCAAGAGTTGTTCAACCTGATGAGCACTCTCTGTTGTCGTATAAAATTTTAAGATCTGAAACAGCTGATGTGGAACTCCAAGAGCCCAGCTACACTATAACAAATATAGGAATGACGTCTTAGCAAGAGTTGTTCAACCTGATGAGCATTCTCTGTTGTCGTATAAAATTTGAAGATCTGGAACAGCTGATATGGAACTCCAAGAGCCCAGCTACACTATAACATATATAGGAATGACTTCTTAGCAAGAATTGTTCAGCCTAATGAGCAATCTCTGTTGTCGTATAAAATTTGAAGATCTGGAACAGCTGATGTGGAACTCCAACAGCACAGCTACACTATTACATATATAGGAATGACGTCTTAGCAAGAGTTGTTCAGCTTGATGAGCACTCTCGGTTGTCGTATAAAATTTGAAGATTGGAACAGCTGATGTGGAACTCTAAGAGCCAAGCTACACTATAACATATATAGGAATGACGTCTTAGCAAGAGTTGTTCAACCTGATAAGCACTCTCTGTTGACGTATAAAGATTGTAGATCTGGAACACCTGATGTGGAAATTAAAGCTATCAATAATTTCACTGTATAATTATAAAATAACATAAGCTGGGAGTACCTCCACGCGGTGAAGGCGGTAACAGTTTAGGACTGATTTTCGATGAAAATTCTATGAATCATTGAAAATTTGACTCTTCTGGCTAAAACTCTCATTTATTTTTTATTTTATCGAAGAAATATGCCTTCGGGCTTATGGTATTTGAGTGTTTAATTTCCTTTTCCATTTATCTTCGTGAGACGGTAGCCTACCCGGTAACGCAGGGGAGCAGTTACTTAGATTTTAATTGATCAGGTATCTTCAGAATAAAACTATAACCATGCCTAGAAAGAGGTCAAATCTTTTCCAACGTTCCAAAGGAGCTAAAAGATTGAGGATCATAAGATCCCAAGAATCTACCGAAGAGCGTCAGGATAGACTTGATGCTGTTCGAGAACATCAGGCTGCAACTCGCTCCGTAGAAACATCTTCGGATCGCGAAGCTCGCTTGCGTTCTCAGCGTATTTATGCGTCTACATCCAGATGTCTAGAGACCAGTGAAGAATACGATGCGCGACTGTCCGCTGATCGTGAACGTCATGCATTGTCTCGCGAGTCGGAGACGTTCACTAATAGAGAATTGCGCTTGAGTTCTCAGCGTATCTACGCATCTGCTGCTAGGTCTCTAGAGACAAGTGCGGAACATGATGCGCGACTGTCCGCTGATCGTGAACGTCACGCATTGTCTCTCGAGTCGGAGACGTTCACTGATAGAGAATTGCGCTTGAGCTCTCAGTGAATTCGCACATCTACTAACAGGTCTTTCGAAGCGAGTGATGAACGTGATGCGCGACTAACTGCTGATCGAGATTATCATACATTGTTTAGTTAGAAAGTGAGAGAGAAAGAATTGCTGGAGTACGGCATGAAGAGACAGAAGAAGAGCGCAACGAATGTTTGAATTCTGATCGCCTTCGACATTCTCTGAACAGAATGTCGATATCATCTGAAGAATCGGACGTGTCTCAAGATATCGCCGTAGGGCATGGCGACCTTCCTTGGGTTGATAAGGAACGGAGTGCATTTACGTTCACTCCTATGATTGACTACGCCACATATTCCGCCATCGGAGGTGTGGTTCAAAATTGTACATTTTGTGAAGCTGTTAAATGGCAAAAAGAAACAAACGGTATGTGTTGCTCAGGTGGGAAAGTACATATTGAAATATTACAAAATCCTCCAGAAATATTAAGATCACTGCTAATCGGTGACCATCCACAGTCAACACATTTCTTGGGCAACCTATTGACATACAAAAATGAAAGATCTGGAACGACTCCAATCGTCTCACTCATCCCGTTGTTTTCCCGTCCCCGGGCCTTAGAATTGTACATCAGACGTTTCAGATCTTCGATTTTGACGATCCCGTTGTCGCTGGCATAAGCAACAGGATCCGCGTACGAAGTCGCGGGCAGAAGCTAGTATACAATAATTGTTCGTTTAAAGATATAATAAGATAAGCTAATATAGCTATTTACGAAATAGCGATATAATAATATAGCCATTTTGGCCAATCACAGTGATAATATGATAATTGACTGTAGACTTACCTTCTTACTAATATTCACGGAATGAAGTCATACCAGGAATAAGAAAGGAATTACCATACATTTTCATAAGTTTAAGCTTGTTATAACTTTACTCTGTGTTTATCAGTAAGATCAGGTTACAGTTTATGAAACGTCATTAAGCTTAAAAACAGTGCTCGGATTGCAAATCAGGTAAAAAATTGTAGTCAAAACATGTTTTTATGGGCCATTAGTTTGACCAAATGAGGGGTTTACGGCTTATTAATGACAGTCGATCCATGAGGTTAAGCTACGCTTGCTGCGGTTAGCCCATAGATAGGTGACCATCTTTATAGACCAAGCTACTCAGTGCTTCAGAAAGCACATTAAACTGTTGGTCCTGGCTATCATTCGCGGATTTTTATCTTCAGAAGCCCGAAAATGTGACAACTGTAGTCTTACCAAGGGGTATCTTAATACCCAGTAGCTGGTTTGTGGCGGTCAGATAGGTAGTCGCTCCATGTATAAACTGGTATATAGCTGCATCGGTTAGACTGAAAGCTTACCCCAACATAGTTTGGAAAAGGCTTAGCAGAAGATAATAATACTGTGTTACAAAAAAAAAAAAAAATCAATAACATTGATTTAAATAGCTGACCATTTCAAAGTTATGATACATTTTACTTCCATAAATGAAATAAGACAGTGTAAAAGTTTCAAATCAAATATAAAAATGTTTAGTCACCTATATTTTGAATTTAAATACAAAAATATACTTGATAATTGAATAAGTAATGCAATTAACGTAATATTATATATGTTAGAGAAATTGTGTCACATATTATTATCAACAAAATTGTCTCATGATGTAAATATCTAACACGTCACATTTCTTAGTTATGGTATCTTGATAATTTTCATGTACCCTCAATAATAATACGATTATAGGTTTGAGCGTAGGAAGGAAACGCAATTTGGTAGTTTTACTTGCATTTTATTGGTAGTGTTGTAATCGTGGTGCCACCGAAGCAAAGAGGCGCTTACTTTAACAACGATACAAAGAAGTAAATACACAATTTTATTTAATTGTAAATCTCAAGTTTTGGTGCTTCTCATAACATTTTAAGTGTTTGATGTTTCTAATATAATTTTGTTTAAAAAATTCCTCAATTTTTGTAATAGCCATGGAGAAAACTGTTTGTCGTAAATTCATAAACCATCCAGATTTTTGTTATGTTTGTGGGAAATATATTATTAAATCTCAAGGAAGAGTTCCAACTAACAAGTGTACAATAGCACTACTATTTTTTTGTATTTAAATTCAAAAGATTTGAAACTTTTACACCGTCTTATTTCATTTAAGGAAGTAAAATTTATCATAACTTTGAAATGGTACGGTCAGCCAAGAAAGTGGTGTACCAGTTTTGATTTAGTTTCCCGGTCATCGAAAATTACAACAAGGTTCGTTATAAAAAGATATTACTGAAAGAGACAACATTATCATGACGTAAACCTATGTATTTAGTATTCATACGTCATATGTCACATATAAGTACATGACATTTTAACCTTTAGTATAAATGAAAAGGACATTAGTTTCTACAAAGCAATTGAAATGTTTCCAAACAAAAGTAATAAAAACTATTTAAATAGACAACCGAATTCCATTTGAAAAAGAAAACTGACAATTGACATTTTGTCAAATATATGCAAAAAATCGATATATTTTCCGTGTTTTTTCAATCAACTGCATATAAAATCATCTCAATGCCTGCCAACTTGACCATTGCCGAAAGAGCACAAATAATTGCCCAATTTAATGAGGGAAGCAGTATCAGTGCGATATCCCGGAATTTGAATATATCGAGGCGTTCTGTCCGCTTTTGGATTCGTCGTGAAGGAGAGGAAGGAAGTTTGTTGGATCACAGAAGAAGTGGTCGCCGGCCTGCACTCTCCAATAACGATGGAGAATTCATGAGACGGGAATATGAAATCAATGGTTTTAAGCCCACAAAACATTTTGCGGAGATGTTCGATGTGAGTGCCCAAACAATAAGGAATCATCTACATTACATGGGGTTGCACCACAGGCATTACGCCAAGAAAATATATTTGACGGATGCTCACAGACTTGCTCGTCTGAACTTCGCCAGAGAGCACTTAGAGTTTGATTGGTCTAATACAGTGTTTTGTGATGAAAAAACGTTTAAATCCAGTCAGCATGGACGTCTTCACCTTTGGCGATATAATTCAACACGGTATAAAGATGATCATGTAATCCCAAATAGAGAATCAGGTCGAATTTCCGTAAATATTTGGGGCTGGATGAGTGCGGATGGTGTAGGAGAATTGTGTTCTCTACCTCCTCGAGCGACTGCTGTAAATTATATCGACGTGCTTCAGAATGCAATGCTACCGACAGTCCGTAATGTTTACCCGGAGAACGAAGTGCCACAATTTGATTTTGTTCAAGATAATTGTTCAATTCATAATGCGAGGATCGTAAGAGCCTGGTTTCGTTCACACACTGACGTAAGGGTAATTCAGTGGTCCTCAAGATCGCCGGACCTCAACCCGATAGAAAATCTTTGGGGCCTTATGGTCCAACGATGGTCGCATCAAAATGAAAGAACCAAACAAGCTCTTATTAGTCACTGTAATTATATTTGGGAGGAAATGCGGGGAACCGATATTTGCTCACGGCTTGTTGGTTCAATGAGGTCTCGTCTTTTAGAGGTTATAGAGGCCAACGGCGGTTACACCCGTTTCTAATTAAAAAAAAAATTCAATATCTTCTAAATATTACTATATATGCTATGTTTTTGTTTGTTATAAGTATTTTAAAATTGATTGTAGAAATTTAATAAAAAGATAAATCTATTTTTAGCTTGTTTTTTATTGATATTGTAATTACAAGTTTACAGAAATTGTAGGTTTGTGGATTCGCCTTGTGCCTTTACAATTTTATGTAACTTGTTGATTACAATTCTGAATTTGTAGATACAATTTTGTCATCAAAATCTACAGCCCCCCGCCGTTGATTTTACGACGTCATTGGTTCCATCAAGTTCAAACTAAGAACAGCTGTCACGTTACAAACAGTAATAGTCGTTATCAATAATCAGATAAAGACAGCAATAGAAGTTGTCAGATCGATCTGCAAGCGAAACTAATCTTTATCACCTATGAATCTGCAAGCGATATTCAACCTTAGGGTGGTACACCACTTTCTTGGCCGACTGTACGTGTTACAAGAAATTCATTCATATATTCGTGTTCAGCAGGCCCAAATTAACAGAAATCAGCTATTTAAATCAATGTTATTGAAAAAAAATTTTTTGTCACGCAGTGTAATTATATGACCGAAAATGGTCATTTTCTTGCCTTTGTTCTAATTTATTTGGAGTCGTTGGAAAATGTCTTTTTCTTCTGTAGACACCGGCGAGCCGTTGTTCAGTGGCGCCAACGAGGAGCCGTTGCTCAGTGGCGCCAACGAAGTCTGCTGCAAAAATTAGCTGCAAAAATTATGACTTTTTGTCTGCGCTTAACAAAATGTACATGTAATTACTATGAACATTATGGTCACCCTATAAATTTTTCTCTTATAATAAGTTCAAAATCGATTTTCTCGTAAAGTATGATATTTAGAAGAACGGTCGATATGTTCAAATTTAGTTAAGAAATAGTTAAAAATCTTATTCTAATTTGCGTTAATCTATGAGGTTGAGCGTAGTCAATAAAGCCGAAAATGTTGGGCTCTCAGTTCAGATGTTTTAGTCAAATTCGACTTTCATTTACTACATACCTAACAATTAACTTTCGTGTCATAATTTCTTTTTAACTAATTCACATAGGTATCTAAGTAAAACATGTTAAAGTCGCATTTATGTATTTCTTCAGATAAATCCATGTTTTGCAGATTCCGCAGTACAAACAATAATGAAGTGAGGGCCCTAGATATACCACCATAAATCTGTAATGTCGTATTCTACAGATTTGGAAATTTCTTAAAATATTTAAGAAATTCTTTACTAAATTGTTAAATAAAAATTATTAACCCAGAGATAGTACTTACTGAGATTTAAGCTATGCCACTTTATGCAAGCGTCTGGACTGAGGGCCCAAGTTATTTAATCATAACAGTTTTAATTCACGTTTAAGAAATTTATGGCCCATTGCTTTAAGTTTTTACTATTTTTAACTAATTTTCCTATAAGTCTTATTACGTTTGGCAAGGGTTTAAAAAATGGGCCCTCAATCCAGATGCACATCTGACTTCCGAAATTAAAGTTAATTTTCACTTTATAGTGTTTTTTACTAGAGAATGGGCAGTGCAGCAGCGTTCTCTATGCATTTTACCACCATACTGCGATCGCCAACCCGCCTGCCAAGCGTGGCGATTATGGCAAAGCCCCCCAAAGTGGGGGAGGCCTAAGTCCAGCAGTGGACGTCTTACAGCTGAAATGATGATGAGTGTTTTTTTTGGAAGTCAGTTGTTTGTTTATAAAGTAGCACACTGAAATTATCAATTAAAGATGTGCAGCGTATTACAGTACTTAAATGGTTTGGCCAATTAATTTACTGGGTAATTATAGTGATGAAAATCACAAAAAAAAAAACCTGAAATACTCGTATAATAAAATCAAGTGAATCAATAATAATTTACAATGAAATAAATTAAATTAAATTAAACAATTACTGTGATAAAAAGTTTAAATTATATAAAAAAATACAGCACAGGAAGCGAATTCTCGCACAATTTGGATTCGTTATTGTTGGTCGATTCGTATTTTTCCTTCGTTAAAATCGAGTCGAGCTATTCTCGCCACGTCGATTCGAGCATATCTCGCAGGAAAGTCACGCGACGTGCCCTCGTTTACATGCGATATGCATAGAGTGGTGGAGACCAGTCGAAACGGCCATGACGTCATTTCGAGGGGCGTTCGAACGTCAAACAGTCGGTCAGTCATGATTGTGTCAATTGCGAAAGAAAATTATAAATATTATTAACAAAATGTGTTACGTGTTCATAACACCACAGAAGACGCTGCGATCGCCACGACAAGGAAAACACATACGAAGAAAACTTCAGGCCTCGTAGAAAGGTCTATCGTGTGGCAATCATTACATACGCGGTACCACTCTAAGCGAGGATTTTAGACCTGCAGTGCTCACCATCCTTCTGCATATTTCCCGATTTGGCTCACACATAGATAGAGAAGGAGCCAAAGCCAAATCAGTACTAATGGAAGGACGTTGCTGAAGCTGTCTCGGATGGAGTTGAGCACTACTACACAGTTTAAGTACTTCATCATTGAGATTCCTGCGCTGCAAAAGGCCGTCGTCCTTAGCCGAGAATTGTTCTCGGCTTGCGTTGCGACATGTTACAGTGAAGCATGACTAAACCCAAGTGTGGTGTGATAATAATTATGTTTTTGTGGTTTATTCTGAATTTATGTAAACTATTCTGTGGTGTATTTTTGTAAATGGTCTTTTGTCACCTATTATTATTGTTTTACAACAGGGTCATCAATATTTTGGAGAATATTAAAAGCATTTCAAACACTAATGATTTTAACTTTATTTGATTTTTATCAATATGAAACTTATAAATAGGAACAATACTGTGCATGTTCCGGACAGTTTAAATTAGTTACTTTATGCGCCTACGTTTCTAAACGTGTAACAGAATGACATCTGACTTGTCAGTTTGATTTTGACACTTCTTGATTTGGCGCTTGAGAAGGTCCGTCGCCGTATTGGGACCCCGCGACGCGTTTGTTGAATTTAATCCTTTTAAATCGATCCGTTTGTGACAATTAGTCGTGATCCAATTGCTTTGATTGTTAATAACCCCAATTTGACGTAATAATACGGGTTAAGTTTGTTGAAACTGAAACTTTGAAGTGAAAGTGACCTTGAAGCCGCGTGCCATGAAAACATCTGGCGGATTGTTGCAGATTGTTCCTGAGAATACTTACTCATAACGTCACAACACGATACATATACACTCACTTACATACATAACTCCAGGTAGACACCAGAGTAGGTGTTCGTCTACCACAGGTAAGTTCTTTTGTTGTATTGTAAGTGTTTGATTTGATTGATCTGCTCCGCGTACGGCGGACTAGTTTCGCTAGCCACTTCTTGACCCAGGGCCCACGATTATCACGCTTCCACATAATAATTAAAATCCTATGACTAGGGCTCTGGCCTGGCAGCGAACATTTTTGGTAGCAGAGCATGGTTCTAACCTACAAAACCACCAAATTGGTAATTTACAGTAGGCTAATTACTTGGCAGTCTCTATAAGGGAAGTAGTAATACGCTGTAAATGTTTGTTAACTATGATTGCTTGTTTATTTGAAATAATTTGTAAATTTGTTGAGACGAGTAACTCATGTGACCATAGTCGGCCCGGGTTGCATATGCTAGTAGAATTGAATGAATTGGGCTATGTTACAACCCCTTGTTTGTGTCTGACCTCTGTTGAATGTCAGGAAGACATTAAAATATTGAGTTTGTACCATTGACATGGTTGTTTGTGAAAATTAATATTTTAAATTAGAATTTTGAGTATTACCATTGTTTTAAATTGGAATTAAGGTTTATTATTATTGTACCATTGGCAAAGTGGTTTGTGAAATTACCATTTGAATATTTGAATTGAATTTGAAGTAGAATTTTTTGAACGTTGATATTGGTTTTGAATTAAAATAAAAGTTTGTTGTTGAATTGAATTGAAACCAATATTTTGTTATTTCTTGAGTTGCTGACTGGCGGTTTGGTATTTTGATTGTTTGCTTGTATTTATTTTGTAATTGATTGATTGAACTTTGTTACTTAATTATCTTTTTGCTTGGTTTATTTGAATTATATTGTTTGTGCAATGGCACACAAAGCGGTGAGAGAGGCAATCAGTGGATTGGCCACACAGCTGCGGTGGTTCACTTCAGCTGCAGCGACCGCTGAGCGCCCGGATCTTGAAGCGGTCACTCTGGCTCGGTTCGAGCAGTTGAACGTGAGACTCGGCAACGCTGATGCTCTGCTTACCCGCTACAATGAGTACATTTGTGATGTGGCTCTGGAAGTGCTGGATCAGGCAGCACGTGACAAGGTCCTTGCTGACTACGACCAGATCTTGGACCTGGGGGATGTCATTGGTCAACGGGCTCGGGAAATATTGGAGAGCCGGACACCTGTCCAGGTCAAACCGGAGACCTCGGTTGTTTCAGGTCCCGGACTATTGAGTAGACTGCCTACTTTGGAACTGCCACACTTTGACGGTCGCCTGGACCACTGGTTAGGTTTCCAAAACCTGTTTGAAAGTTTGGTTGATGCACGCTCGGACCCGCCCAAAAGTTGGCCTATTTGTTGTCTGTCCTAGAAAGTGAGGCCCGAGCCTTGGTACAGCATCTGTTGTTGACTGACTCAGCCTACCCTACCGCTGTGGAACTACTCACCCGGCGGTAACAAAATAAACGTTGTTTGGCTGACGTTCATATTGAACAGATTTTGGGGTTACCGGTCATTACTGGATTGTCAGCATTGCGTACTGAACTGTTGAACCCGTTGGTGGCAGCGACCAACGCTTTAAAGCGATTGGACTTGCCGGTGGACCATTGGTCTTACTTTTTGGTACATGTTGTGCTGCAACGGCTTCCTGCTGATTTGAGGGCTCGTTTCGAGCAAAAGTATGGTGGGATAGTGTCACACATCTCCCCCCATTTGATGACTCGTCCAATTTTTGGAGGATGAGTGTCGGTTTGTGGACAACTCTGGCGTTGCCACTGAGTCATGCCAGCCGTCTTCCCGGCCACGAGACCAGGGACGGACTAGGGCTCGTGGGCCTGTTGATGGTCGCCCCGCCGCTCGTTTTGCTGGCACCCAGAGTCGTCCTGGTTGTGAGTTTTGTAGGGACACGGGGCGTGGCATGGCAACTTGCGCGGCCTTTTTGAAATTGCACGTGAGTGCCCGCCGCCGAATTGCCAATGCACGCCTCATGTGCTTCTCTTGTTTGGGGGCTCACTTCCATCGGGACTGGCCCAACCCCCGCCCTTGTAGAATTTGTAGGGGGTCCCATTTGGACATTTTGTGCGCTAACGCGAACCACGCTGGCAGACCAGCCTCTGTTGAAGGTTCGCGCACGGGGGGGTACCATGGAGTTGGTCACCGGACTTCTGGATCGCCGGTTCAGAACCGGGGAGAGGCCCGCAATTTTGAGCGCCCACTCCACCCCCCGCGCAAGTTGATCGGGAGCCGCGCGACCGCCATTTGGTCTCCCCGCGTAAAGGCGATTACGCAATTGTTGCTAGGCAGCGCTGGCCAGACCAGCACCGCCTTCCCTCCCCTCCATTGGCGGAACGTCCCCGGTTGGAGTCACGCCCCCCGCCATTCAGGCATCCGGTAGGATATGCCCTTCCAGCGATGGCGCGTGGCTCGGGACACCGCGCGGACGAGGAGTTTGTCCTCCATCCTCGTCGGGAAAGACTTGAGCCTGGGTGCGGCGATCGGTCGCCGCCCATGTATTGTTAGGACATTGGCGCCTGCCCCGCTAAGGTACCCCTCAGATCGACACGGTTTTGTTGCCAACGGCATCGGTCAGGTCTGGGGGCCCACGGGGGACTCTGTTGTGGTCCGTGTCATTATGGACATGAGAGCCCAGGGTTGCCTTTTGTCTATTGTTTTGTTGTTTTGTTTGTATAGGCAAAATTGTTTTCTTGAGCGCCTTTGGACTGCGGGACTTGGCTGGGACGAGCCAATTCGGGAAACCCTGTTGGAAGATTGGCTCCAATTTGTATCCGCACTCCTTGCAGTCAACGAAGTCATGTTACCCCGCGCTATCCTCCCCCCTGGGAGCTACACTGCTACCCTTGTTTGTGATGCGTCTTTGCACGGTTATGCAGCTGTTGTTTGTCTGCGCACCGTCTGCGCGACAGGCCAGGTGAAGTTGTCATTGGTCTTGGCCAAGAGCAAGGTGGCCCCCCTCCGAACGGCACTGACCATCCCTAAGTTGAATTGTCAGGGGCGGCGCGTCTTGTGCGTCTATTGAACCACGTTGCTCACACTTTGGGTGGAACTGTGGACATTCGGTTTTTTTACGCCTGGACGGACAGTCAAATTGTTTTGTGTTGGTTGAAGACGTCCGTCCACTCTTTGGAGGTCTTTGTTGCGAACCGAGTGTCTCAGATTCAAGATTCTAAAACGCTTTTGATTTGGAGGCACGTGCCTGGAGATTTGAACCCAGGCACCGTGGCCTCACGTGGGTGCATGGCACCCCGCTTGAATGCTCACCCCCTATGGTGGGGACCAGACTGGCTGACTCACCTCGAGGATGATTGGCCTCAATCGCCAGTCTTGATGTCGGGTCCTTTGCCCGGGCTCAAGGTGCTCGCTGTAGGAACGAAGGACCCTGATTTTTTGTTGAGTCGATTTAGCTCCCTCGACAAATTGTTGAATTGTTGTTTTTTGTTGTTGAATTGTTGGTGACTGATCGTCACATTAAGAACTCGCATGCTGGTTGCAATGCGCTGTTGGCCCTTCTGCAGCAAGAGTTTTGGATATTGTCGGGAGCCGTTATTAAGTTGAACCCCTTTTTGGACGATACGGGTTTTTTTTTTTTTTCCAGGATGGGTAATCATCAAATGACTTCTCCCGCTCTGGGCGGAGCGGGAGGGCGTGTCAGACTTTTACTGACTAAAACCCACCCGTGTTCCATCAGTTGCCCATGTGCCAGGGTCACGGTATCTCTTTCGAACAATCACGCGACCCCGGCAGGCATCGGTCCTAGTAGACCCCTACACTGCTGCTGACATCTCTTTGAGGCGCGCGTGGAACACTGCGCGCCGTCGACCCGAGCTTGGTCCTTACCGGGCGGCGAGCTACCCATTGCTCGCCACCCGCAAGCTCACGCCTACGGTGGCCGGGAGTCCACTATCGACTCCCGACGCCCGGGGCGTCTCCTCCTGCGGCGGCTAGGGACGTGAGGGCGCAGAGACTGCCACTCCCTCACGCGCCCCGCCTCCTCCTTCGCGAGCATTACTGCTTCGCAGAAGGAGGTGACGGCTTCCCATTCCCTGTCGCTCCGTACCATGGCTCGTACCAGGGCCGGACGCGAGAGGTCGCCGCCGCCGATCGCTCCCACGAGGACACGGCGGTGCTCCGCCCAGGCAGGGCACACCTCCAACGATACGGGTCTTTTGTTGTTTGGTTGTTGACGGTTGAGGCACGCTAGCCGTCCTTATGGGGCCCGTCATCCCCTTTTGTAAGGAGGGCCATTTCGTTAAATTGTTGTTGTTGTTGTTGTTTGGTTGTTATTTGGTTGTTTTTGTTGTTTGTTATTGTTTTGACCCGCCACCCTGCCTCCATTGGGGGGGTATTTTGAGGCCGCGGTGAAAGCGGCACAGGGACTCTGGCGCAGATTGTTGGGAGACGCCTTTCTCACCTTTAAGGAGTTAGCTACGGTATTTTGCCGCATTGAAGCTGTATTGAACTCGCGTCCATTATGCCCGCTGTCTTCGGACCCGAACGACTTGGAAGCCCTGACCCCGGGACATTTTTTTTTTTTTGATTTGACAGCCACTTGTCGCCCTGCCGGAGCACCCTTTTGTCGATGTGAGCCAAAATGACATCTGACTTGTCAGTTTGATTTTGACACTTCTTCTTGATTTGGTGCTTGAGAAGGTCTGTCGCCGTATTGGGACCCCGCGACGCGTTTGTTGAATTTAATCCTTTTAAATCGATCCGTTTGTGACAATTAGTCGTGATCCAATTGCTTTGATTGTTAATAACCCCAATTTGACGTAATAATACGGGTTAAGTTTGTTGAAACTGAAACTTTGAAGTGAAAGTGACCTTGAAGCCGCGTGCCATGAAAACATCTGGCGGATTGTTGCGGATTGTTCCTGAGAATACCTACTCATAACGTCACAACACGATACATATACACTCACTTACATACATAGCTCCAGGTAGGCACCAGAGCAGGTGTTCGTCTACCACAGGTAAGTTCTTTTGTTGTATTGTAAGTGTTTGATTTGATTGTTCTGCTCCGCGTACGGCGGACTAGTTTCGCTAGCCACTTCTTGACCCAGGGCCCACGATTATCACGCTTCCACATAATAATTAAAATCCTATGGCTAGGGCTCTGGTCTGGCAGCGAACAGTGCATAAACAATACATTATAAGAAACACTAGTTTACATGATTAGTCGGCAACATGTATGGTATGCTGTTCAGTAGCCCGCTAAAGAATCGCTGAATCTTTACACGTCTTGCCCAAAGTCTACGTGAATGTGGACACATGGTCGTCCAGCAGTTTCACCACAAACAAATTGAAATTCGTGTTTGACAAGACTCTCTATATTTGGTTACACAAAGCTTAACAATATTTTCAGACATCGTAGAGTAATGTAGCTGAAACACATATGTGTATAGATACAACTGTGTCGTTGGAACGGTTGGACGCAAAAGCTATAGGTACTGAGAGCCAGTGATTCGGTCCGGTTTTTACGACAATCACGCTACGTCTTCTCCATCGTGTTAAGCTTTAATATTATTTCGTAGTCAACATTAATTGGCAGACATTCTGTATAAATTCCATTATTCCATTACATGTATAGGTAACCCATATTTAATAAAAGTTCTCTGTGTAGGTAACCAATGTAAACAATGAAACAACAATAAAATTTGACTTTAATTTGACGTATTAAAACTCGTGACATTTACAAATCAGCATTTTTCTATAGGCGGCCATGCATTCTGTTGTAACAAATACAAAGGAGAATTTATTTGAATATTTGTAATTAAATTAAAATCGATTAACGCAATCAAGCATGTATTATAAGAAGTAATATATAGATATTACTTTTGTACCTAACTTTTGCACATGTTATTATTTAAAGAAAGTTAGCTTTTAAATTTCATCATCAGCAGCCTATAATGTTCCCACTGCTGGGACACAGGCCTCCTCTCGGTGAGAGGGAGTGGGCCGTAATCCACTACGCGGGCCCAGTGAGGGTTGGTAGATGTCACATGTCTTCGAATTTTTAGTTCTAAGACATGCCGGTTTCCTCACGATGCTTTTTCCTTCACGGTTTTGAAAGCAGTGGTGATAAAATAATTTACACAAAGTAAAGAGCCTACTTGGGTTTAACTCACGACCTACTACTCGTAAGTCGCGGCCGTCACCACTGCTCTGTTTAAATTTGGTATTTATAAATAAATAAACTAAGTATTATAAATTAAAAACACAGCTAGTATAATCCAAAACTTATATTACTAACAACAATACTTTACGTAAACAATACACTAAAATAATCACTAGTTAATACGAATAGTTGGAGTCATGATAGCGGGCTATCCTCGAGCTTAGAAATCGCCGGTTCATTTCACCTCTCGGCCAAATTCTTTATGAATGTCGAAAAATGATCGTGTGGCACTCGTGTTTGATGAGGCTCCTAATGCGATCCGCAGGACGAAATTTGCTTTCGCAAGAATTTTCCAACGTTCGTTTGGGCCTTTGTAAAGTAATTTTATGATCATAGGTATACAGCTGCATCATTGGAACATCAGGAGTTCAGGACAGTCCGGTTGGAGCACAACGCGCATGCATTACGACAATTATACCTCCTCCTCTTCTTCTTCATCTTGAGAAGCTTTGATGTTATTGACCACAATAAACCGTTTACTACCTATAATCTGTTTACTTAAAATATCATTGGCAGTCATTCTGTTTTATTTAATTATTAATTTGGGTAAATTTGACCGATGTAAACAAACAATCAAAAATGATGGCTTTAATTTGACGTGACGAATATCGGCTGACATTGACAAAACGGCAGCAGCGGGCAGCAGTGATGCATTCCGTTACAGCAAACAGCAAATACTAAGGAGAACTTATTTTAATGTTAATCTATATCTATACTTATAATAAAACTGTAGAGAGGTCAATTTTGTACATTGAAAATATATTCAAAATTAATATTGGAGGATGAATGGTAATCGATACTGATGCCAAAAATGCAATCAGTAAATTTTTTGTCTGTCTGTCTGTCTGTCTGTCTGTATGTGCACGCATGGGTCAAAAACTTCTCAAGGGATTTTAACCAAACTTGGTACAATTGTAGTCCATACTCTTGGGCAGGTTATAGGCTATATAACATAACGCTAAGACACATAGGAGCCGAGCAGTGATGATAATTTCGGATGAAAATGCGCTTTCTAGCTAAAAAAAATAACCTGGATTAACACATGGGCTACTTCTTATTCCGGTAGTACATTCACGCGGGATATTTTCCGACCTCCAAGCGGGCGAAGCCGCTGGCAAAACCTAGTATTGAAAATAAAAATGCGGTTACTAAATTAAGAATGATGATATAGATAAATGTTTATAAAATACGTATCAAATGCTGCTCAAAACATTTTTTGACTTCAAAATCATTTTTAAAAATGGTCGAAAGTAAAATAACGACTTCGTTATAAAAAAGCATCGTTATGTAAAATGGATTACTTGGTGTGACGCATAATGGCAACATTTTTGTCCCGAGATTCGTAATTTACGATCGATTTGTACTGAGAATAGATGATTTCAGAAAATCTCACCATTTTATAAGCGACTTAGAACACGAGCGAAAACAACGAATGTGACATTTACGAGCGAAAACGCGAGAATTGCCTTCCAGGTGATGAATTGTTGTTGGCTGAGCTTGTTGTTAATGAAAATATAATATCATCATACCGCAGTGGTTTAATAAATTAAATACATTTTATGAACATAAAATTAACTTCTTCTGAACACACAAGATGACACACAGAATGACATACAGATTATATCAGTTGCTAGGCAACAACTAAAGAAGACTATTCTCAGAACATAGTGCATTAGGTACAACCTTCATGGTATAACACCCCCACTTAATCCACTATGTTGTGTACAGAACACATGTTTCTGCTTACCAACTCCCTTAGTCATCATATCAGCCGGCATAAGGGCAGTCTCACAATATTCAACACAAATTACCCTTTGCTCTGCTAACTCCCTAACGAAATGATATCTTATATTAATGTGTTTGGAACGTTTTCCAATAGCAGGAGTATAAACCAGTTTACTGGCACTTTGGCTATCACTAAAAATAGTAACAGTAGTGTTATAGCCAGTCAGTTCAGAATATAAACCATTAACTGATATCACTTCCTTAGCAACCTCACAGATTGCGATGTACTCAGCTTCAGCAGTACTTAACGCAACACAACGCTGTTTTAAAGACTGCCAAGACACCGCAGCACCACTGAGAACTAGGGTATAACCAGAGAAAGATTTCCCATCAGGCCCATTACCCCAATCTGCATCTGCATAGGCAACTAAAGGCTTATTACATTTCTTGTAACACAGCGATAGCTCCACTGTCCCTTTTAGATACCTAAGCACTCGTTTCAGTGCCGCCATGTGAGTAGAATCGTTGCAGTTATTAAATTGACTTAACATCGTAACTGCATACGAGATATCAGGTCTTGTGCAACAAGCCAGGTACATTAAAGAACCAATAATCTCCTGATATCGAGTATTGTCGTTCTTTTCTCCAGATTTCAGGCGAAGATTTACTTCAACTGGTGTACTAACTGGTTTGCAGTCCAACATTCCATATTTCTCTAAGATTTTTAAAATATATTTCTTTTGAGACAAGTGGATTTCATCAGCACTCTTCCACTCGATTCGGACTCCAAGACATTCTCTTGCCTCACCCAAATCCTTTATTTTGAAGGATCTTCCAATCTGCTGTTTCACCGTCCTGGCTTCTACAGCTCTATTTGTAAATACATAAAAATCATCCACGTACAGAGCTATGACAGTGAAAATTCCATTAGAAATCTTTGTGTAGACAAACTGGTCATATTTAGACCTAGAAAAACCCATCTTTATAATATGCTCATGAATCTTTTGGTTCCAACATCTGGCAGCTTGTTTGAGGCCATATATGGCTTTCTTCAATTTGCAAACCTTGCCTTCACTCCCCTTTTGAACAAAAGATTGCGGCTGTTCCATATAAATCTCCTCATGCAGATCTCCATTCAAAAAAGCGGTGGTGACATCAATATGATGAACACTCAGGTTCTTCTCAACTGCCAGTGCTAGTAGAAGACGAATCGACGACATCTTGACTACCGGTGCAAATGTTTCAAAATAGTCTTCACCAGGTTTTTGCGAATATCCCTTAGCAACCAACCTGGCCTTATGGCGCTGGGTGCTGCCATCGGCTCCAGTCTTCAACTTGAAAACCCATTTCGTTTTGATAACATTAGCATCTAATGGTCGATCAACTAATTCCCAGGTTCCATTCACCTTCAAGGAATTAAACTCATCCTTCATCGCTTCCACCCAATACTTATTGTCAGAACGCTCCATAGCATCCTTAACTGAAATAGGGTCAGGATCATCTGACACATGGAAATTGTATACCATGTCTTTCTCCCGCTTCGGAACCCTATTTCGAGCAGGGTAACGTCTCGAACTTTGCAAATCTTCTGCCGCAGTACACTCTAAGTCGACAGAAGCTGAACTTTGCAAATTCTCTGTCGCAGGATCTTCTACGTCGACAGAGTCGTAAAAATTCTCTCCAGAATCCGATGTAGTCAGTGAACTAGCCCTCGCTCTACTAGATGCACTTCCAGATTCTTCTTCAATCGAGCTAGCCACCGGAACCCCCACTGCAACAGGACCATCTGTCCTTGGAACCTCTGGTTGAGTAGTGGAACGACTAACTCCAGGAATATCATACTGAAAATCTATGACCACAGCATCTTTCTTAGGAATGGGAACAGTAGCTACTAGTTTCTCTTTATTAGTTATTGAAACATTTTCCATAAATGTAGCATCTCGAGCGATGACAATCCTCGTCGGATCATCCTCCAAATTAATAAATCGGTACGCCTTCGAATTGTTCGAATATCCTGTCATTATCATTTGGACCGTCTTTGGATCAAACTTCTTGCGACTATGATCCTTTACCAGAACCTGAGCTCTACATCCGAATACTTTCAGATTCGATAGATCGACTCTCTCTCCTGTAAAAACCTCCTCTGGAACTTTATCCTGGAGGGCCATCGTTGGAGATCGGTTCTTCAGGTACATGGCACAACCAACAGCTTCACCCCAGAATCTCTTGTCCAAGCAAGCCTCATGCACCATACACCTAGCCTTCTCAGTTATTGTGCGGATTGTTCGTTCCGCCACTCCATTCTGCTGAGGAGTGTAAGGTACTGATCTCTGGTGTAGGATCCCATTTTTCTTCAGGAAATCTTGAAATTCTTTGTTGGTATATTCAGTGCCATTATCGTTACGAAATTTCTGTATCTTCTTTCCCGTCTGATTTTCAACTAGTGCCTTGAATTCCATGAATTTAGCTAAAACTTCAGTCTTGGATTTCAACAAATAGCCAAATATTTTTCGGCTAAAGTCATCCACAAAAATCAGGTAGTACCTATTACCACCCCAGGATTCCACTTCCATAGGGCCCGCTAAATCCGAATGCACAAGTTCAAGAAAGTCTTTTGCTCTCTTACGTTTACCTTTTGGAAACGGTTTGACGTACTCCTTGCCTTTACAACAGCCTTCACATGGTTCCGTGCTCACCTCTCTAAATGTCAAACCATCTGTTAAACTTTTCAACTTTACCATCAGAGCTCCACTCAGGTGATCTAGTCTTCTGTGCCACAAATCAAAACTGGCGCGAGAAGACTCTTCTGAAGGACACGTCAGAACCATCGCTGCTTCTTTATCTAAAACATATAACCCCTGTTTCAGTGGTGCTGTCAATACTGGCTTTCCGATTACTTTTACCTTGTAATCCTTTTGGTAAACCTTACAAGAAGTCTCATCAAAAACAACTGTGCAACCTTTAGTACACATTTTACTAACCGACAGCAAGTTTGTCGTCAAACCTGGAAGCATAAGTACATCCTCAAACCTAACAGAGCGCCCCATGACATACACATCCCCTTGTTCACTAGACACAATTTTGTCATTATTCGCGGTCGTCACTAGCTTAGAACTAATAGACTGTCTATCTTCAAGAATGTGCACGTCGGACGTCATGTGTGATGTAGCTCCGGAATCTACGACCCAATGGCCCGCACCAACTGTCATTGATAGAGCGGCCATTAGACCCGAGGTCTCCTTACTGCCTTTCTTCTTATTTAAAAATGTATCTTTGCTGTCTTCAGACTTCTCGCCCGACTTACGACGTTGACACTGCCATTTATAATGCCCTTTCTTTTTACATAAATGGCATATAACACCCTTTTTGGACTTTGACATCAGTGCCGTTGCCGTGTCATCATCAGCTGTGTTCGTGCTTTTCCTTAAGCTTTCTTTGAGCAACGCTGCCTGCACAGACTCTGTTGTAATCTTCATGCTTGAATGCTCCAATGTCATCACCAGAGGATTGTATGCATCGGGTAAACCGGCCAACATAATAATCCCAACAAATTCATCATCTAGACCTGCCTTTATACTAAGTAATGACTGGCTGGTTGACTGAATGTCATTGAGATATTCCTCCATTGATGAAAACATTGTCAATTTGACGTTGAACAATTTACGCAACAGATATAGCCGTCGCAGTAACCCACCGTCAGCATATGATTTTTGCAACGTCTGCCAAGTATCTCTCGCTGTCTTGAGATGCATGATCATCGGATAAATGTTTTCCTTACACATGAGACAGATCTTACTCCGAGCTTTGGCATCCTTTTTCTTAGCTTCCACAGTATCTGCCACGAATTTCTCGTCCACACACTCCCATAGGTCAAGGTCGGTCAGGAACATTTCCATAGCAAAAGCCCACGTACCATAATTAGCTTGGCCTGCCAATCTCTCGATACTCCTCACAACAGCTTGTTCCATATTTGAAATTGAGATCAGATACTTTTTATTTTTTGCTCAAATATTACTCCAGATCACGTCTGGGCCCATAACCTGTTGGCTGAGCTTGTTGTTAATGAAAATATAATATCATCATACCGCAGTGGTTTAATAAATTAAATACATTTTATGAACATAAAATTAACTTCTTCTGAACACACAAGATGACACACAGAATGACATACAGATTATATCAGTTGCTAGGCAACAACTAAAGAAGACTATTCTCAGAACATAGTGCATTAGGTACAACCTTCATGGTATAACAATTGTGCTGTATTTTTAATCGACTTAAAAAAAAAGGACGAGGTTATCAATTCGGTTGTATTTCTTTTTAGGTTTGATTCCTCATAACTTTTGACTGGGTGAACCGATTTTGATGATTCTTTTTTATTTGAAAGCTGGTACTTCTCGAATGGTCCTATTTTAATTATGTTCCGTTCGGAAAATGGGGTCCATGTGAAAACCATATAAGTCTTAAATTTGCATTAAGTATTTGCGTGACAAATGAACGAATAACGCAATTAAATTCATGTGGAGTATCTACCAAAACTAAAAAGTTAAAAATAAAAACTTTTTACAAAAAAATAACAACCGACTTCCTAAAAAAAACACTGCAGAGTGAAAAACTTCCACACTGGTCGATTTAGAAGTACCGTGTTTGACCAATGCGTTGAATGCTTGGAAAAGAACTTGTCCAAATATGGTTTTAGCCGGACAACCCGTCCTCGCAGAGACAGTGGGACGTGCCGCTCTGCAGTAATATACGGAATACCCTAATAAACACGTCACCTAATACTGTCGAGCGTGCCCGTCTGCTGGCTGTGGGAGAATGGGAGTCGGGCTTGTGGCTTCAGGCGCTCCCATCATCCACCATAGGTACTATGATGGATGACTTATCGTTTCGGCTCGCTACGTGTCTCCGCTTGGGCGCACCTTGTGTTGCTCCGCACCGCTGTCACTGTGGTGCAGCTGTCGACAGTCTAGGGCACCATGGCCTGTTCTGCTGCAGGAGCGCAGGCCGCATAGCACGGCACGCCAGCATAAACGATATTATTCGTCGAGCTCTTGTCACCGCCGGCGTACCAGCGGTATCAGAACCAAACGGCTTGGTACGTGACGGTACTGGTGTGAGACGCAACCTGTGTCAACACCCTTGCGCCATCTCATATTCCTAGCACGGCGGGCTGTCTTGGCGCCACTCCTGCGGCTACCCTCAAGCGGCGCAAATACTGTAACCTTATAGGTAACTACAGTTTTGAGCCGTTTGGGGTTGAATTTACAAAGTGAAAAATAACTTTAATTTCGCAACTCGGTGGCAAAAAAACCTTAATTACAGATCCTAAGACACCGACTTCCAAAATTAAGGTTATTTTTCACTATGTAGTGTTTTTTTTTTAGGAAGTCGGTTGTTATTTTTTTGAAAAAAATTTTTTGTTACAATTTCTAGCAATCATGACTGATAGAATTTAAAAAATATATAAGTTACTAGCTTTTTCCAGCGGCTTCACCCGCATGGATGTTGAAAATTATCGTACGGGAACGTGCTACCGAGACAAAAGGTAGCTTATGTCCTTTCCTAAGGTCTAGTCTATCTCTGTATTAAATCTGATTTAAATCGGTTCAGTGGTTTAGGCGTGAACGCGTACCGGACAGACAGAGTTACTTTCGCATTTATAATACTATAATGTAAGAATTTTGCTTACATCAACGAGACTTTTTGATGAAAACCTTGCCTAATCTTTAATACGATTAAATTCATCACCCACATGGAACACGACCCAATGAATAAAGCATGTTTACATTTACAATAATCGTGAATAATTAATAGTTACAATTTGACTTGTAAAACATGTATTATGAATAATGTATAATCACCTCAGCGTGTAACGAGTTTAACATATTTGCTTGTACGAGTAGTTATGTGGAAAGCTAGAAATATTGACTTTAATTTAGTTTAAATGTAGGTACTTAGTTCATGATGGTTATGTACTGTGGTGAATTTTGATCACTAACTGATCCGACAGACGTTGTTCTGTTCGGCAAAATTCCAATAAAAATCAGTGGGCAGCATTGGCATCGGTTATGACTCACGAGTTGTCAGGCGGTGAGTTCGAACCTAGATAGGCACTTTAGTGTGTATATTTTCATCACCACTGCTCTCAATATGCTGATGGAAACCGCCATGTCTTAGAACCAAAAATTCAAAGACATGTGACATCCACTAACACGGGCCGCGCGCCCACTTTCTCTCATAGTAAGGTGCCTGTGCACCAGTAGTGGGAATATTATAGGCCGCTTATGCATACAAATGCCCTATAATATTTTTTTCCTTTGAACATTTTCCGGGAAACTTCTTTGGAATCGGAATGATAATTATTTAGAGACGAATTTAAAACTACAGATCAGCGGCGCGGGCTAGCTCGAGCAAAAGTCGGGGCGGCCATGGATTAGGATGCCGCGACGGGCCTCGGTGGCGAGAACGGCAGGACGGCAGTCTGTGACGACGGTATGTCTTAACAGTCTTATTAATAAACGTCGACTAGAACAAGAATAACTTTACTCCAAATTTAAAGTTTGAAGTAATTAAATTTAGTATTAATAAATGGGAAGTAAGGAGAGAGTAAGCGAATCCGAGCTTACTCTCGGAATAAAAGTTAATCATTGGCACAACATAGTTTAGCGACTGATTAAGCATAGAGTAACGGTGTATTTTGACATTTCACAAAATTCCTAACCTATTTTGTATTTCTAACCATTGGTCGTTTACTCGTTTGTGCTTCTTTCACGCGTGTTTATTGTGTTTAGAAAATGGAAAGAGATTATTTTATTGATGATTTGAGGGTGTTAGATGAAGTAAATGAGATTGAAAATCAGACGGCATTAGTGAGACGTGTCAAATTGTATAAAATACGGAAAAATCCACTAGAGGAACTTCAAGAAACCGAGTTTAAATCTAAGTATCGGTTTTCTCGATCCACTGCTGTGTTTATAATTGACATGGTGAAAAATGATTTAGCTGGTGATGCAAGAGGTGGCTTTATACCACCCCATCTGAAAGTTCTAACAGCAATAAGAACATGGGCCCGTGGAGAGGTGAGATCAGATCAATATAAATTACTTTATCAAAGCTGTGCCTGTTAAGGTACCTACTTGTGTTCAATTTGTAACGCAATTTTTTTATGTCAACAGATTCAAGATGATGCAGGAGATCTTAGTGGAATGAGTCAGCCAACAATATCACTTGTATGTAAACAAGTTGCCTTAGCAATATTGGCAAAAAGGACACAATGGATCAGAATGCCACAAACTGATGCAGAACAGAATAATGTCATTGTTGGATTTTATTCATTGTGTGGGTTCCGGCAAGTGATTGGTGCTATTGATTGCACACATATTCGGATCCCAAAAGTTGGTGGAGAAGTTGGACAATATTATATCAACAGGAAAGGATACAGTTCAATAAATGTACAAGTAAGTTTTTAGTACCTAGGTAGCCTATGCTTGTACACAGTACAAGTAATTAAATCTAATAAACACCCTGTTAGTCATATTTAAAAAAAAATGTACATTGTTTTAGGTTGTATCAAACGCTAACTTGGAGATTATGGATATTGTGGCTCACTGGCGAGGAAGTACACACGATTCAAGAATATTTAATGAGTGTCGCTTAAAACAAAGACTTGAACAATCAGAATTTAAAGGCAGGCTTTTAGGAGATTCGGGATATGCTTGCACTCCATATTTGTTTACCCCTGTCCTTCATCCTACTACAGAAAAAGAAGAAATATATAACCGGGCACATATAAGGACCCGCAATGTAGTAGAAAGATGCTTTGGCTTGTGGAAGCAAAGGTTCCGTTGTTTACTGAGAGGGTTTACTACCAAATTAGAAAATACGAAACTGTATATTGTTGCATTGGCAGTACTGCACAATATTGCAATGCACAGACAAGATTTCATTGAGGGTGAAGAGGATTATGACATTGTCCCAGTAACACAAGCAATAAACAACTCGCTCAGGGGTAGTTCTGCACGGGCAGCATTTATTAATGAAAATTTTTAAAGAGATATTATTCATACATGCATTTGTATGTACTAAATATCAACGAAATAAAAGATTTGAGTATAGAGTTAACTTGATATTATTTTATTTTATAAAGAATTACATTGTTTTTTTAATTCTAAAATTTCCCTTTCTAATATTGCAGACTTTAATTTTTCCTTTTGTATTTTCATTGTTTCCCTGTGTATTTCCATTTTGATTGCATGTTCTTCTTCAATCATTTCCATCCGTCTCATATGCTCCTCATCCTTTAACATTCTGCTATGACGTATCATGCTATTTACATAGTCCTCATGGTTCTGTAAATAACAAATAGCAAAATTTTAAATTATTGAATATTTGCATAATAGCAGCAGTAGATACAAATAAATATTACCTTTTTGGAGTTTGTACTACTATTCATGATATTATTTAAATTTATTTTTCGTTTGGCAACCTGAAAAAATTGAGAATTACATTCATTTGAAAGTAACCATTTTTGTCACATTGCTGATATTGATCCCATATTAAAAGAGGTTCAGAATAATGTCCTGTATACAGAAAAATTAAATATAATCTGTCAAAATATTTACACACTAATTTTATCACAAACATAATTATGCATACATATGTATTTTAAATAGGTACCTTTTTTGCTGGAGTTATGCCCCTGTTTTTCATTGGAGTTTCTTTCGCTTTATCTTCAGAGATCTGTGTGTTATTTATCTTTACTGGAACTGAATCTAATTTTATTTCTATTGGAGTGACACAATTGGTTAGTATTAGTTTTGGTTTTTCTTGAGAGATCTGTAAAATAAAATTATACATTAAATACACTATAGATTTTACAGACACACCACATACAAAGAAGATTACTGTTTTTATTTAGCTCACCCCCACAGGAGTTAATATCTGACAAGATTCTTGATCATGAACATCTTCTATGGTTTCTACATATGCAATATTCTGAAAGAGTAAAAATATGTTAACTTAATATTTTATAATTTCCAGAAAGTTATTATTGTTTTGTGTTTATACACAAAAAATCGCATGGGTACTGACGTGAGTGTTATTATAATTTGTGTCATTATTAGTTGGAAACTCAAGATTTCCAACTATGACTCCGTCCGAGTCATATAAATTATCATCCCTTAACAGCTCCGCAGGATTTAATAAATCTTTAATCTCAATTATGGTGTCATTTGGAGTTGGTGGTCTTGTTCCACCACCTGTTTTATTTGTTTCCTTTTTGAAGGCGTTATATGTTTTTCGGGCATTTACTTTCATGGTTTTCCATTGAATTTTTAACTGGGAAAGTTCACGAGGTCGGCCATTTAGCTGATTGAACCTAAAACATAAGATAAATAATGGGTTATTTTTTATTTAAAATTTTATCAGTGGCTAATAAATTACACAATCTTTTTAAATGTGTCTCAAGATATGTAATTGTACAGACGTCAGCATATCAACTTACCTCAATCTGTCAAATTTCTTTAATAGATTTTCAACCTTATATCACAATGGTGGAAGGTTAATTTTCGATTCGTAACATTTGACAGATTGGGGTGGCTTGACCTGCTGGCGTCTGTACACATGTGGCTCTGATATACCTATGGATTACTAACCTAACAATAAAACTAGATTAATCCTTTTTTCGACATGACATAAATATAAACAAACACTATCTAACTTACTGTACTTAAAGAAGAAGACTTACTTATAGTGAAATTGCTCCCATGCTTTAGTTTTAATCTTGTTTGTGTTTGTGTCCAGCGATTTTTTCTCAATAATTTGAGCATATTCTTTAAAAACTGAACGAAATAATTGCTGAAACAGTAAAATACAACATTAAATCAATAACAACCACGGTAGCTAATAATCTTCATCCCAGTTTATGGAGCGAATGCGTTTTTGGCTCATTTTTAATTTAGAACAGTAATAAAGATTAATATGTGACTACTTTTATATTTTTATCCACCAGAAATCCAAAATCGCGCACAAACTTACAGAACAAGTAATTTCAAGTAAACAGCGACTTGTCAGTTGTCACGTTGACAGTTTCTGTCATTTTATTTGTCATTTCGTTCTTATTTCATTCAAAAGCTCACTCTTTTTACTTTTAAATTAATTATGTTGCCAGAACATTCGTAATAATCCCGGTGTAAGGAATGTATTGTTAAACCGAAGCTACTCTATGTTTATTAATAACGTTATAATTACAAAGTTAATACTTTGTTACTATCGGATTAACAAATCTAAGGGTAATGTCGGATTACCTTTAGAGAAGGCGATTTTTATTAATAAGACCGTAAGAGTCCTAGTGAGCTTTACTACTCTCCTTGAGAAAGGTTGTAGCGTCATCGGGAATGGACAGGATATGCCTCGGTCGGCGAATCCTGCTAATAATTCGGGAGGAAGTATAGCGGCTGGCTACCGCGATCAAGGAATTGGGGTGCTTCACAGCAGAGTCGAAGAAACGCTTGGAAAGGCGTTTCATGAACTTTTGTATGGTGGGCATTATGAGATCTAGATGGAACATCCCTCCATTTTGCCTGCTTTCCTTTTATACCAGAATCTGTTACCAAATACCTATTTAGTATTTATCCAAGCACCTACCCAAAAGCAAACTACATAACAAGGTTAAATAAAAACTTTCAAATCCGTCCGTACGAAATAATATATTAAATTTAAAACTTGGGCGCTAATTTGTAACTAAGTTACTGGACCCATAATTTTGTTTACGGATTTCAAAACCTACCTCCAATTTAGTTATTTAGTTGTTAAATGTGTAAATAGAATGAGCTAAAGTGGATGAGACTTATCCGTCCTTGATAGTAGAAGGAGACACAGTGACAAAGTAGGTTTTTAGCCGACTACACGGCAAGATCATGTTTTTTTTTGTATTTACCTTTGTTCATAGTTTTTATTTTTTGCTTGAGTAAAATTTTTGTATTTCATTGTATTTGTTGGTATATTTGTATTTAATTGTATTTGTTGGTATATTTGTATTTAATTGTATTTGTTGGTATATTTGTATTTAATTGTATTTGTCGGTATATTTGTATTTAATTGTATTTGTTGTTATATTTGTTGGTATATTGGCTAGCTGACATAATGGGCAAATGATTTAATTTAATGTTCTGTGTTTCATAATGTTAATAATTTTGCATAGGTGTATAGAAACAAGTTTATCTAATAAAACAGAAAGCTGTGCTGCAGGGGAGTTTGTCGTGTCACTTCTTGCCAGCTAAAGCACTAAGAAGTGGTGAAGGGCTGGCGTTTTAGGGGACTGTTTTATATATTTTTGGCATTTGTAAAGTGCTGACTATCCGCCTAAATTGAAATAAATGACTTTTGATTTTCGCAGGCTATGAAGGTATGTATGTTAAGTTCATCTTTTTCCTTACAATTCTGAAACGTCTTGTCTCGTCGTATTTTGACCAACGAGATATCATTAAAAGCGTAATGTTGTTCTGCGGGTTATATTGTGTTATATGTAGTATGTAATTTGTGCGTTTTTGTCTAAATTACATGTGACTTGGGTTATACGAAATCCGACGTTCTTTTGAAACCATGTCTTGTTTATACCTACTTTTTTTAATTAGCGTTTTTGTCGTGAACTTCGAATTCTAAGAAGATTTTTCACGATTTATAATGGATGTCGAGGACAGCACCCTGCCCTCCACAACTCAGTAAAACATAAATACTTAAACAAAGCACAGTAGCTTTGTAAGATAATTAAGTATATTAAACGTCTCGATGATTATCTATCGGTGCATAACTATTCATCATATAATCCTCACAAAGTTTATTATTATAAGTTATGACCCCACTAGCCATTGAAGACCATAGCAATATCTTACCTTTAATAACAGTAAATGTAACTTAGTAACTGAAAGTATCGTCATAATTATGCTCACTTCAAAGCTTCTCCATCTCAATGCGTTATTGGTAGTATGGCGAGCGACGTGCTTTATCTACTGTGGACGGATTAAACGGTTTGATACTTTGTCTAGAATTTATTGCAGTTAAACGCACGGACGTAAAAAAATAATAATAATAATACAAAATAAAAATAACAAAATAAAATATATCATAATGAAAAAATATAAATATGTCATGCATATTTAATATGTTAAAATATTATTGTTAAAATTTAAACTACATTACGCTTTTAGGCACTCGCAATTGGCACTTGGCCTATGAGTTCCGGGCCAGCATCGAAGACGGACGTGTTATGAGTGGTCAGCAATAGGGTAGGGTACATTGGTGACCACCACTTCATGTAAGTTTTATGTTACTATAATATTCTTAATATTAAGCACTTATAACATTGTAAAACATTTTTAAAATAGTAGCGATGGAGTTTCTAGCCCGTTCTAATCCATACGCGATTATCTTTTGGAATGGGCAACTAGAGTCAATTCTATTTAAAGGTTTACCTATTTGAAATAAATGAGGTGTGTGGTGTACCTTTAAATGATACAATGTGTTACGTGTTATTTTCCTTATCCTGTAATACCTATAAGTCAGTTTACAGTTTGAAATTATCGAGTAATGACGATTAGATGCATTTGGGTACCCAGCCATAAGTTTCTACTTTGAGGTTAAATATATTAGGTATTCTATAAGTTGTTTTATAGCAAGGGTACCCTATTTTATAACAAATCAAAACTACATAGGAATCCTCATACCTAAATACATACTTTTGCAGAACTACCGTAGTAAAAATAAAATTAAACGACAATATACAAAAGTATCAAAACTGCATGAGAACACATCTGTACAACGAACTCCTATTGTTAACCGCACGGCAAAGATCAACTAACTGTTGCATTCAGATGAGACAGTACCTTGTAGTTTATGTTTTTGTCGTGTTGGTACCGCGCGTTCTAAGAATTCAAAGCTTGAAATGTGAATGACTCATGTATTCACACGAGCACACAGTTAGCTCAAGAGATTTTTTTGTATCTCTTATAATTAAACAGTTGTATCTCACGTTAGAAATATATTGTTGAAATCCAGTTCTGCGCAATTCAAAGTCGCAGTATTCGTTGTATTAGCCGATAAATTAACGATGTATCTGAATACATAAATAAAAATTAAAGTGACTGGTTGTAATTTAAAAAATAACAGCGTTTTACTTTGTGCTAAGGAAAGAAAATAGTACGGTTCTTAAAACAATTATTTTTTGTCTGTTTATTTGTTTCAGGTAAACTCCAAAACGGCTGGCTCCATTTTGACGGGACTTCCACTGGCAGATAGTTGATGTTACAGGCTAATTTTTGTCTCGTTTCCTTGGGATAATTCACGACATCCACGTGGCTCAAGCCGCGGGAAATAGCTAGTCTGACGAATAAAACCTAAAAAACACCTAAACATAATCAAATTAGTAAAAATTCTACAACCCCTGCAGTTGAACTCTTTATTACCACCAACTGCAGTAAAACGAAATTCCATTATTTCGAGTTCAAAACGATGTCATGACCTGGAACACCCAGTCGCATCTAAGCCTTACTCTTTGTCCCAGCTACATCCCTTTTCGATACAACGTTTATATTAAAACTCGATGCGTCCAGGAAATTGCTATCATACTTGATCTCAAACTGTCACTGCTATGTGGTCGCGACGCGTGGCGAGCGGAGCGGGAGGGATTATTTTAAAAGTGGGGGACAAATTAGAGTGTAAATGGGTTGGCTGAGTTCATGTTTGTGGATTCAGTTGGGGTCGAGAATCGCAGATTTTAGGGCGAATCTTCTACTTTTTAAAACTGCTAGAGGGCACATGTGCTATTGCATTGTTATGTGCTTGTTTTTCTCAAACACACGTAAAACCATCTAACGTATCATAATCATCTCTGTTATGTTTCGACTATCATGTAAATTGAACTACAGCATTGCTGTTTTGTCGTAGAAGATTAAGGGACTTACTGGAGAATAGGCAGCAGTGTTCTCAATGCTTTTTATCAGGATACTGCGATCACCAAACCGTCAAGCGTGGCGATTATGGCAAACCCACCTAGTGATGCGGTGTGTAAATAGCCGACAGAACGCGGGGAGCTCAATTATGAAAAGTTATGGTTTGATAGTAATTATATGATTCCTATGAAACCCACCCTGTGAGCTGAAGAATAATAAATGGTTTCGACGTCAGCACTGAAAACTATTGGCCCAGTAATCTGCAGACCAGCTCCAGGACGCTTCGCCAGCTACTATCAGCAGCTCACAACGTGAAGCACTTTCACGAAACAGATTGTCAGATCACTGTTGGGTATTTATAACGAGTCTCTTTAAACTTTAGCTGTCCATCACGGTGAAAAACCAACTTTTCCTCAAAATTACAGGAAAAAGCACTGGCGGAGCGGTTTCGTAAAAGAAGACTGACTGGCGGGGTTCTCATTAGTCAGCGCTCGGGGAGCGGTGGCCAAACTATGGCGCTAGTGTTGCCAGGTTCAGCGAATCGAAAGGCGCGCGAACCAGATAGCCACAGATACTAACAAATAGAAACCATTTGAAACGAATTAATTATTGCTAACGAAATGACCTAATACTTAGGTATAACAAAAATAAGTATTAATAAGTCAATTTGGGTCACTTAAGGTGCCCAACCACCATCATTTGTGGAACATCGCGACCAAAGCGTCTTTCAGCTGAAATGATTGCTGTTTTGAGGCAAAAAAAAAAACAAAACTTTTCTATAAAACTCTTTTAATAAAACTTCTGATGATTTTATCAAATGCTATATGCTAGTTACATTTTACTTCACGTCTTATCATCCTTCTAAGAAATGTGCAATATCTAAATATGATATTCATTCATGGTCACAATCATTATCTTAAGTTAGATCATTCAATTGTTTTTATAAAAAATTGATCACTCCGCCTCCGCTCAACAACATCGCCGCACCCCAAAAGCTTTGTAACGCATTTCAACCCACACACAACTGGAATTGAATTGCAACCGTACAAGTCAACACAGAAGATTGCTTTTCGCAAAACCCACAAGTATCAATAGGGATGTTCATAAAATAGAAAACGTAAGCTCGTCCACGGATCAGAAACTGTTTAGCATTGTGTTGCATTGTGAAGTGCGAGAGGTACCTCAGTTGCCATAACAACAGCAACTCGTTGCTATTGGCAATCGCTATAGACTTTGACAACTTTGAAAGTTTGAAGTCGATTGGTTATTGTTGGGCTTGTTACATTTCAGGCATAACTTTGGAAAATGTGTGTGAAGTGATAGTTTTTTATTTATAGATATTGCTTGTTATTTTACTCACTTGTGTCAGAACTAGATAGTTATGGCTAGGATTTAGGCTTCGAGATCGGATTATGCTTAACATGGACCATAGGTCAATATTCATTCTTGCAATCATTTCTTCATTAATTCATTACCGGGTACACGACACTACCGGTATGAACACACAAATAAATATTTTCATTAAAAAAAATATATATTGTTTAATTAATATTTAAAACTGAATAATTTAAAGGCAGTGAATATGTAACATTAATATCAAGTACTAGCTGTGCCCGCAGCTTCGCCCGCGTGGGTTTTAGAAATTATCCCAATAACGTGCTACACAGACCAAAAACTAGGCTATTTTACTCCTTATAACATCAATTATCTGCCAGTTAAAGTTCCGTCAAAATCAGTCCAGAGGCTTTGGAGTTTAGCCAGGAAAAACAGACAGATAAACATTTTGAAAACTGTTTTTTTACTATAGGTACCATAGAGTTTATTGTGCATTTAATTAAAATTAGTAATTTTGACGTTAAAAACAGGCACTTCAGTTTTATTTCTTTGTATAGATTTAGATTTTTGAGAAATACCTGTGCCAAAATCTGCCTCGTCTTTTTTCAAATATGTTGGGTTTGGCTTCCAGTCTAACCTGTTGCAGCTGAGTATCAATATTTTAGATGGTATGTAAAGTTGGTCACCCATCCATGGACTAACCGCGGTTAGCGTAGCTTAACCGACCCGTGCGACAGTGGTTTACTAACTATAAACACCCGAATAAGATTTCCATGTTCCAATCAGCCTTTAATATACCCACTGCTGGGACACAGGCCTCCTCTCGGTGAGAGGGAGTGGGCCGTAATCTACCACGCGGGCCTAGTGCAGGTTGGTAGATTTTATATGTCTTCGAATGTTTGTTACTAGGATTATGCCGGTTTCCTTACGATGTTTTCCTTCACCGTTTTGAGAGCAGTGGTGATAAAATTATATATAATATAATATTTTAGGACAACCAACACAACGTTATCTGATCCCAAACTAGGCAGAGCTTGTACTATGGCAACCAGACAACTGATAAACATACTTATATATTTATTTCTAAATACATACATATTATAGATAAATTACACCCAGACACAGAACAAATGATTGTGCTTATCACACAAAGATTTGTCCTGGGCGGGAATCGAACCCACTACCTTAGTCTTAGCAGTCAGGGTCACTAACCACTAGACTAACAGGCCAGTCGAATTATTTATAGAAAGTAAAGCGTTTGTCTGGGTTCTAACTACAACTCGTAAGCCGGGGCTGATACCAATGGCCACGACGGCTCCTACATCTATACACGTATCTTTATTAAAATCAGCTTTGTTCGTTACGCAAGTAAGTAGGCTACTATAGTCTGTGCTAGATGTTAAAAAAATAAAAGTCGTTGACACCCGCCTTCCAATGTATTCAAATATTTCAAAACGATACGAAAGAAATGTAAAGAAAGTGTCGGTAGCACGGTTAAAACTGTAATTTAAATACATTGGTAGGCAGGTGTCAACGACTTTTATTTTTTTCACATCTGGCATAGACTTAAGGCACACTCTGGAGAAGACAATAACTCGTTCCCAACAGTACTTAATGCAAAAAGTGATATCCCAGGAGTTATTAACGTGCGTATTAATATGTGAAACTTTATTAATATTCCTGTCAAACTCTTTTAACTAAGTCGCATCTAATTCCTGATAATCATTGTTCTAAGTCTGCTCTTACATTAATGAGAGTTTAGTTTTAAAAGTTGGCTTACGAGATATTGCAATGCAGAATGCTGGCGGACTTTTAAAAACACCTATATATTACCAATTCAATAAGGTGGCAATACTTTACCCACGTGTTGGGTATCGATATTGAAAAGTAATGGAAAAAGAAAAAAACTGAAAACAAAAAAAAACGGGTGAAATAATAACGTAAACAATAAAAATACGAGTTTCAATATAATCTGTCCAATCTCTTATTAGTTATTATTTATATTTCTTTCGTGATTTTTTAACTGACGTGATTTAAAAATTTCGAAAGAAATACTGTTAATGATCATAAAATTCAAAGAAATTGACAAGTTGGAAAAACAAATGTTTCATTTTTGTTTTGTTTAGATTTTCTAAGGTATAAATACTAGGTATGATAAGGCAACGGTGCTGTATAAAAGAAGATGCAGTGACAAAAAAAAAAGGAATACAGTATGCTTAGATGTTTTGGTCATGTTGAGAGAAAGAATGAAAGGCGGCTAAGAAAAGAATTTACAAGGCAGATATTAGTGGAAGCCACACAAGCGCACGAAGCCACTGCCGTACGAGGAAATATCATCAGGTAAGATCAGGTGCGTAGTACTCCCAACCGGCGTGCCAGAAGGCAAATTCTCGTGATTAAAAACGACAAAATGTAGTCGCATCGTCATCTCGATGACAAACAAATGTCAAAAACTTGTAAGAAATGTATGGTAACTCGAGGTATTTTTGACAGATTGAAACTGAAATCAGACTTTGAACTTTTTTCCAATAACGAAAATTGCCTCTCTGATGTACCTACGATTGTAAACGAGGCAATAAGTGCATTGAAGGAAATCAGCAGCTAGCACTCTGTAGTTTTCTACTCCCATTGGAAGACGGCATGAGTTAGTTTTGTGTGTATGTATACTAGATGAGAACATAAGTGTATGGGTAACATTTTTTTCGCGTTTCCTGGGTTTGGTCCTCAGTAAAACTTGCTTATAATGGTGAATACAATGAGCCCTTAGAGGTTTTCAAATACTTTTTCTAACCCTTTTATATCATTAAAAATTTAGATTGTTATGTAAATACCATAAATACACCTGACCTTAATACCTTTAATTTCAATTTTCCTTGTTAAACATAAACACGTGAGGGGAGAACTGTGACCTTTACTTGAGAAAGTGAAAAGCCACGTGCCACTTAAAGGGAAAGTACCAGGGCAGCCTACGAGGTTCAACATTTCTTAAGATTTTGGTAATTTTGAAGTCAGAGTCAAGTTCTATGCTGAACACAATATGAATCGCGACCGTAACAAGTATATTTTACAATTTCATAAAAATATATATTCAAAATTATCATTCAATAGAACTATATGTGACAGTGACAATTTAAATAGCAGGCTCATTGCTCATAGAACAGATGGCCGATGGGGCAGAAACGTTCTGTAGTGGCGATCACGTACCGAACGACAAAGAGTTGGAAGGCCTCCCACAAGGTAGCCCGATGATCTTGTGAAGGCAAGGAATCTGCTGGATATAGGAAGCATAGGACAAGTCAAGACAAGTGGCAGAGCTTGCAGGAAGGTCATGTCCAGCAATGGACAACTTTCGGTTAAAATGAGGAGGAGTATATGAACTTACAGACTTGTATTGATGATTTTACTGATTGTGTGTCTATTAATATATGCTTGTTACTGTCGCGAATCATATTTTAATCCACACAGAACCTGAAACAGATCTGCATATTACAAACTAGCACTTCGCCCGCGACTTCGTCCACGTGTCTCACATGAACTGTGCATTTTTTTGGAATAAAATATAGCTTACGTTCCTTGGTAATAATGTAGCTTTCTATACGTGAAAGATTTTTTAAAATCGCGTTTGTAGTTTTCGAGTTTATCCATTACAAACTTACATACCAAAAATGAAATATTTCTTCTTTATAATATTAGTTTAGGAAAAAACGCAAGGATATCCAAATTTTGCGGGTTTCCTTGTCGTATCCCCCTTAATAGACACATTATTCCCCCATATTCTGAGAAATTACCATAAAATTGACATCGCCATATTAACATTTTCCTCGAACATAGATCGTTGTAACTTATGATCTGATGTAGCGAAGTATATTGATAATAACAACAGTCACATATGTGACACAAAGGGAGTTCATATAAGGTGGCTTTTGCTTTCTAGGACTGAGATTGTGGCTCATAACCAGATGTCGGAATTAGGTAAAGTTATTTATGTGCTTGCATCGAAATGTTGATATTAATATGGATCTTCCCGGGATTTCTAATAGACAATCCCGTGTGACCAATAATATTACAAATAAATAGTAATAAAAACCTCAGAGACAGATAAGACAAATAAAACAAAGATATTCAATACAATATTAGACATACAATTTTTATTAGTATAAAATTCACAATACAAATGATTAATTGTCATACTTATACTTTTTTTATAAAAAGATTACGGGATTTTTCTGTTCTTCAAAATAAATCGCGGGGTTTGGGGCATATGCACTTTATTCTTTCATTAGAAAGAATAAAGTGGATATGCCCCAAACCCCGGGATTTATTTTATAGAGTTATTTATGTAAATAACTCTACCTAATTCAAACCTCTGCTCACAACGATTTAAATTTAGACTTATTAGCAAGACAATTTTTTTGAATTTTTGGTAGTGTGAGGAACAGGGTGAAAAGTTCATTCAACCTCTATAGAAAGGGGCAGATCCTACGACTAGACGGGTGTTATGTCTGGTGTTCAACTGCCCGGGACGTTGTGTATATTCTAGTTGTGCTGTAAACTCTGGTAGCGCGATGCAGGGTTTTGCTTGACGTCACTGTGATGCGTATCGTATGTGGCGGTGAAATAGCCGCTACAGTTCCTGTCGGTATTTTGATGAGTCAATTCTTATTACATAAAAATGCAGTTTTATTTAGATCAGATTTATACCACCAAGCCAGTTTTTTAAATTAAGAACGCAATATATATAGAAATGTAGTTCTTTTTACAAAGTCGGCAAATTAGCAACAGACTAACTGTTGCTAATTTGTCATTTTATAAAAAGAACTTTACTGAAATCGAAATAAAGTAAGACATGCAAAATTTTCCTCAGAGCGTTAGGCTAGAGCTAAACTTAGATCGTGTTGTGTTTTGTAAAATACGGATTAAGGTGTTAAGAAAAACATCAAGGTATGTGATCCCCACTGGTAATCATAATAACGTTCTAGATCGAGATCAGAAATAAAGATCACAAGGAAAATCTAAATGATCAATACATACCTACATAAAAAAATACAAGTACATGTACAGACGCCACCAGGTCAAGCTACCCGAAACTGTCAATTTTTCCCAATGAACCTTGAACCTAATGTTCTAGAAATAAAGTCGAAAATCTATCAAAGAAATCTGACAGATTGTAGTAGCTTGATGTGTTGGCGTCTGTACATGTGGTGCTGGACGTAAAGAACAGAACCATCCTATTTCTTTCTGTGGGTGTCGTAAAATTTTCTAGTAAGTCCTTTAGTCGCCACTAAAGGACTTACTAGAAAATGGGCAGCAGCGTTTTCTATGCATTTTACCACCATACTGCGATCATCAACCCGACTGGCAAGCTTAGCGATTATGGCAAAGCCCCCAAACTGGCGGAGGCCTTTGTCCAGCCGTGGACAAGTCGTAAGAGGCTGAAATGATGATAATGACATAAACGTATTAAATTGGCTGTTTGTAATGTCAAAATAACAGCATTTTACTAAATGCAAATGAAAATATACAAATATACGGTACATAACACAAAAAAAAACAACAAAGTTTTGTCTGTCCGTTAGTTTCGGCTGATCTCCGAAACGATTGGACCGATATTGATGGCACTTTCACTGGCAGATACTCAATTTCATAAGGAACGTTACCCAAGGTATAGTAAGATTTCATAAGGAAGGTATATAGGTTACTTAATTTTCTACGACAGTAGCACATTACCGTGGGATTATATTTCAGACATCAAGACCAAAGCCGCGGGCACATCTAGTTGAAAATAAATCAGTAAATTGCTACTGGATATCAAAATATTTCCAATAATTTCCGTCTCTACTCAATTTCAGCTCCACGAGTAAAACTGATGTAAAAGTTAAATAAGTTTTGTTCGCCTCTGATTTGGTGCGCACTGCTATCGCTCAAACAAAATCTTCCAATCTTGAATATACGTATTTCTTCGTCACAAACAAGATGAAGACTAAACCGATCGTCATAGGAGATAAAGGGGAAAATTTTCGAAAATTCCAACTGTATTTGCAAGTATTTTATATAAATCAGGCTTTATTGGCATCGAGAGGGCCGTATCATTTTAGTAGATATCTATTCAGGGGCTATGCTAACCGTACGTGGTTGGAATACCAACTATGTCTATGCCAACGATATGTTGCAGTCTTGAAACTGCAGAGTTGAATCCTAACATCCTTAGCTCTGAAGACTTAAGGCTGAATTTCGAAGAGGATTTTGCAGTAGCAAGTGATGATGGTGAGGGTAGATTTGCACAATGTACCCAACACTATCTGTCAAACCATGAAATAAAGTGAGAATAAATTGAGATATTTTTACGATTGTTAAATTCTGAATGCTCCTTAATTCGGTTCAGATGTATGGAGATTTGTGAATGTAATATTTGATTTTACATTAGAATGTGATATTAAAATTTATGGTTTCAATCCAGCCAAATGATAAATCAATATTACGTAGCGCTGTTAAGAACATAAAGATAGTAATGTTTTTGAGAAGATTTATTTGATGTCAGCATACTCATTTAAGATTTATTGAGAGTTTAAAGTTTGATAGCTTGATAAGAGTGATCTAGTATATATAAATAAGTACATTATTTTTTGAGTAAACAAAGAATCATTCCGAATCAGCTCGTCCCTTGCTACCCTCTAGCAGCGATGCCCTAAGCCGAGGGGTACGGATACCCCACAGGTAGTGCCGTTACCGAGTAATCACTACAGTTTTAAGTTTTTAAGCCCCAGCTGTAGGTCCTAATGTGTTAAAGTCAGACATGCAAGTCCGGATAAGCAGCCGACACCTCATAGGTTGACCTGCAAGAAGTCATTTAAAAAAAAAAAGAAACAAATAATTTGTTTAAAGCCCTGATACAGTAAACATTTTTGACTGATAAATATTGTAACCACGGCGATATATATTTTTTTTTCTTTAATAGTGGGAAGTTAAAAAACGTAACATTATTTTGAACATAAAAATTCTATTGCTCATTCCAATAAACGAAAACAATATACACGACGATAACTGTTGGAATCCGTCCATGTAACAATGTATGAATTTGCAGCGACACTGTAAAACTGGAGTATCAGCTAAACGGAAAACTGTTGTAAACTTTTCAGCTCAACACTTATTGAGACGTGTGAACGTGTTTCGGAAAATGGTACTGGGAATTGGAGTTATTATAGTTATTGATAACATAGGTATTATTTGCTTGTTTGTTTTACTAGGTAAGTATTTCATTATCGTTCTTGCCTTTTCCCAACTATGTTGGGGTCGGCTCAAAGTTTAACTGGATATAGCCGTATGCCAGTATTTTACATGGAGCGACTCCGTAACTGACGTCCACAACCCAGTTACTGGGTAATACGTTACCCCTTGATAAGATGAATTGTGAATATTTTTGGATTTCCGATCACCCGTAACAACTGCCACAGATCCTCCATCTACATCCGAGATCAACAGCTTAACGTGCTTTCCAAGGTACGGTTGGATTTTGGTGTGTATAGATGATCAATTGATCACTCATCCACGAATCAACTGCGGCAAGCCTAGCTTAATCTGACCGTGGCCCTGTCATAGGCAACTGAAGGAACACGGGTGGGTTTTAGTCAGTAAAAGTCTGACACGCCCTTCCGCTTCACCTAGATGTGTGGGTGAAAAATCATCAAATGACGTATCCCGCGATACGTCATTTGATGATTTTTCACCCACACAAAAAACCTGATCGATCAACTCATCATCATCATTTCAGCCGTAATACGTCCACAACTGGACATGACCTCCCCCAATTTGGGGGGCTTTGCCATAATCGCCACGCTTGGCAGGTGGATTGGCGATCGCAGTATGGTGGTAAAATGCATAGAGAACGCTGCTGCCCATTCTCTAGTAAGTCACGTAGTCGCCTCTTACGACACCCACAGGAAGAAATGGGGTGATGCTATTCTTTACGTCCGGTACAACGGTACACGATCAACTCATGCGGCTGTTATCACTTAACCACAATCCAAGAACGGCTAATTTTGTACAAATTGATATATTTTTTGGCAGATAAACAAACCTTAAAATGAAATGGATGCCAATATACCAATATGAAATCCATAGCAGATAAAAAAACCGTAAAATGGAATGGATGCCATAACAATATGAGATTTATTCCATTCACGTCTCACATTCCATTCAGTAAAAAGTTTAGAAAACGATTCTAGTATTTAGTTGACACACTCAAAATAATTTACTGCCCAGTTGTTATATATGTATCTTTAGTTTTACCAAGGCGTATCGTGTTGCCAAGTTACTGGTTTGTGTAGGTTAGATTGGCAGTCAAACCATGCTCTTCAGGAATTGCCGTCCCATCGGACTATGGGAGTGAAGGAAGTGCCCCTGTGTCTGCGCACACACTTGAACACTATAATATCTTCCGCGCCGATGGCTAGTCTTCGTTGAGATTGGCTGCCGTGACCGAAATACGGTATATGGACTATGTAACAAAAAAGTGTAAATTTATTCCAGCTAATCTCCGAAACGGCTGAACCGATTTTGACGAGACTTTCAATGGCAGATAGCCGATGTTATAAATAGAGGCTACTTCTGTGTCCCTGTTGCGCGTTCCTCACAACTTCTGATAACAACGCGAGCGAAGCCGCGGGCACAGCTAAAACTGCTGTTACAAAAATCATAACTAGCACCTGATCCCACGTCCCATAATAACATTAAACACCACGACAGTCTATAAACGACATGATTCCCCATCGAACATGAACACCCGACCTTTGCCCAAGTTTTAACAATTTGCACGATCCGAACATAGCAATTGTCCTTTATGACTCCGAAACCTTAATATTAGGGAAGCTATATCACTGGGGTGAGTATTAATAATATCTCTGGGAAATATTACTATAGTGTTGTCCGGAATTAGTTTGGAAATGTCTGCTGACTCAAAAGAGCACATTCATTTGTGAACTGCACTAGCCAGAGAGTTATTTGATCTTCAGTTCAGTTCAGTTTATTTATTTGTTAACATAGGAAAAAAAATACAGATCTTTTGTTGATGAAAGAGCGCTATGTTACGCCAGGAGGCGTACAAATATGGTGTGAATATCTAGATGACGATTACAAATTATCATTTACTATCATCATCATGATTTCAGCCGTAAGACGTCCACTGCTGGACTTAGGCCTCCCCCAATTTGGGGGCTGTGCCATAATCGCCACGCTTGGCAGGCGGGTTGGCGATCGCAGTATGGTGATAAAATGCATAGAGAACGCTGCTGCCCATTCTCTAGTAAGTCCCTTAGTCGCCTTTTACGACACCCACGGGAAGAAATGGGGTGGTGTTATTCTTTACATCCGGCACCACACGTTACTCCGGCACCACACGGTACCATTCACGGTGTCATTTACTATAATCATGCATTATTATTTCATCAATCATGCAAATAGAAAATAAATTGAACAATTGAGTACTCTAATTATGTCAGACCTAAATGAGGATTTATTAACACGTCAAAGTTCGTACAAATGTCAAAGTAATTTTAAATATGTCAAAAGTTTAGTATGTTAAAATAATTAAAATGTCAAAATAATTAATATGTCAAAATAAAAAAAAGTAAAAAAAAGGTAAATAAAGAAAAAATAGGTAAAAGGAAAAGAAAAGGTAAATGAAGAATTTTTCGACAATGTTGTAGGCCGTACAGTATACTTCACCGGAAATATCTGTCGTTCGATTTGGTAAATGATTGAATGTCTCCATAGGCAAAATGAGAGCCTTAAGGAAAACCAGGAAGACCAATATTCAATCAACTTATATTTTTCGGCCTTCTTACTTGGAATGCTTGGTTTATTTTTAGTACATCAAACATACATGATACTGTCATATATTATAATGAAGCCGTTGAAATTATTATTCAACTTCCTACTCTAAGTACTATTATAAATGTGAAAGTTTGGATGTTTGTTTCTATATCACGTAAAACTGACTTTACGGATTTGGATCAAATACGACATACAGACAATTTAAAACCTTGATTAATACAAATAATACTTTTTATCCCGGTAGTACGTCACGTTGCGATAATTTTAGAAATCCACCTTAGCGAAGCCAAGGGCAAGAGAATTATATCTACTGGGTGTAAGGGACAGCCCTCCACAAACTGACAGAGTGCATTCAGCTCCTTATTTTAAATCATCTTCCACCGGATTTTTTCTAAGGATTTTTTTTATTTTTTAACATTTTTTCAGCTTTTTCAGTTTTATTTCAATGTAAAATTACATTATCTGAAAGCAGCACTCCGTTTATGTAAACAATACGGCTAAAATAAAAAAGCAGCAATGGATGTTGAAATACTCTAAAGAACGACGCGTAAAATCAGCTGTTCACTTCCCCTCTAACTACAGAGTTCATCGAACTCGTCGTCGGCGATTGCACAAAGACGGCTTTCCGAATTGATGCGAGATACATTGTGTGTGAGGAAATAAAACAAATCAGGTTTATTGGATTCCCATAACGGTCCTGAAATAATTTCTTGTACTTATCTTAGTATGATATATTGAATCCACCCCATCAGTCTGCGGAGGGCCGTCCCTTACATCCTGTATAATTTTGCTTCCAACGATACCTCATTAGTCAAATCTTGATAAGTAGTGTAGAAGTCATGAGGAAACAGATTAACAAATATATAGGTACATACCCACAAACATACATACATACATAACGGTCAAATCATAACTCTCCTTTTTGTTTCATCGTATATGGGTAAAAACAGCCAGTTTGCATGTTTGGTAGTGTTACTACTCAGAGGATATCTGAGTTAACGAAGTATCAACACTTGTGGCAGCTCTTTTATTCCTCTTCAAAACTTTGGTGGGAAAATGGCCAGCAGAGAGATCTATCCCCATTAATTGGTTTGTCAAAATGCTCCGGGCAGTTGTCGATAGTCCAGTCGAAATGAAAAAACTGGCACCGTTTCCAACTCATGCAGTGCACCAGCAAAAAATAATCAAGGCCAATACGCAGCTGAAACATACTGAAAGCTTTTTACAGAACAAAAACACTCAAATAAACTACATGAACATCAATAATACCACAAATACTACCCTTCAGAATAACAATAAAGATCATCCAAATATCAAAACTGGAAGTGCATTTACAAAAATTTTACTGCACTCATTTGTTTTTGTGCCAAAAATACGCGGTACGTTCCATAGGGCATTTCAACTACGCTATGATTTCTTGGCCGTATCACAAAGTTATGTTTGCTGTTGGGAAAATTCTTGCAGTTTACGTAGACGTCGTTTTGTAGTAATTTCTTAAGACGTTGTATTCCGACTTGCTCGGTAATTGGGTCCATAAGATACCTTGTGATTTAGATCTTTCTCAGTAGCAGATAGTAAAACATATATAATCCCCAGAACAGAAGAGGAACAGTTCGACACTTCCTGCCTTAGGTTATAATTACGCACTGAGTTGTGTGGGCCAGATATTCAGTCACTCCATGTAAATTCTGAATATAGAGCAATGGTGCCCTGACTTACGAGTTCTAGGTCACGAGTTCGAACCCAGGCAGGCGTTGTATTTTGTGTAGGTAAATAATTTTATGACTCTCAAAACGGTGATGCAAAACATCGTGAGGAGACATGGCAAGTCCTAGAACCATTAATTCGAAGACATATGACATCTACAACCCACACTGGGCCCACGTGGTAGATTACGGCCCACTCCTTCTCTCCGAGAGGAGGCCTGTATCTCAGCAGTGAGGGGTTTATGATGATGTAAAATTCTAATATTCAGTTAAATGTGCTTCGTCGTTGGAAAAAGATTTGGCAGACGATGATGCAGACAATTAAGCACGTCATAAGTAATTTTGACGTTCAAAAGTGCTGACTCTCAGCCTAGTTTGAATAAATGACATTTGATTTTCATTAAACACAATTCTATTCCTTCCAAATTCAAAACACCAACCACCTATTTCTTCATCTACGTACAAAAGGTATATTTTAAGGCCAGCATCACAACTTTGTTTTCCCGTATGTGCAACGCAGCTTGGGATAAATACGGCATAGGGCAAGGAAACCGCGTTCATAACAGTAAATGGTGCGTCCACAAACGAATACATTAGCAGCTTTATGGGCCGGATACGAGGTGCTGATATTATTGTATGACTTCTATATACTTAGAAGAAGAGGAAAAAACGTAATTTTCCTGGCGATTGCAGTTGTTTTCAGAAGTTTTCGGCTTGATCGTTATGTCGTGTTTTTCTAAATTTTTGGTTTAAGCCCTTTTCCTTGAAATGAATGAAATGAAATGAATTGCACCGATCCCAGCGTGGTTTGACCAGACTCGATTAATCGAATGAACCCCAAGATATGCACTAGCCTTTGAAGCCTCATGTTTCATGGTGCTACATAGGCCATTGCATATCAAGAAGTAGACCGGGGGGCGCTGTAATGGTAGGGAAGACGTGCCCATAGGATAGGAAAGGATTACGAGCCTACCGACTATGCAGCCTTAAGTAAGCATTGGACTAGTGGAGAGAAGGGTGATATTTGTCTATAGGAGGGCATCTTTTCACGTCGTCGCCGGCATGTTGATCCAGGTCGAGCTTCACCGATGCATGTTTTGGTGGGGTTGACCGTTTGCTGGCTCTTTTCTATGTCAAGGGTTCGCTATGTTCCGTGTTGTTTTCTTGGTCGTCTTCTGCGTTTTCGCTGCTATCAGTTTCTGGTTTTTTGTAGATATCACGAGCCGCTTTCTTGATCTTATTTCTGTCTCCAGCCGTGCCCCTTCAAAACTGGAGTTCCTTTTCGAAGTATTTCATGTCCTGTTTTAGGTTGTTATTCCATGTGTAAATAGGTCATCCGACCTTCTTAGGTTTTGCCCTGTACTGCATTGCTGCTTGTAACAGGTGTGGTTCAGAGCGTCTGAAAATGTGTGCCAGGTAGCAAATCCTGTGGTTGTCCTAACGAAACGAAAATATAAATTCTAATTAGAGACCCCCTCTCCAATTAGAATTTTCATCCTTGTTTCGTTTATTCGGAGGCTTACATTATTTAGCGAGGTTTTAATTTGGTATTGGATGCATTCTAGTCCTTCTAGCTCAACAAAGGGAGAGAAATGTTGCAGTCCCAATTGATGATTTCCATTATTTCCTTTACTGTCGGTCTATTGTGCTTCGGTTATCGGTTTTGTTGGTTATGCAAAAGTACGTTCTGCCTATTTTTGTACTGATTTTAACCTTTTGGAGTATTGTCTGGCATTCTTGTACGCGATTATGCCTTTTGTAGGTTAGCGAGGGCTATTCGATGGTCCCTTGAGTAATAATTGGCTGAAGACTCGAGAGTTTCCTGGGCAGCGGCGTCTAATACCTCCGTTATGTTGTTCCATGTTATTTCGGTGTTTTCATTCGTTGGGATGATACCTATATTCGCTAGTTGTTTTTTTTATTTTTATATGCGATCTTGATATTTTATTTTGATATGTTTTCGATTGAGAGCGGTATAGTTGCATTGTTTATGATTGAAATACTTAGCATCCATTGTTGTTTCCTTCGTTTCTTTTTGTTGCTTTTGTGTTTGGTTTTTTTTTTTATCGTTTTTGTTTACAATTCTGTTTGATCCTATAGTCCCGTCTCGTCAACGTGGACGAGTTTTTCTGTTGCTTGTGGCATGATGATATAGTCCAATTGCGATTTTTGAGTGCCTTTTGACCAAATTATTCTGATGGATGATCAACCTTTTGTCGTTTCTGTTTGAAGTTTTTCTCTGTAGGCTTTATCCTTTAACAGTTCGCCTTGTAGTTGGGAAATTTATGCTGAAAGTTTTGTTTGATCCTTTGCTTTTTCTTTTGGTTAGAGTATCTTGTCGACCAATATGGACGATGAAGTTTCCGAGTATTATTAGCGTACTTTTTGTCTAATCAAGTTTAATAAGACTGTGAAGGGTCTGGTTGCTTTCGGGGAACAACTGTTGAAGTGGGAGTTGAATAAGTGCAGAGGAGTTGGCTAGTCTTTTCCCATGCCAATAGTTGACCTAGTATCCTTGTATTACTAACTGTAGCTAATTCACTTGTACTATTAACTAATTCAATTTGGGAATACGTTCTTAATAAAATTGCAAGATCCTGGTGCGTGTTACCTACCGGTTCGGAGAGATTTGGTTTAAGCCCTTTTCTTTGAATATATTTAATGTTCCAATAATAATGAGAGTTGTCAATTAAAATGCTTTTTAACCGTCTTCGCAAAAAGGAGAAGGTTGTCAAGTCGGTTGTATTGTTGTTTCGATAACACTTATCAATATCAACACATTCCTATGCATTTAGGTAAAACGCTGATATTTTTATGTATATCACAAATAGATACTTCAGTTTTATTAATTTGTAGGTATAGGTTTTATAATAAATTATTATGGTGCCACTTTTATTTACGGTTGATTTGAAGTGCAAGTTAAGGTGTACCTTGCACCTTGCAATTGAAGTATTATTGTATGATTTTTTGTGGCGAAGATACCACACCTTAAAAGTGAAAAATAAAAGTTAATTAAAAAAACAATAAACATTTCTTCTAACCACTACCTTATTTGGGTTAATTTCTATATTTGACATTGAAGATGATCCGTTTGCCAAAAATGTATTCAATTGTGGACTGCACTGAAATATTATGAAAGTGTGTTCAAAGTTAAAATTAAAGTTCTTCAACAAATTATTAGTGATCATCTAAAAAGTCAACGCCAGAGGTTGAATAAACAGAGAAAATTAAAAAAAAACAATGATCGAAATCCAAATATTTAGCTGTTCACACTAACGATATGTTTGGTTTCAAAATATATAAATCCGACTTCTGTTATAAGTGGGGTGACCATCTTTAAATTATATTTGACTATTTAACACAATTGACTTCATGAATACAATTTATTTAAAATCTAATACACTGCAATTATTAATGTGTTTATTTTAAATTAGTATAAAGTTAGCAATTTTTTTTTGTGTATTGTTTCTTGATGTATAAAAAAGTTACCATTTTTTTTTTGTGGATTGTTATCTTGCTGTTAAGTTATTTTTTTAGAAAAAAATAATATTCGGTGTAGGTACCACAACGGCGTCTTCGTCATAAATGGGTTAGGAAACTCATCTCAACTCTATACCTCAACCTTTGGGCTATTCTCACTGTATAAGATATGCATGAAGTATTGCGGCTTGTTGCCAGGATTCGCCATCCATCTGAGAATATGCATCCTAGATAGCAAGTTTGTTGGCTCTAGTTACAACGTCCAACTAACGCTTTACATTTCCAATTTATGTTAGAAACCTTTTTTTAAACTTTTAGAATAAAATTTTTAACTCACATCTTTTTGAAATGCCTGTTTAATTGTACCTATATGTGGGTACAGTTTCCTAAGATATCATAAATAAAAAATTAATCCTACTGCATTTTAAAGCAGAAAAAAAATGTCCCTGAACAATCAAATGTTTGGTAACCCCACACTAAAGTAACATCTTAGCCGTAACCACATGTTCCGTTTAGGTTTTTTTACAACTTTTTGGTGCACTTTTTGCAGAGAACTCCGAAACGAAACTCTTACACATGTCAAATACTTAATTTCTTGAGGATTTATAACTGTCTGAGGTTAGGACCGAAATAGACGGCACAGTATATAAAGTAATACCAACACTGCATTTTTAATTGAATTTTAATACACATTATTTTGAATAGTAATTCAAATAAGGTTAGTTTCAGGAATATGGCTGAGTAATAATAACACTAGTTTACATGATGAGTTTTGTCCATGAAATGGAATATATATGGTTACGTTACTTTGGGTATCCATAACTCGAAAAAAATATTTAAAAAAATCTAGCACGTCAGTTTTTTTTAAATATTTATTAAGAAGATTTTTACAGAAAACTACATCTAAATAAAAACCGGCCAAGTGCGAGTCGGACTCGCGCACCGAGGGTTCCGTACAAACCTGTAGGTATCCTCGGTTTATGCGTAAGGTTTATGTTTATGAAATTAAATGTTTTTTTTTTATATCTGAGTTGATTGAATGGAAGGTAAATTGCAATTTACGATTTATGACGTATTAAAAAAAAAACTACTTACTGGATTTCGTTCAAACCAATTTTCGTTGGAAGTTTACATCTCGCGCAAACTATTCAGTTTAGAAAGAAATGATGTTAGAAACCTCAATACCATTTTTGAAGACCTATTCATAGATACCCTACACGTATGGGTGTGATGAAAAAAAAAAATTTGATTTTCAGTTCTATGTATGGCGAACCCCAAAATTTATTGTTTTTTTTCTATTGTTGTGTAAAAATCTTAATGCGGTATACAGAATACATCTACTTACCAAGTTTCAACAACATATCTCTTATAGTTTCGGAGAAAAGTGGCTGTGACATACACGGACAGACAGACAGACAGACAGACAGACAGACAGACCGACAGACAGACAGACAGACATGACGAATCTATAAGGGTTCCGTTTTTTGCCATTTGGCAACGGAACCCTAAAAATTGACAGTTAAAAATGGGTAATTTTTGCTCTTTTGGTCATACAGTTGTTTGAAAAATAGAATGATTAACGTATTTAAACAATTGCGGGTAGGTGAAAAAACAAAGACCTCTATATCTGAGAATTGTGACGTGCTAGGAAAAATAAAAAATAAATGTCTTTAATTACCGTCCATAGCCTACATAAATAATACATGTTTCATGTCCAGGAAAAAAAAAAATTTTTTTTGTAAACTAGTGTAATCGTTAAATTCGATTTATCAAGTAAAGGTACGCCTGACGCGATCTGTCCATGGATGGGTGACCATCTAGACATAACAACTCCCTCTGTGCGTAAGAAAGCACGTTAAGCCGTTGGTCCTTGCTGTTATTTGTGAATATTTGACAGTCGTTACGGGTAGAAAGAAGCCCGAAAGTCTGTCAACCAGTCTTATGAATGAGTACCTATTATATTACCCAGTAAATGGGTTGTAGATGTACGATAAGCAGTCTCTCCTTGTAAAATACTAGTATTTAGCTGCATCCAGTTAGACTATAATCCGATCACAGTATGGTTGAAAAACAGCTAGGCAGATCATTTGTTTTTTTTTTTTTAAATTATTTGATTGAATAACTCAATGAGATTATCTAGGAGGATAAGATACAAGTGTGTAGACGTCTGGCTAAATAAAAACAAAATCAAGACAACTAAAACAACAATTTGTTACTACTTTTGCACACGCAACGTGTCATGTGGTTCGTGTGCACTAGTCTTAACTTTGCCTCAAGATGCTGTCGTGTGATATTGATTTGATATGGTTTTGTGTTACGGCTCAATTTGTTAGTCGAAGTCTATTAAACAGAAGCCGTTCTTTGAAGTAAGTTATATTTGTTTTATGGTATTCCGATGACTTAAAACGTCTTGAGACGAGAACCCAAAAAATATACATACATACATAATGTTCTAAGAACCACAACCACCATGTATTATGATATCAATAACTGGGAGGAACTAACTCATAATCCAAACTTACCCCGTTCGGGTTACGGGTTGGTTTATAAGCTGCCTATAATGTCCCCCACTGATGGGATAGGTACTTACTTCTTCTCTGTGAGAGAGAGTGGGCCGTAATTTACGACGCAGGTCCAGTGCGAGTTTTTTAAATGTCTTTAAATTTTAGTTCTAGGACATGCCGGTTTCCTTAAGACGTTATCATTCACAGTTTTGAGAGCGGTGGTGGTGATGAAATAATTTACACAAAGTAAAGCCTGGGTTGGAACCTATGAACTACGCCTTGTAAGTCGCGATCGTTACCATTGGGCCACCACTGCGTACGCTGCTGGTAGGGTTGCCAACTTTTTTTGACAAAAAAAACGTATAAACTAGTTTGGATAGGAAAAAAAATAAAGTATTAGGGACAAAAAAAAGTATTTTTAAAATGTTATGTTTTTATTGTTTTAAAAACGTATTTTTGTGTGCTTTTAGCACATGCTAACAATTTTTTGTTTTCTTTAAATGTTACAAAGCTTGTTTGACAATCAACATTTAAATTTAAATAAATAAACAATTCGTTTTTAATTAAAGGAGGTGGGTAAAGTTTAGAACATTTTTCGCCTATCATAGTCATGGAAATTGAAAGTATTTATTGACGTCATGTTATTGTGCTTATGTGAAGTTTAGGTATCGACCTTTACATCTATTCTAAAATAGTAAGAAAAAAAAAATAGCAAGTCATATAAAAAAATTTTCAAACTTGGCAAATTCGTTGAAGTTTTGTTATTTTAAGCACTTTTTATAACTTTAATTACAAAATAAACTGTTAAGCACTTTATGCACCAAGATATTTTTTAGTCTGACAAATACTACAGTAAATAGGCTTTTTTACTAGCATTAATTTGTTTTGGTGCATAAAGTGCTTAATAGTTTATTTTGTAATTAAAGTTAAAAAAAGTGCTTAAAATAACAAAACTTCAACGAATTTGCCAAGTTTGAAATTTTTTTTATATGACTTGCTATTTTTTTTTTCTTACTATTTTAGAATAGATGTAAAGGTCGATACCTAAACTTCACATAAGCACAATAACATGACGTCAATAAATACTTTCAATTTCCATGACTATGATAGGCGAAAAATGTTCTAAACTTTACCCACCTCCTTTATTGATGCTCTATTTCTCTCTTCTCGCCACTTTAGATTCATTACTGAAAACACTCTTTCAGTGAAAGCTGAAGTGGCGGGAATGGAGAGTAGGTAAGAAATATTTTTTTTTTATATTTGGTAAGCTATCAGATGCATTTTTAAGTATATATTGCCCTTTTTCTACTGTACTTTTCACTGAAAATTCTTTATCATCATTAGTGATTTTTCTTTTGATTTCTGCAAGTCTTATAGATTCGGAATACACATCGTCCATTTTAATATTTAATCTGTCTTGTAATTGGGCCTTTGTAATAACCATTTCAAAATGTTCAAATTTTACCTCATTTTTCAAAGACATGTTAGGAAGTATTGAAAGCCAATTATCTTCGCTAAAATCAAACCATTTTATCATATAATTTAAGCTCATATCAATAAAAAGTGAAAAGTTGTTGATAACTGTATTGAATGTTTCGGGTGATGACTTTTGAATTTTTTGTAATCTCATTCTTGATTCATAACCAAAGTACTTATCAGTTTTCCTTTGTTCTAATTAGTTTCTTAAATTATGCATAATATTATAGACATCTATGATAGTTACATCATTTCCTTCCAGAAGTTTTATCGTTTTATCAAATATATTAAGCATGTGGCTTGTAAAGTGTAGATAAATTTCCACAACTTCCCTATCCTGTTGATCACTTAGTTTTAATAATTCTTGTATAATTATTGTACAATTATCACCTAAACTTATAAAATAATTACATATTGGTGCCCAATTAAGTAAAAGGGTGTCAATTGCTGGAAGTAGTGATAACCAACGTGTACCAATATGACGTTTGATTTCGTGAAATTCACCATCAACCATAGTAACAATTTTTTTTAAATCATCTCTTCTACAAGCAGATACCGAAAAATGACTGTATATTTTTAAAACAATATTTTCTATGTCACAAATCAAGTAGCCCATAGCATGTTTCACTGTATTATGGATAATGTGTGCATGACAGTTGCCTTTTATTAGGTTTGGTACTTCTTTTTTAATATTTGTGTACAATGAGTGATTAATGCCAAAATTAGCATTGCAATTGTCTGCACTGAGACCTGATACTTGATTGAATGACAGGTTGTGGGAATCCATAGACTTCTTCATAGCTTCGAACATGCCATCTGCCGATTCATTTGAATTTTCGTAAAAATCTATCAGTTTATTTTGGATCCCTTCATTTATTGAAAAATATTGCACTACGAGAGGAAATAACTTAATATTCTTTTTATTTGATGCATCTGTCTGGAGACAGAAAAATACATTGCCATGTAAATTATTTATTACACTTTCCACAGAATATGGACCTAACACTTCTGCCACTAAAGCTTCCATTTTAGTTCTTGCCAAGCGTATTTTACTAGCTATTTTGGAACCTACAAATACAATTTTGTTTAATTTATTTAGGCAATCCATGCTATTATAAGGTAAATTATGCTTCACAGTGTGAAAAGTCAATGCTAATTCCGCTGCTATAATATTCTCATCATCACTAGATCCTTGACGTCTTGATTTATCTGATGTAAGAAAATTTTGTAATACACCAGATGTTTTCTTCATTTCAGTTTTCATCTTATGTTTCTGAGTATTTTGATGTTGCTTGATCTATAGAAAGAAAGAAACAAAAACTGAAACCACCACCACCACCATTACCAAACTAATACTGAATCATGAATTTCCTATTCTTCAATTGAATGACATTGATAATATAATTTTATCCAAAAAAAATTATGTGAATGAGAATATAAACATTTCAGAATTCTGACAATTAGTATGAAAAATATTTTTTTTAATATTTTAAAATAAAAAGTAACAAGATTATTTTTAAAATAACTCATAGAATTTGAAACATTGCAACTAATTTCCCATGCTCATGCTTAAAAAATAATGTATAAATTATCAATGCAAACTAAATTTCAAATATGTGTGCAACTATAACTGTTTTTAAAACTTTAGAATACTACAAAGTCCTACCACATACAAACTGGTGACTTTATTTTTTGTCAAGATGCAAAAAAGCCTAATGAATTAGTTTAGGTAAGTAAGTTAGAAAATGTAAATAAAATAACTATACGAAAGGAGAAGCAACGTAGCTTTAACAATATTTGTACACATTAATACAGTTTCATACCTGTCCAATGCCAGCCGAACTGATTGTAAAATTCACGCCACAGGTAATACATTTTGCATTACTTTTATTTTGAAGATCACTTGATAACCAGTCGTATTGTTTTTCCCACTCAGGTTTATACTTTTGTAAAACTTTGGTTATTTTAGCTTTTTTAGGACTCACTGGTGTGTCGCTGTCGCTATCAGAATTACTCGTCATTATGTTTTAATATTTATTTTAAAATGTATCTCAGAAACAAAAACAACGGACCAGTTTTGAACAATTTCGTCGATAGTGACAGATAGTGAGTGACACCTGTGACAAATGTCACAACTGACATCTAACATTTCGTTCAGTAATTATACATCGTTTCCATTATCCGTTTTAAACAGTTCATTCAGCAATTGTAAATCGTTAAGTACCCATAGTGAGTATTTTGTTTTACGCATCACAGTAAAGGTTGAAAATAAAGTATTTTTGCATACTTTATTTGTATGTAAAAGTATAAAGTATAGTTATCAAAAATAAAGTAGGATACGTTATTATAAAGTATGGTTGGCAACCCTAGCTGCTGGGGTTAGTTCAATATTTAAAAATCCTGGAATGCATCTTCAGAATTCGCTCTGATGCTATCAGACCCAAAGGAGCATTTCACGGGCTTATCAAAATGTCAACGTTGAAAAAATCTTTTATAGAAATAAATTCAGCCGGCCAGGAAACCCATTAGCTGGAATAGCCTAGAAATTGTAGTTCCTCTTATTCATCATCATCTGCCTTGCACAGTTTCCCAATTATGTTCGGGTTGGCTTCCATTCTAACCGCATGTGGCAGAGTACCAGTATTTTTCATGTAACGACTGCTTACCGGACCTCCATCGCCCAGATGCTGCGTAATATGATACCCTTTGATTAGACTGATTGTCAGTCCTTCTGATGACTTGTAGCGTCTGTCTAAAATCTACGTATTACAGCCGGGACACATGATTTAACATGCTTTCCACAGCATGCAGGTCTTGGTATGTAAATGATGGTCACCCGTACACGGAGCAAACCTAGCTTAACCTGATCGATTGACCCATGCCGCTGTTATTACTTTGCCAAAAACGAGGGGTTTTTCGAGTTCATCTTATTAATACTCGAGTTCATATTATTATTTTTTAAAGTTCATCTTATTAATACTTATATAATTCATAAAATTCTAATAACTTTCTTCATATCTCGATTATTACCTAACACTTAGTTGAGGAAACTATGAAACGAGCAAGAAAAACGTAACGGAAACTTTGTAATTAGTTTTAAAGCAGGAAGTTGCAACTAAGTTAAACATCGGTTTTAGCAACGTTGGCTGGCGCTAAATTGAATAAAACTTAGCAAAAGAAATAGGAAAAAGTAAAGTTATTATGATGACTTTGCAAAATCCTTGACATTTCTAATGAGAAAAATGGTTGTAAGTGTAAAGTTTTGTAAAAATTAATACGATTTATGATAAATTCAATTATTTCATCATTTCATTCGTAGATTTTTTTATGTCTACTTATAAACGTACCTTATAAAAGTTCTGAATCGGGCTACATGATTAGTAAAAATGCGACTGAAGCACTAACTGGATAGAACCACTCAATCTGTGTGGTTCTTTCCTTAAAAGTCCATTTATGACAGCTGTCTACATGGTCTTCACATGATGTGACCCAGATTATGTCTGTGACCTCTGAGTTTGTTTCGGCTTTTCTTCTCACAGTAGTCAGACAGGAAATTCCGACACTATTTAGTTAAAAAAACCGGCCAAGTGCGAGTTGGACTCGCGCACCGAGGGTTCCGTACAAACCTGTAGGTATTCTCGGTTTAAAAATAAATGTTTTTTTTTTAAATTTTATATTTCAGTTGATTGAATGTAAGGTAAATTGCGGTTTACAATTTATGACATTTAAAAAAAAACTACTCACTCGATCTCGTTCAAACCAATTTTCGGTGGTAGTTTACATAGTAATGTACATCATATATTTTTTTTAGTTTTATCATTCTCTTATTTTAGAAGTTACGGGGGGGGGACACTCATTTTACCACTTTGGAAGTGTCTCTCACGCAAACTATTCAGTTTAGAAAAAAATGATATTAGAAACCTCATTACCATTTTTGAAGACCTATTCATAAATACCCCACACCAATGGGTTTGATGAAAAAAAAAATTTTGAGTTTCTGTTCTATGTATGGGGAACCCCAAAATTTATTGTTTTTTTTTTCTATTTTAGTGTGAAAATCTTAATGCGGTTCACAGAATACATCTACTTACCAAGTTTCAATAGCATAGGTCTTATAGTTTCGGAAAAAAGTGGCTGTGACATACGGACGGACGGACAGACAGACAGACAGACAGACATGACGAATCTATAAGGGTTCCGTTTTTTGCCATTTAGCAACGGAACCCTAAAAATATCATTGACGTGTAAAAGAGTTTGTACAAACCTACTTACAGAAATAAAATCATGTATCATTTAAACCAGCTTGGTTGTAAAAAAAAAACAGTTACAAAACTTATATTTGAGAACTAACTTCTGCCCGCGACTTCGTCCGCGTGTCAATCGACCCGGAGTATAAACAGTTTCATAGAAAATTCAACCCTCATTTCACCCTCTTAGGGGTGTTATTTCAAAAAACCCGAAAGGGTTGGGACGCTTGGTGCAGAGACATGAAATTTGGAGGATTTAAGAAATTAAATCCTCCAAATTTCATGTCTCTAAGACCAACGGTTTAGGCTGTGCGTTGATATATCAGTCAGTCAGTCACTCACTCACTCACTCAGGACTTTGAATTTATATATATATATATATACCTATATACATATATAGATATCCTACTATGTATCTGTCAGTCAGTACAAATCTCACCGTAAAAACATAGGGGAAGTCAGCTTGAAGTGAGCTTTCAATAGTAAATAAATATATTTTGTTCAATAGTTAGGGAGGTGGCGAGCATTTCGGTAATGATTTGCACACGTTTGACATATTTTTTCTCAATGCCAAGAAAGAAATTAGAAAGTATTTTTTTTTTATTGCATGCTTGAATGTAATCTGAATTGGATTAGGATCTGAATAGGAACAGTCTTTAACTTTTTAAATCACGTTTTATGTGTGTAAAATACGAATATAGATATAGATATTAGCTGTATATAGATATATGCTCTATACATTTAGTTTCACAATACCGAAAAGGTTGGAACTGAGTTATACCGTTCTCACTCATATTCCCAAAGAAAAGAGAGACACCACGAAAGGATCTATGGGGATATTTTATACCTGCTTGGTTTGGTGCGAGCGTCGGGTTGAAAAAAGTACATCAAATGGTCTGCCTTTGGAATATCAGAGGCCTGAACGTCTGCCTCATCGGTTTTCTTGGTTCTCATAAGTAATTCAAACATCTGTCCAAAAGGCAGACGTGTGCGCATAATATAGCATACCTTCTTTTTTTTACATGTTTGGAGCACTGTCAATAGACAACGCAGAGGCAACATATTGGCAGACTATTTTTCCGTGGTTCTTCTCATTGTTTTTAATCGAACAATTCAAATCTGCCAAGTGTGCACTTTATATACAGTTTTTTAAATCATAAAAATAAACTAAAAAATTGTATACTACAAAAGTCAGAGCCCTGTATGTCTGCCTTTTCGATTCTTTGTGCTTCCAGGATGACTGTGATCATCAGCCCCAGCAGCAGACGTGTGCGCATAATATAGCACTCCTTTTTTTTAAATTCTTGAAACGCTGTAAATTTACAACGCAGCGTCACTATGGTAGCAGATGAGGTCCTTGATGTTTCTTAAGGTATAATTATCACTATTAATAACGTCTGCCTTGTGTGCTGATCATATCGAAATTTTGCTCGCCACCACCTTAACTACAACTTATCCTGCTGGATTCCGGAAAAAAAGTTGTTGGTATCATTTAAAACTTAAGTTTTATAGTATATCAGGGGCAAACTCAAAAAGACGCTTGGTGCAGTGTTGCTAGTTTACTAAGGTTACACAACTATCATAAAACGATTAGTTCCGAAAACAATTCACAGATGACTTTAGAACGAATTTTTAATTCTTTATGTAATATAGGTATGACGCTGGCATCCAGGAGGTTATAGAGAGTAGTGGCAAGATGTACCCGCTATCACCAAGAAGACGCCTTGTTACAAGGTGTCCTTGCACAAAGGTAGTATATAAGGTGTATCTATTCATAACCGAAATATTTTAAGAGGTACACCTGTAGGCGGTAAAGACGCTACAAAAATGAAAAAAAAATCTGAATGTATTTTTTTTTTCAAAATTTAATATTTATAAATTATTTGACGCACATAAGAAATATTGGCTTCTTCTTATTTTTTACGGCCCGAGACACCGCGGCCATGCTCGTGCCCTCCGGTCGCCGCCCTCACAGCGTCAGGCGGGCCATTCATAGAATTTAAATAGTGTGTGTGTGTGTAATAGTGTGTGTGTGTGTGTGTGTGTTTTAGTTTTAAAATGATAATAATTACGAAAATTCAAAAATGCTAAAATATTTTTTTTCTTTTTGCTTCTATAGCTTCATTACCACCTACAGGTGTACCGCGTAAAATATTTCGTGTATGAATAGATACACCTTACATAGTGTCAAACTCTAGCATCAGGTGGACTAACACCTCAATTCACCTAAGTTCTCACAGTGACTTGGTTTCAGAGGAGATCGGCTGTAATGTAGAATGCGACAAACAAAAGACAGCGACTGAAACCATACTCCCTATGCAGTAAACGTAGCCCTGAAACTAGTACTGGCAGTTTCTACACGTGATATCTTACATCTTTAAACGAGCAATTCTTGTATTATATATATTTATAATCTGAATCTCGGAAACGGCTCCAACGATTTTCATGAAATTTAGTATACAGGGGGTTTCGGGGGCGATAAATCGATCTAGCTAGGATTCATTTTTATAAAATGTCGTTTTATTCGTGTTTTCGATGACCAACTTTATCGATAATCAACTTGAACATAAACTTAATATTTTAAACACAATTTACCAAAAAATACCGAGCAAAGCTCGGTCATCCAGATATTGCTCATAATTATAAGATCCGGTTCGTGAGTTTGAAACTTAGGGAACTCCAATTAAAAGTACGTACGTAAAGCGGGTTTATAGGCTCAATTCAACTCAATATAAGAACAGACCTATCATCTGGATAGGCAAATATAGTTGAGAAAAAGCTATCTTTATCCCAACTATGTTGGGGTCAGCATCCAATCTCACCGGATGCAGATGAATAACAGTATTTTACATGGATCGACTACCTATTTGACCTCCACAACCCCGTTTACTGGGTAATACGATACCCCTTGATAAGACTGCCTGTCAGAATTTTGAGACACTGACGACTCGTAACGACTGACAAAAATCCACGTATGGTAGCCGGGAGCAACGGCTTAACGTACTTTCCAAAGCACGGAGGGGTCTTGGTATATAAAGATGGTCACCCATCCATGGCCCAACCTGTTGCTGAACAACCAGCCTTTTATAACTTAGTCACAAGCTTCTCAGAAGAACAGACTTATACAATACTAGCTTCTGCCCGCGACTTCGTCCGCGTAAAATTTCTTGTTCCCCCAACCCTTCCCGTCGCGTCGAACGCCTACCCGTGCGATTTTCCCCGTTTTTGCAACATTTTTTATTACTGCTCCGCTCCTCTTGGTTGTAGCGTGATGTTATATAGCTTATAGCCTTTTTCGATAAATAAGCTACCCAGCACAAAAATAATCTTTCGATTTGGACCAGTAGTTCCTGAGATTAGCGCGTTCAATCAAACAAACAAACAACAAACTCTTCAGCTTTATAATATTAGTATAGATTTAAAAACACCGACCAACACTCGCCAAATACGTTACACCACTCCTATAAATATGGGGGAATCTGCAACACCTAACCACCCAGTCATGGTCCAAGTTAAACAAACTAAGCTTTAGGCTGAGCCCATAACTAAGCTGCTCCTATTTGCACAGACCGACATTTACAATGGACATCGTTTACTTATTGCACAAACAAGATTACTTATACGTGGCGGTGTAATTTTAGATGTAGCACGAATAATAGAAGTTGGCTTGGATAGTTACTCTACGATTGGCTGAAGAATTGACTGTAATTACTAACTGTAGCTGTATATACTAACATAGATGTTAAGAAAATTGTTACTAACACTTTTATGGATTCTGTCCGAAATAAATGAATAATAATAATAATAATAAACCCGCAGGGCAGCATGTGGCGTGCTGTTGGGCAGTAGCGACCCCACGGACCCTATCTCCCGGGAGAATTCTTGTTCCTCATCAGAATCAGAATCAGAATCAGAATCATTTATTTGTGAAACATAGGTTACAGGTCAAGGTGTTAATAATTAAATGATGCGCTATGTTTTGCCATTGATGACATACAAAAATATCAGTGAATATTATCATAAAAATAAAAATAAAGGCAGATCAAATTCACTATACAAAACAAAAAATAACCAGAAAACAAAATACATGTACAGTTGTTACAGTGATGTATCATTTAGGTAATCATCTAGGGCATAGTAACATTTCTCCACCAGTAATTTAGAGAAACATTTTTTGAATTTTACTAGTGGCATGCTTCTTATGACCTCGGGTATTTTATTATAAATTTTGGGTGCAACACCAAAAAAGCTCTTTTTCATTAATGATGTACTGCATTTTGTTGTACATAGTTGATTTTTATATTGACTACGGATTGGGTTCTTCTTAACCGTTGACAACTTAGTAAATAGATGCGGATTTGATTTTACAAACAATGCAGTTTCTAATATATAAATAGCTGGTAACGTTAAAATCTTAAATTTCTTAAAGTAGGGAACGCAACTGTCTGTTGGTTTTACATTACACATGGATCGTACACATCTTTTTTGCATCCTGAATATCAGTTCCCTGTTAGTTGATTGTCCCCAGAAAACAACACCATACCGTAGAACGGAGACTACAAGTCCATGATACGCTGTTAGTAGAGTATCTGTATTTACTTTCCTAGAGAGTTGAAATAGTAGGTACGCAGACTTACTAAGTCGCTTGCAAATTTCCTGTACGTGAGGTTTCCAGGTTAATTTGTGGTCTACAGTTATACCTAAGAATTTGGCACTCGTGATTTCTTCTATTTTACATTCATTAAAAGTTATATTTAACGGTGGATACTCACGCCGCTGATGAAATTGTATAATTTTTGTTTTTGACAAATTAATTTTAAGATTATTGTTATTGAGCCAAGTTATGAATTATTGACATCGTTTCGATAATTATCTGGATCGGTGCATTCTATTATAGCCGTACTGTCATCTGCAAAAAGTACCATTTTGTTCCTTGAATTTTTTGGGAGATCATTGATGTAAATTAAGAAGAGTGGGGGCCCCAATACGCTGCCTTGAGGTACCCCATATTTAACATATCTTGCTTCAGAGATATACTTAGTTTCTAATTTACTTTTTGGACAAATTCTAGTAATTTCTGTGCATTGTGTCCTATCGCTTAGATATGACTCTAAGAGTTTATGGATGTTGCCTCGAATCCCGTATTCATGTAATTTTTTTAGCAAGATCTTATGATCTACAAAATCAAAAGCACTTGTCATATCCGTGAAGATAGAACACACAGGCTGTCTTTTGTCTACAGAAGTCATGATACTTGATAGCAAGTCAAAGAGTGCCATATTTATATTAATATTTTTTCTAAATCCTTTTTGTTCGTCGCAAAATAAATGAAATTTTTCATCTCTGGCTTGCCTTTATTGGCCGGCTGGAGTGAACACTGACGAGGTTCGGAGCTCCCACCTCATTCTTGCCTTTATTGGCTGGCTTGAGTGGAGATTCGCAAGAGCAAACGTGCTCGGGGAAAGGAAGTATTCCAGTAAGTGCTCGTAGGGACTTGACCATTTTCCGGGTTCTGGGATTGTTCTGAAAGCCGTGGAATACCTCTCCACTTCTCAACCACCTCAGGAAGTGTTGCCCCCTTGTCGTTTCGTCACTATGTGCCAGTGACGTTTCCCGGGGGCCCATTATTGAGTGTGCAAGTCACCCCCTGCCATTTAATCCGTGTATTTGCAAAACATTGATGCGGCAGGGGCCATAGGCCTTCCATAGTTCTTGGTAACCAGTCTATTTTAGCCATCCAAATACATAGTCCAACATCTTAGTTTCCATATCTTGCAATAGTCCAACACCAACCGGAGGTTGTCCTTGGGTGCACTTGTACAGTGTATACAGGGATAACCGCCGGTTAGTGCCTCACTTCATCTAAATTTTCTAAAGGGCCTCTGCGAGTTGGCTTCGGCCTCTTGTACGCCTTCCAAAAGACCGGGACCCTAGGGTCCCGAGATATGTTAACATATATAAAAATAAATATAATAATAATAATAATAATGGGCATCAATGTTACTGACATGAAGCAATCGCTGAAGGAGCGCTTCTTTGGCCGCCTGAAGAAAGTATTTAATAGTCTTCTATCAGGCGGAAACAAGGTGCGCGCCTTCAACGGTTGGGTCATGCCGGTTTTGATGTACTCTTTCGGCATACTCAAATGGACTCAAACCGAACTCGACGCCCTGGATAGGAGGGTCCGTACGCTGCTGACTGCATATCGAATGCATCACCCACGGTCATCGGTAATGAGGCTGTATATCCCGCGAAAGTGTGGAGGTTGAGGCTTTTTAAATGCTAAGACTCTCCACAATCGCGAGATATGCAGTCTCAGGGAATATTTCCTAGAAACCGACTTGGCGATGCATCGAGATGTGGTCGCGGTTGACAAGGGCCTCACCCTGCTCTCCTTGGCTAACGAGAACTGGCGCAAACCTGTAATACTTGACACTAATGACCGCATGGAAGTATGGCAGAGTAAGGAGCTCCACGGACGCTTTTTCCGGGCCCTACATGGATGCGATGTAGATATACTAGCGTCCGTAACCTGGCTACGTTTTGGCGACCTCTTTAGGGAAACCGAAGGTTTTGTCTGTGCAATTATGGACGAAGTTATGATGACGAACAATTACCGGAGATTTATTGTGAAAGACGGCACGGTTGACATCTGTCGGGCATGTCACCGTCCAGGAGAATCAATTAGGCACATAATCTCCGGGTGTTCTCGTCTAGCTAACGAAGAATACTTGCATAGACACAACCTAGTAGCCAGGATTATCCATCAGCAACTTGCTCTTAAATACAGCCTTGTGGAATCGGAAGTGCCGTACTACAGGTATGTGCCCGACCCAGTTCTCGAAAATGGAAATATCACATTGTACTGGGATCGATCCATCATCACTGACAGGACTATTGTCGCAAATAAGCCTGATATAGTGGTGGTGGATCGAGTAGAGCGGCGCACAATGATTGTTGACATAACGGTTCCGCATGACGGGAACCTCGTGAAAGCCGAGAAAGATAAACAGATCAAGTATCTTGACTTGGCTCGTGAGGTTGTCGACATGTGGGATGTGGATTCAGCGATCATTGTGCCGATAGTCGTCACAGCCAATGGGTTGATCGCCAAGAGCCTCGACCAACATCTAAGGAGGCTCTCGTTAGGCAGCTGGGTCAAGGGCTTGATTCAGAAAGCGGTACTTCTGAACACGGCTCGCATCGTCAGGAGGTTCCTCTCTCTGGAGCCCTGACCGCCGGTAGCTGGACCCTGTTCCCGATACCGGTGGGCTACTATTTTTTATATTTTTAAATGTTTTTTTATTTTATATTCTAATATTTAAAAATATAATTTATAAGTTTGTTAAAATGAATAAAGGGAATAATAATAAGGCCTATTCGGCTTACATAGGACCAGTTTGAATAGTATGGGTACAGGTTTGTGTTTAATACATGCAAATACATGTTATTAAAATACATAAAGTATCACATTTCAAATCATGATTAGCACATTCATAATCAGCCTATATTGTTCCCACTGCTGGGATACAGGCCTCCACTCAGTGAGAGGGAGTGGGCCGTAATCTACCACGCGAGCCCAGTGCGGGCTAGTAGATGTAACACGTCTTAGAATTTTTGGTTCTAGGACATGTCCGTTTCCTCACGAGGTGTTCCTTCACCGTTTTGAGAGTTGGACAGTGGTGATAAAATTATTTACATAAAGTAAAGCGCATGCCTGGGTTCGAACCCGCGACCTACAACTCGTTAAGACAGGGCTGATATCACTGGGCTACTATTATTGCTCACTGGGCCATCACTGCTCTAATGAGGATCAGCGACGATTTTAGTTAAATATGTAGAATTACATTCATACCTAAACCAATTATTTCAGTGAAAGAATTATTCAAATTGGACCAAAAATGACAAAGTTAGAGCGGTTTTAATTTTGCATTTTCAAAAACGCTCGCCAATACGCACAATTCGTTGTTGACGTCATCTACCACGTTCGCGTCCGCGGCACCACTCCGCACGTTCTTTCTGCCTTTAGTTACGTGACTCGCAGTACATTTAAACGAATAATGTCTTCTTAAAATATTGTATCGTGCCACGATGCGAAAATACAAGTGTTGCTACACTGGACAAAAACTAAAAGTAGGTACTTTATACTGCAATTCAATTTAAAATTTGTACGGAAAGATATTGGTGCCAATTCTGTTGGCACAAAATTCTCTAAACTAAACTAAAAATCACTGAAATTTGGCTTATTCCTATCAAACGACGATTTACTATTCTGAAATAGACTAAAGTGACACAACTTAACTATATTTTAGTTTTGACAGCACTAAGATTGCACTGAGTTATTAGTTTAGTGAAAATGACAATTTTGCTATTCTGAGTTTGCCGGTTTTCACCAAAAATGTTGACTATAATAATTTATTTTAACTAAATCTGACTATTTTTAATCGCGATTAAAAAGGTGTGGAATAAAACTAGTGGTCATGAACTAAAATTCACACCAACGAACGCCTCGCCTTCACGTGCAAAAACATTACAGTTTTGTTTTCCTTTTCTTTTGCTTATATCTCGAAAACGGCGTTTCCTATCGCAAAAATAATAAAATTTTCGACCCCCTTTACAACCATCTCATATATAAATCTCAACACGTGGGTAATATTTCTTTTTATTTTTCGAAGAAAAGTGAAAAATTCCATAATAAAACACGTCCAGGCTGCCGCATTGCGCGCGCTTTCGTCTCTCAAAAAATTCATTGCGTAGCGCACGCAAGTAAAAGCTGAAGAGTTAAGTACGTTTAGTTTTGGATAGCCCATTTATCGAGGAAGGCCACATATAGAATATATATATAACGTCACGCTAGGACCCTTAGGAGCACGAAGAAAAATATCCCACATACAAAGACCTCGCACGGGCAGGCGATTCAATGCGACGGGATGGGTTGGGGGAGCAGGAAATTTTACGCGGACGAAGTCGCGGGCAGAAGCTAGTAAGAAATAATTTTTAAAATTGGTAAAGAGGTGCCTACACACTGTAGAAACACGAAAAAGGTACCTACCTGCCAAATAAAAATATTCTAAAACGTAGTACCTGCCTATACCTAACCACCTGCCTACGTATAGGTACTTAGTGGATCAAGAACTGTAGACGAAAGCAAATCTACTTATCTTGTCATTTTATCTCATCGTATCTGTGCACTGGAATAAATTGTTTTTTTTTTTTTAACTTTTCTACCATAATCGAATCAATCTTCGCGAGATTGTCCGACTGGGCCTTGGTAAATCCGACTTCCATGTTTCCTATCTACCTATATCTATATTGAAATCTCTTTAAAACTTAAAGTAATAATTTGTTGTTTATTTATCTCTATAAAACTTAAATAATCTATTATAAAAAAAAAACAAGAAACAACGCCTTTACTCCGCAAATAATAACAAAGCAGTACGGCGGTTGGCGGGCAATCGTAGCTCGTGACGTCATCACATGATCCGCGCGGCCGGCGTGCGTTTTAAAACTCCGATTCTGAAAACTTTAATATCTCCGTAATTTCGCGATGGATTTGAGTGATTCAAAAAGATATTAACTCAGTTATTTATATTGTATTCGATGTAGTATTCAAAATTGCTACATCCATGCTGACGGGGGTCCATCAACTCGTAAATGCCTTTTACTAAACCCTCGTTTGCTGAGTGGCCCGTCGTTAGTTGACAGCTGCGACGTCATTAAGACTTTTTTAGTTACATGTGTCGATAACAGGTGTATATAATATATTTAATCCTTATGACGCAAATGCATTCACTATGTGTATGACAATGCTGATATCCGAAGGTGATAGAAACCACAAACCATCAGCATAATTATAATAGATATTATTTTAGTATGTTCGTTCATCAGATAGATAGTTGTTTGCTGTTCAATGAAAATAGTTACTGCTGTTCAATGAAAATAGTTATTGTATTCGATATAGTCACTCAATAAAATTAACTACACAGCGTAAACTTGTCTTTGTCGCCCAGTGATGGCTGAATATACAAGGATCAAACAGCATTTTCGGTTTACCTATGACAATTAATAATTTAATAAATAAGTACCTATACTTTTTGTAGCTACCAGATAACACTTGATAGTAGAAAAAGGAACCTATTTCTATCACATTATGAATACAACCTATGTAGACTTCTTTAAATTCTTTAAACTCCGTTTAGACCGTCTCGCTTCGATCTCCTACCTCAAGGGAGACATGGTGAATAACGTGTAATGGCACATTTTTATTCATAGGCTGCGTCCAGGTGGGCTATTGGTTAAACCACAAGAGGAATTTTCGTTCACATTAATTATTACGCGCCCGGCAGCGCGTTGGTGGTTCCTTTCCTCTTCGTATTTTAGAATAAATTGAACTAAATTGTTAATAAAGCCATTTAAGTTTATAACATTATTAAGAGATATTTGTAAAATAGGCGGCAATTATAAAATTGAGTGATGAGTTTCAGAGATAAGCCTAGGGACTTTGGGTTTCAACTCGTTGGAGGTAAGAAGAGGCCTTGATCAGCTCACGGTAGCTTGTAAGACCCTTAACGGTCGTGTCGACTGCCCTGAGCTCCATGGCCTTTTTTGTCGACTATTTGTGCCCGACAAATACATCGGCCACCGCCTAAGTCGCCGACACAATCTGTTCGCGCAACTGCCTTGCAGAACGGTCTCCAGAGCTGAATCGCCTGTATGTCGTACATTGAGGATGCTTAATGCCCTCCTGACGGTCAACCCTGAATGTGATGTGTTTGCGGACGAATGGAGTAGAATTATGTGCGTATGTCTGATGTTCTGTGAGAAACAGTATGCCAGGGTGTCCACTGTTCCATGTTAGTAAGTAGATTTTTAATTGTATAATTCTGTTTTCTTTATGTTTCTATGTTAATTAATGTAATTGGTATTGTACCGTGTTAATTAACTATAAATAAATAAATAAATAAATAAGCAATGAAAATGGAGAAAGAAACTACATTCGGAAAGAAATAATTATTTAAAAAAAACACTACAAAGTGTAAAATAACTTTAATTTCGGTGTCTTAGGATGTGTATTTAAGTTTTTTTTGCCACCGACTTCCAAAATTAAAGTTATTTTTCACTTTGTAGTATTTTTTTAAGGAAGGCGGTTGTTTTTTTTTTTTGGAAAAAGTTATTATTTTAACTTTTTTTATGGTATGTACCCCGAACTAATCTAATCGCACTATTCGTGTTCCAGCAAAGGAAACATTATGGTCGACACAGGCCTGCAAATAATGGGGTCATGTCAGTTGTTGAAAAGTGGAGGGTGATTTCCGATGTAATTTTTTGCGTAGAATCCGAATCCAGAGTCAAAATTGGCCCATCACGTCAGGATTTTGAGATATTTGAGGTTATATACCCAAAAATAGCGGTTTTGGCTACTTTTGAGGTTATGTACAGGACACAGAATTTTTTTTGGGGATTTTCTTTAATAGTTTCATATAGTACTACTCTTTTTCTTCAATTAGAGAGCGCAAAGTTAAATTACGATTTTTCTTCACCAAGTTACGCCAATTTCAAATTACGAGATGTCCCATTAATGTAATGAGTCATGACTGACGTTTTCTACTGATTACATCTGCGTGCAGTAAATGCAATGTTGTTTATATCTTGGCCTTCATTATGGTACAGACGCCAGCAGGTCAAGCCACCCCAATCTGTCAAATTTTACCAATCGAAAATTAACCTTCCACTATTGTGATATAAGGTTTAAATTCTATTAAAGAAATTTGACAGATTGAGGTAAGTTGATGTGCTGGCGTCTGTACATTACGATACGTGTGACTTAAACGCTATTTTTTGGGTATATAACCTCAAATATCTCAAAATCCTGACGTGATGGGCCAATTCTGACTCCGGATTCGGATTCTACGCAAAAATTACTTCGGAAATGACCCTCCACTTTCCAACAACAAAACCAAGTTGGCCTGTGTTATGATAGGTATTTAAAATAATTTATTAGCTAGTTTACACTTCTTTCTAATTCCCCTCCTCAAATTCTAGGAGCTTCCAATCTCAATTTGAAATATTTGTGTCCAATATCTAGTTACCGTAAATTTTCTTTTATATTGCCTCATAAAGAAATTAATTTTCATACAGGAATTTAAATTTTTCATTCACATCAAAAATCGTCCACTATCAAACTGAAATTATTCAGCGACACTTTAATTGAGGAGGCTGGGAGTATTGATAGTGTTGCCAAACGTGCGAATTTAACCGGATTAAAAGAAATATTTAAAATCATTTTAGGATTTTTTATAGAAATATTTCATTTCATGAATTAAAAAACATCTACGTTTCTTTTTGACAGTCAACAACAATACTTATATACTTATAATATTATAAATGCAAAAGTAACTCTGTCTGTCTGCCTGTCGGTCTGTCTATCTGTCTGTCTCGCTTTCCTGCTGAAACTTCTGAACCGATTTAAATGAAATTTGGTACACAGATAGTTTAGAGCCTGAGAAAGGACATAGGCTACTTTTTATCCCAGTAGTATGTTCCCGCGGGATAATTTCCGACCTCCACGCGGGCGAAGCCGCTGGCAAAAGCTAGTTTATTATAATCATTAACTAGCCTATGTGTTCCGTGTATTTCCGGAAGTACAGAACTCTATCCCATTTCTTTCCGAGAGTGTCGTAAAAGACGACTAAAGGACTTACTAGAGAATGTGAAGCAGCGCTTTCTATGCATTTTAACACCACACTGCGACGCCCAACCCACCAGCCAAGCGCGGCGATTATAGCAAAGCCTTCAAATCCGGGTAGATCTATATCCAGAAGTGGACGTTTTTCGGCTTAAATGGTGATGAGGTTATGATTATATTTGAATGGGGTAATTTTCTTTTTCGACCTTTTGACTGTCAAATAATTTAAGTCAGTTTTTTATGTAAGCTTATTACCAAGTGTACTCAGAGCCTGACAGTAATTTTGTCCATGAAAACCACTCCATAATTGTGTCACGTACTCTTCGTTTTAATTATGCAAATCTTTCAGTAATGTTTAAACATGGTTTTGTTATTAAGTAAGAAAATACTGAAGATACTAATTAAATTAAATAAGAATGTACAGACGCCACCAGGTCAAGCTACCCGAAACTGTCAATTTTTCCCAATGAACCTTGAACCTAATGCTCTAGAAATAAAGTCGAAAATCTATCAAAGAAATCTGACAGATTGTAGTAGCTTGATGTGTTGGCGTCTGTACAATAATCTTCCATCATTGTAGAAGAGTGGTGGCCCAATGGCGTTTTTTTTTCGTGTGTAAATAATTTCGTTATCACTGCTCTGGCATGTCTAGAAACATTCGCAGACATGTGACATCCCCCAACCCATACCGGGCTCGCATGGTAGTAATATGGCCCACAACAGAGAGTAGAGGAAGCTTGTGTTCCAGCAGGGAGAACAATCATTATAAAACAAACCCGGAAAACCGTCCACTGCTGGATATATAAGTGTCCCCCAAATGGGGCGTTTGCCATAATCGCCATGCTTAGCAGACGGTTTAGCGATCACAGTATGGTGGTAAGATGCAAAGAGAAAACCCTATTCTCTAGTACCTAAGTCACCTTTTATGACACCCACGGGAAGAACCGGTATGGTGCTATTTTGTACGTCCAGCGATACATGGAACACACAAGTATGTAAGTGCTGACAATTTTCATTTTACCACAATAACTGCGGACATTTATTTTTTATTTTCGTTATATTTAATATTTTTTCTCAGTACCTATACATAATTTACGTAATTGACATTGTTCAGTGTAATTGAAAATTCTTAATGCGATCTAATTAATTTACTTATTTATTTGTGGTTTATGTGTATAAATTAATTTCTTGTTTAATTATATTGCATGTATGACTACTTTTGTACGTCCTAGAGGCAAAACATAGCGCCCTCAATGTTTACCAAATAAGAACTAATAATGTACCCTATGTTTTACAATAAATAAATTAATTGAATTGAAGCTAATAATTGATGATTATAACAAACAGAGAGTCAAGAAGAAAAAATACGTACGTACGCATGTTTACATCAAATAAAAAAGTTGCCATCTGAAAAAATCAGCAATTAATTTTAAATCGAAAATTCTCGTCTCCTGGCCAACCACGGCGCCTCTCGCCAGTTTAATTTACTTCTACACGCCGGATGGGCTCACAAAGAGCTTTATTGGATTTTTCTGGAGCCTTTTGAGTAAAAGGTAGGTTATGATTTAGATGCACAGTGCTCAGCGGAATACCGCTTATGACACCCGTTGGATTTCATTAAGGAACTGGAAATTATATCGGACGTTTTCTTCTTAGCTTCAGTTTCAAAGGAAGTTTTTTTCGTCCATTTTGTGGGATTTTATGAACTGAATTTATCTGGATGTTGCAAGTTTTGAGGGAAAATTTACAGTCATGAATACAGCACATGACTCAAGACCCCTTAGCGTATAATTTTTTTGGCTGTCATCTATACTAATATTATAAAGCTGAAGAGTTTGTTTGTTTGATTGAACGCGCTAATCTCACTACTAAATAAACTACTGGTCCGAATTGAAAAATTCTTTTTGTGTTGGGTAGCCTATTTATCGAGGGAGGCTATAGGCTATATAACATCACGCTATAACTAAGAGGAGCGGAGCAGTAATGAAAAATGTTGCAGGCAAATCGATGCGACGGGAAAGGTCAGGGGAGCAAAAATTTGACGCGGACGAAGTCGCGGGCAGAAGCTAGTCGAAAATAAATTTGCTGTTTCATAGAATACTGTATTACCTACGCGGTAATAATCTATGGAATAACAATTTCTTTTTATAACTGGCGATAAAACTCTACTTAGGGAGGTACAAAAAGGCAACTAAGGGACTTACTGGAGAATGACCCGCAACGTTCTCTGTGCATGTTACCACCATACTGCGATCGCCTATCGTCCTGCCAAGCGTGGTGGTTATAGCGTCCGCTTTTAGGGACGTCTTATGACAGAAATTATGATGATGAGGGGGTTCAGAATCAGGTACTGGTGGGAGTTATCCTAGGTAGAAGGTGGCGCGTTAATGTCTCTGCTACCCTATATTTAGGTATCGTCGTTCAAAGTTATTATTGGAATAGTAGGATCTGGTACCTATGGTGTTTAAAAAGACCTGAAGGTTCCTTTAATCTTCCAAAAGCTAACATTACCTTCCAGTATTTTTTATGGGGCGCGATATTGCTATCAAATTTTATATCCAAACCACAATTTACGACCCTTTTTAGTCACGTTCGCTGATTTAATATCCTAGCGTTAGCTTATTATTTTTTGCTCATACAAACGAAAAACAAGGCTAAATAAAATATTCATGATAAAGGTATTAACCCAAAAAAAGCGACAAGTGTGAGGTGGTTTCGCATAAGAGGTGTCCGTACAATATTTTATGGTTCTGTACAGTTTTAACATTACATATTTGCGTTTCTTATATGAGGACCCCCTATAATTTTTTACTACATTTTATTTAAACTTGCTTTTGCCAGAAATTTTTCCGCGTAGGTATCTGAAATAATCGCACGGGACTGTACTACTGGGATAGTAACTTTACTATGTGTTAATCCAGATAATAAACTATCTGCGCGTTAAATTGTAATCAAGTCCGTTGGGCCGTTTTTGCGTGTTTGAGTAACAAACAACGAAACATCTAAACATACAAGATTTCACATTTATAATATTGTAGTAGTAGCAATAATAACTGTTGTAATAGTGGCAATAGTAGTACACTCTGGGAAAAAATCAACTGTCTACCTATTATAGATCACATTGTACAGCTGTGCCTGTGACTCACTGATGGACGAACAGCAGAGTCTTAGTGTTAGGGTCCATTTGGCACGCTATCAGTATGAAACCCTAAAAAATTCTAATAAAGGATGTTGGCATTGTAGTATAAAATCGGTGATAATAATGATCCGCAGTGGTAGGCGCGAAACGCGGAATTAATGTCGCGGTTTTGAACCATCCTGTATTAATGTTTTTGAATGAATGGAATTCCCGTTATCATTCAAATAAAATAGAGTGTATTCCTAAAATGGTGATAGATAAAGCTATTGTTCATACAGTCTACATTGTTATGGCTATTTCATATTTCATATCCATTAATATCGGTGTAATTATCATTAGATCAAATCATTTGTTCATGTTTTAAAAAAGCCTCCTAATAAATAAGTACCATCCTCAACCTTAGGCAGTATTTGTATTTCGAAATTTATTTCGAGGCAAAGTTCTTAATACTAAAATGACCACTTAGCCCTGAACTAGGCTGTCATCTTTGTATGAAGAACTGCATTTTTATAACAGTTAAGTTCTTAATTCAATTACTGGCTTAGTGGTTAAAGCCCTGCTGATCTGAAGAAAAACCTTGGTTTATAAAATGTGGTAAGTGTATAAAAAAGTAAGTTGCCACTTTATCTTACTTTTACTTTGTATTTTACGTGCTGTTAGCTTGTTTGCGTTCTCTTGTTTTACCAACTATAACATTGTTCACTTTTAATACGGCTACTAATGCCATTGAACTTTGTACGTAGACATAGAGTCATGTGGGGTAAACGTACGCAATTTTTTAGTTAATTGCTTCCAGAATAAAAGATTTTGTGAATTGAAAAGAATAAAACTTTTATTCTAATGTTATAAACATTTGTGAAGGGAAACAAAACTTAAAATTTTAATTCTAATAATAATTGTTTTTTTTACTTAATTATTTAGTTAATAAGGGAAATGCGGCTTTTTACCCGCATCGCTGGGAAAGTGTCCGCACGCCTTCGGTTAAGTGTACGCAACGCCGACAAAGTGGACGCACGTATCAATTGAACACTCAATCCACTCCTCAGTACTTTCCTCGTCATAACGGACAGTATTAATCTTGTTCTAAAGATATTTTTTTCTATAGTCGGTGCAACTGGAAATTATGTTCCGCCTGCATTTATTTTCCCTCAAAAAAGAATGTAGGGTGAACATATGGACGGAGCTCCGGCTGGTAGCATTGGCATGACATCTGATTCCGGATTCATCAACGCGGACTTATATTTACAGTGGCTGGTACACTTCAAGGACTACACTTCACCAACTGTGGATAATCCTATGCTACTGATTATTGACAATCATTCAGGCCATAATAACCAGCAAGCTACTCTGTATTGCAGAGAGAACAACATCGTTGTACTTACATTGCCACCTCATAGTAGTCACAAAATACAGCCCTTGGATAGGGCCATTTACAGTCGTCAAAAATCAGTACGCAATTGAAGCCGATAAATGGATGGCACAGCATCCGGATAGAACTAGTAACCAATACCAAGTGACTTATATAACCGACAAAGTACATAAAAAGTTGCTACTGTAGGTAACGCAGCTTCAGCATTCAGGGTCACTGGCATATATCCTTTGCGTAGCTGTAGTTTCAGACGTTTTCTAAAAGTACTCTCATCGATTCCAACGATTCCTGCGGCTTTTCGTATCGATTTTCCCTCTTCCATCAACTTTTTGGCTTCATCAATCTGCTCATGTGTACAGCCTTTCCAGTCAGGACTTTCCTTATAAATTTGCATTTTCATTCTAGATGGCAAAAAAATAAAAATATAAGTGGGTAAGTATACGCACTTCAATTACTGCGGACACTTACCCCCGGACACTTACCCCATCCCATCAAAGCAAATGAAAATAATACAATTTTGAAGTATGACTTACCTTAGACAAAATACGTAGATTCACACAAAATATTGATTAATTTCTCCTGTTCCTAGTCACTTTGTTATTCAATCAGACTAATAATATGTCTTTAGCATGCAAATCAATTTCAAAGAAATAAATAAGAAATCCGTGCAAAAGCTATATTGTCGCGTAAGTTTCCAAAGCATTGTGTGCCAAACCTGTGACGCAGTCCTCTAACTCGATGGTCAAACGCGATCTAAATGCACCAGGTCTCAACCTGCTGTCATCCGTGGCATACGCACAATATTCACTGCGGACACATAGCTATTATTATTCGACTGCGGGTTTTGTCCGCCACAGCAATCGGAAAAGAAATTAAATATACGGAATCCTTCTTCGTATTTCTTTTTAATAAAAAGAAACACAGCGCTACTAATTTCTAAGGAGGATCCTCATCATTCTTCTTGCCAATTGTCTCATTCCAGACGTACGAGTATCCTTTGGCCTTTCTTATATCATAATATAGTAAAATTATATACCGCAAACTTCCTTCTGTAGTAAAAGAGCGAAACTTCAGATTGGGGTGTAGTCAATACTTTCTGTAAGTCATATGAGGCTGTAACAATTAAATCCGATTGTTTTGACTGAGAGTTACAAGTGGCTTTCACCTCTCTTACCACTGTTTTGTTCGCAATATGCAAGGAATACTTTAGCTTCATGTCTTCTTTCTCGTTTTCAGTCCCTCTCTTAAGCGGTCGCAAAGAATACAAAGGTCCTTCTTAGGCTTGTGGAATTCAATATTATATTCAGTATAAAATATGTCCTTATATTGCCTAGAATTTGCCACTTGTTGCGACGGACGATTTTCTTTCATCCAATCGACGTAAAGCCTGTACAATGCAAGGTATGTTAAAGTTTCTTCAAAGTAGAGCTTTGAGGTTCTTTTTCTTACATAATGTGAATCCACTGTAGGAATTAATGAAATATGAGCCCTAACAGATTCTTTAACTTCATTTGGTATCACATTTTTCCGATTACTATGTCGCCCCCTCAAGTCTCCTGTCATCAGTCCGGTTCCGTCTTTGTCTATTTTCTTGTAAATTGTTTGTAGCCACATATCACTAATACACAGGGTATCAAGAAACTTTTTTTGCAGACCCTTTTTCTGTTACCATCTTCCAATAAATAATACTGAAAGGAGCAGTGGCGCCGTGACTGTCTAATAACTGATGCTGTTATTTGTTTTCGTGGAACTCGTTCTACAAATCTACAAATAAAGTCTGCTTGTCTTGATCGGCTAAACCCCAAAAATCTTTAAAAATTGCACTTGACTGGCCTGTTAATCTAGTGGTTAGTGACCCTGACTGCTAAGACTGAGGTCGTGGGTTCAATTCCCACCCAGGAAAATCTTTGTGTGATGAGCACTATCATTTGTTCTGTGTCTGGGTGTAATTTATCTATAATATGTATATTGTATGTATTTAGAAATATATAAGTATGCTTATCAGTTGTCTGGTTACCATAGTACAGGCTCTGCCTAGTTTGGGATCAGATAACGTTGTGTTGGTTGTCCTAAATATATTTATTTATTTATAACTTAGCAGTTGAAATTCCACTTAATGATAATGCCAAATTTAAGATATTTTGGTAACGCTTCATTTTATTATGGTTTTACACTATAAACACCGTAATAGTCACTTTTTACACCTTCTCACTTCTATTTACCAAGCAACGTAACAACACCGAAATTCTATGAGCCGGAGTAAACTACTAAATAGAACATCGCAACTCGTCTTAACTTGTCGTAATGCATCATCATCATTGTAACTCAACTTACAATGTAGTTTATGATCATAAACCGTAATTTTATCATGTACATAGATTGTATCTAATGATACAATTTTGTTGTACTTGATAAACAAGCTACTCATAATATTTTCTATAAATTGCAAATCAAGTTGCAATTATATATTGTTGACAAAAAATATTTTTTGGATTAGTTACAATACTTTGACGTTGGTTTATTTTAGAAACAAAAGGGAATAGAATTACAATGATAGTACAGAAAAAATGCATTTTTTTTTACATAACAATGCCGTTGTAACTCAATTTTTGGAAAAAAGTGAGTTACGATGTTATTGCATGGCGGTGTCGACTTATTCGCCGCGTACGTTTACCCCACATGACTCTAACCTTACTTTGGTTTGGTGACAGAACTGCTTCCTAACTAAATTTCATTTTTCACTTACAATAATAATTTCTTAGACTGCTGGCTCAACTACCTTCTCACTTTCCATTTCTTGTCGCTTCCTTATTAGTTTTCATCATGATCATGACTCGCAGCGCCCGTGCTCGCCTCGAAGAGTTAAAACTCAATCAGGCTTTGAGTGAATTACAGGCGTCAAAGAAGTTCTGTGACTAACTCAGTAAGGAAATAGATGACAATGAAAGGGTGCTCTTTGAAGCCCATGAAAAGAATAGGAAGTTGAAAATTGAAATGGCTCAGATATATACTCAATTCACTGATGCCATAGAAGAACGCGATAGACTTCAACTTATTGTGGATGGATTTAGCCAGTGTAGCATAGAATATGAACAAGCTCTTAGTCATAAGCATTAACTACAACAGCAGCTACATGAGGCTCATACTCAAATAACAGAATTACAGACTACAAATCATAACATCACCGCCTCGCTGAATCAAAGTCTATTCAATGAGTTGATGCCGATTGCTCCCTCAATGGTTTCCACCTTAAACCCCTCTTACACTATAGATCTGACAGGTGATAATGATTCAAAGTCATGTAACTCAATGAGGGTAGGAACCAGTAAAAATAAACTTAAAAAATATATAAAAATGAATAAATACATTGTCAAAACAAAAAAGTTAGTTAAAAAATATAAATTCTTCATTAAAAATGTTAAACTCAATAGAGAAAGACTAAACTTACTTAAAATATTAGATATGTATTCTTTAAATTTAGAAGAAAGTAATAGGAGGTATAACATTGACACAGAGTGCTTACAATCTGAACTTGATCACCTACAAGAGAAACTTAGTTCAATGACCAACAAATATAATACCTCAGAAGATCTCATGACGGAATATGTGTTGGCAATGAATGAGCTGGTAAACTCGCAAACAACCAACTGTGAGCAGTGTCAAAAATCATCAAATTTACCTACACCAGACCATTCATTGACAACTTGCAACACCACCCTACTGCAACCCTGTGTTGATTTTACATTTCCTGTTACTAATAGTTCCAATAAACAGGGTAAGCAAATTGTAAAAAGTGATGTAGTGTTATTTTGCGATGAAATTGGAAAAGAATTAGGCAACTTGTTGACAGATGAATATCCAGGTCTATCAATAATAAATTACTGTATGCCGGGTTGTTCCTTATTTAATATTATGAAGGAAATTATTCAATGCAATTTTAACCAGGACACCACATTATTAATTTTTATGGGTAATAGGGGAAATGTGAACAAAGGTGAATTGCTCCAATACTATCAAACATTGAGTAATCTTAGTTTAAGAAAAATTGTATAATTTACATTCCCATATAGTAACAGTTTGCCACAGGAGGAAAATAGCTTAAGATTTGAAATCAACATGACATTGCACAATTTGACATTAAATAATAATTTGTTTCATTTAGTTGATATTAACAATTATGTTAGTCATAATTGGTATTTGACAAAAGATAGGTATAATAGTGTCATGTACTATCTTTCTAACTATCATAAAAGACAGATAGCTGTGTCGCTATCATTTTTTTTTCTATTTCAGCCAAGAATTTGGCTAAAAAACTACTTTCTTTTGAGCAATGCAATGGCATGTTGAACCATTCTGCGAATAATTTGGTAACAATTGAAGACATTGATTTTAATTTAAATTAGAAATTAAGACAATAGAGGCCACCTCTAGCAAAAATGTATGTATGGCAAATGTATGTGTAAAAGACTTACATAGTATCAACCTGGTGCATCAAAATATTCAAGGATTTTTGAACAAAAATTTGGAAGTAGATTTATTCAAGAATTGTAAAAATATAGATATTCTTTGTATGACAGAACATTGGCTTAAAAGCCACCAGTTCATGTTCAGTTTTAATAATCACCAGGTTGGTAGTTCTTTCAGCAGAGTAAATGCCATACATGGTGGCTCACTAATTTTAGTACATAACCAGCTAAAATTTAAAGACCGTAAGGATATTGTGAGCCTCTCTGTTGAGCGGACAGTAGAAATTGCCTGTATAGAATTGGAGCAGATTATTGTATTAAGTGTGTAAAGACCACCTTCAGGATTGTATGACTGCTTTGAACAGGTCATGGATGAAGTATTACACAAGATTAGTAACTCAAACAAGTGTATTATTGTTTGCGGGGATTTTAATGTTAATTTATTGGAAAACTCGGGTTCTTGTAGTAAAATAATAAGTCTATTTCAGTCCTACAATCTTGTAAACCTATTTATGGAGCCCACAAGAATAACCCTTACTAGCGCCACATGCCTTGATAATATTTATACTGATGTTATACCAAGCTACCCGCTTGAATGACCAGCGCGCGATCTTCTTATCTTGTTTCGGGACCCAGAGTCATAAAAAACGATGACGCGACACGCGCGCCATATGGCTGAGCGCACAAAAGATTTTTTGTTACCGAGAACGGTAATACGAGCCACCTTGAGTGTTGTTTTTGTTCAAGTATATGAATGGGTCTTTCAAATAGTGATAAGCGTTTGTTAACATTTCGTTTCATTTTGTTTATATTGAGCTGTAAACATTGAGTATAGTTGAAAAAGTCATTATGTGAACTTCAAAAAGGATTATTTTAAAAAGTAAATCGGTAACATCTATATTTTATGACTTTTATTAATGTAAGGGTTCTATCTACATACGATAAAATAAAAAAAAACATACTTCATACTGAAAAATATTTTTTTACAAGCTTATGAGTAGCACGGAACATTTGCTGACGGTGAATAATTTTTCACGCAAATTATATAATTTATTACAATAATACCCTTTCACGTAGAATAAAAATATTATTATTGTCAGAAAGCTATGTTTCTATTCTAACTTATGTGTAAGTTTTATGTTGATAGGTTTATCTAATACAGAAAAATATGGGATTGATTGAAGGGATTCCCACTTACGTAAAAACGCACTTAACATTTCTCGTTTGTTTTTGTTCAATGAAGTATGAGTAAATAAAATACATCTTAGGTTACGATTTTCTACAAGGAATGCCCTTTCCAATGATGTATCACACTTGTTATTCAATAGCCATCGAAAAAAAATACAAGTTAAGAAATATCGCATATCGGGAGAATAGACCATAACACGTGTGCCATAAGGGCGGCGTAACATAAAATGCATATCCGGTTTTAATTAAAGTAAGAAATATGTGTGTGTGTGTTACGAATGAAAAAATGTTATGCTGCATCGCAATCCCTGTGGGAATGGATAAAGAAATATATTATGATTTAAAAAACTACTTACTAGTTCATTTCATAAATTTTTACCGATATAAAATTCCCTGTATATACGACTTTATCGGTCGACGGCCATTTTGCTGTAGCATTTTTTGTCTCACTTGCACAAAAATTGTAATCTTATCTCAAATTTAGTGCCTCCTTAATATTTTATGGTTGAAAACTATTAGGGAGTAAATATTCAATATGATAGGTATTGCTTTTTACGTAGAACTGGTCTCACAATTTAATACATTACGATAGCATTCGGCCAAAATTCTAGTACTGTTACACGTGCACTGAAAACCACTCAGAAATAGAAGTATACTTACCCTCAGGTTAAATCCTGGTTGCACACACATAAACTATATTATAAATAACCATTAAATCAGTAATTTACTCAAAAGTATCACCCACAACCGAAAATATCTTTAAAATACCACAGGTTAAAATTCGCGTGCGAACGTAAACAAACGACTGACGTTTGACATTATTTTTTAAATCAAAATGAACCGTAGCGGAACTTGTTTGTAATTAATAGCATGAAGAAATGTATTAAGAATCGAGTGGAATAAAGAAATAGCATTAAAACATGGTAGGATAGAAAGAAATAGACATATTATGACGACGGAACGTTCCGGACGCAAAAAAGGGACAATAGTCACTTTGGGGCTTCAACGGTATATGTAAAAAAGTGACAAAAGTCACTTTGGGGCTTTGAGCGGCTACAAAGAAATTATTAATTTACTAGATTCTGATCATTGCGGGCAACAGATTACTATTCAAAATCAATACAAAAATGTGGGTAAAAAAGATATCACTGTAAACCCCAAAACTGAAGTTCGCCTAGAAGCCTTTAAAATTAAACTAGTTCAGAAATTGCCACTTTTATCTATTAATGGTGGTCCCAATAATTTATATGATGATTTTTTTAAGATATATTGTAATGACTTTAATTCCACTTTTATTCCCCGGACTATCTCAGTTAACAGTAACGTATCTTTCAGTGATTGGGCTACCATTGGTATTCATAAAAGTAGAACACGGCTTTATGAGCTGTACAATGAAAGGATTTTTGTCAACACTGCTGAATTTAATTTGTATGTTAGAAATTATTCGAAATTATTTAAAAAAGTTTGTTGGATGGCCAAGTCGCGGTACTTGAGTTCAAAGATTAAAAACAGTAATAATGTTATTAAAACGACTTGGAATATTATTAATAGTGAAACAGGAAGGTCTAGTAAACGAAATAATGACTACAGCCTGTCTATCAATGACAACATAGTAAAATCAGACTCACAAGTCGCGGCGGCTTTTGAAAATTTCTTTTCAGATATTCCTGTTTCAACTACAAAATCCCTAAACTCATCACCTTCTGTTGCTGAGTATTTGCTTATCGAAAATGTTAATGTTTGCGATTCGGAATTTCATTTTGAACATATTACTTGTAAAGATATAATTAAAACCTTCAACACTTTAAATGTAAGAAAGACTGCAGATCTGTGGGGTAATTCTGTAGAAGTCGCCAAGTCTATTATTGACATTGTAGCACCTACTTTAGCTCTTATATTTAATAATTGTATCGACTGTGGGGAGTTTCCTGACCTTATGAAGAATAGTAAAATAATACCTTTATTTAAATCTGGTAGTACATCAGACCCCTCTAACTATAGACCTATTTCAGTACTACCTACCTTCAGTAAAATTTTTGAGAAATAAATTTTAGACCAATTTTGAACTCCTAGGGCATATTTATAATGCATGGGAAGATAAATGCGATGCTTTGGGCATCTTTTGTGATTTATCTAAAGCATTCGATTGCGTTCTTCATGAAACTTTAATCAGGAAACTCCGCCACTACGGGATCCGGAACAGCGCTCTGGATCTTCTTACTTCATATTTGAGTAATAGAATTCAGAGTGTCGATGTCAATGGAAAAAGGTCGCCCGGATCTATCGTAACAATGGGCGTCCCACAGGGCTCAATTCTTGGTCCTTTTTTGTTTCTTATTTATATTAATGACTTGCCTTACCTCATTAAAGATAATCATAATATAGTTTTGTTTGCGGATGACACCTCACTTTTGTTTAAACTTAAACGTCAGCAGCTGGTTACTGACGATGTTAATAGCGCGATTTCAAAAGTAGTTCACTGGTTCAATGTTAATAATTTGCTTCTTAATGAAAAAAAAACCAAATGCATTAAGTTTACGCTACCTCACGTTAGGCAAGTGAAAACGAATGTGTTGATAAAGGGCGAAGAATTGAATCCTGAAGATAGCACTGTATTCTTGGGCTTAACTTTGGATGCCAAGCTTCAGTGGGGCCCACATATTGATAAATTGTCGAAAAAGCTAAGCTCCGCTGCATATGCTGTTAGAAAAATTCGGAATTTAACTGACATAGAGACAGCCCGTTTAGTGTACTTTGCCTATTTTCATAGTGTAATGTCGTACGGTATTATGTTGTGGGGAAATGCCTCCGACATTCAGACTATCTTTGTCTTGCAAAAAAGGGCTATTCGATCAATTTATAAATTAAGCCCGAGACACACACTCAGAGAGAAATTTAAAGAAATTAATGTAATGACTGTGCCTTCACAGTATATTTTTGTAAATCTTTTATATGCCCATAAGAATATTAAATTGTTTAAAAAATACAGTGATATCCATAGTATAAATACTAGGAACAAACACAAATTTGTTGTACCTTCAACAAGGCTCAAGAAAATAGGTGGCTCATTCAGATGTCAATGTATACGCTTTTATAATAAACTTCCAAGCCATGTTCAAGATCTAAGTCTCAATAAATTTAAATCATTCATTAAACGTAAGTTGTGCCAGAAAGCCGTTTACACTGTTAAAGATTATATTGAGGACAAAAAAGCTTGGGATTAAGCTGCTCCAATTTATATTTTTAAAATATTATTGTACTGAATTATATTTTTTATTATTAATTACTTTCCTTTTTTTTTATTAATTATTTATTAGGAATAAACACTTTGACATTTTGATTGTTGCTTATATACTTTGACATTTTGATTATTGCTTAACTATGACATGAATATATACTCTGAGGGAGGAGTATACTATTATTATTATTTTAATAATTTTGAATGTGAGGACTATGTAGATGTTTGTTTTTTTTTATACTTACTCATTTCATTTTAATGATAATCTGGCAGTTTAAGTACTTAATGCGGCCTACCAAAATGTCCTTTCTTTGGTATTGTTCGTCGAATCGTTGTGCTCCTTATGTTCTGAGTTGAGCTGAAAGATTACTGACAAATGCGTGCATTGACTGGACAGGTCCACTCAATCTGTATGGTTCTTTCCTCAAAAGACCATTTCAGACACCTCCATGTACATGATCCTCAAATTATTAGACAGCGACTATCTCCTGATTTTATATACATATTGACATTGATGAATATTACCTATACAATGACATTAATATTTACTTTTAAAGTATTATATTGTTTTAATTATTGTAAATGTGAAGATTAAGTGGGTGTAATTTTTTTTTCTAGGTTCCTTTTCTTCTCATTTATTTTTTATCACAGTCTGGCATTTTGAGTAATTTATGCGACCTACACAAATGTCCCTTCTTTGGTATTGTTCGTCGAATCATTGACCTCCTTAAGTTCTGAGTTGAGTTGCATGATTACTGACAAATGCGTGCACTGATTGGACAGGTCCACTCAATCTGTGTGGTTTTTTCCTTAAAAGACCACTTCAGACACCAATCCACATGGTCTTCACATGATCTAACCAAATTATGTCTGGAGTTTAAAAGAGACTGTGACCTCTGAGTTTGTTTCGGCCTTTCTTCTCAGAGTAGTCAGATAGGAAACGCCGACCTCATCTAGTTTTAAAAAATGTGATTGACGTGTAAAAGTGTTTGTACAAACCTACTTGCAAAAATAAAGTCATTTATCATTTATCAGACTACTTTTAATTTATTATTTAATAGCTTTATTTAATCCCTTACATGTAGTTCTAATATTATCTTCGTTTTCTGTTGTGTATTTATTTATATAATTTTAGTAATGTTAGTTTTGTACTTAAAATAAGCTCAAAATTTTCATTGTTTTTTATAGTGTTCAGGAACTGGAAATGTATTTTCCTTTGCAGAAGTATTACGTAAAATAAAACTTGCTTTCATTTGCTACGCTAAATGGTATGATTTGAGCTTTCTACTTTCTTCAATTTATCCCATCAACCTTCTTGTAGCAATGATCTTAAATATAAAGATAACAATTCGATCAAAATTCCACTTAAAGTCACAGTACACGATGCAGAGCAGACGTTTGCTAGTATCCGTTACATGAACAGTCCCGACTGTTGCGAAACTTTCCCTGCTGCTAACTTGTGCCGCTCTCTTGCCCTACATTTTGTCTCTTACTCGTGAGTTGGGGCCATAGAAAATTGAACTTTGAAGCAAAAGCAAAAGACCATTCTACAAATATAAAATAAATAAATAAATAATATCTTAGGACAACCAACACAACGTTATCTGATCCCAAACTAGGCAGAGACGCATACTTATATATTTCTAAATACATAGATATTATAGATAAATTACACCCAGACACAGAACAAATGATTGTGCTCATCACACAAAGATTTGTCCCAGGTGGGAATCGAACCCACCACCTCAGTCTTAGTAGTCAGGGTCACTAACCACTAGACCAGCCTTTCCCAAAGTGGGCGATAACGCCCCCCTGCGGGCGCCGCAGGCCTAAAGGGGGGTGGTAAGAGACTCAGAAAAAAAATGGGGGCGTTGAGTAGATTCTACACAACGCCTCCATTCCCCTTCTGGGTCTCTTACCACCCCCCCTTTAGGCCTGCAGCGCCCACAAGGGGGCGTTATCGCCCACTTTGGGAAAGGCTGCATTAGAATAACAGGCCAGCCAATATAACGGCATCTATACCGCTACATGCGAACTACGCATCACACTGACGTCATGCAAAATGCGTCATGCATCCTGCATCGCACAAGGAGAGTTTTCCGCGCATTCACATATACATCGTCCCGACGTCAATGGTCGGGCAGTTGCCCAACGGATACGACGCCCATCTGGTAGCAAGATTCTGCCTTTTCTACGGACGTTGAGTGAACTGTACACCTTTCTCATATCTCCCAACTTCCATACTTCTTAGTCGACTTCTCAGTAGTCCCTTTCTAGCCATATCATAGGTTGACCGAACAAATAAGTGAAGAAACCAAAAAAAAAAAATTAATGAAGTTTCGACTTGGGATTACAATACAAAAAAACAGCATATAACTAAAACACAAAAAAATACTTGCACAGCTAATCAGCTCTAAAGGATAACGTTTCAACCAAACTGTATCCACGAATTTAGCATATATGATAATAAAATCAATCATCGCAGAAGTAAAAACGCTGTTCCATACATTTTAATTGCGTAGGTATTGCACATCTCTATGAAACAGTTGACTTTTATTTATTATTCGAAATACAATCTCTTCGTGGCCCAACCTTTAAAGATATGGGTGCCTACAAAATTTTCATATTCAGTAAAGTAGAATATTTTACGTAGCTAAGTGCATTTGGAGTCTAAGTTTCGAAGTTCTGAATAAAATTCGATATTTATTTTCGCAGTCAACAGTTTAGTTTTAACGCTATGTTTTATTATTAGGGCTTTGTGGCAAAGTAATAACAAGCGGCACGTGTTGATCGATCAGGTTAAGCTACGCTTGCCGCAGTTGGTCTGTGGATGGGTGACCGTCTTTACAAACCAAGACCCTCTGCGTCTCGGAAAGCACGTCAAGCTGTAAATTGGTCACTGTTCAACTCATTACCGAGCCTATTTAGTCTGCATAAAAATATTGAATCGACAACACGTATTTTTATTATCTCATACAGTCCACGAGATATATTGAACCTTATTACAAGCAGCGTAAGGAACAGTCACTGTCATTCATTGATCTTTGACAGTCGTTACAGGTCGTCAGAAGCCCAAAAGTCTGACAACCAGTCTTACCAAGAGGTATCGTATTACCCAGTAAGTTGGTTGTGGATGTCAGATAGCTAGTTGCTCCACATAAAATACTGACATTCAGCTACATCTGTGTATATTGGAAGCTCGGTTACCCTATTCAAAATCAAAAGTAATTTATTTAAAGTTTGCTGACAGTCAGCACCTTCTAGACGTCAAATTACATAAGACAGTCCACCAAAACGCTTGCGCTTCACCATTTCATAGTGTTTTAGCTGCAAAGAAAAAATGGCGCAACAAAATCCTCAACAGTACAACCAAATTTCTATGACAACATTCTTTCCTTGGAATCATCTGCTAGCAGCATAAGTAAACATTTGGAACTACTAAAAAAACATGGCCAGTAAATTAACTACGTATGAAAAATACCCTGAAACGTAAATCCTCTTTCAGCCAGTCCTCTTCTTAAACAATTGACGTCACGCCACAATTTCCCATACAAGCGTGTAAACAGCCAGTACCAGCACACATGTCTGCAGAGCTGTCTAATAGAATCTGCATAACAGAGAGTGTTCGTATAACTACTGCCTTAGCTTTGTCGAACTCGAAACGAAGTCACCGTAGCAATGTACCGGTGTATTCGCATACTTGGTAAGTGCCTGGTACAGTTTTGAATGGAAAGTTGGATGAAGTGATGTACAAGTGAGTATGTGTGAGGGATAATATTGACCAAGATCTGTTTTAAGCGACTTCAAAAAAGCAAAGAGGTTCTCAAAGCTGATATTTTTTTACGTTGCCTGAGAACTCGGTCATAAATAGATTTGACAATTTGTTCTTTTGTCAAAAAGTGTTCATTAAAAGAATGGTACCACCGGGTACCACAAACATTCGATCAAGTTCTGATTAGTGTTTTTTGAGTTCTGACGGTTTTATAGTCGCTCTCTTTTCTATGGTATTTACAAATGGATAAATAATGAATGTGACATACGATGCCAAAACGTGGACACTGAAACACGGGCTGGTCCACAAATTCCATATCGCGCTGTGTAGTGGGCTATTCTCGGGGTTTCTTTGAAGGCCAACATCTATACTTATAATAAAACTGTAGAGAGGTCAATTCTGTACTTTGAAAATACATTCAAAATTAATATTGGAGGATGAGTGGTGATCGATACTGATGCCAAAAATGCAATTAGTAAATTTTTTGTCTGTCTGTCTGTCTGTCCGTCTGTCTGTATGTGCACGCTTGGGTCAAAAACTACTGAAGGGATTTTAATCAAACTTAGTACGATTGTAGTCCATATTCCTGGGCAGGTTATAGGCTATATAACATAACGCTAAGATACATAGGAGCCGAGCAGTGACGATAAATTTGAAGCAAGTCAGATGAAAATGCGCTTTCGGGCTCTTATCCTCGCAAAATTAACCTGGATTAACACATAGGCTACTTTTTATCCCGGTAGTACGTTCCCGCGGGATATTTTCCGACTACCACGCGGGCGAAGCCGCTGGCAAAAGCTAGTCAGGAATAAGTTTACCCGGAAAAGAACTGTAGCTACCGACATAGCAGAGTTAGGAAGTTGAATTGGCAGTGGGTTGACCATGATTTTCGAGCGACCGATGGCAGGTGTTGCAGACGTGTCCTGGAATAAAGTCCGCGTATCAGCAATCGTAGTGTGGGACATCCCTCAGTTAAATTGACCGACGACCTTAAGAAGATCGCCGAGAAAGACTTAAAGCGGAGGTAAGAGGACAGGGTGTTGTGGTGCAGCCTGGGAGGACCCTCTGTCCAGCGGTGGACTGCAATAGGCTGAGTAATTGTAATTAATTGTAATGTGAATGTACTGAAACGGGGTCGCGTGATTGTTCGAAAGAGATACCGTGACCCTGGCACATGGGCAACTAAAGGAACACGGGTGGGTTTTAGTCAGTAAAAGTCTGACATGCCCTCCGGAAATCATCAAATGACTTCTCCCGCTCTGGGCGGAGCGGGAGAAGTCATTTGATGATTTCCCATCCTGAAAAAAAAAAGAAAAAAAAAAAAAACAAAAAAGCCATGTCCCTGGGATGGCGACAAATCTGTAATGGCGGCAATAATCAGATATCATCAGATAGGTCACCTATTTACACTTTATAAAATATACATAATCATCATCATCATCATCATCATCAGCCTATAATGTTCCCACTGCTGGGACACAGGCCTCCTCCCGGTGAGAGGGAGTGGGCCTTAATCTACCACGCCGGCCCAGTACGGGTTGGTAGATGTCACATGTCTTCGAATTTTTGGTTCTAAGACATGCCGGTTTCCTCACGATGTTTTCCTTCACCGTTTTGAGAGAAGTGGCGATGAAATAATTTACACAAAGTAATGCGCCTGCTTGGGTTCAAACTCACGACCTACTACTCGTAAGTCGCGGCCGTTACCACTTGGCCACCACTGCTCTAAAATATACATAGGTAATTATAATCATTACATGCTATTAAAAGCCGTAAAGAATAGCACCATACCTTTTCCTCCCGTGGGTGTCGCAAAATGCGACTCTGGGAAGTCCCAGTCTCTAGTAAGTACTAGAGACTGGGCAGCAGCATTCTCTATGTATTTTATTACCATACTGCGATCGATAATCCGCCTGCCAAGCGTGGTGAATATGGCAAATCCCCCCAAAAAATGAACCAGTCAAAGTGGTGGTTCTAAGGGGAGGCTTGTGTCCAGCAGTGGACTGTTTAGGTACAACCTACTAATAAATATCTATTCAACTCTATCCTCTTATTTATATTAAAACGTAACGCTCCGTCGAACAGGATCTAGCTAAGTGTTCCGCCACAGTTATTCGACCAGGATATTGGCATATTTGCTGGCAGTTAAATTATTGTGGAACAGTTTCAGAGAGGTTGTCCACTCTTAACAGTTGCCAAACTGCAACAAACTATGTTGGGAATTGAGGCATCCTGGCGTGACATCCACCTTCCTTGACAAATAACGTGGAATTATAGACCGTTAATTTTACTAAATTTGCTAACTTATTATTGCTACTAAATTTGTTCTTCAGTATAGTCCTCCAGACCGTATTTTGGGCATGGCGGCCAATCTAAACGGAGACTAGCCATCGGCGCGAGAGATATTATAGTGCTCAAGTGTGTGCGCACACACAGGGGCACTCACTCTTCTCTCACTCTCATAGTCCGATGGGACGGCAATCCGCAATGACCGGAGAGAGATCAGGTGCAGGACCAACAACTTAACGTGCTTTCCGTGACACAGGGGTGACAAACCGCAAACTTCCAAACTCGGGGCTGTTACAAAGAAATTCTTAAACGAAAACCCCAACAACTCTTTGCCCGACCTGGGAATCGATCCCAGAACCCCACACTCAGCACTCGCGCCTGCGACCACGATACCCACGGGGCAGCTCTTCAGTACTTTCTACACAACAAACGGATGTTTTGACGTTTAAGACTTAGTTTCTGCTCGCGACTTCGTCCGTGTCAAATTTCTCGCTTACCCCGTCGCATCGATTCACCTACTCGTGCGAGGACTTCGTATTTGCTTTTTACTGGGCTCCTGAAGACCTTAGAATCACAATATTATCTAACTTATAGCCTTTCTCGATAGATGGGCTATTCAACACTAAAATATTATTTTGATCGAACCAGTAGTTCCTGAGATTAGCGCCTTCAACCAAATAAACTTTTCAGCTTTTTATTATTAGTAGTATAGTAAGATATAGATTAGTATAGATAATGTTTTGTGTTCAGTATCAGTATCAGTCAATTTGCTGAAAGGAGATAAGCATAGAGTTAAATTTCGGTTACGATACTATTTAGCCTAAATAATTATGTGGAATCTCATTAACACAAGCCGTGAGCTTTAAACACAAATTGCACAAATAGGGTGTTATGCCAGTAAATAAATTATAAACCACATTGAGTTACCATACTACATCATCCTAGTGCTTATCAGAAAAAATCACGTTTGTTTTTGCTTATGTGTTAAGCAGTGGTGCATTCATAGAAAACTAACATTTCGCCAGTTATGTTAAAATCTCATTTCAAGGAGGTTCTCAATTCGGTTGTATCTATTTTGATTTCTTTCACCTCAAAACTTCGTCATTTATAAATCGATTTGAAAAATCATGTATGGTTTGAAAACGTAAAGTACTTACCGAGTGGTCAACCATATAAAATTGGTCAAGTTCTGATAAGCGGTTTTTGGGTTAGCCCGCATTTGGTGCACGGTCCCAAATTGTTGATTCCTATGGAGAACAGCCAATAACTCCATGGTTATATCGGTTAATCGGTTTTAAAGATCGAGTAACTGTAAGTTAGCCTGGCCCAAGAAGGATTCCGTACCACCATAAAATATTTAATACCTCGTATTAAAAACAAAACATGTTTCTTTCGTGGGCACCCCGTTAATTTGTAACTTTATTTTATTCTCATTATTAGTTGCTATAGCGGCAATAAAAATATGTACCTACTCATATACAAATTCCCACAGTCTACTTCTTACGGTTCAAGAGATATAGCTTGCTGACAGACAGACAGACGGACAGCGGAGGCTTAAATCCGTTAGCAGATTGGTACGGAACCCTTTTAGCATTTCTCACATATAAAATAACTCACTGCAACCCAAAGTAGGGGCCCTTCTTATCAACGTGCATACAACAGACTAGGAATGCAAATTCACTACTCTTATTGGCGCTCTGTTGTCTTGTTCAGCAGTTAATTATCTTTTAGAATTGTTTACTAGATAGCGTTTGGCTTTGTTCAAAAGCATGCATTACGGGGACTCGCTGGCGTTGTGTTAGTTTGTCTGTCTGTGTTTGTTACTGTTAAGAGTGGCAAGGTAAACGTGAAAGTCGTTCTGTATGTTTCAAACAATTTGCAAATATTTTAATTCCGTTTTTTTTTTGGATACGTTTCTGTTACTGATCTGTTCGTTTGGAAAAAAACTTTTAATTAAAATACATTGCACCGTTCGTTTAATTTTGTAATTCCATTTAATTCCTGTATAGTGCTAAGTTGTAAATGGAATTGCTATGCCACTTCGACTGGTTTTTTAATTTTATAATATGTAAATGCTGGGACAAGAGGTAAATTAGATCTGGATTTTTCACTGTTGAACATTTCACTGGGCCTAAATGTGTATTGTGGGCAAGAAGTTAAATTCTAAAGATGATTACTGATTTTTTTAGATAATATTTGAACTTGACGGAATTTGTAAAACGAAACGTAAGACAGTTTCTCTACAGTTGTTGCCCGCACGATGTCAAATGGTCAAGAGAACTGCACCAAGCCGCTGTGGAGCTCCCGTCGACTCGTACGAACGTCAGGTCAGACTATGTCAAAGTGCGCCAACTTCACAATTGCGTTACGTTGCCAATTGATATCCCGTAGTCATGACTGTTTCGATACCTATATATAAATACTAGCTTCTGCTCGCGATTTCATTCGCGTGTTTTTGCTCCCGTAACCCTTCCCGTCGCATCGAATTGCCAGCCAGTTGTCGTCCATTTTTCGTTGCTGCTCCGCTTCTTTTGATCGTAGCGTGATGTTATATAGCCCTATAGCCTTTCTTAATAAATAGGCTACCCAAAACAAAAATATTTTTTCAATTCGGACCAGTAGTTTCTGAGATTAGCGCGTTCAACCAAATAAACAAACAAACTCTTCAGCTTTATAATATTAGTATAGATTAGCTTTTGCTAACGGCTTCGCCCACGTGGAGGCCGGAAAATATCCCGCGGGAACATACTACCGGGATAAAAAGTACCCTATGTGTTAATCCAGGTTATAAACTGACTGTTTTCTGAATTTAGTAGGATAAATATATACTATTGAGGATTTTATTGTAGATCTTTTGAAGACCATCATCTTTGTAATACATACTTTTGGTGTATGATCAACGTATGCGAGGATAAGAGCTCGAAAGCGCATTTTCATTCGACTTGCTTCAAATTTATCGTCACTGCTCAGTTTATATGTGTCTTAGCATTATGTTATATAGCCTATAACCTGTCCAGGAGTATGGACTATAATCGTACCACGTTTGGTTAAAATCCCTTCAGTAGTTTTTGACCCATGTGTGCATATACAGACAGACAGACAGCCAGACAAAAAATTTACTGATTGCATTTTTGGCATCAGTATCGATCATTATTCATCCTTCAATATTAATTTTGAATGTATATTCAAGGTACAGAATTGACCTCTCTACAGTTTTATTATAAGTATAGATAAATATAGAAAAAGAATGAGCTTCTCTGTTATAATATAATTATGATCTATTCTGCACCCTAGTGATCAAAATACAGGTTCAATTAAAGTTAGTGGGGTATAATTAATTTCCGGACCATGTAATAGGTAATCCCTACCTTCGTCGAACTCTATTCATCTGCAAATTCTTGACTGTTTCTGGAAACAATAGCCTACGATCATGAATTTAGGGAGGTATGTACGTGTGTTCCACTACGTATTTGTACGAGTAGATGGTGATCCTCGCTTGTTGTATAGATGTTGAACAGCCTATGTTTTGTTGATAAATTGAAAGAAAATTTTAATTATACAGGGTTATTTGTAAAACACCGGCAACCTCTCAGAACTATGTTACTAACATCATTGTCAACAACATTTGTTCTATGACTTTTAAAAATTCATCATATTTAAGTTCGTCAGATTTTCATACATTAAAATATTTTTTTCTAAAATAACACATTACAAATTACAGGATTTATCGTAATTTGTAATGTGGTTGTATAGTGTGTATAATGCTGGGAAACAGGCCGATCTTGCTCCATAGGACAATCTAGAGTCTAGACAAAATTAAACTTGTAGCTAATTGAATTGTATAATTTATTATTTTTATGACATTGATTTACACTTTGTTTCTTAAACTCACACACTGACTCATTTCAGAATTCAGAATTTTAGATATTAAACAATTTAATCTTTATTGCAAATCACTGGAAACTTGTTTAAAGTATTGCAAATTATACAAAAAAAATTGTTTGAAAATGTATACCTATGTTTTTCTAGCTATACTAATATTATAAAGCAAAAAGTTTTTTTGGTTGAACGCGGGAATCTCAGGAACTTCTGGTCCAAATTAAAAAAATCTTTGTGTTTTGGATAGTCTATTTATTGGAAAAGGCTATATAGGGTATATAACATGATGCTACAAACAAAAATACCGGAGCAGCAACGAAAAAGAAACAAAGACTGGCAGGCAATTCAATGCGACGGGATCAGGGGAGCAAAAATTTGACGAACCAGACGAAGTCGCCAGCAGAAGCTAGTTGTTAATAAAGACACTAAGAATATTAATTACAGTTTAACGTTTACTTATTATTTTAACTAGATATTACAAAACTAAGCTATTTAAAGTACTAAGGCTTTACTAGGTATTACAAAACCGCACATAAAACATTGAAGCGCTAAATTACATTAACATAAATTAATCTGTAGTTATGACAGGGCCATATTATCTACCACAAGGTAGTCCGATGATCTGGTGAAGGACGAAGGAATTCACTGGATGCGAGAGGCACAAAACCGGTGGAAGTGGCGACGCTTGAGTGGACCTTTGTCCAGCAGTGGGTGTGTTTCGGAATTGAAATGATGCTGAAGATGTGTTGTTATTGGATTAAGTGATTTTCATTTTAGTTAATTTTCTCTACATAACATAACACATAACATCACGCCTTGTTTCCCCTAAGGGTTAGGCAGAGGTGTACCTTTAGTGCACCCACATTTCGCCTGTTATGTTAAAGTCCCATGTAATAGGGGGCGAGCCTATTGCCATCCACCGGGCACTAATCCAGACTCCGGGCTGCTACAAAGAAATTCCAGATGGAAAAACCCAATAATAACACTATCCCGACCTGGGAATCGAACCCAGGACCTCATGCTCAGCAGTAGCACTTGCTACCACTAGACCAACGAGGCAGTCAAATTTTCTCTACTTGTAGAGAAAACCAGTAACACCTGTGGGATCGAACCCAAACCCTGCGGTCGCAACCTGGAATCTAACAAGGCAGTCAATAATAATATTGATGGTTTACAATATACATTTATTGTTCTATCTTTCTATCTATTCAGACACTAAACATGTTTTCGGTCTCCAATATGTCCTCTTTCACATTTGAAGGTCATTTCGGTCACGTAGTCAATTGATCCTCTATTGTCCTTACATACAAGTTAAATAAACTTGAAGGAGGCTGAATGCCTCGAAGATTGATTACGCTATTGGTTGTTATAATATATTACAGTTTTGGGACAGTCAAGCACAAAGAATAAGAGTTAGTGGAACAGGCATTGAGGTGCAACAGCCATAACTACTACTACCATGGGTATAATCAAAGCGATATTCTGTTCATGGGTGACACATAGTCACACAGGTTAGGCAGAGGCATATCTTTAGTGCACAGACATTTCGCCAATTATATTTTGGTCCTATATGTTAGAGGGCGAGCCTGTTGCCATCAACCGCACGCACAAATCCAAACTCCGGGCTGATGCTGAAAAAATCCAGAAACAAAACCCAAAAACCGTTTGCTCGACCTAGGAATCAAACTCTTCCCTCGGACTTCATGTTCTACTGAGCGCTGGTGACCACTATATCATCGACGCATCCAGATTATTTTCTAATAATGTTGGGAATTTAACAGTAAAGAAGACAGTCATTAACTTACATGACCAGCAGAATCAAGTAGTTAATTGACTCTCTGACACGAAGACAAAAGCGCTTTTATAATGTTAACAGTAGTCAAATACTGAAGTGGAATAGCGTAGATTGAATATGCATGGTTACTAAGAGTTTGCACTCGATTGCTTTTCTATACACAAAAATCGGTAACAATGTTGCATCAAGGACACCATAGTGTTTCAAATATCAGAATGTCTCCACTTACTTTGTAGAATCTACCATGCGTTATAAAGTGTCACATCCAGCACCTAATCATCCCAGTTCCATCTAGATCTGTATGCATTGGCTCACCAACGTTATTTGTTCGGTCCGTGTCGATCGCCATATCTCACGTTGACGCGCTATTGATCAAACTACTTGTACAACATGTGTTCCTAGTACTTTTGATAGATAACTTGCAAGACTATGGTTTATGGAGTTTCATATTTATTGGTGCATTTGTTATTTGGGGGCTAGTGGTATACAACAGGATACGATATCAACCAAACTTATGCCAGAAGATTTTATGTTCATTTGACATTTTACGTTGTCCTTGACCAGGTGAAGGACACCAAACGAATTATGATAGAAGTTTTATCATTATTTCATTGGGAGCGTTCAGTATGCCACAAAGTGGTAAAATCTGGATGGCATCTTTTGGATGTTGCAGGGATCCTTCAATGGTGGCAAACCCTTTCTATCAGACTATATATCGTAGATTCATTGGCCAACCTTCTTCGTCTTCTTTTAGTGTGATTTCGATAAGTTTCTGGTTTGTTGTCAGCTAAACTTGCTTTGTCTTTTTCAGGTGAGCGAGGTGTTTAGTATTTGCCATCCTTCACCGCGAAAGAAAGCGGCCTCCATACTACGGCGCTTGCATGGCAGTGACAACAGCATTCTAAGAATGATCGCTGCTAGAGTGGACTGTGCTTTCCAGCGAAATAATTAATTTTCTGAAAACTAACAATGGTGCCGATTCCCTTATTCACAAACTAAACTAAATTTAAGTTCAGTGCATCTTTTTCTTTCTATTTCATTAAGGAAAGGACAGAAGATAAATTTAAGTAAAGTCCTGTCAAATTAATCAGCGCTTGACGTAAATTGACGTAATTTTAGTAGGCAAGTTTTTAATCACGTCTAAACTTGTATGGAGTAGTGACGGGCGCTGATTAATTTGACAGGACTAAACTAAAAATTTTCTTTTGTCCTCTTCTTAATGAAATATAAAGAAAAAGATGCATTGAACTTAAATTTAGTTTAGTTTGTGAACAAGAGAATCGGTACCAATATTAACCTATCGGTCTAAGCACAATTGTTAACCACCAAAATATGTACCTAAGTCCGAAAGAAAGTTTAATTAATTTAAACAAAATTTTATGTAAAGAACCTTTCCGTGGAAGTTCCTTCTAACATTACTTAAGAGATATTTTAATATGAGTTTTATTCATAACTTTGAAATATTTTTACTATAATACGAGAATACATCTAATTTGGTGTTTGTTTACGTATCTGCATACACGATCATTGCAACTCCATCCCCCAGATTACATGCGACGTATAATGTTCTATTCGATTGCTGGCACATCGATATAAATTACCTAGAACGATGCGTTGCCAACAAAATGTGTGCGGACGTAGGTAATGCATACGGAATGCACAAACATCATAAATATACGAGTTATGAGGAGGCTTCCTTGCAAGCTTGGGAATTTAGACTAAGTTAGTACTGCCGGTTTAGCGATTTCTTGGTCTATTGCGTATACTTTGTGTCTGGGATGTGACCTGAATTCAATAAATTGTAATTTTGTGCAGCAGTTTAGTCTGGTAAATAGGTCGGTATCATCACTATACTTATTTCTTTTTAGCGGCATTGCTGCATTTTGTTTTGGAGAAGTCAGATGCCGGTAATGTAAAACAGACATTGCATTTGCCATCTCTTGGATGTTCAAGGTGCTCATGACAGGCATCGATCATTTTCATCAGATAGCCTGTCAATCGACCGGCAATCTGGTACGGGACGAAGTTAAGTTATTGTGCCTGCACAGTAGGGTTTTAAAGGGGACATTTTTGTATCTATACATATAATTAAACTCTGACTAAGTAATAACAACCTTATGCATCGATCAGAATAAGCTACGCTTGCTGTTGATTGGTACTATTTACATATCAAGACCATTCCGTGCCTCGGAAAGCACGCTAAGCCGTTGATCCTGGCTGTCATCCGTGGATGTTTGACAGTCGTTACGAGTTGTTAGAAGCTCAGAAGTCCGATAACCACTGCTACCAAAGGGTATCGTATTAACTAGAAACTGGATTGTGGAGGTCGGATAAGCAGTCGCTCCATGTAAACTTTAAGTTTTTTTGTTGCAGCCAGCTAAACTGAGAGCCGACTTCAACATCGTTGGAAAAAGGTAAGCAGATGATCACGATGACAAATTAAATTATAAAATCGTAGCAAAATTACACATTAAATATTTTTCAAAAAAATTAATGCAAGAATATAATTCCTTTTAGCGTGAGCAAGAATAGGAAGATTAGTTATATTACATGTATGCAGCTAATCTTGGTACCTCTTTAAATATTTTATCCTGGAAGCACAACGATCTTCCCGGCAAAATATGGTGCAGTCTATTCTTCGTAGATACCACGATATGCATTATATTTTCATTCTCACCTCGGTAAAGTATATTTCACGAAAAAATACCCACTCACAGTTGCACGTGCAGTCTTTATTTCCCCAGCATAACTTGTGTCTTAAATTGGAGAAAAATCTAAACTCGAGAGCGTTCCACGATAAATTCTTTTTCTCATTACAAAATTGACGTTTAATTTAATATTATTGCAGTTTATAGTTAGCTGGTACGTTGAGAAGTTCCTTGTACGTTGTAGGAAACAGTTTTATCGGTTCACAATAAACGTGACGCTGCAAATTGAAGTTAAGTTCGTATTGTTAAGAAAGTGCAGCGAGGAAATATGTGGGTGGAGAGTTTTGAGAAAGGTTAAAGTTTGTGGGGAGAATTTTTATGATGGTCGTCCGTGTAAAGTAACCTTTATTATCCGCACTTCTAGAATGTGAAAGGCAGCTCAAAAATTTTACCAACTGAGTGTTTTAATTTCATCTCTGTTATAAATGATTTTAATTCTGTAAGTGTGTGTGTACAAACACTTTTATACGTCAATTAATTAATTAATTCAAGTTACAAAGACTCATAACAATATTCAATAAATTCAATAAATACAACAAACAATGTACTAACACTACAATACAAAACTGTTTCCGACCTCCAAAAAAAACATAAATGTGATAGTTTCTATGTTTGATTGTTTCTATGTTTTTACTCAGTCACGCACAAACTGCTAAACGGATTTGGATGAAATTTGGCACCCAGATGGTTTATAACTTGGATGACTTGATAACTTGACAAATAAATACTTTTATACCGGTACGTCCTCGTGGCTTATTTTCCAAGACCACGCGGACAAAGCCGCTGACAAAAGCTAGTAGACAAATACATTTTTATATAGCTTGCATGCATCAGACGCGTTCTGTTCTAAATCTGTTACAAGCTAATTAAACACATCCTAGACTTAAGTCATATGTTCTAGACAGAACTTAATGATTTTAGATGTCTCCTTCCTTCAGTATATGCTCAACCTTATCTCAACATTTAAGTGCTCTCTACATAAATGTTATCATGAATCCTTGTAACTTTCCTACTCGTACTTTAAAAGGCTTTTACGTTGCCAATGCTGAGATATGTATGCTTTTAGACATATGGACACTGAAGCACTTATTTTATGAATCTATGAGTAGTAAGTGAAGTTGATATAAAATTAAATTGTACGTACATAAACTTATAACCGAGAGGTGAGTGGAAGAAAAACCCACGCGAAACCATAGATTCAGTAAGTTTATGAACCTCGTTTCTTCGGATTAAAAAAAATGCACTTTCATACATTTTTTCACTTTTTAGTCATGTGATGAATTCATGGTTACAGTTTTCGCTTCGATGGCCTTGCTACCATTTATATATTGGTGTAAATATGGCCTAGCGCTATTATAGTAAGTAAGAAAGAAAGAATACCGTTTATAGTAAAGAGTGAACGCTAAAGTCAGTACTTGGAGTTGTAGTGGATTTCACATGTCTTCGAATTTTTGGTTCTAGGACAAGCTGGTTTCCTGACGATGTGGTAATTAAATCATTTATGGAAAATTAAAAGACTTGTCTGGGTTCAAACCTGATCTTTGTACTATTCGTAAGTAACAGCCGTTTCCACGGGGCCATAACTACTTTCAGAGTCTCATGAGGATTTCCCCAGAAAAAAGAAAGTGAAGCTGTTTGATTGATTTGATGCGCGCCATTTTACACCAGACTAGACAAAATCAGTTATATTTTGGCCTTAGCAGTAAGCATCCTGCCAGGGTCGCGAGATTGTTCAAACGAGATACCGCGGCCCTGGCAAATGGGTAACTGAAGGAACACGGGTGGGTTTTAGTCAGTAAAAGTCTGACTCGTCCTCTCGCTCCGCCCAGAGCGGGAGAAGTCATAGATGATTTCCCACCAAAAAAATAAAAATAAAGCAATAAGCATAACGTACGCTTATTGTTATGGCCAAAATATAATCGGATCATCGTATTACCACATCGTGAGGAAACCGGCATGTCCTAGAACCAAAAATTCGAAGACATGTGAAAGCCACTGGACCCGCGTGGTGGATTCCGGCTCTCATCCTCTCACAGGATCCACATCTCAGCAATGGGATATAAGCTGATTAAGCTAATAGTTATGGGTACCATCTGCCTGGGAAGAACAGAGGGTTATATCGGACCCTACCGGCTATAACTCTACTGTTTTTTTTACTACAACGAGTCGGGGCCAGGGTACTTGTACATTATGCCTATGCGACGAAATGGAATCCCAACATCAATTATTTTTTCAACTACAACTAAAATGAGCATTAAAGTCATCTTTATCAGCGCCTTTTATTAAACCTAGTGATAGATTATTCGCCTAACTACAGTCTAGCACAAAGTTTCTTACGACAGTGACCATCCGACGCAGAATTCTCTTTCAGAAGCAAATCTAGAATGTCATCAATCAAACAAGATTAATCCCTCAGGATATCAATAAACAAAAACCTTTATTATGCCCGCAAAAAGTCTTACAATGTCCGTTTACAATCAGCCATCGGCCTTGGCTTATTTTACGCATTGAAGAAGAAAATTCAGAGGTTCTACTTTACACAAATAATTCCATTATTTTTCAGTTTTTGCAGATAGATAAAATATGTTTTAGTGTACATCAAACCAGCTGGTATATAGTTCTAAACATCTAGGAGATCATCAAAGGCTTAAAGGATCAAATCAATCAATCTGCCTAGCTTCTTCCTAATTATATAATTAATAAAAAAAAATATCTTGAAACAACCAACAAACCGTTACCTGTTCCCTAACTAGGCAAAGCCTATACTATGGCAACCAGACAACTGATAAACATACTTTATATTTCTAAACACACAAATATTATAGATAAATTACAACCAGACACAGAAGAAATAATTGTGCTCATCATACAAAGATTTGTCCTGGGTGGGAATTGAACCCACGACCTTAGTCTTAGCAGTCAGGGTCACTAACCACTGGACTAACAGGCCAGTCTTAAAGTCTTAGTTTAAATATGTTAGGTTAGGTTAGGTTATATAGATAAATCAATCAAAGATTATAGACTAGCTTTTGCCAGCGGCTTCGCCCGCGTGGAGGTCGGAAATTATCCCGCGGGAACATACTACCGGGATAAAAATTAGCCTATGTCCTTTCTCAGGCTCTGAACTATCTGTGTACCAAATTTCATTTAAATCGGTTCAGTAGTTTTAACAGGAAAGCGAGACAGACAGACAGACAGACCGACAGACAGAGTTACTTTCGCATTTATAATACTAGCTTTTGCCAGCGGCTTCGCCCGCGTGGAGGTCGGAAATTATCCCGCGGGAACATACTACCGGGATAAAAAGTAGCCTATGTCCTTTCTCAGGCTCTAAACTATCTGTGTATCAAATTTCATTTAAATCGGTTCAGTAGTTTTAGCAGTAAAGTGAGACAGACAGACAGACAGACAGAGTTACTTTTACATTTATAATATTAAGTATGGAAGTATGGATAGTATGGATGGATAAATTACACCCAGACACAGAACAAATAATTGTGCTCATCACACAACGATTTGTCTTTGGTTGGAATCGAACCCACGACCTTAGTCTTAGCAGTCAGGGTCACTAACCACTGGACTAACAGGCCAGTCTTAAAGTCTTAGTTTAAATATGTTAGGGTCGGCTTTAAGTCTAACCGGATGTAGCTGAATATCAGCACTTTACGTGGAGCAACTGCCTATATGACCTCCACAATCTAGTTAATACGTAATACTTTGGTAGGACTAGGTAGTCTAACTTTCAGGCTTCTGATGACCCGTAACGACGTTCAAAGATTTACAAATGACAGCCGGGACGTCGCTTTAGTCCCGGCTTAACGTGCTTTCAGAGGCATGAACACTTTATTGAAAAAAAAAATTGCTTTCGACAGCGACTTCGCTCGCGTATTTTAAATGTAAACCTTCCTCTTGAATAACTCTGTCTCTTGATGAAAACCGCATTAAAATTGTAGCGTAGTTTATAAGAACTAAACTTACAGACGCGGGAAGCGACTTTATTTTATACTAGCTTTTGCCCGCGGCTTCGCCCGCGTGGATGTCGGAAATTAACGCAGGTATTTTTTTTAAATAAAAGAATTTTTCTAAAATAAAAGTAGCCTAAGTTACTCCTTGTAACATCAGCTATCTGCCAGTGAAAGTCCCGTCAAAATCGGTCCAGCCATTTCAGAGATTAGCCGGGACAAACAAACAGACAGACAGACAAAATTGAAAAAAAAATGTTGTGTTGGTATATGTACCGTGTATACATCCTTATACACTTAGTAAAAAGTGGTTATCTTAATATTACAAACAGACACTCCAATTTTATTTTATTGTATAGACTAGCTTCTGCCCGCGGCTTCGCTCGCATGGATGTCGGAAATTAATCTAAAATAAAAGTAGCCTAAGTTACTCCTTGTTATATCAGGTATCTGCCAGAGAAAGTCCCGTCAACATCGGTCCAGCCATTTCAGAGATTAGCCGGAACAAACAGACAGACAAAAATTGTAAAAAATGTTGTTTCATTATATGTACCGTGTATACATCCATATACACTTAGTAAAAAGTGGTTATCTTAATATTACAAATAGACACTCTAATTTTATTTATTTGTATAGATTATTTAGAGATAAATTCTGTTACATGCAATGCATACTAGGTACTGTGTTCCTCTCATATCAGTGTTCCTTCTGCTTATATCTATGAACTATTTAATTGTACGTCGTATGGCCAGCCAAACAAGACAAATGTTCGCCTGTCGAGATCGCCGCATCGATATGCGATGTCCCATCCCATTACAAGATGTTAGAAGTTTTGTAGATAAGCCTTCGTTATTTATATGGTGTTTGGCTACTGTAAGTAGCTGATTAACGGTTTTGTCTTTTGGTTATGTAGTATTGTGAGTAAATGAGGCATCAACAATTCTTTGAGACAATATTTATTTTTCCAGTTACCGTGAACGTAAGACGCTTTATTTTGTGTAAATAATATCATCACCACTGCTCTCATGAAAAATCTCTCTCTAAATGAAAATATCGTAAGGAAACCAACGTGTCCTAGAACCAAAACTTCGAAGACATGTGACATTTACCACCTCGTAACGACCCACTCCCTCTCACCAAGAGTAGGCCTGTGTCAGTACGGTGGGAAAAATATAAGCCGATTATGAGGAACGTAAAAGACATCTCCGGCACAAAATTTGGTGGCTTATTTTGTATCACAAAATAGCCAACCGCAAACCGGATGCTTACTGGTTTTCTAAACTTATGCTGGACTAAAAACTTCCATCAAATTGGGCCATTGGGCAAGTGTCCTAAAATTGCAATGCAATACTAATTTAATCAGCATTCTACAGTTGCTTACTGTAAATAAAATAGGTTTCGGAGGTATTTTATCGTTTTTTATATTGTTATTGACAGCAAACTTACAAAACTCCAGTAGCTATAGAAGATTCCCTGGAGTGAAAAGTCAAAAAACCAAAGTATACTCAATAAAATCATGCATCTTAATTCAGCTAGCAGTCTTCGCATCTCAACCCGAACTCATCCCGTGATTAGAGGCCGTGATTGATGAGAGCGTCACGCAGCGCGACGAATGGATGATCGATCGCTTGGCATCTGCGACCTAACGTACCTCATTGTAGCTAGGTTTCATTAAACTTCATTTGAACTTGTTGATTTTATCATAGGCTCATTAAATATTTGAAGATAACATTTAAGAGGTTAGCTAGCTTCTGTTTGTGATTTCAACCGCGTGACGTGTAAGAGTATTTGTGACTTTTTTCTCTTTGTTCGGCTCCTAATACTCCTAGCACAATTAAATATACTCTTAAAATACAACATTAGTTTTTGTTTATGCGAAACACGAAACACGGGTCTAGTATTTTTATGTAAAGAATCTATGAAAAAAAATTCAAAACTGTATCATTAATAATCACAAAGTTATAAGCTTGTTACGGTACCTGATTGTCCTCGCAAAAACATACAGCCTACCGGAGGGCACCACGCCAGCCGCGCGCGCGGCTCTCACTCTCACTCATTGATAATAATTTGCCACAGCGATTGTTTATGTATTAGTTGGTGATAAACATTTTCCATCACGCTTGCAGGCTTTGGACTGTCGTAATGGTCAAGTGTAGGTAGATATTATTATGTAATTTATTCGTAAATGCAGTAGTAAGTGGTAAAATGTAATCAATGCCATTTGTTGCACCTTATGTCAACAACTTAAAGTTCAAAATGGATGAAAATTGTTAAACATCGCATTACTGAACCACAGCAGGCTGTAAACAAATAATAAATTTGTACCCTTGACTATTTTTGCGTGTTTAAAAATGTTAATCATCACTATCTACAATAATTGGCGTAATCACTATTCACTCAAACAAACTGAAGCAACTGTTAAAAAAGGGCCCGTCTTTCTCATAAGCACTGACGCACTGCCACACCACCACAAACAGCGAGTGTACGGACGTTTGAGTACGAGAGAGACATGATAATTTTAAAATCTAAACAAAACACTTTAGCCAGGGCTCACGGCGCGGGCGGTCGCGCGCTCGCGATACGTATGCATCGATCGATGGCATTCGGGCGACTGAGGGGAGCGCCGTCGCCGCCCCGCAGCAGCGCGTACACGCCGCCTAGCCCGCGCTATGACCTGTCGTGAACTCGTGACCCGTGTGCAAACAGATGATTGCGGATACTAACTTTTAAGCGTAATTAAATATTTTTGGGACAAAATATAACATGGTGTAAAAATTATTGGAATCGATTCAGTTACTGATTCTGAACAAACTATATTCAGGTTTCGCATATACTAAAAATAATGTTGTATACATTTATTGAGGAAGGCATTAAATATGCCTTACTAAATAAATGTGCTAACCAACACTCAAATAGTTTTTCAATTTGTACCATTAGTTTCTGAGATTAGTGTTTTAGCCAAACAAACAACGTCTTAGCTTAATCCTACTAATATTATAAATGCGAAAGTTTGTGAGGATGGATGTATGTGTATGTGTATGTTTGTTACCCTTTCACGAAAAAACTACTGAACGGATTTGGATGAAATTTTACAGTAATATAGTTTATTTATCAGAATAACACATAGGCTACAATTTATAATGATTTTATGTAATTTTGGTCATAGTATAACGAAACGTGTCAATTAAGTCGGAAAAAAATCTTCCATCTGGGAACTATCTTGGCGTGCGCTGCCTAAACTAATGGAGTTACATAAAGATGATGTACCGCAGCATTGTTTGTCTTAAGTAGATCTAAATAAAAATCCGCAACAGCATGTATCTACCTTTTATGTGTAAGCCAGTACGACCAAAATTGTGAACCATAAATTTAATTAAATTTGGTACTATTTTACAATGCAAATATCCTACTAATATTAGGTCTTTACCTATGAAATTGCCGTTCTGCAGTACTGGCCATTTCAAATCAAAATATTTTTTGTTTGTCTAGAATTCTAATTTCAAATTAATTATATTTTTAAAACATGGAATTCTTTTTCCAAAAATTGTCATTTGTTTATTGATTAGTGGTACATTTTCATCGCATTTCAATCTTTTTCGCCATCATGGATACGTTAAAAATTCGAGTACTTATGGAATATGAGCACCGTCGTGGCAGCAACGTGGCACAAGCGGCACGCAACATCAACGACGTTTACGGAGCTAACACTACAAACCAACGCACCACCTGTTATTGGTTTGCTCGCTTCCATTCTGGAAATTTCGACCTGAAAAATGAACCTCGCGGTCGTCCGAAGAGTTTGGTCGACAATGACAAATTAAAGGCGATTGTGGAAGCTGATGATACACAATCTACGGTTGAATTAGCAGCAGCTTTCGACGTTAGCGTCAAAACAATATTGGTCTATTTGCGTCAAATTGGCAAGGTAAAAAAGCTTGACAAATGAGTGCCCCACAAACTCAATGATCCCCAGCGCGAAGTACGCGTCGAGACGTGCCTTGCACTGCTCAACAGACACACAAATGAAGGAATTTTGAACCGCATTGTTACCTGCGATGAAAAATGGATTCTGTTTGATAACCGCAAGCGCTCAACAAGTTGGTTGGATCCTGGTTCAGCACCTAAACAATGCCCTAAACGAAATTTAGTTTTTAAGTTTTGTTTACGTTTTTGTTTTATTATTTCAGCTTGACTTTAGTTTTCAATTTTTTTGTTGGTATATTGGCGTGTGCTAGCTGACATATGGCGAATAATGTATGTTTTGTTTTATAATATTAATTACTTACACAATATTGTATAGAATCAAGTTCTTCAAACTTAACAGACAGCTGTGCTGCTGGGGAGTTTGTTCCGCCACTTCTTCTTCCCAGCTACAGCATTAGGAAGTGTCGAAGGGTGGGCGTTTTGAGGGGACTGTCTTTTGTAACTTTGACGTTCAAAAAGTGCTGACTCTCAGCCTAGTTTGAATAAATGACTTTTGATTTTGATTTTGATTTTGAAAACTTAACCCTAGAAAAGTGATGGTCACTGTTTGGTGGTCTAGCGCCGGTGTGATTCATCACAGCTTCTTACCAAACGGGGTGAGCATTACTGCAGATGTGTACTCTGCCGTCATACGGAAAAAAAGACGTATATGACTTTTTTTTCGAAATTGTATTATATACACATTCGGAATCAGCAAAAAAAGATGCATCTACCAGTATTTTTATATTGGCGTCGTCTTAACTAAAACCTAATAATTCTTACTACTAAATAAGACGCATCTGCCGTAAGTCATAATATTTACCGAGTAGGAAAGACATTTCTGACGTATAATAAGTAGAAAAGGCGTATTTAAGTAGAAGAGTCTTATTTGTTCACAAAATGTATACTTAATCATAAAATGAAAAGTCATTACTGCATGTTCATGAGAAAAAAAAGACGGTTCTGCGTAGATATTCCTTTTCATGTTAGTATTACCAAAAATTGCTGGACGCAAGTGGTAGTAGTGCCTTTTCAACTTAGTATTGTTAGTTGTGTGGGGTGAAGCGGGGTTCGCGGTTGGAAACACTGTTCCATCAGTTGCACTCAGGAAGTTGGGAAGTCATACAAAAATGATGTTGAAAAACAAAATAACGCAAATATCAATTCAGATACTGCCTATTTTGCAGCTGATTTACAGAAAGTAATAATGCTTCCACGTATTGATGAACTTATGATTGTAATGTTTTGCCCGAGAATAATAATATTCAATTAAAGTTTTGTGCCAATAGGTGATAAAGGAAATAGTAAAGTACTTTTCAAACGTTTGCTGCGATATGTCATGAAGGAATTTCTAGCCGCAAAGCACACGGTATAATAAGCTGTTTTAGAGCTTTTTACTCGCCAATAGAGATTTAAAACACGTTATCATAAATAAATAAAAAAAAAAAAACAATTCAGTCGAGATTAATTTAAAAACAATAACATTAAAATATTTAGAGGTAGGTCATGCGTACATGGCCGCTGACGAATTTCATCACCAAGTGGAGCAATCCATGAAGAGGAAGAAACACAATCATTTATGGTTTTGAAGACTGCTTGGTGAACAAGCAGTTCACAACAATAGAAACAATATTGCCGTAAAAGTGATGAATGTAGAAGATTTTTGCCAGTTTGAGGACTGTTCCTCATTAAATAAATTACAGCATTCTGCTCCTCGAGCTTATTTAAGTGGCATGTGTGAAGTAACATTCCATAGAGGCACCCATGGCATACGCTACAAGACATGCTTCTATGATGAACAAGATTACTCGCTGGACTTTCTGGGACTAAAGAATATAAAAACTGCGATACCACCTCCAAAACCTAATAAAGAATTTAGAGGGATAACTCAAGAGTGGAAGTCAGCAATCATACAAAAACTGACACCCTTAATGCCAGACACCAGAAAAATATTTTAGTATAATTTACCTACTGATAATAATACTGTTGATCTAACTCAAGCTTATGAAGACTGATTTACAGTTGGAATCCAGAGCTAGGATAAATTACTCCTAATTAGAATGTAGCAACACAAACTTTGATAGTAATTTTTATTTTGTAATGAAAATAATATATATATTTTGAGAAAGCTAGAGGTTTATGATAGCTGTTTTGGTTTGCACTGATTAAATAGTAGGCAGTTTCCAAACCTGTGATAATTATTTCTTTTTAATTAGAATTAATACGAAAATGATGGTTAAGGTTTATATCTTTTTTAAATAAAGAATTTTTATTTTTTGTTGCCAAATCCAAAGAAATTAAAACTATCTAGGTATTGTTTGTTTAATAAAAATAATAAAATATAATGAGAAAGCCAGAAAGGTTTTTGATAGTTATTTTTTTTTAAGATATTAGGTAAATAGTTTCCACAGCTGTAATATTGTTTTGTAACTAATTAGCATGAATACAAACTTTGGTACTCAGTAATTATTCAGCATTTTATTTATTGTCAAAAAGTTTATAACAACTCAATTTCTTTTGTATTTCTGAAAGAATATAGGTAAGTCTGACTCTAATAATTGTGTTTTATTCAATAGAAAATGATTAAATGAATATTAATTGTTCTTACAACACATATCTGCTATACGATAAGCAAGAAGGTGATTCTGAAAAGTAATTAACTAAATATACATAGATATAGCTAGGTAATACTAACAGCAGGGGAGTTTGTTCCGCCACTTCTTCCCAGCTAAAGCACTGGTAAGTGTCGAAGGGCGGGCGTTTTGGGGGGACTGTCTTATGTAACTTTGACGTTCAAAAAGTGCTGACTCTCAGCTTAGTTTGAATAAATGACTTTTGATTTCGATTTTGATTTTGAGCAAATGGCTAGAAACGTCTTTTCTATTTAGGTAGCTACGACCTGGGAGCACGTTATCACTAAGTGCGATGCGATGCTCGGTCAAATACGGACGTGTGTCCACTGTGCACGGAGCGAATTTTATTCACGTGTAGCGCGGCCGTAGCCGCTGCCCGTACTGTAACTATGAGTTCCAAACCACTCATAGTCAATGAATTGCTGGCTTTCCTGGTCCATGCCATCGACTACATGGACGAGGTGAGCATTCTGCAGATATGCCGGTCCAATTTCAAGGAGGACGAGATCAGCAGTGGTAAACTGTTACTGTTCCAGTCACTTGGAAAACTGGACCAGATGCCGTCTCGCCGCAGAGATGGAACTGAAAAGAGTGTTCAAGACATTGTGGACATATTAAAGAAGACCGACCCGGACGACGTGCCAGATTTCGTGGCGAAGGAGCTGGGTAAGCTGCCTCCCGTCACGTTCGATCCCGTTGACGTAACGCGGCTGCTAAAGGATATCACTACCTTGAAAGTGGAGATGACCAAGATGCAGTCCCAAATGGAGGTTACGGAAAAAACAATACTGAGCTACGTGCAGAAATAGCATTATTGCGCAAAGTTTGTTCAGTAATTGGGTCACCTGAGGCCTCTAAGGTGAACACACGTCGAGGGGCGCAAAATGCGTCAATCGGCAGTTTTGCAGCGGCGAACACAAGTGCGTCATCAGCTGATAATGCTGACCAAGCGCCGCCCGCCGCCGCCGTCGCCCGCGCCACAACACCGGCTGCGGAAACGTCACACGTAGGTACGTCGACCCCTAAGCGTGCCTACGCTGCTATTGTCACCACCGACAAATCAGGTGTGTCGCAGCCTAAGCGACCAACTGTAATAGCGGAAAAACTGAAGAAGGGTGGCCAACTTGCCCTGGCTGCGGTCCGTAGCTCCTTGCCGAGAACGGGCCAAGTTGATGAAGAGGGTTTCTCGGAAGAAGAAGAAGCCCTGTTCACGAAACCCGTATGGTACCGCTCTGAGTGGACCCAACATGCTGCTGCGCCTTGCTGTGCCTACGACGCAGCTGTATATTTCACGTCTGCACTACTCCACGAAGATTGAGGAAGTCATGCAGTATTTGAAAGTGAAGGCCAACTGGACTCTGAGGGTCGAAAGGTTGGAATCGCGCCACAACATCAACTTTAAGTCGTTCGTGGTACGAGTTCCAACTGACCATCTACAGACCTACTTGAGAGAAGACTTTTGGCCGAAAGGTGTCGTATATCGACGTTTCCGAGGACGGTTACGTGACACCACGCAGCGAAACACGACGACGTCTTCATTACGTGTATTGTGATAGTTTTAGTTTAGTTTTGTTTATAGAATATTTATTAGTTTATTGTTATTGTTCTTATGTTATTTATGTATTGTTTTTATGGGCCTTAGTAGCCTGAAATAAAGGATTGTATTGTATTGTATTGTACTAAGTACAAAAGACGATTTGACTAATTACTAAGTTGAAAGGACGCATGTGGTTCGATACGACTTTTCAGTGCAGTATAACGTATTTTTTTTTACTACAATGAAAAACAAAATGTTATTTATTTATTATATAACATACATTTAATTAATATTTCCATCTATATTTCGATAGATCAAACTGTAACCTACACTTTTGCAATAAAAAGTTATTGTTAATGTTATTTTCCATCGAACAGCTAATTTTTTATTTTTTAAAGTACAAAACAATTTTTTTCTCCATTTTAAGAGCCCTCTCACAAAATTAGAATACTCGAGTTTAGGTAAAAGACGGCAATCTTATGTATGTGTGCGTAGTTATCCACACATGCACAATACAAACAGTGTAACGCGAGTGTCGAGCCGGTCTAAATAATCTTGATCCGTTAGAATTATAATGCGGTATTTAGATATTTATGAAAATACTTATTTTATTTATCCAGTATAATAAAGATTTCTAGACTAATAAAAAAAAATACAACAATATGTTATGTAAAGTATACAATAAAAATAAAAAATTAAAACAATTACATATTGGTGCCGATTCTGTTGTACACCAAACTAAACTAACAAAACTATCTCTAAAATTGCTTACTTTTAGCTATGAGAATTGTTACGCTATTCTGCAAGAAATAATCTTTTAAAAATTATTTTGACACGACTAAAATCAAATTTGACAATCGCGACTCAACGTGGTATTTTTAGGGTTCCGTTGCCAAATGGCAAAAACGGAACCCTTATAGATTCGTCATGTCTGTCTGTCTGTCTGTCCGTATGTCACAGCCACTTTTCTCCGAAACTATAAGAGCATGCTGTTGAAACTTGGTAAGAAGATGTATTCTGTGAACTGCATTAAGATTTTTACACTAAAATAGAAGAAAAAAACAATAAATTTTTGGGTTCCCCATACTTAGAACTGAAACTCAAAAAAAAATTTTCGTCAAACCCATACGTGTGGGGTAAAATGGTATTGAGGTTTCTAATATATTTTTTTTTCTAAACTGAATAGTTTGCGCGAGAAACACTTCCAAAGTGGTGAAATTTATGTCCTACCCCCCGTAACTTCTAAAATAAGAGAATGATAAAACTAAAAAAAAATATATCATGTACATTACCATGTAAACTTCCACCAAAAATTGGTTTGAACGAGATCAAGTAAGTATTTTTTTTTAATACGTCATAAATCGTAAACCGCAATTTACCTTTCATTCAATCAACTCAAATATAAAAATTAAAAAAAAAAACATTTAATTTCATAAATATGCATAAACCGAGAATACATACAGGTTTGTACGGAAACCTCGGTGCGCGAGTCCGACTCGCACTTGGCCGGTTTTTTTTCTTTTGGCTTCGCAACTTACTTGTGCGCTACGCAATGAACTTGCTGAGATACGAAGGCGCGCGCATGGGGGCATCCTGGACGTGTTTTATATGGAATTTTTCATTTTTGTTTGAAAAATAAAAAAAAATATTACCCACGTGTTGAGATTTATATGTGTGGGGTTTTATAAAGGGGGTCGAAAATTTCATTATTTTTGCGATAGGACACGCAATTTTTAGAGATATAAGCGAAAGAAAAAAAAAATACAGTACTGTTTTTGCACGTGAGGCGAGGCGTTGCCGTTGGTGTGAATTTTTGTTCATGACCACTAGTTTTACTCCGCACCTTTTTAATCGCGATTAAAAATAGTCAGATTTAGTTAAAATAAATTATTTTAGCCAAATATTTCTACAATCTATTAAAATAATGCTTTACTTGATAATTTACGAAACTCTTATTCAAAAAAAAATAATAAAATGCGAAGAGTAGCAAAATGTTGTAGTCGTAGTATATTTTTGCCTTCACGATACGAGTACCCGTAAACTGAGACGCGGGAAAAATTGACCGGGTCCTGCCCCGTTGGGCGCTTGCGCCGTACTAAACGCTGCCCGCTTGTGCATCGTAATTTATTCTAATTTAGAGTGATTTCAAAAACGATTTTTATGTCTAATTAAATAAACAGATTTAAATAAAACTTGAGAATTCGATTTGTTATAGAGTATACTTTATATTGACATGAATTTTTTAATGTAATTATGCTTTATTCAAACCAAAAAACCGGCCAAGTGCGAGTCGGACTCGCGCACCGAGGGTTCCGTACAAACCTGTAGGTATCCTCGGTTTATGCGTAAGGTTTATGTTTTTTGAAATTATTTTTTTTTTTTTATATATTTGAGTTGATTGAATGGAAGGTAAATTGCGATTTACGATTTATGACGTATTAAAAAAAAAACTACTTACTGGATTTCGTTCAAACCAATTTTCGTTGGAAGTTTACATGGTTATGTACATCATATATTTTTTTTAGTTTTATCATTCTCTTACTTTAGAAGTTACGGGGGGGGGGGGGGGGGACACATTTTACCACTTTGGAAGTGTCTCTCGCGCAAACTATTCAGTTTAGAAAGAAATGATGTTAGAAACCTCAATACCATTTTTGAAGACCTATTCATAGATACCCTACACGTATGGGTTTGATGAAAAAAAATTTTTTGAGTTTCAGTTCTATGTATGGGGAACCCCAAAATTTATTGTTTTTTTTCTATTGTTGTGTAAAAATCTTAATGCGGTATACAGAATACATCTACTTACCAAGTTTCAACAACATATCTCTTATAGTTTCGGAGAAAAGTGGCTGTGACATACACGGACAGACAGACAGACAGACAGACAGACAGACAGACCGACAGACAGACAGACATGACGAATCTATAAGGGTTCCGTTTTTTGCCATTTGGCAACGGAACCCTAAAAACGCGATAAACTTGCGAATAAATCGTAAAAATTGCCATAAGACTTTATTTTTTTTACTTATTAATGTTATTAAAAATCAATATTCATGTACTAAATGTAACAACTAGATTATATGTCTGTTGTTTTATGTATTTTTTTTTACTCAAATTTCTACATATTAATGATAGAAATAGGAGTCTGAAATTGACCCTGCGCTGATTTTCACGAAAACTAGTTGTGGGAGATTAATTACTACAAAGTAAACAAATAAGTTTTGTAAATGTTCTACTAAAAGTGACAAAACAAAAGATTGATCTATTTTTTACATGTATTCGTCAATGCCCGAGTATTTATAATGATGAGATGAGAGGTAAATAAGGCGACTAAAATCTTAGATATTCGCGCAAAAATGTAAAATGGCTCTTAACATTTCTGTAGAAACGTCCTTTTTCCCTTACGGCGGCAGAACTGTAACTCAATGATGGAGTAGCTAGCACATCTCCAACCAGCATTGGTCAATCGCTCGTCTCCGCTGCTCCTACACGACAACGCGCGACCTCATAGGTACTGCACAGCAGACGGTCTCCAAGTTGCAAGAACTGGGGTTGGAAGCTCTTCGTCATCCGCCCTACTCACCAGACCTTGCGCCTACAGACAACTACTTTTTCCAGAATTTGTATAACTTCTTGGCGGGAAAAAAATTCAAAACCCTAGAGGCAGTACAAAATGCCTTTGAAGAATTTGTTGCCTCCCGTCCAGCTGATTTTTTTAAGAAGGGCATCAATAAACTGCCTCTGCGTTGGCAAAGATGCAATGATTGCATGGGTGATTATTTCGATTAATACAAATAAAAATACATGAAAAAAAATCGTTTAATTTTTTTCATAAAAAACGGCATTTTCTTAGGTGAAGACCTATTATTATAAGAGCCATTCCGTGAAAAATTGCAACGTTACTAAGTGGGACAAAAAGGACAATTTAAAAATTATTTTTTAAAGATTTCTTTATGATTCGATGCGCCATTTATCAAAGTAAAAGAAAATTATATAATATAATACTAAATAGTAATAGCTTTAAAAAAAAAACTAAATTTCAAACATGATCCATGACAAGTACTGTCCATTTAGTGACGATCTATTACGAAATTTTTAATCAGCAATGTGAATTATATATTATAAATTCTTAACAATTTTTAGTCAACATATACAAACTCTTTTTAAAATATATTTCGTTTATCCTGTCTGCAATATATTTCTACCTTTAAATCACATATGAAAATATTTTCGTCACGTTTTAGGTCAGCCCGACTCATATTTTTAAGTTTGTAGCTAATTAAGACCTTAAAAATGAACTCAAACTATTTTAAATGAAAATGTGTATCACATTCTACTATATTTCATCCCAATTAGATACCATTACTAGTAATAATTCCACTTAACAGACGATAATTTGGAGTAAAAATTTGTGACATTGACTTAATAGGAAATGCCATTGTAACTAAATGGAAACATAAGCGGTGTTCATAGTAAGTTTAATAATCAAAAACATTTTGGTACTGAAACAAAACACTTTTCTTTTACAATCACACATTTTTCATATGTCAGGCCTGTTGGTCTAGTGGTTAGTGACCCTGACTGCAATGCCGGAGGTCGTGGGTTCGATTCCCACCCAGGACAAATGTTTGTGTGATGAGCACGATCATTTGTTCTGTGTCTGGGTGTAATTTATCTATAATATGTATGTATTTAGAAATATATAAGTATGTTTATCAGTTGTCTAGTACCCATAACACAAGCTCTGCTTAGCTTGGGACTAGATGGCGTTGTGTGATAGTTGTGGAATATTATTATATTATTATTATTTTAGGTAAATTAATTAAATTGGAACTTAGTATCTACGTAGATATAAAAAGTTTGTTCTTGGAGCATAAGTTAGTATAATATAAGCAGATATAAGAATACTTGCTTACACCTAAACCTGCTACTGCTTACTGCTTGTCTTCACACATTTTTGGTTTATTCCGCATGTGACTGCTAGTCACAGCTGAGGTTTGTGAGTGGTGAGTACGGGGAGTGCGTCGTTGCCAAGATTGGCAGACTGAGTTAGCTTGGCCTGTGTCTACCTCCCCCGTCTCATCGCTCACAACCTCAGGCGACGACTTGTAGTCGCGCACGGACTATTCATTTTGTTACCAAAAAGTTTGTGTACACCAAATATATGGCTATCTCAATAAAACCTTGATATCTGGTCTACTCATAGCTAAAGAGAATTGCATCAATCGTGAGCCAGCAGCAGTAACTGTTTTTTTGCATGCAATTTTTTTTTTTTCAAAATGAAATGGTTGTTTTCCCAAGGCCATCGAAGTCCAACATCATAGTATTTTATGAGATCATTAATAGATAAAACTTTGTCAATTATCCACCAATATTCCCATTTTTAATGAAATAATTTATCGCGTAGTTAATCTGAAAGGAAAAAATAATACTTAAAGAATTGAATAGGTACGAATAAATTAAAATTTAAAAACGAAAATTCTGACTGCGTAAAAAGTCAACTAAAGAATTGGAAACAAGATGATGTTTTATGTTATTTATAGGGTGATACAAAATGTCGTGGACTCTGCAAAATTCATCCATTTAAGTATAAATAACAAAACGCAGCCAGAGGCACACAATATCTTCAGTCCGCAATATTTTTTACTATAATTTAATTCTAGATGAATTTGTTTCAGTTAGATTTTTAGGCGAGGCTTATTTAAAATTTACTTTTTTACTGACATCTTTTCAGTAGGTATTATTTAACAATATATTGTACCTATCTATAAAACCTTTAAATTAAATAAATCATCGTAAGGTTCAATCATTTTGGTTACCAAAAAGTTACGATTTTACGGAGAAAATGCAGTAACAAGTTGGAAATGCCAAAATTGTTTGGATGGTTTTTATGCTACAGCAATATATTGACATTTATTTATAAGTTAAATGTATGTAATTATTATGGTTATAATACCTACAATAATGTAAGCCAATCCGCGTCGTAAATAAAACGACAGTTAACTTTAACGTTAAGTCAGGTAATCAAACGATAAACAATCTATTATAATTAAATAATTTAACAAATCATTCAACAGAAACACAAAACTCCATCTTAGCTGCTGTCGGTAAAAATACACCACGTAAACTTAGCCTAGTGTATCAATTTCGTCACAAAAATTGTTCCACTAATATGTCACGACACTAAACGGACGTGACGAACTTCCGCTTTACTAACAAAAATGACATGATAACAACAATTCTTTGTTCTTTTAGAGATTATCTTTATTGCATTACATACGCAGATACATTTAGTATAATTCACAAATGAAAGAATGTCTTAAAAACTTACCCGTATCACTTTATAAGTGCGACTATAGCGGACTTCTTAATTGATACACGTAGTTCGTACGCCTTTTGTCACCGATCACTCTGTCATGACTGGCCCGATGGGTAAAAGAAATGGTTGATCTACCATAATAATGTTATCATAAAAATAAAATAACCTGTTTTGGTAGTTACATACTATTGAAAGCAAATAAAACAGTAGTGACTAAAGTGAAATGTCCACCTTGGTGCAAATTTGATATTAGCATATTTCAAGAATTTTATCGTAAAACAATAAGATTTGTTTATAAAATTAAAGTTAAAATGTAAGCAAAAGCAGTATTCTTTAAAACCTAACAAAAAACACTGAGGTGCGTCTTAATAAAACATGAACTTTGGTCTGTTAAAGTTAGCGACAGGAGGTGTGACACGCAAAAATCTCCTTTTGTGCAACTTATTTTAATTTTTTTAATCAATTAAATTCATAACAATTCACTCCGTTATATAATATTTTTAAAGATTATGAACTAAACTGTATATAAAAAAAACTGCAATCAATAGAGAATAAGGTGCTCTTGTAAATTGTTTGTACAGTACTTTTTCCATATGTGCAATTTTTCACGGAATGGCTCATAAATGCGAAAGTTTGCATGTATGGATGTGTGGATGTTTGTTACTCTTTCTCGCAAAAACTACTAAACGGATTTGGATGAAATTTAAAATACAGATAGTTTATTACTTGGATTAACATATGGGATACTTTTTATCCCGGTAGTACGTGCCCGCGGGATAATTCCGACCTCGACGCGGGCGAAGCCGCTGGCAAAAGCTAGTAGTTATATATATTAATAATGATAAGTATTATATTGTATTAGTATAAATTAACGGTGCAAGGCCGCGATCGTCGCGTTCATAGTTATGTCATTTTTAGGGTTCCGTTGCCAAATGGCAAAAAACGGAACACTTATAGATTCGTCATGTCTGTCTGTCTGTCTGTCTGTCTGTCCGTGTATGTCACAGTCACTTTTCTCCGAAACTATAAGAGCTATGTTGTTGAAACTTGGTAAGTAGATGTATTCTGTAAACCGCATTAAGATTTTCACACTAAAATAGAAAAAAACAATAAATTTTGGGGTTCCCCATACTTAGAACTGAAACTCAAAAAAAAAAAAAAATTCATCAAATCCATACGTGTGGGGTATTTATGAATAGGTCTTTAAAAATGGGATTGAGGTTTCTAACATTGTTTTTTTCTAAACTGAATAGTTTGCGCGAGAGAGACTTCCAAAGTGGTAAAATGTGTGTGTCCCGTAACTTCTAAAATAAGAGAATGATAAAACTAAAAAAAAATATATGATGTACATAACCATATAAACTTCCACCGAAAATTGGTTTGAACGAGATCCAGTAAGTAGTTTTTTTTAATACGTCATAAATCGTAAACCGCAATTTACCTTTAATTCAATCAACTCAAATAAACCAGCCAAGTGCGAGTCGGACTCGCGCACCGAGGGTTCCGTACAAACCTGTAGGTATCCTCGGTTTATGTATAAGGTTTATGCTTATGAAATTAAATGTTTTTTTTTTTAATTTTTATATTTGAGTTGATTGAATGAAAGGTAAATTGCGGTTTACGATTTATGACGTATTAAAAAAAAACTACTTACTGGATCTCGTTCACATTAATTTTCGGTGGAAGTTTATATGGTTATGTATACCATATATTTTTTTGAGTTTTATCATTCTCTTAGTTTAGAAGTTACGGGGGGGGGGACACTCATTTTACCACTTTGGAAGCGTCTCTCGCGCAAACTATTCAGTTTAGAAAAAAATGATACTTAAAACCTCAATACCATTTTTAAAGACCTATTCATAGATACCCCACACGTATGGATTTGATGAAAAAAAAATTTTTGAGTTTCAGTTCTAAGTATGGGAACCCCCAAAATTTGTATTTTTTTTCTATTTTAGTGTAAAAATCTTGATGCGGTTCACAGAATACATCTACTTACCAAGTTTCAACAGCGTAGCTCTTATAGTTTTGGAGAAAAGTGGCTGTGACATACGGACGGCCAGACAGACAGATAGACAGACAGACAGACAGACAGACATGACGAATCTATAATGGTTCCGTTTTTTGCCATTTGGCAACGGAACCCTAATAAAAATTAAAAAAAAAACATTTAATGTCATAAACATAAACCTTATGCATAAACCGAGGATACCTACAGGTTTGTACGGAACCCTCGGTGCGCGAGTCCGACTCGCACTTGGCCGGTTTTTTGTTCGATGGACTAAAACGCGTGATCGTGCCGACTCAGCGCTTTCCGGATTTCCGAACAAAAAGTGGCGAACTCGACAATCGCATATTCGCACAACGCAACGGTCGCTTTTGAATAGGACGCGGGGTATGAGACATCACCGTGTAATACGAGCTGGAGTCCGCAACTCCACGTCAATGCGCTTTTGAAAATTCGACCCACCACAGCTCTTCAAGGAAGACCAGTAACGCCTTGGTGTTACCGACGATCTCACGGGTTCTCCTGAGTTATCGAAGTACTTTACCCTGTACGTAGCGACCACCGGGCTGTTTAAAAGCAGATGAGCTGCTGTCTCATCGTCCTCAATGCAGGCTTTGCGCATTGGATTGTCTGTGGGTCCGTCTGTGACTCCTTTGACAAAGAAGTCTTTATCAAATTATCGTGGCTAGTTAAAGCTGTTGTAACTATACACAGCTGGTGTTTAATTAGTCAGAAACCTGTTTCTTCAGGCTTCTATGGGAAACTTTTACCACGGTATTCCAAATTACTCCCGGAAAAGTTCAAAAAGATTTGAACTACATGTATTTATAACTAACTCGTGGGTGTCGTTAAAGGTCACAACTACATTATTGTAGGAGTATAAGCGTCAACTTACAATATAAATCTACAGGTCTATCATTATTTGGGGTCGCGGGTGCTCAGAGAGTGACCTCTGTCCGCCCACTGAGTGAATTCAGGGAAAAGGGCGCATAGTGGTTACGTAGTGCCTCGCTCAATTGCAGTGATAGGTTTCGAGACGACACCTTTATTGCGTGCCCTATCAGGCATTGCACAGAGGAGTTTCAGATCGGACTTTTGAAAGGTAATGGTACTTCTTCCATATTTGTAACTGGGAAACACGATACCTTCTGGCGGCTTGGTTGACGGTCTTCCAGGTTTCTGACGAACTGTAGCCACTGGTAGAGATCCACAAGTGACAGTCGGGACCAACCACTTAACATGCTTTCCGAGGTACCGAAGGCGCGTGGTATGCTAATGTCACTTGTAAATTATGTAAACACAATTGAATAAAGATACAGTGTGATGTGAAATCTCTACAACATAAATTTAACCTCGTGATTAGTGCGTAATTAAACCGTTTGTCCAAATAGATTGAGTTGCCAAATACAATTACAGGCAATGTTAGTCTAGTATTGATTAATTATTAGCTTATTTAGAGCCCGTGATGACTGTGTTAACGAAGAGCTTACATAATTACGGTGATGATATAATTACTTCACTTATCAGAGCAGTTGTAGTGGATTTCACATGTCTTCGAATTTTTGGTTCTAGGACATGCTGGTTTCCTCACGATGTGTTAATGAAGCGAAATGAGAGCAGTGGTGGCCCAGTGAGAGCAGTGGTGGCCCAGTGGTAACGGCCGCGACTTACGAGTAGTAGGTCGTGAGTTCAAACCCAAGCAGGCGCATTACTTTGTGTAAATTATTTCATCGCCACTGCTCTCAAAAACGGTGAAGGAAAACATCGTGAGGAAACCGGCATGTCTTAGAACCAAAAATTCGAAGACATGTGACATCTACCAACCCGCACTGGGCCCGCGTGGTGGATTATTGCCCACTCCCTCTCACCGAGAGGAGGCCTGTGTCCCAGCAGTGGGAACAGTATAGGCTGATGATGTGGTAATGAAAAAATCATTTATGGAAAATTAAAACAGCCATCTAATTTCAAACCTACGAGCTTTGTATAATTATACATACCGTTGCAAAAAGTTTCATATTCTTCCACTTTACGAAAGGCGTAAAATATCAGATCTTGTGTTTCTCTTCAAAATTGCTAATGGAACAACCGGCGTTAACGAGTTGTTACACAAAATTGGGCTGCGAGTGCCGTCTGTGTTCTTACGTAGACCAGATTTATTGCACACCCCAGTGGTGGCCACTAAGTACAGACGGAACTCGTACATAGTGAGAGCGAGTCGTATGTACAACGCAACCTGCCGGGAAGCTGATATCGACATTTTTAATACTAGTGTTGCTAAATTGAAAAAAACTCTATCTAATAGCTTCTTCGAGCGTAAATAGTATTATTATTACATTATATTTTTTTTTGTGTTAAATTACCTTTTAAGCTTTGCCCGCGTATTGTGCATGTGGGACTTCCGCTTGAATCGCTCCGCCTATTGATAAACCGTGTTGGGATCTGTTACGTGGTCTGGGGGATCGGGACATGCAGGCGCGGGAAGTGGCTTTTTGTACTGTGTAGAGATGGTCTATTGTCTTTTTCATCTGATTTATTACTACATGTGGAAACTTGTAATTGGCCTTATTTTGTAAAAACATCTACTCACTGTATTGTTTAGCTGTAAGTTTTCCTAAAATAAATAAAATAAAATAAATAAATAAATATTATATTGCATCGCTTCATTCTTCAGATATAACATTCACAACGTAGTTCCTCTAACCTACAAGGCAACTTCGCACATTTTTTAAATTACCCTTTCTTTTTTTTTTTTTTTTGTCTGGTATCTGCCATCTGTCTATTTAAACTCATTCTTTTTCCGTGCGAGGCAACGACAACACGAGTTCTGCCGTCACAGTCCCCGATTTGATAAATTAACGTTTTTAATATTTAGTTGTTTAATAGTAATATTCATTTGAAAGAATGCCCAAGCGCAGTGCTAAAGATAAAATTGAACATTATAATAAAAAAATTCGTAAACTCGAAGAAAAGGCACGACAAAATCGTCGTCGCGTGGTGCGAGTGTTAGAATCTTCGGATTCAGATGTGAGCTTCGATAACAACACGAATAATGGTAAGCACTTATTTAATATCAAGTACTTAATGTTGGTGAATAAGTGATTCAATGTGGTAGTTTAACCTCAAAACATTCTTTACTGCCTTGATTCGAAATCGAACGTGGCAAGCCTGGGGGTTGGCCGTGAGTCAACACGAGGGCATAAAAGCAAAAAATAAGCATATCTTACATGAGGTAGCTTAAAACTTTTGCGAAATCAGACATAACCTGGGGTCTATCCGAGAGATAGAACGAAGGTATTTTTTTGTCAAAGTACCCACTTACATAAAATAAATATTTTTTATTATTAGATGCCGATAAAGTGGACATAAACGGACCTGTGAATCCACCAGCCTTAGAGGTTACCGATACTATCGAGATCCCGGTCCCCAATCCAGCGATACCAGAAACCGAAACACCTCCGATTGCACATGATCTTGACCCAGAAATTTTGTCAGCATTAGGCGAGCAATCTGACGACACTCCTGAGTTTGGGGAAAGCATACACGAAACTCTGGCACAAAGATGGCACCCCATTTTGAAAAAAGGACTTCCCAAGGAGGCCAAGGACAAACTATTAAAAGAATATCTTGTCCCCTCCAACTGTGCTCTTTTACAAGCACCAAAACTCAATGCTGAAATTTCAGCTGCTATTACAGATATGGCAAGAAATCGCGATAAGAAGATGGAGTTATCGCAGCAACTCCTTGGCACTGGGATCACAGCCGTGAATAGGGCGATGACTCTCCTCATTACAGGCGAGGAAAAAATACAGGCTATAAAAATGCTAAGTGACAGCTGTCGCATCTTAACCCATCTGCACCATATGGATACTGAAGCACGTATCAAATTGGTAACTCCCGGCTTGGAAAGATCATTCCTAAATGTTATCAAGGATAACGAAAGGGACAGCACCTTGTTCGGATTAAAACTATCCGAAAAAATCAAAGCTTCAAAAGCTATTGAAAAGCAGGGCCTGCAAATAAAGAAGGCCTCGGTGCCTCAAAAACCTCCACAGACAGTTCAATCGTCTGTCACACGACCCCGCTACCAGGAAAACTGGCCAGGTCCTTCGCGTTACCTGTCGAACAGGGGGGGGCGCGGAGGCCAGAGGAGACAAGCCCCTGCAGCACGCAAGCCACAGACAGCGGCGCAACCGAGGTACTCGAACACGAACAAAACGCGTGCTCAACCTCAACAATAGAACAGGTACATTCTGGACGAATACGTCATTTTTATTCTCACTGGCTGGACATAACTTCCAATGACATCGTTCTCGAATGGATTCGTAAGGGTTTTTCCATACCATTTTCTGAAACTCCGGTGCAAACTTTTTCACCCCGTAATTGCTCTTCAACAGTAGACAAAGAGGATATGAATGTGGCTATCAAAAAATTACTTGATTTAGGCGCGATATCAACATGTTCACCGACCGAGAATCAATTCATATCAAAGATATTCCTTACTTCTAAACCAGACGGCGGCAAGCGGTTTATTTTGAATTTAAAACCACTAAACAAGTTTATATATAATTTCCATTTTAAAATGGAAGATTATAGGACCGTTACTAAATTAATACCTCAAAATGGTTACATGGCTAACATAGATTTGAAAGAAGCATATCTTTTAATCCCTATTGCTAAACATCACCGGAAATACTTGCGGTTTCATTTCGAGGATGATAAAGCACAAAATATTTTGTATGAGTTTAATAGTATGCCTTATGGCTTATCCATAGCACCTAGAACCTTTACCAAGATTATGAAAGAGGTAATGTCCCATCTCAGAAACCAGGGTTATAAATCAGTTCAATACCTAGACGACATACTATGTATTGGTGATACGTATTCTGAATGTCGTGATAACTTATCAGAAACTTTGAAATTATTAGAATCTCTTGGTTTTGTTATTAATTTCAATAAGAGTTCATTGGAACCAAAACAGACTTGTAAATATTTAGGTTTTATGTATGATTCAAAAAAAATTAATTATGTCTTTACCGGACGAAAAACGCACTCACATAGCTAGTGCAATAAATAAATTTTTACGCTTACCAAGCTGCACAATAAGAGAATTTGCACAATTAATTGGAATTCTTACTGCTGCTTGTCCTGCAGCAAGATATGGATGGATTTACACTAAAATCTTAGAACGACAAAAATACTTGGCCTTAAAAACATACAACAATTTTGATACTAAGATTAAATTATCTAATATAATTTTGAATGATCTGAATTGGTGGTCAAAAAATATTTCCACAACTTCCAATTCCATAAGGGCTCAAACATTCACTTTAGAAATATTCACTGACGCGTCCAGGACCGGCTGGGGCGCTTGTTGCAATAACGAACGCATTAATGGCGCTTGGAAAAGTTCAGAATTAAAGTTTCACATTAATTATCTCGAACTCTTAGCGGTATTTTTAGCATTAAAATGGTTCGTCAGAAATTATTCTGACTGTGTTATTTTATTACGTATTGATAATACAACAGCCATTAGTTATATTAATCGTATGGGCGGAATACAATTCCCACATTTGAATGATTTATCTCGATCTATTTGGCAGTGGTGCGAGAGTAAAAATATTTGGTTAGTAGCTTCTTACATAAACACACATGATAATGTTATAGCCGACGAACAATCTAGAAAAATTAACTTGGACACAGAATGGGAATTATCAAATTCAGCATTCCAATTAATAAAACAAGAATTAGGCCAACCAGATATAGACTTATTCGCCTCTCGCACTAATGCAAAATGTCAGAACTATGTGTCTTGGCGACCAGACCCCGATGCCATCACAACTGACGCCTTTACTATAAGCTGGCGTGATAAACACTTTTATGCCTTCCCGCCTTTTTCGGTGATATTAAAATGCTTACAAAAAATTATTTTAGACAAAGCCGAAGGTATTCTCGTTTTTCCTATATGGCCTTCACAAGCCTGGTACCCTCAGTTAATGAGTATGCTTGTCACCGAAATTGTTATTTTGAAAGCAAATAAAGGTCTTTTATCGTCCCGTTTCAGAACACACCATCCACTTTACAAGTCGCTTACCCTGGGTGCCGCAGTGCTCTCCGGCTTGCGTTCACGCAGCGAGGGACGCCGTCAACCGCTCTTGACTTAATGTTAGCTTCTTTGTCCCTAAACACTTTGCAACAATATAATGTCACCTTTAAGCTGTGGTGGGAATTCTGTATAAATAAGAATATTAGCGCGTTTGAGGTGTCAATGCCACAGGTCATGACCTTTTTATCCGATCAATTTAATAAGGGAGCGTCGTACGGTTCCCTTAATAGTCATCGTTCTGCCCTATCGCTACTTCTAGGAAATAGTGTAGGAACAGACGACTGCATAAAAAGGTTACTAAAAGGAGCATACAAGTTGAGACCGTGTGTACCCAAGTACACGAGTACTTGGGATCCCCAGGTGGTACTCAACTTTATCACTAATTGGTTCCCGAATGAAGATCTTTCAATAGAAAATATCACTAAGAAATTAGCAATTTTGTTAGCTATTTGCACAGCTCACAGAGTTCAAACGTTTTCTCTTATTAAGACCTCAAACATAAAAATAAATTCCAGAGGCATCGAAATAATCATAACCGACATTATTAAAACATCGGCACCTGGCCGAGATCATCCAATTTTATTCCTACCATACTTTTTGGATAAACCAAGTATTTGCCCGGCTACGACATTAAAAGATTACCTTCAAGTGACTAATGAAATTAGACCTGAGAGCATAAATAATTTATTTCTAACATTTAAACGGCCCTATAGAGGTGCCACGGCACAGTCAATCAGTCGCTGGATAAAACAAGTGTTGTGTGCGAGCGGCGTGGACGTGACGACATTCAGCGCGCACAGCACGCGCCATGCCGCCACGTCCACGGCGCACCGCGCTGGCCTGTCAATAGACGCCATCAGGAAAGCGGCTGGCTGGACAGCCGCTTCTCAAACGTTCGCCAAATATTATTGTCGGGCCATACGCGAAGAAAGTTCTTTCGCAAGTTCAGTTTGTTTTCCACCAAACCCAAATTAAATTAAGACTGATTAGCGCCTATATTATTGTAGGTATGTAGTAGGTTATCAACCTAAATAATATTATTATGATTGAAGTTGATTCTTGATTATATATAAGTTTATTTCAATAATAAATTAAGATTGTAATATTGTCAATGTATGCACAAAGTTACTGATTAATCATTATTAAAGGAACAAAAGTTTATGTTAAATAAACGAATTAAATAAACAACTTATGTATTGTCATTAGCAAAACTTTACCTCTAAACATCTACGTTGTGAATGTTATATCTGAAGAATGAAGCGATGCAATATAATATATGATCAAACGAACTTCGACAAGTGAAGTTCGATCGATATTATATTAATCGCTTCATTCGAAGATATAACACCCACCCACCCCATTTCCCTATAACGAAGTTTTGCTAAACTACCTGTACTTACTCTAAAAAGAATGAGTTTAAATAGACAGATGGCAGATACCAGACAAAAAAAAAAAAAAAAGAAAGGGTAATTTAAAAAATGTGCGAAGTTGCCTTGTAGGTTAGAGGAACTACGTTGTGAATGTTATATCTTCGAATGAAGCGATTAATATAATATCGATCGAACTTCACTTGTCGAAGTTCGTTTGATCATATATTATATCTCAGGACAGACAACCAACACAGCGTTATCTGATCACAAACTAGGCCTAGCGCCTCGAGTTTAAAATCGAAGAGTGAAACACACGTTTCAATTATTTGACGCACTCAGATACACTCTGTTGAAATCTCAATGCCGAGGTTTGAAAAACTAATGCGCGAGAAATGAAGCTAAGATTTTATGGTATGTAAGTTGTCTTAGATGAATTGTGAGTATTTTAGATGGTAACAAACTTGCGAGTCAATTCAAAGACTACATCGTACAGTCAGCCAAATAACAGTAGTAACAATTTTATATTGACAACGTACATCATCATACTTTTTATAACGATATCATAAGGGATCGGACTTATGCGGGTGAAACTGCAAGGCACAGCTGTATGGTAAAACCCTTTGAAATATTGTAGGTAGGTAGGAAAAGTTACAGTGTGAGTTTGTGTGCTATGGCGCGTGTGTTACAGTCATGTTTTTAACATTGGAATGGTTTCATAACTGGGTATTAGCAACGTTGCCGTCAATCGTTGGTCCTGGCCTGATCTGCCTCTCTGGTCGTGTCGGATTGCCGTCCCATCGGGATATGAGAGCGAGGGAACAGTGAGTGCCCCTGCGTCTGCGCATACACACTTATGCACTTTAATATCTCCCGCGCCGATGGCTAGTCTCCGTTCAGATTAGCCGCCATAGACGAAATACTATTAGCAACGTTAACTCTCCTCTACGAATCTATTTATTTAAAAATATATAAAATAATCATGTGCAACGTAAAATTGTAAACTTCAAATTATTTGAACTAACTTCAATAAAAGCTCGATTGGATTAAATTGTGTTTACATTATTTCAGCTATTGAAACAACAAAATAAAACTGATAAATTAGTTGCTTTTTACGAGAGACGCTTGCAAATATTCATGTACACATATTTGCTCACATTTGCTTTTAAAAAGTTTTTTTTCCAAATATAATTAGGTATTGTAGAATAAGTTGAAAAGTGGCTTACCACTTGAACATGTTAAAACATTCATAATAAAAGTGTTTTATATTCAACTTCAATATGCCTAACTATTTAATTTTGGGCTCTTTATTTTGCTGCGGTTTTCTACAAAAAAAGGCATTAGAAAAAAAAGGCAGAAAGGCACTAAAGGTACAGTGTAAACAAGTATTGCTTAAACTTTTTTCACTTTAAAATCCTCAAATCTGATACTTAAGGCCAGCGCCCACTGGTGTTACGGCACGGCATATCTACTACTTACTTACTTACATCAAGCACATATTGAAGACAACGATGTGGCGGTATCCCATATAGGTAGGGTCATGCAACGACGTGCTTTTTAAATCTTATTGTCATACTCATCAACATAATTCACAGCACGACTTCACTCACTGCTAAGTATAAGCTGCTGTTTTCTTGTACCAATCCCGAAGCTCCTGTGTCAGCCAGATCCAGATTTTGTTCGCGATGGCGACAATGTCGTCCGCCCATCTCATTAAATAAAATAAAATAAATAAATAGCGTTTTAATTCAGGCATTGTACCCATATACAAAATTTACAAAAATAAATAAAATCAAATCATAATCAATGAAAACTAAAATTTGAAATCAAAATTAAAAACATAATGAAGATTAGAACGAAAAATTCAAAATTAAAATCAATATCAAAATTAAAATCATAAACCAAAATTAGAATCATAATCACAAACAAAATAAATGCAAAATTAAAATTAAAATCAACATCATAATTAAAATAAAATCAAAATTAAAACATAAAACATAGAGGTATGTAAAGGTACCCATAGTCTTCAAAAATTTGTACATTTCATTCGTCATTTTTTGTTCCCGCTTAGGTGAACAGAAATCCAGTGCAAATATATAGGGCTTGCCAAGTTGCCCGAGACAGCCCTTAAAATGCTATTACTGAAGCGTCTCAAATTCTGCCAAAAAGACGCGACCCTCGACCTCATGATGACATAAAAGTCCGGGACCCTCGCTTCGGCAAACATGCTCGAGGCACTACAGTATCTTGGTAGTTTCATAAGGGTTCGGTAAGCATTATTGTACTGAACCCTTAATGAGCTGTACATCTTTTTTGTGAAGTTACACCAGAGTTGACAGGTGTACATTGACAAACAGTAAGCTCTGAACAGAGTGTTCTTTACGTCTCTGGTGCACTTCACAAATTTGCGAGCGAGCATGTTACTCCTCACTGAGAGAGCCCTACGCTCTTTTTCAATGTCACAGTCGTCCTGAAGTCTGTCCGTCAATATGTGCCCTAAGTATTTAAACTGCTTTACGACCTTTATGGTCGCACCATTTAGATACAGACTAGGTATGTTCCCCGGACCTGCCCCAGACCTGAATACCATAGACTCTGTTTTGAGGACGTTGTATTTCAGTCCATGAGCATCAGCATAATGCTCACAGACAGACAACAGTTTTCTCAAGCCTTTAATCGAGGGACTCAAAAGAACCATGTCATCCGCATAACTCAGGCTATTCACGCAGACATTGCCTAGGTGACAGCTAACTTGGGTTCTTCTGAGTTCCTCGATCAGGTCGTTGATATACAGGTTAAAGAGGTCCGGAGAAGTCAATCCCCCTTGGCGAACACCACAATCTAGCCTGTAACTACCAGATAGCGTGTCACCCCATTTCACTTTATTGGTCTGGCCCCCATACCAGAATCTCAACAGATCTACAATTTGTTGTGGTACTTGAGACTTTTTTAGCTTGTCCCAGAGGATTTCATAATTCACCAGGTCAAATGCCTTGCTCAGGTCTAGGAAGCAAGCATACACTGAGGTTCTCTGGCGAGTGTAGTAAGCTATTGTACTCTTAAGGCTTATAATTGCAGAGTCTGTTGAGAGCCCGGGACGGAAACCAAACTGCGCATCGTCAATTTTTATGTTTTTCTGCAGTTCAGGCTGTATGAGATGCTCCAGCACCTTGCCTATTACCGTACCGAGTGTAATTGGTCGGTAGTTACTGGATTGACTTAAATCACCAGTTCTATTTTTGACGACAGGAATCACCACAGCTTTCATTAAAAGTTCCGGTAAATAGGCGTGTCTGACACATGAGTTAAAAAACGAACTTAAGTGAGGAAATAAGTTGGCGCTTCCCCAGACGAGGTGCTCCACACTGAGACCATCGTGTCCTGGTGACTTACCACGTTTCATGTTTGTCACAGCAGATAGTACATCTTCTTGCGTAAATGGTGGCAGTGACTCAGTCACGATGATATCATTGCTGAGCTTACAATCCGCATGCAGGGGGTCAACTTTAAATTTACTGGCAAAAAAATTTGCTATTTTACATTTCCCCTGTAATCCATCAACAGAGACGGGTAGACTTTGTTTAAAATTAAACTTTTTTGTTGCGTTCCAAAACTTCACGAAATTATTTTCTTTTCTATGCAAGGCCAAAATATTCATTTTTATACTATCTTCGTTTTTCTGACACCACTTTATTTTATTTTTAAACATTGAACGACTACTACGCATATTTTCAAAACATGTACCCTGTAAAGGCCTGCCAGCCTCCACCCAAACCTTAAAATGGAACCTAGCAGTTTGATGATAGTCACGCACGTGGTAGTTCCATCCAGTCACCTTTTTACATCGCCTCTGTTCATCTAAACGGGAACTCATTACAGCGGCAGTCTGTAGTGTATCAACAATATACATAATACAAGTTAATTGACTCACAGTATTTATCATAGTGTTCGCAATGTATATTGTTTTCACAGTCACACTTAAAAATATTAAAATCGGTACTTAATTTATCTGAACTATATTTTTGGTAAGTATTAATTTGTTCTTTGGTACGCGTGCCCCATTTAATTCTACTTTGGCGGCCTGTTAGTTTAGTGGTTACTGACGCTGACTGCTAAGACTGAGGTCGTGGGTTCGATTCCCACCCAGGAAAAATCTTTGTGTGATGAGCACAATCATTTGTTCTGTGTCTGGGTGTAATTTATGTATAATGTGTATGTGTTTAGAAATATATAACTATGTTTATCAGGTGTCTGGTTGCCATACTACAGGCTCTGCCTAGTTTGGGATCAGATAACGTTGTGTTGGTTGAACTAAGATATCATTATTATTGCCGGCAAACCGACATATCGTATTCAAGTCCTTGGACGCCACTCTATCACAGCCTTACTCCAACTGTCATCACTGCGCCTTGTCAGGTGTCCCAACTCCATTTGAGTTGTCATTGTTATCAACATAATCAGCCTATATTTTTCCCACTGCTGGGACACAGGCCTCCTCTCGAAGAAAGGGAGTGGACCGTTATCTACCATGCGGGCCCAGTGCGAGTTGGTAGATTTCTCATGTCTTTGAATTTTTGGTTCTAAGACATGCCGATTTCCTCACGATGTTTTTCCTTCACCGTTTTGAGAGCATTGGTGATGAAACTATTACACAAAGTAAAGTGCCTGCCTGGGTTCGAACACACGACAAGAACTCGTAAGTTGGGACCGATACCACTGGGCCACCACTGCTCTGATTTGGCATTGTCATTCCTACTATTAATTTACATTTCTATTCGTTGCATATTCTGTCATGCTGTATCGTGGGCGCAGGCCTACGTATTTAACAGCACGCGTAGCATGACCACCATAGTAATAACTTTGTCTATTCTTGGTAGAATAGAGATAGAACTGTCATGCTACCCCAGCATAAAACGGTACAAATCTTTCTACAATCTTAAATTTTGTATTTAATCTGGAATTTTGTCTATTCTTCCGTCGACAAAACCCCTTTCTACGGTGGTCATGTTACGCATGTTGGTGTAGATAAAATATCTATTCAGCCGTATGTTTTCATTAAGCGGTACGTTAATTCATTATGAGGCTCAAAATCCATTTGCATTTGTACTAGTACCTAAACTTTGATTGCGAACAACAACTATTCCATTTGAATAGATGAATGATTAATGGGTGTTAATTTACGGTTGTTGTGGTTTTTGATTGGTTGGCGATTAGATGATGTGAATTTAAAATATGTATGCAAATCTGGTTTAACTAAATTGTTTTCCGGGTGATTTACATCTTTTGCTCTTGTGGTCGCACAGGTAAGAAGATATAAGCTTATGCTGGAATGAAATTCTAACAGAAAACTGATCTGAACTTATTTCAGATCGTAAAAAAAGTCTCAGGCATCTGATATCGAAACTGTTCACCAATGCGCTGGAGGACGTATTTAAGACGCTGGACTGGACTGGACAGGGGATCAACGTAAATGGCGAGTACATCTCACACCTTCGTTTTGCCGACGACATCGTCATAATGGCAGAGACGCTGGGACAGTTAGACCAGATGCTGCATAGCCCATATGGAGCCTCTCGGCGGGTAGGCCTCGGCATGAACTCGGACAAGACAAAAGTCATGTACAATTCGCATGTCTTGCCGTGTCCAATCCGCATCGAAGGGTCGCTTCTCAAGGTTGTGAAGGAGTATGTCTACATAGGGCAAATCATCTAGCTTGGTAGACACAACTTTGAGGAAAAAGCCGACAGGAGGATCCAGTTGGGTTGGGCAGCGTTTGGAAAACTTCGTCAAGTCTTCTCGTCGCCGATACCGCAATGTTTGAAGACCAAGGCTTTCAAGCAGTGCGTCCTGCCCGTTACGACATACGGTGCCAAAACGTGGACACTGACAGTGGGGCTAGTCCACAAATTTAAGGTCACTCAGCGGGCTATGGAGCGGGCTATGCTCGGAGTTTCTTTGAAGGATAAAATCAGGAATGAAGTTATCTGGAAAAGAACTGGAGTTACCGACATAGCTTGCAGAGTAAGCAGGCTAAAGTGGCAGTGGGCTGGCCATGTCTGTCGAAGGACCGATGGCCGATAGAGCAGACGAGGCCTGAAGTGGAGACCGCGTATCGGCAAACGTAGTGTAGGACGCCCCCCAGCTAGATGGACCGACGACCTCAAAAAGGTGGCTGGGACAGACTGGATGCGGAAGGCGGAGGCGCAGCATGGGAGAGGCCTATGTCCAGCAGTGGACTGCTACAGGCTGAGTTGATTGATTGATTGATCTGATATTGACTATCAAGGATGCCGTAATCAAATTCTAGGCTAACCCTATTTAGATTGCTATCGATACGCTAAGAATAAGAAGGTTGCCTCGGAAGAACTCTAGTACAGTCACTAGTAGACGATATTATTGTAGCGTTGTGAGGGCTCTCAACGAAAAATAGTCGAGTGATGCAAAATATCTCATAATTAATTAGTAAGTTGCTACCACTAGAATCATGCAAGAGCACTTATTTTCTAAGAACACTCGTCTATGTTGGCTTTTCTAACGGTAGCGGTATTCCCTCAGGATTCTTTTTGTTCCAACCTAGGGGTACTACGTCCCGGCTGGGGACAGAGCTTCTCTGAAACGGACGCTGATCTAATCTGCACGCGGCTCCTGAATGCACGCTGCACGCGTGGCTGGTATACAGGCTGCCGGCATCCAACAGCCTGCAAACAACGCACGCTTGCTGCGGTCCTCAGATGGTCTGGTTGGCCTCTCGCTGAGCCTGTGCTAGCAAGCTCCCCTGCTCTCCCATGGAACCAAGGACGGAACCCTTCTTACCTAAAACGGTACTCGCGATATAGCCTAATTTAGAAATTTTATGTAAGAAACTTTCCAAATGTTTCTGTCAAAATCGGCTGCGACTTACTATTTAGGTCGTGCATTCTAAGCTACATTTGTGTAAATTATTTCGCTATCACTACTCTCTAAACGGTGAAGAAAAATAGCTTGAAGTAACCGGCATGTCCTACACCCAATCATTAGAAGATATGTGGTATCTATCAACCAGCAATGGCCCACTCCTTCGCACAGATAGGAATAAGAATCCTATATCCCAGCAATAAGGAGATAAAGGCTGCTTACCCACGCAATGTACCTACTATAACTTTTGTTACTCTAAGTAAAGAAAGGGCAAACATTTTTCCTGTATTTCCTGAAGATAACAAACTAAACGACACCACTGTATATTCAAATATATTACACTATCTACATACTACTTACCCCCTCAAGATACTACTAATATAGAATAATACTGAAACGCATAACTTGCCCAGCTTTTATGTCATAGGTATAAAAATTATGCTCATACATGGACAGTAAAGTTAATATCGATAAATATTCAAGAAGGTAGTAACTATGTTGACCTCTAAGTAGGACGGACCTATTTCACTGGTACCAGTGAAATTGGTCCGTCCTACTTTCTCAAGAAAGAAGAAAGAAAGAAAGAAAGCATTTATTTGTCAGAATATTGTACAAAGTTGTTATGTGGATTATTACGCTCAAAATAAATTCTGCCGTTTCCGGCGTACCAATATGGTTTTGAAATTATGGGTCATCATTACATTAAAATTTAGTTATTAATCATTAAAATTATATGTCATCATTACATTAAGATTTAGTTATTAATCGATAGAATTATTTAAATTACGAAACATTTTTTTTAATGTAAAAGATATTAATTAAATGTCAAAAGTGCATGAAGGGAGATAAAATATGATTTTTACAGAATAATGTCAAATCTTTAGGTAAACTTTTCATTCATAAAATCTTCAGTTGAGTAATAACATTTGCTTAAGAGAAAGTTAAATAATTTACATTTAAATGTTCTGAGGCTGAGAATTTTAAAGCCATCAGGTAATTTGTTATAAACAGTAATGGACATGCAGTACACATTATTAGAAAATAATTTAATTCTACGCCTAGGAACATGAAGTATATGCACTTTGCGGCTGGGTCTGGATACAACATCATTATACAAATCAAATTCATGTCTGTTTCGGTGTATAAAGATACAGATTTCAAAAATATATAGTGCATATTATGTACAAATTTTTCAAACAGCAGATTTTTTTACCACCGCGGTAAAGTTGCATTTTTCCTCTACTAACGAAGACTTTCCTTATTGGTGATGTTCTTCAGAAAGGTCAGGTGCGTAGTACTCGCAACCGGCGTGTGTTTATGACCAATTGTATGAACCTTAAAGAGGCAAAAGGAGTGTGTAGAGATCGTAGCAGGTGGCGTTCCGTGGTTTCTGCCTACCTCCATGGGAAAAAGGCGTGATTGTATGTATGTAACGAAGAATATCCCCAAGCTCGACCACTTCGACCGGTTCTGTGCTCTTTACATCCAGCGGAATTCTCCAGCCTTCACAAGGTCCTCGGTTCACATTTGGGTCGCCTTTCAACTTTTCGTCTTCTTGTAAGTTTATGTGAAATAAAATATTTTGATTTTTATTGAGTTATTCATTAACTCGATACTCATTTAAAAATAAATATATTTAGGTAATAAAAATGCAAATATGTCACATTATTAATGTATTTATTGATATTTGTCAGCGGCTTCGTTCGCGTCGAATTCAGTGTGGTAAAATTTATTCTGTTCCATACGTGTTTGCATGATTGTATAAGAACCATCCAACCATACAGATTTTCACATTTATATTATTAAGAAGTATTATGTGCTTTATTAAAAACCGATTGACTTTTGATTGCAAATACAGTACAAAGCTCACAGCCTATTTAATTACTTTACGATGATGGAGTAAGCAGTTTTTTCGAAAACCACGGCGACATATTGTGCTTTTACAATTTATTTGTGTATTTTGAGCTGATTGAAACGTTGGAGTGCACTTGATGAATATTAACAACGAACATGACGAGTGTAATGGATTACTCTGTCAAAAAAGGTTTTATTTTCGTTTTCATTATGAACGACATTCTCGGAGGCTTCTTTTTAATGACTCGTACGTTTTATGGAATATCAGCATATTATATTTAGTAATTTATTACTTGGTCGAAAAGTTTAATAAAAAGGTTAATTAAAAAAAACCCAACCATAACAAAAAAGTAAACAAGTTTTAGTTAATATTTAGACAAAAGGATCCTTGTGTCGAAATAACTGTACCGATTTGGATATAACATGTCTAAGAACCACTGCTAGAAACCCTAACGGCATCCAAATCGATTTACCCGTTTAAGTGCTACGGTGCTACAAACATACGCACTTAAAACACCCTTCGTTTTGCGTCAGGGGTTAAAAATACTGTAAAGAAAAGCAAATAAGTAGGTGCTTAACTATGTTAAACTGTATGCTAACATTAATTGGTTATTTAAATATTTCTCCTGATAACCTACTACCTTGTTTTAAAACTTATCTAGAGTAACCTTCACAAATATAACTGAATACTCTTCCTGCTGAAACGAACAATATAGACAAGATTTCCCCGTAAGAGTTCCAGCAGGAAGAGGACACCTTATCTGACTAGTAGTGGCCTCCAAGGGCGTTGATAGTATAGATGGATCCTCCTTCGTACAACAAGATTATTCACGATTACACTATGTTCTTACTACAATTACGTGACATAGACTCGTCACTAATACTAGAAGTTGTTATATTAGCTACTAGCTTTTGCTCATGGCTTCGCCCGCGTGGATGGCGAAAAATATCCCACAGAAACGTACTACCGCAATTAAAAGCACGTACGCGCGTGTATCGTATTAATCCAGGTAAGCAACGTCTTATCGCTCTCATTGCATTGTCTTATTCGACCCAGAGTATAAAAAGTTTCACAGAAAATTCACCCCCCATTTCACCTTCTTAGGGATGGAATTTCAAAAAACTCTTTCTTAGTGGATACCTTCTTTAGTGGAGACTCTTCACAAAGAACACACCCTCCGAATTTCATGTCTCTAGGACCATCGGTTTAGGTTGTGCGATATATCAGTCAGTCAGCCACTCAGGACTTTGAATTACATATATATTTATATATATATATATATATATATGTAATTCAATAGATAATATTTATCAATATTATATGCTATCAACATTTACATACCCAAGACTTAAATAAAGTTCTTTAAGTTAATTTAAGAGGCCGTATACGAAATTTTGTCGATTTTGCTGATTTACTTGATTTAAAAGACGTGCTTTTACAGCCTTATTCATAAAAATCTCGCTAATCACTGATTAGCCACTGTTTAGTTAAGCAAATGGTTAGCTCTTAAGTAATGATTAACTTTTCTTTATTCATAAACGCTAGTTAGCAGATGATTAGTTACGACACGAAATAGAGGGGAAATTATGCGTGCAGCACAGATTATAATCAATATAGTTGACTAAAAAACTGAATTAAAAGTATAAAGTTGTCAGAACCACGGTATTTGTATCTGTGGTGCCTTTGACAGACCAAAGTCAACAATGTCATCGGATATTTCAATTTGAATAAAATAATTTAATACGTCTAAATCATAATTATTTCATTGTTTTTCCGATGGTAAACTACAATGTAATTAGCTCGAAAGGCTGGAAGATACAGGTATTTATTTCTGATTTTATATCCGCTAACCTTAAACTGACCAAATTAAGGTTTTAACCTTAATTAGCCTTTAGCCGTAGCCGATAATACAATTATAGCTATGTATTTGCATGTCCCATAAGCTTGTTTACATGAATATACTCTTTTAAAAACATAGGTACTTGTGTCTATTCTATATTACTTCCTGTTGCTTATGCACTGGGGTTTCTGTGTATTTCAATAAAGTTAAAAAATCTTGTTTACAGTTGAAAGTTTGACGAAGCACCAATACTATATAACCTCGAAAAGACGGCGAGGGCGCAGACCATGCTACGTGAATAAGATGAGGAATGATGATGCCATGAGAATAGAATAGCACCCATACATATGTTACGGAGGAAGAATAATTGGAAATCAAAAATATGAATTTATAACAAAAATGTAGCTTTATTAAAATAAACGTAATTGTTGCTTGGCTAAATAACATGGCTACTCTGCATTTCATTTCGTAGGCGATCAAGTGCAGTGTCATCCAACATAATATGATTACGCTGGATGACCCGCACCTGATCCGATAGTCGTTGGGTTGAAACGTTAACGGTTGGCTCAAGCACTTGAAAAACAGAGAGCATCCGAACACAGTACGCGGTCAGATTGTTTCCCGCCCTCTGTAGCCCCATAGTATGAGCGCATGACATTCTCATTGATAGATCTTGTCCATCTCATGCGCTGGCCAACACTAGCAAAGGACAGAAATGTTTGGAAAAGGGAGAGGGAGGCCTTTGCCCTGCAGTGGGACAATATAGGCTACTAAGATTAGATAGATAGAATTGTTGCTTATGAAATGTCTCTTGTTATTTGAGCAAGACTGCCACAACATGGCTTTTCTTCAGTTCTGTGCCTTGGAACTGGCGTCAAAGAATGTGAGGGGCCTAAAACCTACTGAGCCTCCTCCTGTTTGAGCTTTCCCCAAAAATCCTTTATCACGTTTACTTCGCATGAAGAATATGTACCTAATATGGACTTATTCTCATAGCAGATGTAAACAAGCCTTGTAGGTCTTCCTCCGTCTATTTCCCATCGGCGCGTAGCGTTTCAAAATTATTTAATTCTCCTGTACCAATCCGAAATCCCGTAAATATTGTTGAAATCAATATTTACTAAGGCATAATTAGATATTAGGGACAAAATAACCTTGAAGCACACAATAATCCTATTGAACCGATCAGCTGATTCAAATAAAATCCGCCATCTTGCCTCTTAGCATCCTCTTAACAAGCTACCAGTGGTGTTTAACTTTGACAGCTTTTAATCAAATGGTTAGCGACTACTTAGCGCTAAATAGCGTTTATGAATAAGAATTTCACTAATCAGTTGCTTAGCAATTGATTAAAATTTAAGAGGCGTTTATGAATAAGACTGTTACAGTCCGAATACTGCATACCCATAAGTTTTAAAGCACAACATGAAAGATCGTTTCAGTTATTATTTTAATGTGATAATAACTGATACTAATGATAATATAAAATATGTAAATCTGTAATTGTGTTATGAAAATAAAGTTTTATTTATTAAAAAAAAAATAAAAAAAAATAATGAGGCCATTTTTAAAGGGAATAGTAGGTTAACCTCTAAGTCCCTGAGATACCACATTTGGTATAGACACAATGGTTTTTAATTGTGTCTGTAATTACGGTGATTGACTGGTTAAATATTAAAAATGTGCTCCCAGAGTCAATAATGAATATGATATTGTTAAGTACGCGGCTCATTTGCATTACTATTTATGTAGTTTTTGACTGCCTAGCTCTAACTGTCATTGAGTAACCTTGGAAAATTTAAAAAAAATTGTCTGTTATTAGGAAAATAACAGACAATTTTTTAAAATTTTCGTTCTCTAAAACTATTCGAGCTAGGAATGTGATTCCAAAGCCAAACTGTAGACAACATTATGACAAATATTACGTATATCGATCTTACTTAGTTTGCTAAAAATAAATAATTTTTTAATGACAATTTTTTTTTTGGCTATTATTAGTAAGTTCTAACAGAGTGACGACCTTAAAAAAAATCTCAGAAATAGTACTTAGTGTGTTAATTTTACTGTTACAAGTTTCATCGAAATCCTCGCAACATATTCAAAAAAAATAAAATGTTTCTCAGGTCCCTATTTGTGACACTACACATACAATTTTTAAATGATATGTTTAATAATAATAATACATAATAAGAAAAAGTTATTCTCCATCCACTCTGCTAACCCTGGAAGAGTTTGGCGTGCAGTTAAGTACGCAAATCGAATTCAAAGTATGCAGATCCAAGTGTATTTTCATTCAAGACCCTTTATCATGTATACCTCGTGGCACACTTATTGAACACCGATTGATACACCCTTCTCGCTCTTCCACATTGGCGGGAGAATACACAAGAGCGAGAAGAGTATATTAAACAGTGTTCAAGATGTTTGCCGGGACCTATTCAGTGTTACGTAAACGTTGAAAACATAAGTATAGGAACGATAGATTTTTCATTCACTTATAACTGTCTACAAAACATGTCAAATCTGTTTACGGATATTTTGCACTGTACATCTCTAATAAACTTGTTAGTGTCAAAAAACAATAAATTGGCACTTTGACAACAAATATCAGCGTGTGAAAGTACTATTTAACTTAAAATATAATGTTTTTTTCATCCCACCATCTCGGAAAGAGTATTTTTAGTCTTCAATATCTGAGTGGAAAAGCCGTTTTTATTCTCTAGAGGATAAAGTAAACTGAATTTAGAACATCGTGTGCACTAAGTTTGTGAATTAAAAAAAAACATTAAACCTATTTACTGCTACCTCTATGGTGCCGAATATATCATACAACTTTTTTTTAATTTGTTAAAAACTCAGACTCGGAACCTTCTTGGTGTTCTTTTTTCAATTTGCTTTGTACGCGGTTCTTTACGCGGCATTTTTTCACGTCATTGTTAAGCCTTATATTAAAAACAAGAAACTTGAAAACAAGTGAAAAAACTAAAATGAGTGATTCTAGCGACGAGGAAGTTTGCTTGACGCCAACAGAATTGACTGAAACTGTTAATAATGCGCAAATGAGCTTGCTCCCTCAACAATCACGCGAGAAGTATTTAAAACAGTACGATATGTTCAACACGTGGCGACTAGCAAAAGGAGCCAAAACTTTCTCAGAAAACGTTTTGCTGGCATATTTTATAGAATTATCCGAGAACAAGAAAGCAAGCACTCTATGGAGTACGTATTCGATGCTAAAAGCAACAATAAAGATGAAAAAAGACAAACATATCGATACCTATCCTAAATAAGTGGCATTTTTAAAAAGAGCCTCATCTGGTCATCAACCAAAAAAATCGAAGGTTTTCACAATATCTGATATTGAAAAGTTTCTTAACGAAGCCCCCGATTCCGTATATTTGGCGGCAAAAGTAAGTCAGTTGCACATTCAGTATCTACTTAAGTATATTAATCTCAATTAAATAGTATACTTAGTAGATGTTGATAGGCATAATTATGCATTCATATCAATTTTATTCATTTATCTTCTACAATACTCTTTACGTTACAGGTTGTTCTTATTATTCATCTCATATATATATTTCAGTCATAGTGACCGTTTATTGTATTTTGATACTAACAATTTTGTTAGAGATTTTGTTTTAGGTGGGGAACATATGTTTCTTCCCAAAAAAAGTAGACATGTATTAGCTACTTTGTTAGCTTACAATATACACGCTGTTTTGATAATTTAACTGAGACTAGGTTAAGTGACGAAACAGTATTATCTAGTACTTCTAATAATACTGTAATTGACTCTTTAAACTTTTAGAGGTGACAAAAGAGAAGCATAATAAGAATATTTTACTGTATCATCAAAATATAAATCGCTTCTCTGGCAAAATCCTAGACGTGGAAATTTTAATAGATAAATATCATATCGATACCGGAAATTTCAATTGTCGTAAAGGAAATTTTGCCGAAAATGAGTTATATATATATTTGGAATCAGCGTCGCAAGCTCTATCGATTGGTATATTTAAAAAAAATCTATCTTAAAAAAAAAGCCCCTACGACCTGGCTTTCCAACAGCTCTAGTGCGATTTTTTTTACTATTTGGGATGTATCGCAAAAATAATTTTCAATAGGGGAGCGTAAAGTCATGTTTTAATTATTTAAGAGGTCGTAATCCTCATTTTTACATTAAACGTTTTATACGACGTTATAAACAATAATTATAATTACAAATCAAAAGGTCGTAAACATGTTATTTGATAATAGAAACCCTTACGACCAAATCTATGCTTTGTTTTAACTTACGTAATTAGGGCGTAAAGGACGTTTGTTTTATTTATTGCCCTTTACAACCTTAATTTTAACAAAAACACAATTAAAGTTTTCGTTTTGTTCTTATTACCGACGGCGTACAGAGGTCTGACGAGCACCATTCTCAAAGAAACTCAAAGTCAGAAAAAAAAAATCTATGTGTCTGGTATACATACCTTTATAAAAGGTTAGTTACTCCACGTAATAGTAACTCCACTTTTTTTTTGTATGGGAGAAAACAATGTTAATTTATTTGAAACTGAATAGAACTGAAGGGCTGGTGCTCACACGAGGTATTGTACCATACACAGCGATCAAGGTGACATCAAATTCATATACCTTTCCTTCATAAATTTTTGAATTTTAGATAGGTGATTTTTCAAATCTTTGACATGGTCAAACGAAGTTGACCATCGATTTACTTGTACTATCGTTAGTTAATAGCCAACTTATGACTTTTTTGATGACAATAATTAAATACGTTATTGATCAAATACTTTTTTTTACAAAATTTCATAATCAGTCATAATCACGGTGATTAATAAGTGACTGAAAACTGATGTTACTAAGTACCTCTTTCGTGACTTCTGTGGCATCTTTTGGCGGGTAGCAGTTCTTCATCGCTTCAAGGATAGCTGTGTAAGAAGGATACAGTGGTATTCCTTCTTCTTTTGCACAAGGTCTTAATGTTATATACTGCCACTTAGAAAGCTTCAATGAAGTCAAAATACCTAAAGCTTTATCAGCAGAATATATGGGCATAGTTTTCTATACCTTTAACAATTCCTTCATATTTGTAGCTTCTTTGGGATGCTCCGAGACTAGTTTAATAATATCTGCTACTTTCTTATTTGTGCTTTTAAACCAGTTGCATGAGCAAGACTTTCATTGCTGTACGTTAGGAGCTCTTCCACTCTTCTGTAGCGGGCTTAGCTTCACAAATAGTTTTCTGGAACTCACAACTGATGTTAATATTCCAACACTGCACGTTTCCGGTCCACAGGATGTTAATAATAATATCTTAGGACAATCAACACAACGTTATCTGATCCCAAACTAGGCAGAGCCTGTACTATGGTAACCAGACAACTGATAAACATACTTATATATTTCTAAATACATACATATTGTAGATAAATTACACCCAGACACAAAACAAATGATTGTGCTCATCACACAAACATTTGTCCTGGGTGGGAATCGCACCCACGACCTGTCTTAGCAGTCAGGGTCACTAACCAATAGACTAACAGGCCAGTCAATGTCATGTTGATGTACCCTCATTTATAGCGAAGTCAGAACTGGAACATGAGTGCTGTTCTACTAACACTACAGAAAGGGTTATCTTTTCCCTCACGACCTCAGGCCATTTCATGTCCTCTTGCAGCCATGTCTCATACTTTTTTTTTTATGAATGTACGTCTCGTGCGATTACACGAGATCCATTTGTACCTCAACAAGCACATATAAGTCTGACAGAATTGTTTCAATTCGTTCTGTTCATTTTCTGACAAATCAACTATATTCGCAAAAACTTCAAATAACATTTGAGGTTGTTAAAAACTACTGGTGTTTGCCAAAAACAGGAAAATGTCCAAATTGGTAACAAAATCTTGCATCACAACACAATTATAAATAAAACGTATCTAATAACGTAATAGCGCAAAACATTTTTTTTTTTAATGTTGATTTCCTATTAGAATATTATTTTTTTACTAAATATTTGAATATTAAATAAAAAATAATAAAAATTCTTTTATTTCACTTGGTTTTACTACCTATTGTTGGTATTTCTATTTAGAACTTTAGGATTTTTGTTCCTTTTACCCCCTTAGCCTCTGGTTTAAATGACTTGTACTACCCCTTGATGATCATGATTAGTCCTTTACGACACATCTGACTTTATCATAACCAATTTTTCGTGGCTGTAAAGTACTTCAGTTAAATTTTTTTGGGCTGTAAAGGACTCTCATTTTCGTCAATAATTATGTTTGGTTTATTTTGTTAATTTTTATGGATAGAACTCGAAAAAATAGTGAGGGTTTCTTTGGACATCATGAATATAGTACTTTATTTGAAAAAGATATTAGAAAAAAACAAATATTTTTTTCGTTTTTTGGCTCTACTGAAAACTCGTGTTTTGTCCTTTACGACAATTGAAATTTCCGGTATCGATATGGATATCTTATGTTTGTGTGAAACTTGGTTAAAACCGGATAGAATGTTGTTAAATATAAATCATTTTTCAGTGGCCAGTGCATACAACAGGTCTTCAATAGGGGGTGGTACCTTGATATTATGCAACCGTTATCTTAGATAAAAACTTTTTAACAAAAAATTAAACCGCCGAAAAACTGAAAAGCATAAAATAATACTTAAACCTTAAAATTATGAGTCGGCGCTTTGAGTGATCCTTGTTCATTGATTTTTCAGCGCCGACTCAAAATTTTAAGGTTTAAGTATTATTTTATGCTTTTCAGTTTTTCGGCGGTTTAATTTTTTGTTAAAAAGTTTTTATTTTATATTTTTTTGTGGCTTTAATGTACTAATAATACTTGACAAGGTATACCCTATCCAACACAAAAAGAAATATCAAAATCGGACTACACTGTATAAAGTTATGCGTGTTTATTTATACATTACAATCAGTGAGTGAACAATCAATCATCCCCTGTTTTCCGACCCTTAGGGTTCGATTTTGTTTTCCAAATTGATATGGGACCACCTTGGGAGTATACCCTTTCCAATAGAAGAAGAATTGTCACAATCGGACCACAATGTAAAAAGTTATGCGTGGTCATACATAAAAAAAAAAAAAAAAAAATATACACGTCGAATTGATAACCTCCTCCGTTTTTTTTCGTCGGTTGATAAAGAAAGAAAGGATATCACTGCTTGCTCTGTTGATCGCTTATATGAGGTAGCATGTGCAGAGGTTGAGGGCCATACTTTCTTATGTATTTATAGGCCACCAGCCTCAAACTTGTCATCATTTTTGATCATCATGGAAGAAATATTAGGTAAACTTTTTGAAGAGAATAAATTAGTTTTCGCTTGTGGTGATCTAAATATTGATCTACTAGTTAATTCACCCGAAAAATGCAAGCTTATCTCATTGTTTAAATCATTCAACTTAAAATGTATATTTAATGAACCAACAAGAATAACACCGACCTCGGCTTCATGCATAGACAATGTATTTACCAATTGCAAAATAAAAGAGTCATCCTTAATTAGTGGCGTTAGGTCGGACCATACTGGTCAGCTTGTATCGTTTGATTTAGACACAAAGTTGCATTTAGATAAAACCATTGAACTGCGACCCCTTACTCAAAATAAATTGAAAATGTTTAATAATAATGTTCTTAGGAATCTCTCAACAGAAAGTTTTGATTCACAAGACCCCAATATTAATTACGGTACTTTGTTTTCTACGGTATGCCAAGAATTCAATAAAGCATGTCCTGTGAAAAAAGTTACAATCAATATTAAACCAAAATTTAGTGAATGGGCTACTACTGGCATTAGAAAAAGCAGAGATACTTTATATAATTTGTATCACGAAAAATCATTGACTCCTGATCAAGCCCTTCATAATTATGTAAGAAAATATTCTAAGGTTTTCAAGAGAGTCTGCGCTCAAGCTAAATCTAAATTAATAAGTAACAAAATTAGTACTTCCAACAATAAAACAAAAGCTGTGTGGCAAGTAATTAATAAAAAAACTGGAAACACAAAACAGCGAGATCAGAATGAATTGTCTCTAAAAATTCATAATGAAACCATTTCAGATAAGTTAAAAGTTGCTGAGACACTAGAAAATTTCTTTACCAATATTCCAATAGAAGTTACAAAATCTCTTCCCTCTTCATCTATATTAGCTGAATCTCTTCTTAAAGAAAACTTCAGTAAGGACATTCCTAATTTTGAATTCAAACCCATTTCTATTGCCACGATTAAAAAATCATTTAAAAGACTTAACATAAAAAACACAGAAGACTTATGGGGGATTTCGGTTAAGGTTCTTGAAGATATCATTGACACAATTGCTCCTGTCCTGACAGGCATATTTAATCAATGTTTAGACAGCGGTACGTTTCCTGATTTAATGAAACATGGTAAAGTAGTACCAATTTTCAAATCGGGTAGTAAGACTGATCCTTCTAATTATAGACCCATATCTGTGCTACCAGAATCATGTTGGACCAGATGTTAGCTCATTTCAACTCTAATGGGATTTTACATAGTCGGCAGTTTGGTTTCACGAAAGGTAGGTCGACGACTGACGCGGGAGTACATTTCATCAGTCACATTTTGGAATCCTGGGAAAAGTCCCAGGATGCAATTGGCATCTTCTGTGACCTCTCAAAAGCGTTCGACTGCGTTGACCACAATACTCTGATCTGTAGATTACACCATTACGGAATTCGTGGAAAGCTGCTGATCTTGTTCTTTCCTATTTATCAAACAAGCAGCAAAAAGTAAATGTTAACGGGGTGACGTCCTCGGGGTCTCTTGTTAAGATGGGCGTACCCCAAGATTCAATTCTTGGCCCTTTCTTATTTCTAGTTTACGTTAATGACTTTCCTTACATGATGGCTAACTTTTCGGATATAATTTTATTCGCCGATGATACTTCTCTTATTTTTAAAATAGATAGAAAAGATACGGATGTCTTACATGTGAACGAGGGTCTAGCTGTTCTTTCAAAATGGTTTGCAGCTAATAATCTCTTACTTAATGCAAGCAAAACTAAATGTATTAAATTCTCATTACCAAATGTACCCCAAGTAGATCTAAATTTAAAACTTGACGGCAATAAACTAGATGTTATTTCGGAAACTAAATTTCTAGGAATTACGTTAGATTCAAAGTTGCAATGGGGTGCCCACATTACAGCAATTTCAGGTAGATTAAGTTCAGCTGCATATGCAGTAAGAAAAATAAGGCAGTTGACCGATATAGCTACAGCAAGATTAGTGTACTTTGCTTATTTCCACAGTATTATGTCTTATAGCGTTCTGCTGTGGGGTTCGGCAGCTGACGTAGATTCAGTTTTTATTTTACAAAAGAGGGCAATCCACGCAATCTATAAAATGAAGCCTCGCGAGTCTCTTAGAATCAAATTTACAGAAATTGATATACTGACTCTACCTTCTCTTTATATTTTAGAATGTATCTTGTATGTTCGCAAAAACTTAGGCCTCTTCAAACTAAGAAGCGATTTCCATAATATAAATACTCGTAGTAAAAATGAAATTGTGATACCTAAATTTAGATTAACTAAAACTAGTAAATCATTTCTTATAAACAGTATCCGCTTCTATAACAAGTTGCCAAAGTCAGTTACTGAACTTAGCTACGGAAAGTTCAAATCACACATTAAGCGTGTCCTTATCAAAAATGCATATTATAAGATAAAAGACTACGTTCAAGACAAGGAAGTTTGGCAATAACTCCGTCTGCACATGTGGCTTCCTTGGTAGCTCATTACAGGATGACCATGTAAATGTCTATTAACTGCTCTCAAATGACGATGTACATTATTTAAGATTTTTTTTTTTACATTCTTCTTTGACATACTCTATTCATAATTTGACATTATATACTTACAATTCTAATTTGACCTCTTTATTATTGGTTGTCATAACAACAATGACATTTGGTTTAAATAGGTTATTATGTTTTATTTATGTAATACTATCATTTAAGTAAATTCTTTTATATTTTGTGAATGTGAGAATGTTGTAGGTCTTGTAGACTGTAGACAATTTTCTATTTTATTAATACCTGGTTGGTTGGTGGTTTTAGTAGTACTTGTTGACAGTCCTACACTGTTCTCGCATACCTATTAAAACTGTTGTTTGAAACCATTGTAAAAGCCAATTATTTTTAAAAGAGTAACCGTGGAGTTTCTTGCCGGCTCTTCTCCATAGGAATCAACAATTTGGAACCGTGCACCTAGCTTCTAACGTTTCATAAGTGCCCTTGCAGGCTTATGTGAAATAAAAATATTTTGATTTGATTTGATTTGATATTGAAATAAACGGAGCATGTCGAACTAATGAACTAACACAACTTAATGTCAAAAACATTGAGAAACATTCAGATGACTTACTATTAATTAATTTACCTAATACAAAGACAAAAAGAGACCGTAACTTCGTCATGCGCAAGGAATACGTAACGATTGTTGAGAAATATCAAGCCTTACGCCCGCCTAAAGGCTTATTCAGACCGGCGCGACGCGACAGCGCGACGCGATTCTTGTAGAACAATTTCCATGAAGTTCACATAAAAATTGTTCTACGAGTGTCGCACCGCGCTGCCGCGTCGCGCCGGTTTGTAGGAGGCTTAACACTCTAATCAATCGATTTTTTCTACAGTATCGCAATGGAAAGTGTGTTAGACAGCCTATGGGTACTAATAAAATTGGCAGTATCCCACGAGAAATAGCAACATTTCTTGAACTTCCAGAACCCCTGTTGTACACGGGTCATTGTTTCCGACGAACTTCAGCCACACTTTTGGCTGATTCCGGAGCTGATCTCCTGTCCCTTAAGCGCCACGGAGGCTGGAAGTCCAATGCAGTTGTAGAGGGATACATAGAGGATTCCATCCAAAATAAGTCTAAAATATGTGAAGGCATCGTAGGAGCCATTACACTGAAAGAGCCTCAATCGGATCCTTGGACTGGCCCTTCTACATCAAAAATAAGCCGTTATGAAACACCTAACCATCTCCCTCTCTCTCCAACATTCACGCCAAGGGAATCCGATGAATCGGTACAACTATTAAGTATGACAGATAGTTTACCGAAAAACAGTACACAAATGACTAACACCAATATTACAGTACCAAACAAAAATATTACACTCAATTTAAATAACTGTAGCAACGTTACTTTAAAATTTTCTTAATTATACCTTAGTATTATTTTGTTATAATTTAAAGATTATTCTGTAATACTTACCTGTCATAATGTAGTAATTAATACCTAAACTGAAATAAAAGTGTACCTATCTTGTGATTGTATGGATTCACTCGCTGCGCTCGTGATTCAATTTTAGAATCCTTCGCTTGCTCGGTCATCAAAATTGAACACGCGGTTAAAAAGCGACTTTGCACTCTTGTATAACAAATAACTATTATCATCATCTGATAAATTATTATTATAAATTATTATAGTAAAGCACACAACAATATCATCATCACTTCAACATAATCGTTATATCATGCCTAGCCTTTTCCAACCATGTTGGGGTCGACTTGCAGTCTAGCTGGATGCAGTTGAATACCAGCATTTTACAGGGAGTGACTACCTATCTGCCGTCGCTAACCCAGTTACTGGGTAACACGCTACGATTTGGTAAGACTGGTTGTGAGACTTTCGGGCTTCTGTCAACCCGTAACGACTATCAAAGATCCACAAATGACAGCCGGGAACAACGGCTTAACGTGCTTTCCGAGGCACGGAGGGGTTTTTTGGTATGTAAAAATAGTCACTCTTCCACGGACCTCTCCTATCTTTCCTACATCTAATTTTAATTAAATAAATGTTCTTTGGAATAAGTTCTGTGAATGTTAAAGAAAACCGAATCAAAATACATTGCGTAGTTCAAAAGAACACTGTGATCACACAGAGAAATAAAATTTAAAATTAAAAAAAACCTCCGACTCTAAAACCTAATTTCCCTTTAAAAAGTAAAAAAAAATAAAAAAAAAAGTACCTAAGTAAATATTAATAATTAAAAAAAAAATACGTCGCGTTGCGGGACCGCTCCAAACCTAACAATTTAATTACAAATAATATATTACCTAACTAAGCAACATATATTAATTTTAAAAAAAAGTTAAGAAAAGAAAAGTTTTATAGAATTACTTCAAAATATTGCATTTAGGATACGACCGTCAACGTCTGCCCTCGTGGAGCGGTCCCCCAACGCGACGTTTTTTTTTTTTTTGAATTATTAATACTTACTTAGGTACTTTGAATTTTTTTTATTATTTTTTACTTTTTAAAGGGAAATTAGATTTTTGTGTCGGGGTTTTTTTTAATTTTTAATGTAATTTTTTATTTTATGCTTTTTATAGTTACATACTTATTATAATGCAGAATCAAAGCAAGCTAAGAACACTCTCGATTAATTCATCAATATTCCCTTTCAGTGCACTTTCATTTGAGACCCCACTCGAGTATTGTTGCTGACATTCGGTTACTCTTCCCCACTTTCCCCCCCACAACTTTTAAACGGCTCAACCGATTTTCATCAATCATGTCTACGAACACTCGCACATAAGTCAATTTATTTTATTAAATACAATTTTATTTTGATTGAAATCGCTTTATCCGTTCGGGAGCTATGATGCCACAGACAGACAGACAGACACACAGACAGACACGTCAAACTTATAACATCCCTCTTTTTGCGTCAGGGGTTAATAAAAAGCGACTTTATTCTATAGAGTGTATAAATATAGATTTTCGTGTATATTCTCGTGTACTGTATCATTACAGTCCCCCTTACGTGGTTATTCTGATCACCCCAAACAAACGCGTCATTAGTATTACAATATATGATTGATATCGAAATTACAGCTGGGGCGATGACTTGGGGCTACTGACCCCACGATAATAGCTGGGTTGAATGGTATCTGATTCGAGCAGTCAAATCCTATTGATGTTCTGTGCGTCTTGTTGGTAAGGGAAATAATTGTAGGGGGCGCGAAATAATGTTCCTACTTTGATTTGGTGTTTCTTATGCGTCCTCAGGCTAAATATAGTGCAACGCCCCTTACCGATTTTGCCATACCAATAATAAAAAAAATAACTGTTGGAGTTTTCTTGAAATAAAACACTGATATATACTTGTCGGGACAAGAGGCCGATTGGAGCTAGATTTTTCAGTACATGTTACTGCGCGTAGATGTGTGTTACAGGCGGAGAAACATAATTATATTTGAACTTGACAGAATTAATCAAACGAAATGTTGGACAGTTTGGAGACACTTGTGGCCGCACGATGACAGATGGTCATGAGAGCTGCACCAAGCCGCCGCCCGCGCCGCTGTGGCGCTCTCATCGACTCGTACGAACGTCAGGCTAGACTCTGTCACGCGCCAACTTCACACTTGCGTTGCGATGTCAATTAACGTCCCGTACATAAGACTCTTCCATTATACTTATTTCTTCATTATTGTATATAGATAAGTCTTTAAAAAAAAAATACACGTACAGTAAATGTTTTTGACTTAGACAAGGGCGCCGTGAAGCGGCAGATCTCGTTTTATTTTTTATAAAAATAATGTTCGTTGGTAAAATTCACTTGAGATCGGCTGATTTGTATGTTTGCAATAGTCTGCATAAGATTTTTAGGGGAGAAAAATAGTTCATGTAGAATCTTCCAAAAAGTTTGTAAAGTTCAGGAAGAGCTGAAATGCCTTTTTTTAAGTGATTTTTTTTAATGAATTATTTAAACTTGGACAGGACAACATCGTTTGGATCAGCTAGTAGAGTTCAGCTATCTAACGCTATATGACGCACTGAAATGAAGACTATAATAGCAATCTGGATGAACATGTATATTAATATTATGTATAATAAATTGAATTAAACCACCAAGTATCCAGTCCCAATGACCGATCGAGGTGGATCGGACATTGGGACAGATAGCAAAAAGAACGTTACACCTATATCTGATTTATTTTTCGTAATAATTATAACTAAATTACTAAAATAGACTTAACAGAAAATACTAGCTGAAGCGCCCATGGGTAGCAATTGAAAGATTATAATTTGATTTCAATCAAAAAATGGCCACTGCTTGACACAGGCTCCCCCAAGCATCGCCACGTTGACTGGTGCCGTGATTCTGGTAATCATCGGGTCCTGCGGCCTTTTTGTTTTTTTTTTTTTTTGGATGGGAAATCATCAAATGACTTCTCCCGCTCTGGGCGGAGCGGGAGGGCATGTCAGACTTTTACTGACTAAAACCCACCCGTGTTCCTTCAATTGCCCATGTGCCAGGGTCACGGTATCTCTTTCGAACAATCACGCGACCCCGGCAGGCATCGGTCCTAGCAGACCCCTTCAGTTTTGCTGACATCTCTGGGAGGCGCGCGTGGAACACTACGCGCCGTCGACCCGAGCTTGGTCCTTACCGGGCGGTGAGCTACCCATTGCTCGCCACCCGCAAGCTCGCGCCTACGGTGGCCGCGAGTCCGCAATCGACTCCCGACGCCCGGGTGCTTACTCTCGAATATAATTCCAATAGATCGACATTGGTCAAACGTCAGTTGGTTGAGTTAAACGTCAGGGATTGGCTGGACTCAGTGAGTCCAGCCAATCACTGACGTTTGATTGACAATTCCAATGTCGAACTATTGGAATTATATTCGAGAGTAAGCACCCCGGTCCTACGGCCTTCACAAGATCATCGCCCCCCCTTGTGGGAGCCCTATCAACGCTAAATTCAAGCAATGACAAATATTGCAATGCATTGCGCTAATTTATAGGTGCTAAGTTATAACTATCTGCAACTTTGGAGAGACTGAAAGAAACTTGTGTTTTTTATATCGATACTCTAATACTTAATTATAACCAAAAATGTTTCGACACTATCGAAGATATAAGAGCGGTAACACAAAGAAATCACTCATATTTCACGCATTATGTAAGTCTAGTAAGTGACACACAACATAACCACTACAATTTATAACAGCTGTGAGTAGGGGAGATTCTTGTTACAAACAACAGAACACTATATGAGTTGATAACAAGCTGTAATTAGAGACTTGCCTTGTTAATCAAAATTATTGTTATAATTGCCACGTATACATAATAGAAGCTGTCAATTATAATTAAAAGGAATACATGTTTAAGAGCTGATAATTTAATTTAATAGACAGCGAGTAAATATTTCGTTACAAATATTTTAAATTTAATTCTCACGTTGAGGAGAAACATAATATTATTCGGTAGTACTGTCAGAATGGTTACTACTACGTATTTTTCATGAAAAAGAATGTGAGTCTCTAAATTGGAACAATCATAAGTAGAACTAAAGGCAAGTTGCATTGAAGTTATAAAAATGCACATACAAAACTAGTAAAGAAAGTTAAAAAATATTGATTTTCGAATAAGGAAACTAAAAATAACAAAATACCAAGCACGAAACAATAAAACTACAATTCACATGACCGCAAAAGTCCTCCAAATACAACCACCAATTAATTTACCGAAGAGGAAATTCAGAAATATGAAAAAAAAATTTTGCAATAAGTAAAGTCACATTCCGGTCTATAATCTTAGTTAACAAATGGACTGGTACCTTTCGCTGTCGCAACACATCACTGGCTAGGAGAATATCATGTAATTTTCCTCCTCGCCCCCTCACATCTTCTTATTATTTGGGTTGATGATTTCGTAAGGGCTTTCCGCAAGTTTTTGAACGAATCCATAATTAAATGTCAAGATACTGGAGATATGTGAGAGAAATTGGATCCAATTAAGTACCTACTGAAATCAATTTGTCTCTTCAGTTTATTATCTACTCAGTTTTGTAAGAGATCAAGGGCTGATATTTTCATCTTCAGATATATTTTATCTAAATTAAAATTGCAGTTGGATAGGTTTTGTTTTGAAAATAATTTGTCAAACAGCAGTATTAATTATTTATTTTAATGAAAAATCGGCTCTTGAAACAATATCGTCATCGTGTAGGTGTCTGTCAGGGTCGCGAGATTTGTTCGAAAGAGATACCGTGGCCCTGGAAAATGGGCAACTGAAGGAACACGGGTGGGTTTTGGTCAGTAAAAGTCTGACACGCCCTTCCGCTCCACCTAGAGCGGGAGAGGTTATTTAAGGTTTCCAACAAACAAAACAAAAATCGTGTACGTGTTGTAGAATTTATTCTCTTATTATAGTCATCCAGACCGTATTTCGGCCACTGTGGCTAATATAAACGGAGACTAGCCTTCGATGCGGGAGATATTATTATAGTGCTCAAGTGTGTGCGAAGACAAAGGGGCACTCACTTTCCCTCACTCTAATTGTCCGATGGAACGACGATCTGACCTGACCGGAGAGACATCCGGAGCAAGACCAACGGTTTGACGTGCTTTCCGAAGCGCGAGGGTATCCCACCGTCACATACCAAACTTCGGGCTATAACTAAGAAATTCCTATGCTTTTTATTGTTTTTAAGGCTACTAATATTGTCATATAGAAATTACTTACTTCATAGTAAGTCATTGGGTCAGTTATTTGACCCAAAAACCTTTGCCATATAAATCTTATAGTGAAAAGAACTGTCAGCCGACGCCATTTCCGTACCTCAATCAAATTCCTTTTTTGTATAACAAAAGTGTTAACGCAACTTATATTTGTTTAGTATGGCGCTGGTGTGAACGTTACTTGACGGAGGAATATAATTTTAGACCTAGTAATAAAATAATTCGTCCTATTCACAAACTTACACCATGCAATTAAAATTTTCTTGTTTTTTGCAATTAGCAGGTGAGTATCAGATTATAATATACAATAATCTCAATGTGATTTCCAACCATAACAATTTATTTTTAGAATTATAATCATAAAAATCACCAATCACAATTATCCTATTCAAAGACAATTTCATGAAGTCGTGAAATTCAAACACAATTCTAATTTAAGGAGTTGTATCGCTGATTTTAATTCTGATAATCCATATTTGTTACGGTTATGAATCATATTTTGATCAACATACAGCCTAATAAGAACCGTAAGGAAATATTAATTTCGCGTGCTACCATACTGCATCCCTATTAAGGGGTAATTTTGCTAAAACATTAAAACCTTTTTAACCCATTACAAACCTTCTGCAGTTCTATATATTTATGTTCTCATAACCTGACAAAATTTATGGAAAATTTGATTTTTTTGAGTTACACTGTTGGTCTCATAGAGAAACTGGTTCAAAGTAATGATTACAAAGACGTGTTTTCAATTATTCCAATTCCATCTTACGTGGCTTAGTTCACTGACAAACCTCACTTGTAATAGTTATACCCAAAAAAGGAACAGCTTTGTTTAGTTCAAAAATGTTTGTTTATGTTCATAAACAAAAATTTTTGGCCCGGACGGACTTCAAATAAAATAATTGCAAAAAATATCATCAAAAATCTTTCTCTGATTTATTTTTCAGACCGTACTCACTTTTGCTCTGTAATGATTGGCTACTCTAGTTGCGCTCTGCCGATTCAACTTGCAGTATATCTGTCCATCAAAATATTGCCAATATTTATATGGAAAATGACATTGCGATTCATATTTTGATGAATATTTTATGATTGGTCGTGATTTTTCAAATGCATTTTTGCTATGTCATGTATTGATGTAGAGGTCAATTACAATTTTTTTACAATTTTTATGGATATTTCTATAGTCGATTTAGTTGGCGATAAGCCATTTCATTAGATCGACACACCATGACAACGCCTATAACAGCTATGTATGTAAATTATAAATCTGTAAGCTTCTGTGTGGTGCCGGACGTAAACAATAGCGCCGTACCATTTCCTCCCGTGGGTGTTACTTGGCAGATGGGTTGGCGATCGCAGTATGTTGGTAAAATGCATAGAGAAAGCTGGTGCCCATTCTCAAGTTAGTCCCTTAGTCGCTTCGTACGACCTATGGGTGAGGATTTTGTCCTAAGTGGACGTCTTTCGGTTGAAATTATGATGAAGAATAGTGTCAATATGCACTTTTAAATCGTTTTATAGCTCTTTCTTAGGGCCTGATACAAATACATCATTCAAACTGAATTTCTACGTAACTAAACTGCCATCCGTCTATTTGACCACAAAAACACCATTCACAACGATTTCTTTGAAAACATTTACTAAGAATACGATACTGACATTCAAAAACCACAAAGACAGTTTGTGCTGCGAACAATGTAGAAAAAGTTAAGTGCTTCCGTACTGCGTTATAATCTGGACGGAAAACTCCATTAATACGGTGATGCATTTCCTTCGCTTGCTGCTTAATATTATGGAGTAAGTACAATATCATTATTCGTATACCTAGTTAGGTCAAAGAATTATTCAGTTACTGTTTTGTTAGAGGAGTAATTAATTAAATGAATAATTTTATTTAAGTAAGACATAGTCATATTTATGTTGTTATACATCAAAAGGATGTCAGTAATTAAAGATTGAAATACGCAATATCACTATTAGAACTAGATTAAATAACTGAAGTACATAAACTCAAATTGTAATATAAATCCGTGAGTTAAATAGCAAAACTTTGACTCAATGAATATTATAAAATTAAAAAAAAAAACTTTTTTTATGCTTGCCTGTCTGTTTATTCCAGCTAATCTCAGAAACGCCTGGACCGTTTCTCATAGGACTTTCACTGGCAAATCGCTGATTTTATATGAAGCAAACCGGCTTTTTCTCCCGGTAGTACATTCCTAGGGGATAATTTCTAACACAAAAAATTGTCCTCCAGGAATCTAAAATCGTGTGATTTTTATTCATGCATGGTCTAGCATGGCTTTTTTTTGTGGGTGGTAAATCATCAAATGACGTCTCCCGCTCTAGGTGGAGCGGAAAGGCATGTCAGTCTTTTACTGATTAAATCCCACTCGTATTCCTCCAGTTGCTAGGGTCACGGTATCTCATTCGAACAATTCCGCAACCCTGGCAGGTCTTGCATGGCTTGTGGTTTGCAGTACCTGCCTAGCTGGTCCTTTACAAAAGCCATGTGATCAGCTTTATTGTTGTCAATTCTAAGCTAATGTCATATCAACACCTGTGCTTACTAGATTAGTTGAGTACCGAGTATTATACTCGATAAAGCTGTCGATACCGGCCGGTATGGAGTGCTCTCTCGACTACGCCCTGCCACGATACCGGCATAACCGTGATTTGATTACTGTATAGGGACTTGAAAAATACAAGAGTCGGTCAGACGGTACGCTGGATCTTTATTACATTTTTCATTAAAGTCTAATTTGGGACTAATATTGTGTAATAAGTTCATGTTTTTTTTCAAAATGATTTTCAGGGAAAGGTGTCGTGAAAATATAATTTTTTGAGATTCGTAGAAAAAGATAACTGTGACGATACCAAATTTTGTCGATCAAAATGATTTATTTAATCTAGGCTGAGAGTCAACACTTTTAGAATATCAAAATTACATAAAACAGTCCCGCAAAACCACGTCCTTGACCACTTGCTAGTCGTTTCACTGGGAAAAAGTGGCGCAACAAACCCTCCCAGTTGCACAGCTGTCTGTTCACTTAGAAGAACTTGATTACATAATTTCAGCCCAAAGACGTCCACTGCTGGATAAAGGCCTCCCCCAAGCACCGCCACCTCGACTTGTTTTGTGTTTCTCGCACCCAAGGTATTCCTGCGGCCTTCACCAGGTCATCGGTCCATCTTGTGGGAGGCCTTCCAACGCTACTTCTTCCAGTACGCGGTCGCCAATCCAAAACCTTCCGACCCCATCGGCCATCTGTTCTGCGAGCAATGTGCCCTAGAGTTTGGCAATTCTTCGGGCTATGTGGGTTACCTTGATTTTCCTACGGATCTCTTCATTTCTGATTCGAACGCGATCGAACTTGATTACAATAGTAAGTAATTAACATTACGAACATTAAATTAAATCATTTGCAATATGTCTGCTAGTAAAAAAAACATGCTAAATAAAAACATTTCGAATCCATGAATCAATGGATTAGCAATAACCACGTTATAATAGAAAACCGGCCAAGTGCGAGTCGGACTCGCGCACCGAGGGTTCCGTACAAACCTGTAGGTATCCTCGGTTTATGTATAAGGTTTATGCTTATGAAATTGAATGTTTTTTTATTTTTATATTTGAGTTGATTGAATGAAAGGTAAATTGCGGTTTACGATTTATGACGTATTAAAAAAAACTACTTACTGGATCTCGTTCAAACCAATTTTCGGTGGAAGTTTACATGGTTATGTACATCATATATTTTTTTTGAGTTTTATCATTCTCTTATTTTTGAAGTTACGGGACACACACACACACACACATTTTATCACTTTGGAAGCGTCTCTCGCGCAAACTATTCAGTTTAGAAAAAAATAATATTAGAAACCTCAATACCATTTTTAAAGACCTATTCATAGATACTCCACACGTATGGATTTGATGAAAAAAAAAAAATTGAGTTTCAGTTCTAAGTATGGGGAACCCCAAAAATTTTTGTTTTTCTATTTTAGTGTAAAAATCTTGATGCGGTTCACAGAATACATCTACTTACCAAGTTTCAACGGCGTAGCTCTTATAGTTTCGGAGAAAAGTGGCTGTGACATAAGGACGGACAGACAGACATGACGAATCTATAAGGGTTCCGTTTTTTGCCATTTGGCAACGGAACCCTAAAAATGAACTAATAAAATAGAGTTATTAACAAAAAATATATTAGTATTGTATCATAAAGAAGCATGGGGTGCTTTCTGGATAGTAATATTATTTTCTACTTTTAAATTTGGTTTTCTATTATGCGTGTATTTATTTATTTATTAAACTATTATTGATTGTTGACTTATTAGTTTGATTGACTGTTAAACTGGGTTTTTTGTTAGAATGGCTTTGGAAGTGAAAATGGGACGAAAATTTTAATAAAATAGTTAATCCTGAGACACCTAGCTAAGATAATGAGCCAGAATTGTTAAATTATATTAGTTATACCTTCTGCCGCAACTTCGTCCGCGTCAAATTTTTGCTACCCTGACCCTTCCCATCGCATCGAATTCCCTGCCAGTTATCGGACATTTTTCGTTGCTGCTCTGCTCCTTTTGATTGTAGTGTGATGTTATTAGCCTATAGCCTTTCTCAACAAGTAGGCTACCCAACACAAAATATATTCAATTCGGACCAGTAGTTCCTGAGATTAGCACGTTCAATCAAACAAAAAAACAAACTCTTCATCTTTATAATATTAAAATGCAGATTGGTCTTTGATATGTGTGCTAAAATTTACTTTAATCTGAAGTTTCGGAGTGGGTGAAAATTATGTTTAAGATTCCATTACAGACATAAGTGAACCTGATAAAAAAGCGTGTTAAGATAAATTGTCATCAGATAACAAAGCAGGACGCTTGTAAACTCGAGGGGTTAGGTGAACCTATAGTAAAACATTTAAAAAAATAGAAAAAGTCTCTTATTCATTTCTTTTTTATTTGAAAATAAGTTAAAAGTATTATAATCTTGTAAATAATTAAAAAAGGAAAAATATATTAAAAAAAAATGCCTCAATTCAAAATATATTTCGGGACAGCTAATTAGTATCGATTCATGTAACGCTTATCTGACGTCATAAAGCAACAGATCCACATAATAAAGGAAAATTAATTAATTACGAGCTCATTAGTCTGAAAGCATTTTTTATTCGTGTCAAATTACTTTCAATATTCTTTATTCATAGGAAAATATAATTAACATCACATGCTGTGATTTAATTTATATTTTGTACTTCAATGGAATATTTAATAATAAATATATTTTTTTCAGATTTTGTTTCTTGGACATCAAACCGGCGACTGTTTTGTAAATTTTGCGGTAAGTTTAGAATAAATGATATTTACGAATCAATTTAACGTCTACATGGTATGTAGAAAATAGGTACAAGGTATTGTTGTGAAGTACATTTATACAATGTATGATCTTTTTTTTACCATTTTCATAATATTGAAAAAAAGGGAATTTATTGTTTTTGATTTATTTGGCTACTCAGAACTCTTGTTCATAAAATTAAAACAATAAAAATAAAATTCAGTTCAAAGTTCAGTTTCAGGTCCAATTCCTGAAAACAACATATAAAAATTAAAAAAATCTATTGCTACTAAATAATCTTCAAAAATAACTTGAATTGTAAATCAAATATTACATAGTAATTTTGATACAAATGTGTGTCAAAGTAGCTCATAGAAAAAAAAATATTTAGTGCGGAGGTACGAGTACCTACTGTTACAAAATATAACAAAACGTTGGTCAAAACAAACCCGCTGTTTTAATATTAAAGTTCATATCACGCAATGCATCATATACAACAAAACAGAGGTTTTTGTTCGGGGCCTGACCCATCATTCATGCATGTTATACGATATTGCACTTTTGTTTATGAACACAATATTAAAACAAAAACATTTTTTTTTTTGGTACGTCCTATATCCAGTTCATGTTGTCTTTAAAATAGGGAGGGAATAGTTAAACCTCTAAATATAGTGAATTATATAAAAAGAAACACCTACTGTTCAGAAAGATGAATATTGACTTCGATAATTATAGTTCTAAGTGTGTGTAAATCACACAAAAAGTTGATCGAAATTCGAAGATTGTGGACTTTGAATACAAAAAAAACCAAAGATTTAAATCGTGGGATTTGCCCTCATTGCACAAAAAAGTGTCTATACAGAGGCTTTAAATAACAATAAAATTAAATCACTGCGTTATCGTTACTGTGTATCAGAGCTTTCAAGTGAAACAGAAACGCGACTATTTTTTGACGCCGTTGAGCGAATCTAACAATTTAAGTCTTTTGACGTAATTTCTTTGCTTATAACTTCAATCATTAAACTCAAAATTATTAAATTTCTGAAGGCGTTAATTTGCTTTGACAAAGCATTAGTCAATAGCCCCATTCACCACAGTGGGACATCATGACTCTAATAATATAATAATTTACAGGATGTCAGGGAATTCGACGTGCAACCTGTGACAATCGATTGAGCAAATGATTCTGGACTGAAGTTGAAGCTTTTCGTCGTAACCGCGATTAATTGTTGTTCATTCATGGTTACAATTAGCGCGTCGATGTCCTGCCACCCTCTTCATTTTATCAGTCTGCCCAGCCTTTTCCCAAGTATGTTGAGGTCGGCTTCTAGTCTAACCATATGCAGCTGAATACCAGAAAGACGTCCACTGCTGGAAATAGGCCTCTCCCAATTTGAGAACAAGGAGGATACCATAATCGCCACGCTTGGCAGGTGGGTTAGCGATTGCAGTATGGTGGAAAAATGCATAGAAAACGCTGCTGCTAGTTCTCTAGTAAGTCTTATAGTCGCCTCTTACGACACCCACGGGGAGAAATGAGATGGTGCTATTCTTTACTTCCGGTACCACCCGGAACTAGTAGTTTACATAGAGCGATTGTTTATCTGACCTACACAACCCAGTAACTGGGTAATACGATAATAAACTGCATTATAAGAATAAGAATAAGAATTTTTTATTTGTAAACACAGGTAGTTACATGGTGTGTGAGATGTTACAATATACTTAGTTACGCTCTCTGTGTTTTGCCTAAAAGCGTACAAACATGAACACATAAATGTCCCAGTTGAAAAAAAATAAACAATTTGTCAGTGAGTGTACCATGCTTTGAGTAACTTTTGAAGCTAACCAGTCAATTACCGTAATTACAGACAGAATTAAAAAACCATTATGTCTGTACCAAATGTATCTCAGGGAATTAGAGGTTAATACAGCAGAACTTTCACCGTATAAACAATGTTCACTGGTTGCATCATTTTAATTGAATACCAGTGGCATGCTTGCATCTTGTAAATGGAGCTTCATATCAAAAAATTAAGTACCATAATGGTCTCAAGCTAAATCAAAACGCTTACCCGAATTCAATAATTTTACGTAAAATCCAAACAATTTCAACCAGCCATACAGGTATGGACAATTACCCAGAAACCCTTACCGTTGTCATGACAACGAATATCTTTGATAGTAATCATTTTTAATCCGAATGTATTCTTTTATTTGTTCTGATGTTTTAAAAGTTTACTCAAGCACACGAGAATACGAGTACCATTTGCAATAAAGCTCAGATGTAATGTGAAGTGCAATGAAAGCATTGGGTATAAAATATCATAAAGTAACTTTGTGGTGACTGTCTTTGTAGGGTTAAAAGCTTGATGGGTAACCGTACTTATACTTACATATTTGTGTACTCTTTCTTGTTTTTTATTATCGTTAATTAAGTAAAGAGAAAACGCATTTTCATCGTCCTTTTACTATCCATACTAATATTATAAATGGGGAAGTGTGTGTGTCTATTTATCCGTCTTTCACGGCAAAACGGAGCGACGAATTGACGTGATTTTTTAAGTGGAAATAGTTGAAGGGATGGAAAGTGATATAGGCCACTTTTTATCTCTGTCTAACCCCCCACTTCCCTAAAATGGAGGGTGGAACGCACTAATCTCAGGAACTGCTGGTCCGAATTTAAAAAATATTTTATGTTGGGTAGCCTATTATTGAGAAAGGCTCTAGGCTGTATAACATCACGCTACAATCAAAAGGAGCTGAGCAGCAACGAAAAATGTACGAAAACTGGTAGACAATTCGATGCGACGGGAAGGGTCAGGGGAGCAAAAATTTGACGCGGATGAAGTCGCGGGCAGAAAGAAGCTAGTAAATAATAAAGCTAATTCAATAAGTACCTATTCAATTTATTTGGATAACATATACATTTTTCAGAGATGAAATTGAAAACGTATTGGCTTTATTCCCGACAGTTTTTTTTCAACCGACGAAAAAAAACGGAGGAGGTTATCAATTCGACGCGTATATTTTTTTTTTTTTTTTTTATGTATGACCACGCATAACTTTTTACATAGTGGTCCGATTGCGACAATTCTTCTTCTATTGGAAAGGGTATACTTCCAAGGTGGTCCCATATAAATTTGGAAAACAAAATCGAACCCTAAGGGTCGGAAAACAGGGGATGATTGATTGTTCACTCACTGATTGTAATGTATAAACACGCATAACTTTATACAGAGTAGTCCGATTTTGATAATTCTTTTTGTGTTGGATAGGGTATACTTTGTCAAGTATTATTAGTAAATTAAAGCCACGAAAAAATATAAAATAAAAACTTTTTAACAAAAAATTAAACCGCCGAAAAACTGAAAAGCATAAAATAATAAACCTTAAAATTTTGAGTCGGCGCTAAAAAATCAATGAACAAGGATCACTCAAAGCGCCGACTCATAATTTTAAGGTTTATTATTTTATGCTTTTCAGTTTTTCGGCGGTTTAATTTTTTGTTAAAAAGTTTTTTCTTTGATGTTCTCATTTTACATTTCATTTTGTATCAAATTTCTCTCAAAATCTATGTTGAATAAATACACGGTAGGGACATCAATGCGTAACCTGAACTGGTAATACAACCATGGGTTCAGTTCGTGATTCTGGATCAGTTTCATCAGGGGCATTGAAATATATTCGTAGGTTAATAAAAAAAAAGTAAAGTATGAAGCAAAATAAATATCCATAAATATAACATTGACAAGGTTTATATTTATATTAACTTCTGGCCGCGGCTTCGCCCGCGTGGATGTCGAAAAAGTCACCATTTCAACCCTCCATTTCACCCTTTTCGGAATGGAATTTAAAAAAAAACCTTTTGTTAGTGGATACCTACTCTTTACAAAAAACACATCCTCCAAATTTCATGTCTCAAGGACCAGCGGCTAAGGCTGTGCGTTGATATATCAGTCAGTTAGTCAGGACTTTGAATTTTATATTTATAGATAGTATTTTATGTTCTTGAAATACTCTTCAATAACATGCAATATTAAGATTTATTCTTCGTTTGGCCCACTGAGTTTTGTCCTACATAAAAAAATCCTGGTTCGTCCCAAACAATATGCTTCCTTCGTCCCAAAATATAATTTTAATTTTTTATTCCCGCTTCGTCCTATTATATATTCCTTCTTCGGCCCATTTTTTTTTTGTATATGCCAAACTTACTTTTTTGTACAATCGGCAAAAAAGGGTTACTTAATATTAAATATTTAACATCAACTTTTTAAAACAACCGCTCCTCTCTGTCTTCTCTGCGAGAGAAAATTTGCCCGTATTATTTTATAATAACACTCTTTAGCCGCTTTTAGTGAGCAAGTTATTTGTAAACAACTGACGTCACTGAAATTTTTTCAAAAGAGCAGGTAAAAAAATGACCACCCCTTCTTTATTGCGTCCTTTGTTTGTTTGCTTGTATTGACTCATTTGGCCAATAGCATTAGTTTTCGTTATCTGCAAAATGGGATTCACGCTAGCTCCCGTGATGCACAGTGCATTCAGGTACTCATTCGTCACCTGGTTAAAGTGTGTGTAAAGTGAGATTGAGAATTGATCGAATTTGTTATAGGTAAGTTAATATTTTTATCTGAAGTATTATTGATAAATTAGAAGTTAAATATCAAATACTTGTTCTTATATTTAAATAATACTAATTAAGGTAACAATAATGTCAAGCTAATATGTAATTGCTAATAAAGAATAATAACAATAAACAAATAATAACTAAAAAGCTTATAACTAAATCATTTATGCTTTAATTTCAGTTGTTCTACAATAGAACCAAATCTTAGTTTACCATCTACCTCACGGGAGCCGATCACATTTATAGAATCCAGAAGAGGTGAACCTGTTCTGCTATATGGTGGTTTTGAACACACACAAAAACGAAAGAACAAAAATGGCTCAATAATTTGGAGATGTGTGAACAGAAAGTGCCGTGGTGGTATGGTTATAGTGAATAATAGTGTTCAAAAGATTTTAAATCATAACGTTTGCACACCTAGTCAATCAAAAAATGACATTAAAGAGGAATTACATCGCTGCAAGAAAGAAGCAAGAGCTGCGGATGGGAAATCGATCCCATCTATCTTTAATGCCGGTTTAAGAAGATTATAGGACAGAGGAACCGACATTGTAGAAGGAAAATTACCAAACTTATGTAATGTTAAGGGCAGTCTCTACAGTGCACGTAACAAATCGCAGCAAATCCAGAAATCTTCATTTCGAAAACCGTCTGATGTTCAAATTCCAGTAAGCTACAAATCTTTTCTATTTTTTGATTATTATTATAAGAAAACAAGAATAATAGCATTTGCTGAAGAAGAAAGCAGAAGACTTCTCCAAAACGTCAAACATTATCTAGCGGATGGTACATTTAAATGTGTGGTGAAGCCATTTAAACAATTGTATGTCATTTACGGTGATCTCGGGAGTACCAGTGAAAAAATTAATGTTGTGCCATTATTATATGTACTATTAATGAACAAAAAGGAATCCACATATGAAACTCTGTTCTCTCTTATTAAATCGCAAATTCCTGATTGGAATCCCATTTCATTCAGAACTGATTATGAAAAGGCGGCCATGAATGGTATCTGTAAAATATTTCCAAACGTCACATGCAAAGGCTGTTACTTCCATTTCTCTCAAGCTCTTTGGAAAAGAGCTAAGGCATTGAAACTAAATAAAAACAGAATGTTCAAGAAGCATATTGCTCTGTGTTCATCTTTAGCTTTGCTTCCATCAGAACTCAAATGTGATGGCTGGCTTTACATTATGGAAGATTGTCGCAGAACAGATAATATCGATAAATTTAATAATTATTTTGTGTCAGCGTGGCTTGATAATGAATATTTAAATGGAAAATGGGATTTTTATGGTGACACATACAGAACGAATAACCCAGTAGAAGGTGGTAATGCTAGATTAAATAGAACATTTTCTGGAAAACTGAACATGATTAGTTTTTTGAATGTAATAAAAAATGACGCTCAATCTCGAGTGTTAAGTCAAGGGAGACCACGACATAAAGACGTTATTATGTATGACAAAATCATTAATGATTCAATAGCAGCTTTATTAAATGGTTCTATTTCCTTGGGACATTGTTTGGAAAAAATAAGCCCGTTTGTATTTTAATTGCAGTGAGTTAGACGTTGATTTTTACCTAGTTATATGTTTTTTGAAATTTATCTCTTAGTTTACTGTTGATCCAATTTTTATATTATTATATGAATGTTGATTTTAAAATGTTTGTTTTATCCATGATTGAGTAATAATCACAATTTTTGTTGATTTAATTTTAAATAGGGCATGGTGTTTTTGAAATTTTAAAATTATAAAAATGATTGCTTTTTTAAACGCTTGTTTTGATTACTCTCATTTAATTACTGGTCGGTAAAATTTTTGGTACCTAATTAAAATAATATAATTGTCTTAAATATAGTTTATTACAGATCTGACTATTCTGTATACCTATTTACACTGTAGTAATGATAAGATGATTATTATACCATTTCTGTGATTTTGATTGTGATACTGGATAATAAAGATGATTTATACCTAAATGTTTAAAATTGTGTTATTATTGAATTATTATTGTTTCAAAAATTTCAAATAAGTACATTATTTTTTTGTTGACTGTACCTTTAATGTACTTCTTATTTGGGACGAAGCACAACTTTAATTGTGCTATGGGACAAACTAAGATTTTTTTGGAATGTGGGACAAAACTTCAGGACGAACGAAGAATAAATCAATATTAAAGAGGAATTAATTTTAACAACTGTTATTTAAACTATACAGAAGTTACCATGATCAGTTGAAAAATTTAATGGGCAGTCATTTAATTTTTCGGCGGTTAATAACATAAATTAGTGAGTCAGTAAAACATAAGCAGTAAGTAATAAAAATATTGGTCTGTTATTTCATCATTCAATGTCAGTGCAAAAATTACTCAAATAGTTTAATAAATTAATGAGCAGTGAAACGGTTGGAATGGGCAGTTCGAAAATAAGTTTGCCAATTCACAGTGAGCGGTAGCATCCGAACGTCACTTTGATTGAAAAGAGAGGTAAAGTCTCGTTAAAGCGGCATACTTTTTAAAATTCAATTTTAAACCGAATTAAAGTTAAAGTGTTGTCTTATAAATTCAATATGTTGTGCTGCATTTAGTGACAGAAACGAATCGCTGCAAAACCGACTCCACGTAGTCTTGTCTGCCCTATCCCTAGAGTGTAATTTAAAACCGCGTAGGCGCGGAGGGACGAGCCGGCCCGCGAGCTAAGGAGCAGGTGGTTTTGACGCTCGCCACCGTGGCTGAGGCTGAGCGGTGAAGCCGGCCAGCGAGCCGTAGCTGCGGTGGTGAGCGTAAAACACATCTGCGACGATAAGCTCGCGTGGGACCGCCGGAGCCCCGTAGCGCCGGAGCCGTGACAGAAACCATACCTGCTGCATGTTGCATGCTTGCTTGCATGCTGCATGCTTGCTGCATGCTTGTTTGCATGCTGAATGCCTGCTGGATGCAGCTTGCATGCTACATGCCTGCTGCATGCTTACTTGCATGCAAATTTATTACTAACCAACTACGATTTGTTAACTGTACGCGCCTAACCGCCCAGTTCAACTATTCCACGGCTCAGTATTTATTGAACTGCCCGTTTAAATTATTTTATGACTCATTTTTATTTAGTTTACTGCTCAGTTTTTACTGGTAAACTAGTTTGCAAACATACGTTTTTTATTTTTTTACTTACCATAACTCAGATATTGAACTGCCGCTTTAATTCTATGCCATATTAAAGCCCAGTTGCCTGAATTCTGGCATCAATCACCCAACGTACTTAAAATCTATATTCGCAACAATTTTCACAAAATCTATTTTTACTACATAACGTTTTACCTGGCACAATCACCAATCGACTGTGCATAGCAAAAGTTACTGCAACAAGGCTCAATGTACCGGTCGTTAGTACTTGCGATTCATTGGAAGCGGCATTCAGGGGTAGAGATTCAGTGGTTGATGAAGCCAATCAAGCTATGAAAAGAAAACAGACAGCAACTGCCACGATTCGTTGCATGAGTTTGTGTTTTACACGGGATAATTTGTAGTTCGAATAGAAATCACGTTTTGGGTATTTATAATTTGCAAATGATTGTACCTTCCAGCGGCGAGGTGTAAATTTTTCTAAACGAGAAGCCGAAGCGAAGTCGGCTTTAACTTACTGACTCATCAATAAAGAATACTTACTATCATTCTAAAATTAATATAGGAATGTAATGAATTAAATACAATTAAATTGAACAGCTGAAAACCGAATAAAATATGCAATATTCCTCTATCTCGTTCTCGCTGACGCATTTTTCTATACCTGTCTCTGTCATAACCCGTTGTACAGCGGCTTGCTCTCGTACATATCAAGCGGTGCCACGTGACCTAAAGTGACATCATTACGGGATCGCTGTTGTATGAATTTTTAGTTCCCGATTATGACGTCTTGGCGCCGGGTTAATTTAGAACATTTCTCTTTTGTTGTAATACAAAGCTATAAATAACCTTTTTTGTTGTTTGAATGTTATGGTGAATTAAATACCCGTAGTGTAACTATATTTATTGACAATAGTAGCCACTATTTACATACTATTGTATTTTTAATAGTGATAGAGTTACCAATGCGAATCCCCGAAGGCAAGCCGGTAGGAATCGTGTTATATGGTGCTTTCGCCACTGGTACCTTCTAACTAACCATCATCATTTCAGCTCACAGACGTCCTCTGCTGGACACAGGCCTCCCCAAAATGGGGGGAGGGTTGCCTTAATCAAGGTGGGTCTGCGATTGCAGTCAGTATGATGGTCAAATGAAAAGAGAACGCTGGTGATGGTGCTAGAAGGTAAATAATTCTGAACTGAATGGCTCAACTAAATATTGCAGATCGTGAACAGTTTTTTTATTTTGTATTCTAATGCATGTCGTATCAGACTCCCGGCCACCGTAGGCGCGAGCTTGTGGGTGGCGAGCAATGGGTAGCTCGCCGCCCGGTAAGGACCAGGCTCGGGTCGACGGCGCGTAGTGTTCCACGCGCGCCTCAAAGAGATGTCAGCAGCAGTGAAGGGGTCTAATAGGACCGATGCCTGCCGGGGTCGCGAGATTGTTCAAGCAAGATACCGTGACCCCGGCACACAAGCAACTGATGGAACACGGGTGGGTTTTAGTCAGTAAAAGTCTGACAAGCCCTCCCGCTCCGCCGCGAGGGGGAGAAGTCATTTGATGATTTGCCATCCAGAAAAAAAAAATGCATGTCGTATGTTAGGATAGGTCAGCTAAAACCTGCAATGGCTCTTTCTTCAAAAGACCTTTTCAGACATGGCCCTACATTGTTTGACTCACATGACATGTTTGGACTTTAAAAGAGACTGTGACCTGTCGTGTTCGTTTCGGCATCCAGTCAGCTAGAAAATGCCGGCGCCATCATTTTTAAAAATAGTGACCATCAAAGAATTGACGTGTTTAAGTATCTAAAGATAAAAGATCTATTTACATAAATAAACATTTTTATTTCGTACTATTTGTATGAAAATCTCCTTTGCTACTACTTTCTTAATATAATTGCTGGATGATTCTGAATTTTATTCAAAGACCATCGATATTTGGATAGACCTCAATGAACTGAAACCCATCTGTAAAGCGAAGTTTATGGGTCATTACAATTATTCAAAGAGCCCTTCGTAATTGTGATAACAGCAAAATATACCCTTAGCTTACGTATACTTTGTTTGAAATAAAGACCACAATTAACTGCAAATTCAGAAGACGCCACTGTATCACAAATACTCTAAGTTAAGAACATACCATTGGACTTCTAGTCACTCTATTTTCAGCATTATTGTTATATCATTTCAGTATATAAGAGATCGTAAAAGGCCAGATAAATATACATTTAAGTGAAGCGTCAAAGCTATGTTGGTTTCTGTCGGTTTCCTCGGTCGGCTTCATGCAGAGACGTCTTTAGTTGTGTAGTGTAAGTGTAATGGTCCAAATAAATATATTGTTTTCTTTTTTAACTTAAAGCGCTGATGTACTGTATCCATTATAAAATTTTACAATACGAGCAATATCTGTGACTAAAGCGTTAAAATTTATGAGAATTTAAGATTAAGTTAAAATAATATTTTGTGTCCCTTTTAATTTCTTTTTATTTCTTAGTCTTAGAGGTTTATTAACATGACCATATTTAATTTTCAAAACCGCAATTGAATTCAGATATGAAGTGATCCGCAAGAGAACCACGATAATCGACATAGGCCGAAGAATTGCTAAAGTTAAGTGGCAATGGGCAGGGCACATTACTCACAGAAAAGATAGCCGATGGGGCCGAAAGGTTCTGAAGTGGTGACCGCGTACCGGATAGCGTAGAGTTGAAAAGTCTCCCACAAGGTAGACCGATAAACCTCATGAAGTACGCAGGATTACGCTGAATAGTGGTCACGTGAAAAACAAAAAAACCGCTCGTAGTGGCGGAGCTTGGGGAGGTCTGTACCTAGCAGTGGACGTCTTTCGGCTAAAATGATCATGAAGATGATGATGACTTTCAAAACATCCTTAATTTTTATACCAGTAACAATATTACACTATTTACGTTCTTTATAATCAGACACTAGACATCATCTGCAAGAGTACTCATCAAGCTAAATCAAACGAGCTCAAACTCGATACGGTTCCGTTGTTCCGATAAAGAGTTCGTATAGCCACCTTCCGCCTCTATCATTAGATCAGCTCGATGGTCTCAAAGTATCCCGTAGTCACTAATCTATACTAATATTATAAAGCTGAAGAGTTTGTTTGTTTGTTTGTTTGTTTGTTTGATTGAACGCGCTAATCTCAGGAACTACTGGTCCGAATTGAAAAATTATTTTTGTGTTGGGTAGCCTATTTATCGAGGGAGGCTATAGGCTATATAACATCACGCTACAACTAAGAGCAGCGGAGCAGTAATGAAAAATGTTGCAAAAACGGGGAAAAATTATTCCTTTTGAGAGTTTCCGTTGCGTGCGCTGCGTAAACGGTTAAAGTAACGCAAAAATCATGTATGATGGAATTGTTCCTTTTAAAATGTTCTAAAAAAAAGTCCGCGAGAGCATATGTCTATCTTTTAAGGTTGACTCACTATAACTCAAAAGGAGCGATCAGCAACGAAAAATGGACGAAAACTAGCAGGCAAATCGATGCGACGGGAAGGGTCAGGGGAGCAAAAATTTGACGCGGACGAAGTCGCGGGCAGAAGCTAGTTTTACATATGAGGCGTTTCACGTCAACTTCCTAGCTCGGCGCGCGAGCGCCAAAACATCTACTTTTCAGCTCACGATTACAACAGTAAAATGAACTCATAAAAAAAATTGAAAATACGTTTCCGCTGTATTTTTTCCTCAGCTTTCCGATTCAACCATCCGTTTATAAAAAAATGAGTTCTTAACCTCAAAAAAATACAAAACATATTTACAGTTTTTTTTTTTTGGTTTTTGAGAGTAATATGGTGACGAACAGTAAATACTGCGCCGCGCGTTGGCGGCTATCGGTCACCACGTACCAAGTCGTGTCGTCTTGAGACATGTCATCACTTGTATTGAAGTACTAAAAAGAGGCTTGGTCACTTTACTTTAACTTTTGGATGCATTGCAAAGGGAATAAATAAATACTTGACAGTATATCGCACGTACGCTGATTGAATTACTGGTATACGCGGTAACAGACAGCTGCCGATGCGCGGCACGGTACCTTTTGTTTGACACCCTATTCCTCTCAAAAACAAAAAAAAACTCCTCTCTGGAAAATAGCTATTTCGATGTAAAAAAGCTGAGCAGCTTTTTTACATCGAAATAGCTCTATCGATCTAGACTTTAAAAAAAAATGCCGTTTTTGAGATATAACAGATATAACATGCTTTGTATTTTTTTTGAGGTTAGGAACTCTTTTTTTTAAACGGTTGAATCGGAAAGCTGAGGAAAAAATACAGCGGAAACGTATTTTCAAAAAAAATTATGAGTTCATTTTACTGTTGTAATCGTGAGCTGAAAAGTAGATGTTTTGGCGCTCGCGCGCTAAGCTAGGAGAGTTGACGTGAAACGCCTCTTATGTGTGGCAAATTTCAGCTCATTTGAACACAGGGCATGTAGATTTTGATTGGGACAACTAACATACGAACAATGGAATTTAAATTAAAGCTGGTAATAATGATGTGTACAATTAAACATTAAAAAGAGAAAGTAATTTAACATGCAGATACCCCAACCTGCCAAACACAGTCGCATCCACACTCGCTGTCATATTGAAACCTAGAAACAATATGCACCGCGTTGATCCAAATTACCTATGTGGATCAACGCAGTTGTTGGTTATCAGACAAAATCGAACATTATTAAACATTGTTTTATTTTTCAATAGTCATACCAAAAAGTATCGTTTTGCAAAGTAACTGGATTGTGGAGCTTTGGCAGGCAGTAGTTTTAGGAAAAACGCTGGTATTCAGCTACATCCGGTTATAGGTACTAACAGCCAACCTCAACGAAGGAAAAGGCTAGGCAAATAAAAACTTCTATACTTATAATAAAACTGTAGAGAGGTCAATTCTGTCTGTCTGTATGAGCACGCATGGGTCAAAAAATACTGAAGGGATTTTAACCAAACTTGGCACGATTGTAGTCCATACTCCTGGGCAGGTTATAGGCTATATAACATAACGCTGAGGCACATAGAAGCTGAGAAATGACGATATATTTGTACCCTCTGGGTATGTGTCAGGTAGAAAACGCTTAATGGCGACGACGTACCAGGTTATCATAACGTTGCAGGAGCTTACCAAACAAAGGAGTGTCAGCAAGCTTTATGGCGACGACGTATCAGGTTATCATAACTTTGCAGGAGCTTACCAAAAAAAGGAGTGTCAGCTAGATAACGCTTTTTTGCTTTTGAAGTACCAGGTTATCATAACTTGGTAGGAGCTAACCAAACATGAGTTTCAGCTAGAGAACGCTTACCAGACCACTAACGCGTACCAGGTTGTCAAACTCGGTAGGGTTATTACAACGTTTATCAAACCTGAGGCGATACGAAGTTCGCTGGGTCATCTATCTATATCTATACTTATTATAAAACTGTAGAGAGTTCAATTCTGTACATTGAATATACATTCAAAATTAATATTGGAGGATGATTGGTGATCGATACTGATGCCAAAAATGCAATCAGTAAAGGACAATGCCCACATACTAGAACAACCGTGGCCCACAGTGAACACTTACAAATAGTGTAAGGAATGATAGTATAAAGTGTTATGAGCACCTTCTATACTTATCAGTTCAGAAAATAAGTCGCCATTTGGAAATAAAACAGTTTTTAATTTTTTATAATTTTTAATTTTTTCACAAGCACTGACTTATTTTATACACTTACAATGACTTTTGAATGGTATTAACTATTAACACAGTCATTGTTCATTTCAAAGTCACTTACTCATTTTAACCTTTGAATAATAGTCACCTTCTAAGTTTAAACAGTCTGGGGGAGTACACACAAAACCCATATATTAAACCTAGAAAGATCCCAGCGAGCAGTTCTCAAAGTAATGCACAAAAGGAACTACCAGTATCCAACGGAGCAGCTATATAAGGATTGTATGGTATTAACGGTTCGACAACTTTATATCAGGAGAGTTCTGCTTATAAGCCACAAAGGCTCAACGTATGACCCGGTAAGACTGAAAAACAAACGCAGAAACAACCTAGTATTTGACCTGAAACCATGTAAAACAGAATTCTTCAGAAGACAACCGTGCTATATGGGTCCATACCTATATAACAAAATAAGTAAAAATACTCAGCTACATCACTTACCAATAAGTAAACTAAAACTTACCATAAATGACTTCCTTCTCTCTCAAAATTATGGAAATACTGAAAAACTTCTAGAAAGTATAAAATAATAAAATAAAGTCACACAACCCCATTCATACACCCGAACCCATACATACACATACACACAAATACACCACACCCCACACTACACATACATCACACATACATATGTTCATTCATAGATGCACACACAAGCATTAAGTAGCTATTAAGTAATTAATTAAATTATTATATTATTACATTATTAAATATTAAATTAAATATACATATATATCATTTTGTAATGTTTACCTTTACAAATATTTACTTTTGCACCGCACCATATATTTTATTCATTAATCAATAAATACTTATCATTTTTCCCAAACAACATCCCCCCCCCCCTCCCCCAACAATACAAAAGCTATGTAATGAAATAATGCTGATGTCACGTCAGTACATATACGTGTATATGACCATCTTTACAAACCAAGACCCTTCCGTGCCTCAGAAAGCATGTTAAGCCGTTGGTCCCGGCTGTCTTTTGTAGATCTTAGACAGTCGTTACGGGTCATCAGAACCCCGAAAGTCTGTCAGACTTTCATTCAGATCAGTCTTATCAAGAGGTATTGTATTACCTAGTAACTGGGTTGTGGAGGTCAGATAGGCAGTCACTCCATGTAAAATACTGGTATTCAGCTGCACCCGGTTAGACTGGAAGCCGACCCCTACATAATTGGGAAAAGGCTAGGCAGATGATGATGAGCTGTAAGATTTGGTTACTTTCTCAATAAAGTAAAAGTATTTAGGTATTTAAAAATATCTTTTTTTACTTATTTAATACTAGCTTTTGCCAGCAGCTTCACCCGCCTATTATACGTATAAACCTTTCTCTTGAATCACTCTGTCTATTAAAAAATACTGCATTAAAATTCGTTGCGTAGTTTTAAAGATCTAAACATAAGGACAGACAGAGGGAAGTGACTTTGTTTTATATTGTGTAGTGAAGTTAAATCACTATAAGCTTGCATTAGGACTGGCTATTGTTATTATCATAGTTTTCTAAAGGTATTGTTTAATGTAGGTGAGTAATATAATACTTACCTGTTGTGGAAGAACCCATTGCTATACAATATATATTTGTGAGTTGATGAGAGCGTAAGTGCCTCATATCCATTATTCAATTCGCACAGCGAACCTTGCTTGCGCCGGTTAATCCACGCGACGTGTTCGGGACAGCATAGTTACTCAGGTCCGAATTCGCGCCGAATTAATCATTAGTAAAAGCGGGACTCCCGCAGTCCAAATGCATGCGAGGGTCGTCATATGCAGCCAGCAGTTTTCACATTCACACTAGGGTCGTCATTCAAAGTGGAGCCACGATCCAAGTTCGTGCAAGGATTGTCATTCTGGTGATATTGATCGGAGTCCATTGTCATAAAAAACCTCACAAAAGAACACAAACTATATTTTATATCTTTAACTATTTGTTTACTGGGTGTCAAATGTCAACTTCATCATCTGTCATAGAATAATGCTGCCATATTTTAAAATATAATCGATTACGTGAATCGATTATTGGTCTTGAACAATTTAATTTTATCTAATTACGGCAAAGCCATAAACAATACAATGATATTACCATTCCATGTTTATGTATGTTTGGACTATAAGATATCTGGTTTGAGATGTTTATGAACATAATTGTTTTGTCTTAAACTGGAGTTAGTTACGTTCACAGAAACTAAAATGGCCGTCATGATTATGACGGCGTGCCGTGTGGTTACAATGCACGCCTTTGAGCATACGGATTGATTTTTATAATTATTAATTAATCCGTAATCGATTAGACGCATTCAATATACGACTCGAAATTAAATTGACAATATACTAGCAACCCTAAACTTTGCCTGACAGTCAAACTCTCAGTGATAATAATACGTTAAATTACTTATTTATTGCTTATAATGACGGCGACTTAGTTAGAGATAGAAGTTAAACGGATAATTCCTGTTTTGAAAAAAAATATTTTTTAATTATCCTTCGAAACGTGTTCGTGTTGGGCCAGGAATAGGCATTGACCTTTTTTGTCTGTTTGTCTGTCTCTCTGTATGTGCACGCATGGGTCAAAAACTACTGAAGGGATTTTAACCAAACTTGGTACGATTGTAGTCCATACTCCTGGGCAGGTTATAGGCTATATAACATAACGCTTAGACACATAGGAGCTGAGCAGTGACGATACCCGCGGGATATTGTCCGACCTCCACGCGGGCGAAGTCGCTGGCAAAAGCTAGTATTAAATAAATATAAATATCTTAAAAATAAAATAATAAAATAATATTCCACAACTATCCCACAACGCCATCTAGTCCCAAGCTAAGCAGAGCTTGTGTTATGGGTACTAGACAACTGATAAACATACTTATATATTTCTAAATACATACATATTATAGATAAATTACATTAATTGTCTGGGACACAGAACAAATGATCGTGCTCATCACACAAACATTTGTCCTGGGTGGGAATCGAACCCACGACCTCCGGCATAGCAGTCAGGGTCACTAACTACTAGACCAACAGGCCTGTCGAGATGATGACGATAGCTTTTTGTAACTAACTGCAGTCAAAACGTAGGCGACTCATATAAACATTGTGTTGTGCGAGAAGACTGTCGTCATTTAGGAGATAGTTTAGTTCTTTTAGTGGCCAACGTCTAACATGTATCAACATATATTATCATCCTATCTGTGAGAGGGAGCGAGCAGTTATACACCACGCTTGCTCAGTGTGGGTTGGCGGCTGTCACGTGCCTTCAAATTTTCGGTTCTAGAACATATCGATTCCTCACGATGTTTTTCTTCACCGGTATAAGAGCAATGGTTATGAAATAATTTACACAAAGTATAGCGCTTAGTTGACAGGAATGTTACTTTACTTATTGTAAGTCCAACACATAAGTCGCGGCCACTACTGTTCCTGACATGCATGAACCCCGATCAAAAACGAAATTCCCATGCCATATGGTGAAGTTAATTTTCCCAGAATATAAGCTATTCTGACTTTTACTTTCACGTAAGCCGATCAAACGACTATATGAGATTTAAATGCAATTTATCCTTATAATGCTATAAAACTGGATAGCGCCATTAAAATATAAAATAGCTTAAATCTCTATAAAATACTTAATAGCATTTTTATTCTTAAAATTCCAATATTCATTCGTCTGGTATCTGTGTCGAAGTTCAGTCATCCATGAAGCTCATCGATCAAAGAGTTTTTGCGAATATTCTCCCTTAAACCCTAAATATATGGGTAAGGTAAAAATTGTTTAAAGTAAGTAACAATATGTAGCTCGCAGGTGCTTTGAAGACTATCTTCTACGAAAAATCTTATAAAAACATAACACAAAATCACGCCTTTATTCTAGTTGGTGCTTAACATTTTGGCAGATTCAAAAGATTTCATGCTTTATAAACATTTAAGACTAGACTTAACATTTTTACCCGACGAAAAAAAACCGGAGGAGCATCACGCATAACTTTTTACATAGCAGTCCGATTGTAATAATTATTTTTTTATTGGAAATAAAATACTCCGAAGATGGTCCCATATAAATTTGGAAAACAAAATCGAACCCTAAGAGTCGGAAAACAGGGGATAACTGATTGTTCACTCACTGATTGTAATGTCTAACCACGCATTACTTTTTATAGAGTAGTCCGATTTTGATAATTCTTTTTTCATTAGATAGGGTATACCTTGTTTAGTATTATTAGTACATTAAAGTCTCAAAAATTATAAAATAAAAACTTTTTATGAAATCTGTCCGTCAAAACAACAGTAGCAGGGAAAACCTCAAGTAGCAAAGAAAAGAGAAAAGCTAATGTCCAAAAGCTAATGTCCAAAAGCATATGATCATCATAAATCCATTGTGCTATTTTTTTTTGCTTAAAGTAGCAAACAATGTCATAATATAGCCCATGATCATTTTCCACTATGACCTCAAGAAGTTAAAACTAGTCTGTTGACCCAGAACCCATATCAGTATAAGTTACATAAGCCTCCAGCATTTATCGAGGATATTTCCAAATATGCAGCAAATGGATGAAACTGGAAAAGCGAATCTATAGAGCAACGTTAGCCTTCGTGAAAGTGGCGCTCGCTATGACCGTTTTAATGGGTTTTCCATACACATTAGTTATTATGACTCAACAGATATTCTCTAAGCCCGAGGTTGAAGGCAAAGCTTATCCTCCATTGCAAAGAGAATTTGATGAGTTGCTACATGAAGCGGAGTTTATAGGTAGCAATGGTCATGATTCATTGACTGAATATCTATTATATAACTACTAAAATATTTGTTGCAATTGCCAGAGTAATCAGAGCAGCAACACTGTTCTCCTCTATAAAAATAGACGAACTCGAAAATCCAATCTTTGTTCAATACTACCTATACATAGAAAGACGTAAAATAAAATACTAAATAAATATCCACACTAATATTATAAATCCAAAAGTAACTCTGTTTGTCAATCTCGCTTTTATGCTAAAACTACTGAACCGATTTAAATGAAATTTGATACACAGATAGTTTAGAGTTTGAGAAAGGACATAGGCTATTTTTTATCCCGGTAGTATGTTCCCCCGGGATAATTTCTGACCTCCACGCGGGCGAAGCCGCTGGCAAAAGCTAGTAATAAATAAAGACGAAACACTATCTGCACAAGTCGTTTGTTTTAGTGACTGCTCAGATTCTTGAAACTGCACAAATGATGTTGATGGGGTTTTCGCTATCATTTAGAACATTTATTCCAGAAGTTTTATGTGTAGAATGCATTTATATTTAACTTAGACAGCCGAAGTATTCAATGAAATTATTGTCACTTCTTCAGACGAAACAATTGTCAACCTTAAAGTCTCAACAATTCCTCTATTTTGTTGAGTCGCCTAAATCACTTGATGCTCCATCCACCCATAAATAACATAATACATTTCAGCCTAATAACAAGCACTTAAATCCTGGACTTAGTCGCCAATTCGTGAACGGCCTTTAACCTTTTTTTATGGCCCATTATATTAAGCTGGCCTATGAGGGACGCCTCATTGGTCCTGAAGCAGCCATGGTTTGTTAGATCCAGTGAAAGATAACCGGGGACAGGATTTTGAGGGCAATGATCTTTGTAATAGCCAGCCTTTGTGAGGACTGTTTAAGAGGGCAGTATTTTTAGATGGATACAAGGGCTTTGGTCTCAGTAATTATAGTCGTATATTGCGAGAGAGGGCAGACACTTTAGGTTTCGATGAAATTACGATCCCAAGAAGCAATAAAATAACATCGACAAAAATAGTTCCAATTACTTCATTTTTGTAGACGACTTACCGTAGGTTATTTTACGAATTCTAGATGAGTCTATACCCGGGGTCGCGAGATTGTTCAAGCGAGATACCGTGGCCCCGGCACATGGGCAACTGAAGGAACACGGGTGGGTTTTAGTCAGTAAAAGTCTGACACGCACTCCCGCTCCACCCAGAGCGGGAGAAGTCACTTGATGATTTCCCATCCAGAAAAAAATAAATAAAAAAAAGATTAAAAAAAGATGAGTCTATGCAGGATGGCAAGGACGTAATCTGCCACCCTGCATTCAGTACATGATTCTAAACGACGAAAAATGTTTAACGCATCGCGGCGCTAACATTATTATCAACAAAAAAAAAAATATCAGATATTACGTGTATGTCATACCTATGGGGTCAGAATGAATGGAACAGCATTTTTTATTTAATAACTAACAAAAATTGTAATGCACGGTTGTAGATGAATTCATGGTTGCAGTTTGCCCGGCATCAAGTCACACTTCTGTCTTTAGGATGCCTTCTCCCGCTGTCACTTCTCACTTACACCACACCACATCTACAAAGATATTTCTCACGTGGCGCAAGTGAATTCTAATTGCATTTATTTGCACACCCGCGGTGTCGAGTCGCGGTTTCTTTGTATGTGTGTGTGACTGTGTGTCTGTGTTAATGATTTTGTGTTGCATTTTGTATGACTGGGATTCTGAATAGCTTTCTATGATTGTAGGAGAAAAGGAAAGAAGAAAATATGTGATGGAATTTAAAGTTGGTTTAGCTTCATTCTTACTAATATTTCAAATGCGAGGATAACCTGTCTGTTTCTTTTTACCCCTAAATCACTGATCTGATCGTGACGTTTGTCAGATATGTAGTCTGATCCAGGAAAAAGACATAGGGAACTTTGTTCCCTGGATATTTTCGTTTAAAAATGATGAAGTAAATGATACACGCAGAGGAAGTCGTGGCCAACAGCTAATCGCTAATAAGTTAAAACATACCTGGTTAAAATTAAATAAAAATTACTAATAACAGTCTAGTATTTTTTTCGGTTTGTGGCTAAGAAATAACAGACCATCGTTCAGGTTTAGCTACACTTTGCCGTAGTCGGTCTATGAATGGGTGTATGTATTTACATATCGAGATTCCTTCGTGCCTCAAAAAGCACGTTAAACTGTTGGTCCCAGCTGTCATTCGCGGATCCTTGACAGTCGTTATGGATCGCCAGAAACCCGAAAGTAACAACCAGTTTTACCACGGGATACCGTGTTACCAAGTTACGGAAGTTTGATAGGCAGTCGTTACACATACATTACTGGTATTATTTATTCAACAGCATCTGGTTATCATTTTTATTTTTTTGGACGGGAAATCATCAAATGACTTCTCCCGCTCTGGGCGGAGCGGGAGGACGTGTCAGACTTTTACTGACTAAAACCCACCCGTGTTCCTTCTGTTGCCCATGTGCTAGGGTCACAGTGTCTCTTTCGAACAATCTCGCGACCCTGGTAAGCGTCGGTCCTAGCAGACCCCTTCAGTGCTACTGACATCTCTTTGAGGCGCGCGTGGAACACTACGCGCCGTCGACACTGGCCTGGTCCTTACCGCCCGCAAGCTCGCGCCTGCGGCGGCCGGGAGTCCGCTATTGACTCCCATCTGGTTATATAGAAAGCCAATTCCAAAAAGAGATTGAGGTATATGATTAGTCTTGTACTTAATAATCAAATAAACACAAATGCATATAATCACAATCTGCTGAAATTTTAGATAGTAAAAATTTTATGTGACGACTTAGTCAAAGGGAGCTTTAAGTAACTTGTAGTGTCAAGGCATTGACACTCAGGGCCACCTGATGGTGGAATGACAAATCACTTCCAGTTCATTTCACCTAATCGATCGACTGCTTTTTAATCTCACGACGAGTGATTGCGTACCATGTGATATCTGCCTGTCACAAACAAGGTTTTAATTGAATACAACATGTATTCTACGTGTACTGTAGCTCTCTAAGACTGAAGCATTCAGGAAGAAAAAAACATGACGCAGAAAAAAAACAGAAACACCAAAAGAACAAGTAGAAGGAAAACATGCTTAAAAAATCATATAAAAAAGCTAAATTCAAATACAAATTGCCCTTTAATAATTATACACTTGCATCGAAATACTCAGAATTATTGTGTTCGAGAGTAAATTCATCTTTATTTTCCTAATTTAAAACACAAGCTTCAACTGAAACCGTATTTCGTCAAATAAAAGTAAATTCATCGACAAAAGCGTTAACGAGGTTTAAAAATATTCAATCGTTAGCCACAGATACAACCTGCCGGGGTCGCGTGATTGTTCGAAAGAGATACCGTGACCCTGGCACATGGGCAACTGATGGAACACGGGTGGGTTTTAGTCAGTAAAAGTCTGACACGCCCTCCCGCTCCGCCCAGAGCGGGAGAAGTCATTTGATGATTTCCCATCCTGAAAAAAAAAAAAAAAAGCCACAGATACAAAAGATAATTTCAGAAGTTTCTCAAAAAAACCCTTTTGTGGTTTTTTCTGATCTTTTAATCATTGATTTGGTTGAACTTTTTCAGGGCTCCAGTATATTTTAGTTCGAAGGGCTTGTGGCTAAGTAATAATAGCTGCACGTGTTGATCGTTCAGGTTAAGCTACGCTTGGTCCGTGGATGGGTGACCATTTTTACATACCAAGACCCTTCTGTACCTCGAAAAGCACATTAAGCCGTTGGTCCCGGCTGTCTTTCGTAGATCTAAGACAGTCGTTACGGGTCGTCAGATGCTCGAAAGTCTGACAACCAATTTTACCAAAGGGTACAGTATTACTCCGTAACTGGGTTGTGGAGGTCAGATAAGCAGTCGCTCCATGTAAAATACTGGTACTCAGCTGCATCCGGTTAGATTGGAAGCCGACCCCAATATAGTTGGGAAAAGGCTAGGCAGATGAAGAGTATATTTTAGTTCGATATTGTCGATGGCTATAAATGAAGAGTATATTTTAGTTCGATATTGTCGATGGCTATAAATGAAGAGTATATTTTAGTTCGATATTGTCGATGGCTATAAATGAAGAGTATATTTTAGTTCGATATTGTCGATGGCTATAAATGAAGAGTATATTTTAGTTCGATATTGTCGATGGCTATAAATGAAGAGTATATTTTAGTTCGATATTGTCGATGGCTATAAGAGTATCGCGTGACCAAGAAAATGGTAGATGGACTATGTGAGCATAGTCAGAAAGCAGGTGAGTACCGTGATGACGACTAGTAGAGAAATTAGGAAGAAAAAGACATATTGCGCTGATCCCAAATAAATTGGAATATGCGCAGGAGAATAATCAATCAATCAATCAATCAATAATTTATTTTGTTAAACATAGGTATAGTTACAGATAGTCCATGTCAAAAATATGTGCACTATGTTTTGCCAATAAATGGCGTACAAAATTAAAACAAACAAATACAGGTGGCATGCAAACAGATTAGATTACATTATAAAAAAATTAAAACAAATAGTATACAATTTAAAATATGACTTAGGTAAGGTATTACTTATAATCTATTTATCACTAAACACATTTATTATACAAAGGCAAATAAATAAAATCATGAATGTTTAATTAGTAACTCGGAACCGTCATATCTCTGTTTATCAGTAATAAATTCGGTGATGGAGTAGTAACATCATACTGATGACGATTGCAATTAATCTAAAGGGAACTCGAGGAAATACATTTAGTCTATGCACTACCTAAGCTCGCTTTACTAGTCCTATTAATATAATAAACAAGAAAGATTTGGTTGTATGTAATGGATAAACTCAAAAACGACTACCACGATATGAAATCGACAGTAACATCACTTACATAGTATAAAACAATGTTGCTTCCCTCTGACTGTTCTTATGTATGTTTAGATCTTTAAAAATACGCAACGGATTTTGATGCGGTTTTTTTATAGATAAAGTGATTCAAGAGGAAGGTTTATACGTATAATATGCGGGTGAAGTCGCTGGCGAAAGCTAGTGACCTATAAATTTCATACTGGCAAAGTGCTAGTTTAAAAAAAAAACACCATGAAGGTATAGGTGAAGTGCGCTATCATCCTATCTGAAGAACTGACACTTTTGACAGGTCACTCAAGTTCATTTCACTTTAGTTTCACGGTGAGTTTTTAGAGAATAGCACTACGGTTTCAAACTTGAATAATGTCACTACAGAGTTCTCGCCACTTGTGTCAGTGGTACTAGTACTTTTCTATTGCTTGTTTGGCTGGCTATTAACATAACATAACATAATACCACGCCCGTATTTCCCAAGGATTTGGCAGAGGTATACCTCTTTATAATTTGTTGTTAATAAATATCCTAATTTGTTGATTCCGATGGAGAAAAGCAACGGTACACCTAGCTTTTGTAATTTCATAAGTGTGAAATAAAATTACTTTAATTGGATTTACACTTACATTTCACCATTTATTGTTTAAGTCCCAAATAATATACGACGAGCCTATTACCATCTTCTGAACACTTTTTGTCTACTTATTCTAGACCTGCAAGCTTCGTCATTAGACGACGATTATTAATTTTAAATGTTAAATCTCATTTAAGTAAACGGTATCATATTCTTATGCGAAATAAAGATTCTTTAAACCTAACACAGATTCAGAATAATGGATTACAACATGTTTTAATACCGTCGAAAGCATATTTATAATATTTTTATTGACTGATCTCTCTTGGAATTTCAAAAGAGCTACTTAGGGCTTAAGTCTATACCAAGCTGTTTAAAGTTTTTTGCTTTAACTACTCTGATCGCAAAGAAGAATGTTCTTTGCAATAAGACTCTTAACAATTCAGTAAGTTTTATTTCAAACTCATATTATTTTCTAACTCCGAAGCGGACTTCCTATAATTTTATACCTCCATTGCGGTAGTCTTTTAAAATAAAACCTAACAGCTTGCGAGGCATTCAGCTAGAGTATTCCGGCTGTTAGAGCATTAACAGCTCATAATACTATCTTCACTTTATAATTTTAGTTTCCTTTGCTAGTCTAAGTGCAATAGTCATTATTTTGTTAATCTTGTTGCTAATTGCAGGATGGTGTTCTAGCAAGTATTAAATAGTTGACTGTGAAACTATATATTTAAGCTCAGTGCAATTGTAGTGAATTTATAGAACTTGCGTTTGAAATTTATTGAACTGCATGACTGAGGTCGACACCAATAAACGTTACTTAGATGGCATGGACTTGGGCTAACCGATATTCCTGTCACTGATGCACAACTGTGTGCGAGATAAACGGGAATGTCACCATCATTATTTCAATCAAAAGGCGTCCACTGCTGGACATACGCCTCTCCCAAACACCACCACTTCGATTGGTTCTATGTGTATTCCTGCAGCCATCACCAGGACATCGGTCCGCCTTGTGAGAGGCCTTACGGTGGTACGTCTTCCAGAACGCTGTCGCCAATCCAGAACCTTTCAGCCCCATTGGCCATCTGTTCTGCAAGCAATGTGCCCTGCCCACTGCCCGTTAAGTTTGGCAAATCTTCGGGCTATGTCAGTTACCTTGGTTCTATTACGGATTTTTTCATTTCTGATTCGATCGCGTAGGGAAACTCCGAGCATAACCCTCTAACGAGAATGTAATCTGTGTCAAAGCACGAACTAAGTAACGTTTATAGATCTCAGTCTTAGAGATTTAGAACTATACTTTCTTTCCAAGGATATTATCCATTTACAAATTTCTATAACATATGGCTCTTCCCGATGGTTTGTTCTGTTGTAATGCAATGTTAATAAAGTAACGATATGACCTGATTTTAGTCTCATAAAATTTTATTTTCAGACTGACTTTAAAATTGGTCACGAATTGGTAATTGGCTTGACACTTCAGGTGCCAAAAGCTGGTGACCATTTTCAATCAGGTGGGACGGTGTGACCGGCTTGTTTGCCAAGCTATAAAGCGAAAATAAAGAAGTTGCGTGAATCAACAAGAGTGATTTTACTGTGACCGAAAATACTTGTGAGAAGCACAACACGTAAAATGCATTTTAAATTTGAATATTTCGGTGGAAAGCTTGTATTAAGTCAAGTTAAAGCATTTATTTCAAAAAGGCATTTTTGAATGTTAAAATATTCATTAAAATAAAATTGATTCTAGACGCACCTTTCAAACATTAATTTCGTATGGAAAAGAAAGGGCTAGAAACTTCATCGTTACCTTAAAATATTAATTATCACTAAATAGTATAAAACAAAGTCGCTTCCCTTTGTCTGTCCATATGTATACTTAGATCTTTAAAACTAAGCAACGGATTTTGATGCAGTTTTTTTTTTAATAGATAGAGTGATTCAAGAAGAAGGCTTATACGTACTATAAGTGGACAAAGCCGCTGGCAAAAGCTAGTTATGTACATAAGACAACAGTTAACAAGTGTTACAAAATTCACAAATTCTCTATGTCCTGTCAAAAAAAAAAAATATAATCAAATTTTTGTCATTTAAAAGACATTTTACTTTCAGTATTATATTCAGAACTGATTATTTATACCAATTGTACAACAATTTACCAAAATCAGCACGTGTGTTTTAACACACAAAAACGACCACATAAATCAAGATATATCTGCACATCTTCAAAAAGCCTAAATTAAAATCAGCTCTTCAAATAGAGCCGTGCCTCGTTTAAAACGATTAACTAATAAAACAGAATTCATTAGGGACAAGCGAAAAAGGACGTTAATGACAAACGCAAAAAGATGGTCGAGATATGGTGGCGCAAAAAAAAACTATGACACTTCTCATATCACACATGCGTGGCTGGAACTAGTCGCCGCCGTGATGTCTCTAGAGATGGGCTGAGTTGAGTGTGCAAAGGTGAATCAAATGAAATAAACTTACATTTCGCTTCTAAGTTTAAAGACCCTACTTTGACACTTTGACATTAGCCCACAAGTGTCGTAGAACTAGTTGCCATAACGTTTTCAGAAATCGGTTACTTCACACATCTTCGTCTATGAAAAGGTTAACAGACTTAAATAAATAACTGTGTAAAATCGTAACGATCATTTTATTTTGAAGTTTAGATTTTGCTGAAATAACATTATAATGGCTCCTTCTAATTTAGGGCTAAGCTCCACTTTTCTGAGAAATTAATAAAACCCAACCAACACATGCGCGCCATATAGAAAACTTTAAATAAAGTTTCGGTAAGTTGGTTGTGATATGGTGGTGCAAGAACACTGTGATACTTGTCATATCACACATGCGTGGCTGGAACTAGTCGCCGTGATGTCTCTAGAGATGGACTGAGTTGTGTGACCATAGTTGGGATGAATAAATTTAAATTTACTACAGTATTGCGTTTTACGTGATATTAGTAGCATCATTTTGAAGCCATCCATTTTGATAATTTCAACTGCAGTTTTTAGACAAAGCGGAATTCCATCTTTGTCCAATCTTCATGAGATACAGCCCACTGATAGACAGACGGACGGATAGGCGGGATGGATAGCGGAGACTTAGTAATAGGGTCCCGTTGGCACATTGTGGGTGCGGAACACAATAAACACGAATTTAACTCACTAATTCAAAATTAAACAAATCACTCGATCAACACTCAGACCGAAGTGTGTGGTATTGATTTTTTATAACCATTACTAATCACCGATCTAAAAAAAATAGGGAATCGCAGCAAAAAAGTGCCCCACACTTAATTCACACATGTCCCTTGTGTCGCCTCCCTAGCGTAATGCTGACAAATCGCCGGTGGTTTGTGCCGAGCGCGATGATTCATGTTTATTGGCGGGTTGCCAGACACTCCCCACCAACCGATGTTTGGTCAAACATTTGACGTGGCAGAAATGTTTTATGTCCAACTATTTGTATGTCGTATTTCAGGGACTTATAGAGTGGTGTTCGAGTTTGTCAACGATTAAAGAAGAGCAAGATCAGAAGCCAAGATTTTTGGACTCTATCATTTCTTTTTTAGGTTTTTATACTTTCATAGCCAAAAGATAAAAAGGGACTATACTAATAACTTCGTAAGCATTATGCCAATACGCAATGGAAAAAAGCATGATGAATGTGAAAAAATCAGACCGACTGAGAAACCGTGTAATAAGAAGCAAAACAAAGGTTATAGACATAACGTGCAAAATTAGAAAGCTTAAATGGCGATGGGCAGGGCATATGGTAAGAAGAAAAGACAAATGGAGCAAAATTGTGACACGATGGTACCCTAGAGAAGGTAAAAAGAAAAGAGGCAGACCGCAAAACAGATGGGATGACGACATAAGACAAGTGGCAGGCGTCACATGGAACAGAGTGGCTCAAGAAAGACATGAAGTGAAGAAGGTTGGAGGAAGCCTTTGTGGACTGGCAAACAGATCTACAGAAAATAAGTAAAATTCAAATAAGAGACTAGATTACGGTACATTAAATTTAAGTTTTTTATGTATTTTTATCACATAAAATAATTGTAATATGGATCTGAATAAAAGGCTATTATTATTATATATTAATAAGTTATCAGATGATAAATGGGATAATAGAACCACCAATTAGGTCTCACTAAAGGCAAGACAACATCGCGGCAGGCCGAGACGAAGATGGCGAGACTGGCTTGACTCCAACCGAATGGACTGGTCAGCACTAGCAAAAGACTTCTGTGGAAAAGGCATAGGGAGGCCCCCTGCAGGGAGAATATACAGGCTAGTTAGATTAGATTAGAACAATAAGTTAATATGTTTGGTATCCAATATATTCCTTGCCTAAGTAGATGTGTATCGGAGGCAGATGCACAGGCCTGGTAGCTGTATTTAGTGAACTAAGCTTTTTACAGTATTTTGTCATCATTATTATTGTTGTTGCTAGTCTGGTTGTGTGAATAAACTTCGGGTGAAAAGTCATGTCGAGACCTATAATGTGTATCTAGTTATATAGTGTGATTAGTACCAGTTGAGTTGCCTTGGTGAATAAATAAATAAGATTGTACCGCTTGTGTGTTGTGGTGAAACACGGTTGAAAAGATATTGATTTGACTGGCCTGATAGTCTAGTGCTTAGTGACCTTGACTGCTAAGACTGAGGTCGTGGGTTCGATTCCCACCCAGGACAAATCTTTGTGTGATGAGCACGATCATTTGTTCTGTGTCTGGGTGTAATTTATCTATAAATATGTATGTATTTAGAAATATATAAGTATGTTTATCAGTTGTCTGGAAGGCAATTCTCGCGTTTTCACTCGTAAATGTCACATTCGTTGTTTTCGCCCGTGTTCTAAGTCGCTTATAAAATAGTGAGATTTTCTGAAATCATCTATTCTCAGTACAAATCGATCGTAAATTACGAATCTCGGGACAAAAATGTTGCCATTATGCGTCACACCAAGTAATCCATTTTACATAACGATGCTTTTTTTATAACGAAGTCGTTATTTTACTTTCGACCATTTTTAAAACTGATTTTCAAGTCAAAAAATGTTTTGAGCAGCATTTGATACGTATTTTATAAACATTTATCAATATCATCATTCTTAATTTAGTAACCGCATTTTTATTTTCAATATTAACATTAAAATAAGTTCTCCTTAGTATTTGCTGCAACGGAATGCATCACTGCTGCCGTTTTGTCAATGTCAGCCGATATTCGTCACGTCAAATTAAAGCCATAATTTTTGATTGTTTGTTTACATCGGCCAAATTTACCCAAATTAATAATTAAATAAAACAGAATGACTGCCAATGATATTTTAAGTAAACAGATTATAGGTAGTAAACGGTTTATTTGTGGTCAATAACATCAAAGCTTCTCAAGATGAAGAAGAAGATGAGGAGGTATAATTGTCGTAGTGCGAGCAGTTGTGCTCCAACCGGACTGTCCTGCTATTCCAATGACACAGCTGTATATCTATGTGATCATGAAATTACTTTACAAAGGCCCAGACGAACGTTGGAAAATTCTTGCGAAAACAAATTTCGCCTTGCGGGTCGCGTTAGGAGTTTCATCAAACACGAGGGCCAGACCATCATTTTTCGACATTCATAGTTTGGCCGAGAGGTGAAATGAACCGGCGATTTCTAAGCTCGAGGATAGCCCGCGATCATGACTCCGACTATTCGTATTAACTAGTGATTATTATAATGTATTGTTTACGTAAAGTATTGTTGTTAGTACCTAATATAAGTTTTGCATATATACTAGCTGTGTTTTTAATTTATAATTCTTAGTTTATTTATTTATAAATACCAAATTTAAAAAGAAAGTGTATCCCATCCACCCCGGTCGTCCCGTTCCGTTAACGGGGCAGTTGGGAAAAATTGTTGCATAGACCCCGGTAGTGCCGACTCCGTCGTTTAACGGGGTGGATGGCACAGATCTAGTCTCATCTACCCCGATGTGTTTTAACAAAAAGCGGACAGCAGAGATTGAGTTGAGTAGCATACGCCCCCGTAGTGTTTAAAGAGGGGAGAATAGGAGTGTTATTTCATATACACAAAATATGAACTGAAAATAAAAAGGAGTTTGTAAGTTTCAGTCAGTTTTTGTATCTTATAAATATGAAACAAAGTCGGATTTGTTATAACACTTATAACTCGAGAACTACTGGACCGATTTTCATGGTTTTTGATTTGTTGGATTTGTATTTTTTTTTTTTGTGAAACATATGAATATTTCACGAAAAAAAAAAATAGGAATTTCATTTTCTCTCACATTTTGTAAGTCGGCTAGAAAACGCTTTATGTCTTTGAAGTACCAGGTGGTCATACTCAGTAGGAGCTCACCTAACCTGATATATCAGCTAGAACACGCCAAATGCCTTCGAAGTACCAGGTTGTCATAACTGGATAGGAGCTTGCTAAACATAGGAATGTCAGCTAGAAAACGCTTTATGCCTTCGAAGTACCAGGTAGTCATAACTTGGCAGGAACTTAAAAACACACCGGGGTAGATGAGACTAGATCTATGCCATCCACCCCGTTAAACGATGGAGTCGGCACTACCAACAACGATGCAACAATTTTTCCCAACTGCCCCGTTAACGGGGCGGGACGACCGGGGTGGATGGGATACACTCTAAAAAGAGCAGTGGTGGCCCAGTGGCAACGGCCGCGACTTACGAGTTCAGTTACGGGTCGTGAGTTCAAACCCAAGCAGGCGATTTACTTTGTGTAAATTATTTTATCACCACTCCTCTCTAAACGGTGAAGGAAAACATCGTGAGGAAACCGGCAGGTCTTAGAACCAAAAATTCGAAGACATGTGACATCTACCAACCCGCACCGGGCCCGCGTGGTGGATTACGGCCCACTCCCTCTCACCGAGAGGAAGCCTGTGTCCCAGCAGTGGGAACATTATAGGCTGCTGATGATGAAATTTAAAAGCTAACTTTCTTTAAATAATAACATGTACAAGTCTAGGTACAAAAGTAATATATATTACATCTTATAATACATGCTTGATTCTATTGCGTTAATCAATTTAATTTAATTACAAATATTCGAATAAATTCTCCGTTGTATTTGTTACAACAGAATGCATGGCCGCCTATAGAAAGATGCTGATTTGCAAATGTCACGAGTTTTATTACGTCAAATTAAAGTCATATTTTATTGTCGTTACATTGTTTACATTGGTTACCTACCTATACATGTAATGGAATAATGGAATTTATACAGAATGTCTGCCAATAAATGTTGAATACTAAATAATATTAAAGCTTAACACGATGGAGAAGACGTAGCGTGATTGTCGTAAAAACCGGACTGAATCACTGGCTCTCAGTACCTATAGCTTTTGCGTCCAACCGTTCCAACGACACAGTTGTATCTATATACATATGTGTTCCAGCTACATTACTCTACGAAGTCTGAAAATATTGTTAATCTTTGTGTAACCAAATGTCCTACCTGAAGGACAAGCGGTACGAGTCTTGTCAAACACGAATTTTAATTTGTTTGTGGTGAAACTGCTGGACGACCATGTGTCCACATTCATGTAGACTTTGCGCAAGGCGTGTAAAGATTCAGCGATTCTTTAGCGGGCTACTGAACAGCATAGGTACCACACATGATGCCGACTAATCATGTAAACTAGTGTTTCTTATAATGTATTGTTTATGCACAGTATTGTTCCTATTTATAAGTTTCATATTGAAAAAATCAAATAAAGTTGAAATAATTAGTGTTTGAAATGCTTTTAATATTCTCCACAGTATTGATGACCCTGTTGTAAAACAATAATAATAGGTGACAAAAGACCCTTTACAAAAATACACCACAGACTAGTTTACATAAATTCAGAAAAAAACACAAAAACAGAATTATTATCACACCACACTTGGGTTTGGTCATGCTTCACTGTAACATGTCGCAACGCAAGCCAAAAAAAAATCTGGGCTAAGGACGACGGCCTTTTGCAGCGCAGGAACCTCAGTGATGAAGTACTTAAACTGTGTAGTAGTGCTCGACTCCATCTTAGACAGGTTCAGCAACGTCCTCCCATTAGTACTGATTTGGCTTTATCTTTCCTTCTCTATCTATGTTTGGGTTAAATCGGGTAATATGCAGAAGGATGGTGAGCACTGCAGGTCTAAAATCCTCACTTGGAGTGGTACCGCGTATGTAATGATTGCCACGCAATAGACCTTTCTACGAGGCCTGAAGTTTTCTTTGTATGTGTTTTCCTTGTCGTGGCGATCGCAGCGTCTTCATTGATGTTTATGAACACGTTATGCATTTTGTTAATAATATTTATAATTGTCTTTCGCAATTGACACAATCATGACGGACTGACTGTTTGACGTTCGAACGCCGCTCGAAATGACGTCATGGCCGTTTCGACTGGTCTCCACCACTCTATGCATGTCGCATGTAAACGAGGGCATGTCGCGTGGATTTCCTGCGACATATGCTCGAATCGACGTGGCGAGAATAGCTCGATGCGATTTTAACGAGTGAAAAGTACGAATCGAGCAACAATAACGAATCCGAATTGTGCGAGAATTGGCTTCCTGGTTGCCATAGTACAGGCTCTGCCTGGTTTGGGATCAGATAACAGTGTATTGGTTGTCCTAAGATATTTATTTATATTGATAATATCCTGTTTTTTTCCGATATATATAACCCAACCAATAGCAATAAAAATATTCGTTTCACCTTTTTCATATCTATTTTGATGCGAAAATTCAAGTTAATTCTGTTTTTAATTTATTTAACCTCTAAGTCCCTGAGATACCAAATTTGGTATCAGACACAATGGTTTTTAATTGTGTCTGTAATTACGGTAATTGACTGGTTAATTTATCTATAAATATGTAGATATGTATTTAGAAATATATAAATATGTTTATCAGTTGTCTGGTTGCCATAGTACAGGCTCTGCCTAGTTTGGGATCAGATAACAGTGTGTTGGTTGTCCTAAGATATTTATTTATATTGATAATATCCTGTTTTTTTTTTCGATATATATAACCCAACCAATAGCCAATTCCTTCATTAAGTTGTTTATTTATTTGTTTCTATGGCAAAAAAAATATTCGTTTCACATTTTTCATATCTATTTTGATGCGAAAATTCAACTTAATTCTGTTTTTATTTGTGTCAAAAAAAAATACGTCTAAAATAGTAGTCAAAATACTACCCATATTTCTTTTCAGACTGATGTAGGAACAAATATCAATCATCGTATTGAATATTCAATGATACGATACATCTGCGTCACACCAACGGTTCAATCTTAATTTGATAGATGGCACTGCCTAGTTCAGTTTTTGGGGCATAACGTTAGATTACCTTAGGTAACCGTCCATAAAAAAAGTAATCTGTCTTGGTATCCAAATTTTATTTAAAAACACACATAATGTTTTTATTTCCGAAAATGGCACGTATTTTCTTATCATTGAGATTACCACGCCTTCTTAGCCTATAATGTTACCACTGCTGGGACCTAAACCTCCTCTCTGAGAGAGGGAGTGGACGGTGATCTATCACGTGGACCCAGGGAGGGTTGGTAGATGTCACATATCCACCAACCCTCACTCATGTTAGATCAATGGTGATGAAATAATATACACATAAAAAGCCTGTCAAGCGTGATAGAGGCCTATGTCCCGCAGTGAACTGACGATAGGCTCAAATGATTGATTGATTAAAAATGCCTGTCTGGGTTCGAGTCTACGACCAACAACTTGTAAGTCGTAGTCTCTCAATCACGACTAACTGCTCTAACCTTTACAAAATGTTAACTTTTCTTTTCAGTACAGTCTTCAATCACAATTACACTCCAAGAAAAAAAAAAGATACACACACGAAATTCACCTATAAAACCTCACAGCTTAAAACTTTGACATAACAGGCGAGCTATATATAATATAAATTATAATTTACTCTTTTAAAGGTCAAAGTTCAGGACAATGGGCTATTAGGGAGATTTTTTGGCTAAAACTTAGTAGAATTATGGATCAAGTTTCTCACACTGCTTCCTTGCTTCGCCGTGAACCGTCTCTCAAAGGGGCGAAAGACAGACCGTTGTAAAAATAGTTTTCTAAATATAAACCCAGTTTTATTAAGGATTTCGGCTTCAAGTTCGTTCGTCGTTCGTGTTTTTGTATCTACGGATTGTTTGTGTGTATAGTAGTCAATAAAATTGTTTCGGCTAGTAGATATTTATTTGGGTGAGAAGATAGTTTTTCTATTGGTGAAGCTGTTTCGTTTTTAATGTGTTTGAACGCATTTTTAGTTACAATTAGAGCTCTAATTACAAATAAAAGTTAGTTTTAAGCATGTTTTAAACTATCGGGCCAATTTTTGAATTAAGAACCCAATATAAAAGTTCAGTTCTTTTTACAACAATGACAAACACCTTAGTTCGGTGTTTAGTAAGTTGTATTTTTTTTTTGTTAAGAACTTTACCCAAATCGAAATAAAGTTGGGATTGCAAAAACTGGGTTCGAACTTTAGGCTAGAACCCAGGTAAGGACATAAGCTACTTTTCAACCTGGATTGTTGACAAAGTCGCAGGAAACAACTAGTGTTATCCTATATAATAATAATACAATTAAAAATGTGAAAGATTGTTAATAATTTTCGACGTCCACTCATGCGAAGTCGCTGACAAAAGTTAGTACCATAATATTATTAATGGGAAATATTACATGTAAGAATGATTGTTACTCAATCACGCAAATGCTGATGAAAGAATTTGGATGACAATTGGCATACGGAGAGTTAACAACATTTTTTTTTTATCCTTGTAGTACCTACTTACGCTCTCGTAGGTTAATTTTCAAACCCGCTGAAAAAACTCTTCTATGAATAAATAAATTCAAAATGTCAATATCTACAAGAAATGATATTGGGTGAACCAGAATAATATACCTATATAAGGTGTATCTATTCATACACGAAATATTTTAAGAGGTACAGCTGAAGGTGGTAAAGAAGCTATGGCAACGAAAAAAAAATTTTCAACGGATTTTTTTTTAATTTTATTATTTATAAATTATTTGACGCACATAAGAAATACTGGCTCCTTCTTATTTTTTACGGCCCGAGACACCGCGGCCATGCTCGTGCCGTCGGGTCATCACCTTCGCAGCGTCAGGCGGGCCATTCATAGAATTTGGAGTAAAGGTTTTATGCAAAACGTCTCAAGCAGTTTTAAAATTATAATAATTACGAAAATTCAAAAACGCTTAGATAAAAATTTTCTTTTTGCTTCTATAGCTTCTTTACCACTTACAGGTGTACCCCTTAAAATATTTCGTGTATGAATAGATACACCTTATATAGTGTAAGTAAAACTCATTTTATTCTAACTTTCTTCTTATTTTTTATTCTTTTATTATTTCTTCTTATCCATTAAGGTTGACATTACTATCCACAATACATCCAAGATCACTTCACTATTATATCATCATCATTTCAGCCTCAAGACGTCTACTGCTGGACATAGACTCCCTAAAAAGGGGTGGGTTTGCCGTACTCTTGGCATGAGGATAGGCGACCGCAGTATGGTCGTAAATACATAAAGAATTCTATGGCCCATTCTCTAGTTAGTCCCTTAGTCACCTTTTACGATACCCACGGGAAGAACCCATTTCTTCCCGTGGGTATCGTATTGGTGCTATTATTTACGTCACCACCATATTATTTCAAAAACAATCAATATTAATTTCATCACTTCGACCCTCCAATCCAGATTGATCCCGCCAGTGATAATCCGACGTTTATTCCCTCGATTTTGCACGATTTCGTTGTCAAAACTACCGCGATTTGTCGTTCGCCGTCATCAATATGACACGATGACTGCAGCTCTTCGTGCTATGAAAATAAACAGGATTACAACAGAACTGTCTGATCGAGGCGGCCCGTCTGATGCTGTGGGACTCGTGGAAGTATGTCAAGTGGTTCACACAGATGATCGAGATATAACTTATGTTGTGCTACGTCATAATGGTGAGTTGAAAGGATGGCTTTGTTTAATTTTGCAGCCGTGAAGTGGTCGGATTTGATTCTAAAATGTTTGATGGTTTCAATCAAAATGTTTGCAATATTTACACAATATATTTGGTTGAACAGATTGTAAAATAATTTGTTATAAATCACTAAAACATTAACATTATCCATGATAGCGTTCATTTTATTCAATTCAATCCGATCCAGCCTGTTCCTTGCTATCCTTTACCAGCGATGCCCTAAGCCGAGGTCCGTATTCCACAAGAGTTGCCCTCGTAGAGCAGTTGGTACAGTTTTACGTTCTTAAGCCCTGGCTGGAGGCCTTAATTTATCAAGGTAGTTACAGGCAAGTCTGGTTAAGCAGCCAACAACCTCATACCCTGGTTGACCTGCAAGGTGTCATTCCCATAAATAAATAATATATCCTTAATTATTTTCATTTTGCCTAATAATAGGCGTTCAGTTTTTTTCCCTAAAATAGGACTTTATATTAGGAAAAAAGTTTATTGGATGCTAATTAACTAGGCAAAGTGAAAATAAATATTCACTACTTTTTAAGAAAATCTCAGGAGTACCTAAGTTTATTGTGTTTAAAAATGCAAAACCTCTACAAAACTTTATTCAATTTTGTCCCTTCTAATGAAATTAAATGTTCAATATGTATTCTCTCATTTTACTGAATTTAATAACATTGAAGGGAGAGCAGAATTTTTAATTAAATGCTAAGCTCAGGTTGTTGGTGGGTAGTCGTATTTTTTATCTCGTTTCAACAATATCAGGTAACAAATAATAATGTCATCTATACTAAATTAGACAACAGAAAACGTACGAAAATATTTAGTGAAATATTTTGATAGAATTCATATACAGATTCAAAAACGACTCTTAGTCTTTCAGAATTAATATTGTAATTTGTGTAATAGGAAATATCTTTGTCATAATAGGTATAGTTAGCGTCAAAAATATCAAGACGAATAGACTGTTAAAAATGATCTCAACAACTAAGAAAATTATATTTGATCTCAATTGGATAAAGTTCTTATCAAAACGACAGTTGTAATGTTCTGTCTTCATTAGTTCCTCGTGTTTGACATTGAGTTAATATTTAGTTATATTATCATAGATGTTTAGATTATTTTGAACTATTTGTTTGTCCCGATATTAATGACGCTAACCTTACAAACCTGCAAACTAGGCTTTTCTGATCTGATAAAGTGATGTGATGAGTTATCTGATCCTTTTTAAATAAGTCCATAATTATTATAATCGAAATTTTAACTAAAATTAACTAAAACTTTTCAATAATACTCGTATTTCATCCTCAAATATTCACCAATGACCCTCAATGCTCGAGTAATTTCCTTAACTTAGAACATTCAAAACTTATTTGAAAATTATGCGAAAATGACAGATTTCATTCAGAAATAAGATATTCGGAATTTAGTTTTGTAAACCTCAGGTTTGCAGATGTCGAGACGAAACAGCGTCCAGCGTTCCTTGGACGATATCTTCGACACTTTTGATTGGTCGCTCTCAATTATATTGAAAACTTGAGGGTCTATATTGACTGGTCTTTTAAATATTCTAATAAAATCAGTACGAGATAACTTTCCCGGAGTTTTAAGCCTTTGCGAAAGAGAAAGTTGAAAGGGTAGCGCATGGGAACCCTTTAAAAGTTGCGACGTAATTGATCGCAGCCATTTCAATTTGAGATATCGTATCATTCTGATTGATTTGTTCGCGTTAAACTTTCGTTTTTGAACTGAAGTGGATTCAAAATTTAATAGATATCTGGTTAAAAGGTCCATTCATTTCGATGACGATTTCAATTCTCTGGTTCGAGTTATTTTTGGTACAATAATAACAAGGACTTACACTTGAATTTATACAGCAAATCTTACGTGTACACTATAAATATAATATGAACGAAATAATTGAATCTTATAAATTAATTTTCCCATATAGACATGCGCGATACAATGTAACAGAACAATTGCTATGAAAACTTCCTGGAAATGGTTCTACTAGTTTTAATATTTTGTTGAAATAACATTTTCTTGACAAAAATAACGAATAAAAAATGATACGACTAGTTTCTGCCCGCGACTTCGTCCGCGTCAATATTTTCTCCCCTGACCCTTCCCGTCGCTCGAATTGCCTGCCAGTTTTCGTTCACTTTTCGTTGCTGCTCATCACCGCATCATGCTACAATCAAAAGGAGCGCCTTTTGATTGTAGCATGATGTTATACAGCCAGCCTATAGCCTTTCTCAATAAATAGACTACCCAATACAAAAATAATTTTTCAATTCGGACAAGTAGTTCCTGAGATTACCGCGTTCAACCAAACACACAAACAAATTATTCAGCTTTATAATATTAGTATGGATTTCAATCAGACATTTTCTATAGACATAGATCAAGTACCGTGGTAACATGTAAGACTAAATGAAACGAAAAATACCAGATATAAAATAATAACAAGACGATACAAACAAAGACTCCTAAAGGAACATTACATGTCGTTGTGCTTATTACCTGTAATTAGGTAAGTCTTCATTTATTTACAATAGTATGTGTATTTATGTATCTGTTAAAGTATATTATTGTAAACTTATGACATGCATCAACGACAGCCCCATTTTATGTCCTGGCAAATCGTTGTTCACTTCAAGGTTACCTGGATTAGATCGCATGGCGATTAGGTCACCCTTTGTTTATTTTGCGGTGCTCGATTTATTTATTTTTAAGGATTTTTGGTGTTAAAATAAAGTATTTAAAAAATAAATTAAACAAATAACTGTTTTCAGTTCTAATCTCAGAAACTCTACAGATAATGATACATTTTCAAACACAGCTTGACCATTTCAGAAAATCTTTGAACGAAGTGTAGTCCAATTTACTATCTCTGTAAAAAAATCATAAACCATCCACAGTTAAAAACGGATTTCATAACATTAAGAAATCATAACACCACAAGATGTTGCAAATGACAGTAAAGACGGCCAGCTTTTTAACTTCTACTGAAAGACCGCAAAATAAACTTTAAACAGTCAGTCGCTTACAAAAATATTATTTAAACAGAACATGGCGTTAGATCAAAGCACGTTTAACTGTTCGACTACATACGAGTTTACAACCATATGACCAACCTCAGATTTATAGCATTATCCTGTTTATGCTTGAATAAGTTTGCTGCTTGGCTGAACAGACTTGAATCTTTGCCCGTTTTCGGTGCACTGTGTATGACGAAGCAACTCAGTTTGTCCTGACCGCCGCCGGGATAGGACGTGCGTCCCGTTCTCAAGTTGTTACGAAAATAGTAACGTCTATTTGACGGTTTTCTATATTTGTATGCGAAGTGAAAGTGACTAGTACATTGTTAAGTGTAACTCTAAATGAAGTGAAATTGTACAGTTGAGAAAAGTTTTCAAAAATATTTGTTTTGTTTGGAGAGGATTTTTTGAACGAACTGTGAGTATTTTCTCTTCCCCTAATTATCCAACACCCTAATTTTGGGTTACCGAATGAATGTCAAGTTTAATTAATATTTATTTGCAAAATAAGAACTCACTACTGTTGTTTCTTAATTCATGAAAAGTGTTTAGACAAACATTTTCTAGACTGTAATTAATATTAATAAGCGGCAGTGAGTCTAGATGTGTATCATGGTTTTAATTGCTAGATTGTCGTTAATTTCACGATTGTGAACTTTAAACAATTTTAAATTTTCTAACACATTTTCGGATTAATATTACATAACATAAAATTCGCTGACTATATCATCTCCTATTTTTTTAATCCGTTAACCAGTTAAAGAAAACAAAAAATGCAACCCTAATACAACACTTCAAAGGAGAATTTTCCAATAAGCATCCCAGGATAAACAAAATTTATAGGATGCAAATGTAAATGAAAATATTCATGAAAATTCACCGATCAAAGGGAGGCACGCCATAATATCTAAGGGTTCATAGAGAGACAGGGGGAGTGCAAAGTTCGGACAGCGCTGTCACCAGACAACTGAACAGAAATTGATTTGACACATTATGTGCGACATGTTCCACGTTTGACATGTGATGTGTTTATTAGTGTTTTGGGTTGATTTGAAATAACAATTGTTTTTTTTTTGTAATTTTGTGGCATATTTAATGCTTTTGAGTCAGGAATTATTTTTGGTGACCCTCAGAAAATAAATTGACTCATTTAACTATTTCAATTGTAAAATTAATGTGCGTAGTAGCAATGGAAATTTTTAATTGATATTAAAGCAAATATTGTACGTAAACACTATTATTACCTTAATTACAACGTTTATTAACTTAAATATCTTATAATTCATTTGAATACTGTAGAAGGTATCCTTATATCGGAATCGAGTAATAAAACACGTTTATTTAGCAAATTGAGTTAGTATTTCTAGAGGATCAATCTACGATCTTATTTTAATGGTCTTTCTTCGGCTTGTCAGCCAAATCACACATAATGTTTTTTCAACTATTCCCTTTCTAAAATTTACTTGACAGTTTGAATGTATTAAAGATATTTAATCGCCAGCCTGTATAACACAAGGTCTTCTTTAGCAGACAACCTTTAATAATACCATATTGGTACTTTTTATCAATTAAATGGTTGCTATTCATATTTTTGAAAAATTGAACTCTTAAGAAATAGGTTATAGAATACATACCTAATATTTTAACCTCAGCAAATGAATGTTATGCTATTGAGAGTATTTTAAATCATAATTATAACATATTTCAATTCTAATAAACCAACATTTATTCTACTTGACATTTAGACGAAATTAGAGATACAAACTCAACAGTCTCCAAGTAACATTATTAAGTCGAGTTAAGTGGGATGTGTTACCCGCAAAATTCCAATTTTCTTAAGTTTTTTTTTTCAAGTTGAAGGTCAGTATGAGGATGTATTATATATTGATTGAAATATGTTTTGCCACCGTCAAAAGATTGGCTTCAAATAATTTAAGATTTGGGCAATACAACTGCCTAAGTTATAATTGACCTCAAATGCCATGATTTTATGAAAGAGTCCTTAATAGGGTAAGTTTAACTTAGATGTTTTGATAATCACTATGATTATGAAAACGAGGATGTAAAAGTGCCTACTGTGTGACGTAATTATTAGGCGTTATGAGTCATGTAAATAAAACAACTGTTCTAGGAAAGCGCTAGTATATAACTGAAATGAATAACTGTTTTTTTCACTAATAAGTATAATATTTGAGTTATGTACATTAAAAAACTTTTGTTTACGATGCACCAAAATGATAATTCTATAAATTAATATTTTCGACAGCCGTCAATAACATTTAAAATAACAAGCAACCGTAACCACTCAGAACAGTCAAATTTTTCCTTTTTTTGGGTGGTGGACTGGTGGTATCTAATTAATTTTTGGGTTACAACTCTGAGTGTGGGAAATGTGACTACATTGTTGTATTGGGTTCCCACTTGTAAAAACAAATGTAAGTGGTAATAAATTAATTAAATAATAATGACCTGTAAATTGAAAAAAAAAAAACATATTAAAATTTGATAAAGAGTTACCCTGATGCTTTTACCTTAAATCTATAAAGTTAATAAATAATTAATATAGCAGGTAAACGCTTCAAAGTTAGTTGAGATGAAATTACTAAAATCAAGATTATTAATTACATATTAAGACATGTTAATACTACAAAACAGACATACTGAACATTAATTAGTTTGACATTTGTCAGTAAATTTATGATTACAATACATTTACTTAGAAATTTTGGATTTCAAGGTACTGGTAACTAACGCCTTGGGGTTCACAAACTGTTGTCATGGAAACATACATATATATAAAATCGCGCCTTCTACCCATGGGAGGCGGCAGAAACTACAGAACGCGACCTGTTTCGATCCTCACATGTTATGGAAACTCTTTGGTTATCGCTGATTACATTATTATCAACAGAATAGAATCCACACTATAATATTATAAATGCAAAAGTAACTCTGTCTGTCTGTCTGTCTCGCTTTCCTGCTAAAACTACTGAACCGATTTAAATGAAATTTGGTACACAGATAGTTTAGAGTCTGAAAAAGGACATAGGCTACTTTTTATCCCGGTAGTACGTTCCCGCAGGATATTTTCCAACCTATACGCGGGCGAAGCCGCTGGCAAAAGCTAGTACAGAATAATTTATTGGTCAAGAAAAAGAGAAGTCATTGGTAACTGTTAACAGAGCAACAACACTTCTTATATTTTTCAAAGCTATTCAAGGTGGATTCACTAAGCTTATCTGCAAAATTCAAATAATCTTCGGTTTCTCTCAATTTGCTGGTCAGTGTCAGGTTGTATGTTCATTAAAATATGATACGTGACCGATTTTACAGAATTAAGGGCCGTGCAGACTAGCGCGACGCGACGGTCGCACGCGATTCGGCGATTTGTATCCGGAGAACAATTTCTATGAAAACGCGCGCGACAGCATAAATATAATCATCAATAAAACCCCCATTGAACCAGTCCCCATTCCCCATTGAATGAATGTTTCATGAAAAAGCCGCGAACTGCTCTGGTGCTTCTAGTTAAATTAAAATCGTTTTCATTCATTTATTCATTCATCGATTATAGCCTAAATGGCTTGATTTAGAAACACAGAATGTTACACAAAAGTTAATTTTGTTACGAAAGTTACAACTTTTTTCTATGTGTGGAAATTCTCATGGATGTCTTCCACCCTGGGGTTAGTGGAGGGATATGTCAGACTCTTAATGACTAAAACCATACGGTGTTCCGTTGCTACCTCTAGCCGTGGTGCGTAACGAACTATTTGGAAAAAATCTATCACTATTTAACTACTTTAGGGAAAAGAAGTTACATAGAGATATTTTTTTTCAAATAGTTCGTTATTTTTGTGCACCCCGATTGTATAAGTATAATCTATACTATATACTATAATATAATATATAATATTATAAAGCTGAAGAGTTTGTTTGTTTGTTTGTTTGTTTGTTTGATTGAACGCGCTAATCTCAGGAACTACTGGACCGAATTGAAAAATTATTTTTGTGTTGAGTAGCCTATTTATCGAGGGAGGCTATAGGCTATATATTTGAGAGTTTCCGTTGCGTGCGCTGCGTAAACGGTTAAAGTAACGCAAAAATCATGTAGACGGAATTATTCCTTTTAAAAAGTTCTAAAAAAAAGTCCGGGAGAGCATATGTCTATCTTTTAAGGTTGACTCACTATAACTCAAAAGGAGCGAGCAGCAACGAAAAGTGGACGAAAACTAGCAGGCAAATCGATGCGACGGGAAGGGTCAGGGAGCAAAAATTTGACGCGGACGAAGTCGCGGGCAGAAGCTAGTATTAGATATTGGTAATCACAAAGAAAATAAAAATGATTATTGCACAAATCGTTATAATCCATCAAAAACTTCTGATGTGGATAATCGCGACGACAAAAACCTAGTTTAATACAACAAATCGATTAGTGCTGCTAACGCGAGTGACCCTCCACTACAATTGGATTTTATGATTGGACCAAACTGTATGAAATGGATTTCTATCAGAATTTAATCGAAAATAGTAAATTACTCTTTAGAAATAATATTCCATTGACATATAATGTTAATTGTCAAATCAATCAAGTGGTGGATACAATATTAAATTACACGAGATGAGAATCAGCAAAGTATATTATTGGATTTCTTTGGCCGATTTTTCGTCGATATACTTTATCCCCCAAATCTATACTAATATATTAAAGCTGAAGAGTTTGATTGTTTGTATGTTTGGTTGAACGGGGTAATCTCAGGAACTACTAGTTCGAATTGATAAAATATTGTTGTGTCGGATAGCTTTTTTATTGAGGAAGGCTATAGGCTATATAAAATAACGCTACAATGAAAAGGAGCAGCGCAGCGACGAAAAATGGACGAAAACTGGCAGGCAATTCGAAGCGATGGGAAGGATCAGGGGAGCAAAAATTTGACGCGAACGAAGTCGCGGGCAGAAGCTAGTACTTATACCTCTCTTCCAAAATATAATTCAAAACGTTAAAGTATAATTATCTGAAACGTTATCTTCAATGTTTGCTGCAATAAACAAAGAAGTAGAACAACATCTATTCACTATTTATTCCTAATATACTACCACAAATACACTTTATTTGGCAAAATTATAATATATGGGTTCAGTGTTAATGTAACTGCATGCATAACTACCATTAGCATGAATTTATTTCAAAATGCACTACTAGCAGCACAATAATGACAACTGTAAACAACTGCAACTGCAATATTTTCATTTACATAGTTTCAGTTCTTAACCTGCATTCGCAGCCATTTACCGACAAGTTGTGGTACTTATTTGGAACAAGTCTTGTCAAGAACTGTCTTTTAGGCATAACAAAATCATGTATTGACGTTGTTTCAGACATTTATTTTAAACTATTTGAATTAAAAGTTTTGTATGCAACTATTATTTAGAACTGATTGAAAACAAAAACAGTAGACAACGTGTAGAAAACATGTTTCAGAACTTGGTTTAGAGACGATGAAATGGAATTTTGCATACTTAAAATTTACAACCAATACTATTACATAAAAGTCATCTACTCCATTTACAATTTAATTCTCTTATCTCCCTTAGTGAAATTCATTTCTGAAACTTACTGCCTCACTAATATTATTATCAAGACTTTAATCTCTGAATGAATAATTTAACCACATCAAAATTTAAGCCGGAGATATGCAAATTCTTCAGATAGTACATTCTCCAACTAATTAAATGAATATAGATTCATACAGAATTTAATTATCATTGCAAAGTCCATGTGGACTTGAAAGTGGAGATTTCTAGATTTAGCTTTTAATTTGCACGTATTTTAGTACACAGAAGGTTCGGACTTATTCGTCGACTCACATCAATTAACTTGCCCGATCCGGGTGAATCATCACTCTCACAATTAGACAATTGACACGTTTTGAATAAACAACGAAAACATATGGAAAACAAGACTTACTTTACTACAAAAAATTCAAAAACGTGCCATCTGCCTATGTGTACATATAATATATGTATACATTTTTCTGGAACTGTCGCCTCGTCCATATATACTAGGTAATAAAGAAACCAACTCCGTGCAAGTCGCCTACAGAAAATTTTATATGGTTTCAAAGATACGATTCGCCCGATTAGGGTTCATAGGCGCAAGTCAACTAATAAGCTTAGGTTAGCTGCAAACAGTGATGAAAAGCAGGCACACACATAGAAACAAGACCAGTTAGCAAAAAAAAACGAGTTACTTGCAAGAACTTCTTTCTCGTTTGACTTACTAACTGCATTTATAAGCATAATTAATCAGTCTATAATGTTCCTACTGCTAGGCCATAGAACTCTGTGAGAAGGAGTGGGTTCAGTTTTCTGATATTCCCTTAATCATTTTGTTACTATTGGTGATAAAATAATTCACACAAACCAAAATATTTTAACAGACTACCTTCAATTTGTAATTTCCGGCAATGACCACCGGGCCACCACTACTAACTGAACTACCATCAAATGTATTCATTCTAGACACAGTGAAAGGCCAGTCACTGACCTGACCTATCAGGGTCGCGAGATTTGATCGAAAGAGTTACCGTGGCCTTGGCATATAGGCAAATACAGGAACACGGGTGGGTTTTAGTCATTAAAAGTCTGACACGCCCTCCCGCTCCGCCCAGAGTGGGAACCGTCATTTGATGATTTCCCACCTACAAAAAAAAAACCAGTCACTGAACTGCCAATTAAACGGATTTGTATTGGCCACTTATCCGGACTATCTATGAAAAAATGCCAGTGGCGAGTACACGTGAGTGCTTGCCCTTGCTGTACCTACGTGAAATGTGTCCAATGTCCACCAATGCCTGCGTTTTCTCCCGTTCCATGGAGTAAACCTTCTGTTGATTTCTGTGGTACATGGTGTTAGCAATTCGCTCCTGTTGTGGAACTAGGATCACACGTTCCAACGCTTGGGTTAATCCTAGGAGCGATGTTGAGTCGCAAATGTGATTTATTGGCCACTTCTGTACTAGTTTTGGCGTTGGTTTTGCAGTTAGTTGTTTAGTTTCGAATTTGTGCTTCGTAGGATGATGTAATGGAAACAAATTAACGAGGGTATTATAATTAAGTTGTATGAGATTGAACATAATTCAGTACCATCAGCATATTCAGGATATTATTATTAAGTAATAACGAACCCTAATCTGTATAGCTTGATGATACGATACTGAAGTGTCAAAGAGCCCTGCCGGGGTCGCGTGATTGTTCGAAAGAGATACCGTGACCCTGGCACATGGGCAACTGATGGAACACGGGTGGGTTTTAGTCAGTAAAAGTCTGACACGCCCTCCCGCTCCACCCAGAGCGGGAGAAGTCATTTGATGATTTCCCATCCTGAAAAAAAAAAAAAAAAAAAAAAGTGTCAAAGAGTGATAAAATTGTCGGGGATTTTTTTTAGTATAGCATTTTTATATCACGATGCGACGTGCGCTTTACTTATAATACAAAACGTACAAGAGTGAATATCAAAAAAAGTGTACATCACACAAAAGAAACACAATGGAATATTACAATATCTGCAACACAAAGGAATATTTGTCACACAAAAGAATATAAAGGTGCATTTATACAAACACATTAGACGCATAACTATGAAGTTTAATTTAATTAACATGTAGAAAATACTTAGGGTAGATAGGTACTTATTTAGGGTAGGTAGGTATAATAGAAAAAAAAACAGTGCAAAATATCCTTATTTATTATCAAACAAAAAACAAACATTTTACTCAAAAATCAAAATGAAGAGCAAAATTAAACAAAAGTAATTAAATCACAGTAATCATTTACTCTATTATTTGGTGGCGGTTCCAACAGACACGAACGATTTTAATAATATATCTATAGAGAATAATTATTTGAGCCATTGTTTTGACAGAAGTTAAGAGTGTTAATGAAGTATACGGCATTTCGTACAAACTTTCAACTCTTTATTAAAAAAAAAAAAATAATGAACCGCTTTTAATGAAACTTCCTACGCATAAGCAAGATACATAAATCTATAAAATTATTTGAGAACATTTTCGATATTTTTAGTGTTACACCTAAATTCAACCGATTTTCAATTTTCCATAGAAATAAAGATTTCCAATTAGGTATCTTTTTTTTAAAATAAGGTATGTATTTCAAAAATTTTTAGACCTTCGTGTCCTGCTTATGCGTATGAAGTTTCTTTCAAATCGGTTCATTCATTTCGAAACATGAGAAATTCGTCGTAATTATTTTTTACATTTTCTTTAAGACAGTAAGTAGAAAATAAATCAGTATTTATGTCGATTTTCTTGAATGGACCGTACGCTTGTAAATGTGGAAAGGCTTGATTTTCCAATGAAAATGTTATGTCCGATAATAACGTAACTTTATTGGCTCCCTTTACTTTTGCGCCATCATCTCTGCATTTGCTGTCCACTGTTTTGTCTTCCTCTAACATTACTAATTCTTCAACGTCTTCAATATTGTCACTGTCTAGCTTTTCAATTTCGTACATGCTATCGTCTGATTCGGCATATTTGGGAACCTTTTCGTTTATATTGGGTACTTGAATTAATTTCCGCCTTTTTCGTGTAGATGGCATAAGTAGTATTATTTTAATGTTGTAGAGACGAGCGCATGACTACGCGATAGAACTGTCGATAATCTCAAAAATCCTGTACATTTCATTCCGTCAAATGTCAACAAAGTATTATTTTTTTTAGTTCAAAAATGTCGACATTTGTGCCTACTAAGCAGCATTAAGGGAAGTACTAATTTTTTGCTTTCATTTGAAAAAATCGGCTGCCGAAAGTCACCGATTGCTGGTCGAAGCTTACGGAGAGCATGCTCTGTCAGAGACCACGTGTAAGGAATGGTTTAGACGTTTTAAAACTGGAGTTTTTGATGTTGACGATAAGGAACGCCCTGGCCAGCCAAAAAAATTTGCAGATGAAGAATTGGAAGCATTACTTGATCAAGATCAATCTCTAACGCTCAGAGTCTTGGCACAATCGTTGAATGTTGACGAATCAACCGTTAGCAAACGTTTACAGTCCCTAGGATACAAACGTAAGCAAGGAAATTGGGTGCCACATTTGTTACAAGAAAAAGACGTGGAAAGACGTTTAATGACCTGTGAAATACTTCTTCAAAGACACAAAAGAAAAGGGTTTTGCACAGAATTATTACTGGTGACGAAAAATGGATTTATTTTGACAATCCTAAACGCAAAAAATTGTGGACAAAGACAAGCAAACCTTTACCATCAACGTCAACATCAACACCGAAGCGTGACATTCACGGTTCGAAGGTAATGCTCTGCATCTGGTGGGATCAAAAAGGAGTGGTGTACTATGAGCTCCTAAAACCTAGTGAAGTAGTTACTGGAGAAAGATATCGAGAACAATTAATGAGTTTGAGCCGAGCTTTGAAAGAAAAACGACCAGAATATGCGAAGAGACATGATAAAGTAATTCTTTTGCATGACAATGCTCGGCCACATGTCGCTAAATCAGTGAAAGAAATACTGGAAGCACTCGGATGGGATGTCTTACCCCACCCGCCATATTCGCCAGACATTGCTCCATCAGATTATCACTTATTTAGATCGATGGCAAATAGTCTGGCTGAAGAGCACTTCCAATCATATGAAGATGTGAAAAAATGGGTCGATAAATGGATTACATCCAAAAATGAGAGCTTTTTTCGAGACGGAATTCGTGCTTTACCCCATAAATGGGAGATGGTGTTAGCTAACGCTGGACAATATTTTGAATAAAATGTAATTGATTTTTTAGATGGAAATAAATATTTCTTTTTTAATCAAAAAAGGCGGAAATTAATTCAAGTACCCAATATTTTTTTCAGTTTTAGAATATAGAGTATCTTTGTTCTCTTTAATATGTCTTATCTGTTTTTTTTGTTCACTGGTGTTCAAATTTATATTTTTTTGTGTCAACTGTTCAATTTTTATTTTATACCTGTTATTTTTCCTGTTCAGCATCTTTATTTTTTTTTCTAATAGAGCTACAGTAGATTTTAAATAAAAATTTTCTTTTTGTAATTTACGTGAATACATGCGCTGTTTTACTTTTTCTGCCTTGTCTTCTGAGGCTCATCAGTTTTATCATCTTTACATTTTTCTTTTTCTTTTCTCCACTTTTCTCGCTGTAAGTTCTGTTGAATTTGGGTTAGTTCGCTAACTTTTTTATATTTTTGTTTTGTTCTTTCTAAATTTTCCCTCTTTTGCTGCAGTAGTTTTTCCGGATTTTCTTGAATCAACTTTTGACGATATCGTCGTTGTCTTTCTACTCCAGTCAAAGGCATTTTGTACCGTTATCTGAAAGCACAAATTGTAACAATGGATCTAGCATATAAATGTATCTACAGACATAATCATGTATTTTTTTGGCTTAAGAATAATTACTATTAATTTTTAATACTAATTATTAATAAAAATGAAAAAGACTGCTTAGGTACGTAATAGCAATAGAAATAGAATCTTCTAGAATTAGTTTTACGTAATAATCCCTATTTTTCCGGATTTTGCCCATGAGATGACTCACGATTCAAATGTACAATTTGCCTTGTTACATAGTGCACAAACGAAAGGATGTGAAATGAGGCTCAAATTAATCGAAAAAGAAAATGAAAAAGAATGTTTTTTTAGAGTTACTTTTATTTGTCAATTTATTGACAATAAATTATTAACTATATAACTCGATAATCAGGGTTATCGAGTTCAAATAAACACAAAAATAATCGTAAATAATGCATAATAAAAATGAAATTTAAAAAAAACCCTTAAATTAATTATTAATAAAAATAAAATACAAAGTAATGGAAAGAAAATCCCAAAACATGCAGTATTTTTTCAATTAAAGTGATTTTTTTTTTCAAAAACGTCCCTGTAATCTCATTTTTTAAGTTAAAAAATCGTGATTTTTGGTTTTGTTTCTTGTCCTTTTGTTTGTTTACTTTATCACTGGGTGTGCCCAGTGATAAAGTAAAAAACAATGTGTGTGTGTGTGATGTAAACAATGTGTTGTTTATTATTACATAATTTGTTCTATGTCATGAAAAAATATATAATTTAAATTAAGTCACAAAAAACGACAATACTTAAAAAATCAACGATAACTTTTCCAAAATCAACATTTTTCGGGAACTTTCCAATTTTTTTTTCACAAAAAAATAACCAATGAGTATGCACCTGATCTTTTTGTGTGACGTCATCCAATGTCACACAGTGGAAGCAAAATATAACCCACAAAACAAGAAACCACGCACAACAAACAAAGTGAAAGGATTTTCACAATTCTTGTCTATTCCACGATTTACTTATTACAAATAATATCTAATGATAATATGTCTGTATTAAAATCATTAAACTTACCTGAAATTTTGCGTCACACAAGTATATATTTTATGAAGCGACAAAACGGTAAACACATGTTACGACGCCAATACATCAAAAGTAAGATGGCTGACGTTTTTTCTTGTAGGGTTGGTAGTTAATCGAATATTGCCAAATGTAATAACATGCGGATACGTTCAGAAACTATCTATGTAGATTATATAAAATTTCGTCACACAAAGGAACGAAATACGGAGACATCATTTTTACTTAAATTTTCTAATTTATTACAACGTTTATAAAGAAATAAAAAGGTTTCTCAAGCACAGTGATCATTTTTCAAGTATACTGTATTAAATAAATCGGTATTAGTTCGATTATTAAAAAGTATGAATTTTTTCTTTTAAAATTGGCACGTGGAGACAACTCTTTTTTGCATGACAAAAAAGCTCCACATCATTATATTTCGTTTTTATTTTATTTGTTTTGCCTAATTCTGTTGACCTGGTATTTATATACGAAAACATGTATAATAAAGAGTCTTAAAAAATAAAATGGCTTATTTATTCACTAAATAGGATTTTTACGCCCATGTTAGTAACGAGGACATCGAGCTTTTCTCTTATGTACAATTTTTTTGATATTCACTCACAAACACGGTGTGAATGTGTGCGTCAAGACGAATAGCGTCAGCACATACCCGTATACACATACACACACATCCCACTCCACCATTGTCTCGGACTGTACTGAGAGCTCCTGCGCTTACACACACATTCACAGTGTGTTTGTACATTTGGCAACCACAAGTAAACCGCGCGACGATTCGTGAGTTGGAAATTCTGTACTTAATTTAATTAAAATTTACATCGACCTATAACATAGACAAAGGTCGATGTAAATTTTAGCAGACTAAAAGTAGGGACTACGTGACAAGTAATGGAGTAGGTCACACTTCTGACGCAGTGCAATCAATTTAGAAATCGAAGCATCGATATTTCAATTTGGTACCATCTATCAATAACAGCATGATTCATTCAATTGATAAATGATCGACTGACTTGGATTACGTAATTACTTTACTTCTAAATTGTATTAGTAATTCGATGGTATACACTGAAGATTATTAACTACACGGACAAAAGTACTTTTAGTGATTTGTCTGTGTGCCCACTTAGATTTTATAACTTCACATTGAATAGTGATGCGCTTTTAGCACATCAGTTAGAGTATTTAATTTCAGAAGGCATATGTGAATCATACACAAGCTTCGCTTCGCTCGCATGAAATTTCTTATTCCCCTGACCCAACTCGTCACATCACATCGCCTGCCCACCCTTTTACTTCTTTTCGCTTAGCGATCCTTCTAAGTTTTTTCTATCGTGATATGTATTTAGTGTCCTTTTTCAAAGTAACATAAAGTTAACCTTTCAGAATTGGGCTATCGAATGCAAAAATATCTTTTCAAATCTGACTGGTAGCTACAAGAGCGTAAGTGAAGTGTGGGCGTTTTGGGGGACTGTCTTCTGTAATTTTGACGTTCGCAAAGTGCTGATTCTCAGCCTTACTTGAACAATTACTTCTGATTTTCATTTTTATAGATACGCGCATTCAAACAAATATAATCTTCAGATTTATTCTTAGTGTAAGATAAATTAACATTTAATTTGTATAAAGACATCACACAGAAATCTTAAATTATTGACATCTCGCCATATACCCGTTCAATAAGTCGTTCGTTTCATATGCTTCTATCCCATCTAGGCCATCTATCCATCACAGAATCCTAATCGCCCAAAGACATATTTTCATTCCTTCTTTTGTCCCTTTTTCCAGTAATTTCTATTCTTCACCTCTTAAAATATTATGGGTACAATTTCCATTATTTCTAAATTGTTCTGTTGTTATAGAAACGAAGATAAATATAGCGTTGTAAACGAAATTATGGGCAATTAAATGTAACAAATGAACCATTCTGCTTTAATTGGTTATTATTGGGTTAAATTCTTCGGTTTTGTTAAGATTCAATACGTAATCGTTATTGCGATAAATAAGTGAATGTTGGATGGGGCAAAAGAAGCACAAAAGTGAAATAAATGCGGTGGAAATGTGTTCCTTGCGAGGCATATTGTGGCTAAAAATGGTAGGCTGAAGAATTATGTGATAAGACAACGGTGCGGTTTAAAAAAAGTTCGGTGATATTCAGAGGATGAATAAAGTACGGTGGACAGAAAGTATTTACAAGGCAGACTTGAGTGGACACGCCAGGAGGAGATACCCTAGGAGGAAATATAGTGGACTTATTGGTAACGTTCTTCAGCTCGCCACTGTCGTGACTGCATGACCAGATTAACGATTTTAACAACGTAAACGACGCAAAACAACGGTGCGCTACGTGCTAAGATCTTTGTATATTCCATAAAAGGATCGTAGCAGGTGGCGTTCCGTAGTTCTTTTCGCCACTCTTGGGAAAAAAGCTTGAGTTTATGTATATAATTGTTCTTGTACATATGTAATACGTGAGAACAAAGAAAAAAGTGGGAGTTCTCATATTGAAGTAATCAGCACCCCTAGCCAAGTTGATAATCTGCAATCGTTAACGCTAGTCGCTCAACGTTAAGTCACGTGGTTAGAACAAACGAACAGAAAATTCGCAGCCAAATTCACATCGTTCAAAATGATAGAATGTTTTTTTATCGTTTCTTTAACGTTCAACGCTAAATCCTTTGTTATAATGTGTCGTTTTTCTAAAGACATTGTAGAACGAGCGGCCGACTCAGGCGCTTAAACATGGCTACCAACTTATCGTTTTCTACAATCGCTGACACTGAGGCGTTAGCGATTGTAGAACGGTAAACGTTTGTGACTTGGCTAGGGGGGCTGGATAAACAATTTTTTCGTTAACGAATTGTATTCCGTCCCGGACCTTAAATTACATAACACGCTTTTAATCAGAATGAGCATCATTTTTCACTGAAGGGGCCTCTAGTCTTGCACCAAGTTATTCATCTCCGAAGTTTATTTGAGGAAGGCCAATAACTGCCAGGGTCGCGAGATCTGCTCGAAAGAGTTACCGTGGCCCTGGCATAAGGACAACTGAAGGTACACGGGTGAGTTTTAGTCAGTAAAAATCTGACACGCCCTTCCGCTCCGCCCAGAGCGGGATACGTCATTTGATGATTTCCCACCCACAAAAAAAAAACATCATTTTGCAGGAAATAATTGCTAATCCACTGCTTCATAAAGGTTTAAAAAATTTGCCTGCTCAACAACATAAATAACGCAATTAATGTTGTTGAACCGTCAAAATAAAAGTCATTGCTATTGATAGTTTGTTACGCAATTATCTTTCAGATCTGTATGTTCTGATGGTATCGAAAATCCAAACTCTATACTATAAATTCGAAAGTAACTCTGCCTGTCCATTACCTTTTTAACCGACTTCAAAAAAGGAGGAGGTTTTCAATTCGACAGTATTTTTTTTAATGTTTGTTACCTCATAAGTTTTGACTGGGTGAACTGATTTTGATGACTCTTTTTTTATTTGAAAGCTGGTGCTTTCCGAATGGTCGCATTTTAATTTGGTTCCATTCGGACAATGGGATCCATGTGAAAACCACATAAATCTTAAATTTGCATTTAGTATTTGCGGCGACAAATGAACGAATAACGCGATTAGATTAGTGCCAAGTTTTTTACAAAAAAATAACAACCGACTTACTAAAACACTACAAAATTAAAAATAACTTTAATTTCGGAAGTCGGTGGCAAAAAAACCTTAAATACAGATCCTAAAACACCGACTTTGAAAATTAAAGTAATTTTTCACTTTGTAGTGTTTGTTTTAGGAAGTCGGTTGTTATTTTTTTGTAAAAAGTTTTTTTACGCCTTAAAAGCTAAACGGATTCCTAATAGAAATCCGTTTAGCCGTCACACAGGTAACTTTATCAGACAGGCAGACCATGGCCTGAGTTAGAATATACTTTATATCCCGGCGGTATGTCCCCGTGGGATAGTGTCCGACCTAAACACAACGACATCGCGGCCAGAAGCTACTCAAGTTTATTCTATTGATTGGTATTGGGACTCATCTTACATGTGGCGAAGTAATAACAGTCGGACACGTCGATCGGTCGGGTTAAGCTTCGCTTGCCGCGGTTGGTCCATGAATACATAGGTGAACATCTTTAAATACTAAGACCCCTCTGTGCCTCGGAAAGCACGTTAAACCGTTGGTCCCGGCTTTCGTTTGTAGATCTTTGACAGTCGTTACGGGTCGTCAGAAATCTGAAAGTCTGACCACCAGTTTCTCCAAGGGGTTTCGTATTACCCAGTTACCGGGTTGTGGGGGTCTGATAGGCAGCCGCTTCATGTATAATACTGCTACTCAGCTGCATCCAGTAAGACTGGAAACCGACCCAAATATAGTTGGAGAAACCGCTAGGCATCTTTATTTTAGTAAGTTATTCGAAATTTATAAGTCGTCGCCGTAAGTTTATGTAGATAACGTAATAAAGATTAATAATTTGAGTATTTTTTGAGTTCATTTTTCTTTAAACTTGACCAATGCTTTTTGTGACTGGTTAATACCATTAGCCTCGGTTTGTTTTTTTTTATTAAAGTGAACACGTTTTGGTTCATCTTCAAATGTTCACATATATTTAATGAATTATCCAGTACCTAGTGCCTTCCTAGTAGATAGATATTTAAACAAATTTGAAAAATACTCAATGATACTCAGCTGTATCCGGTAAGACTGGAAGCCAACCCCAACATACTTGGGAAAAGGCTAGGCAGATGATGATGACTCATCTTACTCCGCAAACATCATACGCCATTTTTAGGGTTCCGTTGCCAAATGGCAAAAAACGGAACCCTTATAGATTCGTCATGTCTGTCTGTCTGTCTGTCTATCTGTCTGTCTGTCTGTCTGTCTGTCCGTCCGTCCGTATGTCACAGCCATTTTATTTCGAAACTATAAGAGCTATGCTGTTGAAACTTGGTAAGTAGATGTATTCTGTGAACCGCATTAAGATTTTCACACTAACATAGAAAAAAAAACAATAAATTTTGGGGTTCCCCATTCATAGAACTGAAACTCAAAAAAAATTTTTTCATCAAACCCATGCGTGTAGGGTATCTATGAATAGGTCTTCAAAAATGGTATTGAGGTTTCTAACATCATTTCTTTCTAAACTGAATAGTTTGCGCGAGAGACACTTCCAAAGTGGTAAAATGTGTGTCCCCCCCCCCGTAACTTCTAAAATAAGAGAATGACAAAACTAAAAAAAATATATGATGTACATTACCATGTAAACTACCACCGAAAATTGGTTTGCACGAGATCGAGTGAGTAGTTTTTTTTTAAAACGTCATAAATCGTAAACCGCAATTTACCTTACATTCAATCAATTTAAATATAAAAATTAAAAAAAAAAAATATTTTTAAGCCGAAAATACGTACAGGTTTGTACGGAACCCTCGGTGCGGAGTCTGACTCGCACTTGGCCGGTTTTTTTTTTTTTGGGAAACCGTCCTCCCAACTCACAAGTTTACTTTGCTATGGTGGACCAACCCACAATCAGCCGTCAAAAAGCCCCTAAATTCATTTCCTCAAAAACTGTTTACCATAAACAGTGATTGAGGTAAACAATCCGACCGTTTTGCCAAAAATAAAAAGAGGCACGTCATCCATCAGTTTATTTAACCGTCATTGGCAATTTCTTGGTGAAAATGTAAAATTATTTCCTTTTTCTTCGTTGCTTTTAGGGTGAAAGGAAAATAAATTGTATCGGCTTCTTGTCATAAACTGTAAAGGTCAATGGGCGGCGATTACGTTTTGTCGTTTCTGTTGTGTTATTTCCTGAGGACCTGTTTTGTAATGTCAGAATATGTTCTTAAATTCAAAAAAAAAACGTTAATCTATTGACAGGCTCTAATGAACTGTCAAAGAGTTGGCAAGAAAGTATAAGCTAAGTTTAAGCGCATTCCAAACGTAGATTCTATGGATAAAAACGGGCAAAATATTACGCCGACACTCTTAAATCAAGATTTACAAATAATGTGGTTAAATAATTATTGTTACTTCTTTATATGAGAACATTGTAAGTAAAATAAGAAGCAGTTCTAAATTTAAGTTTAAAATATGCCATAGCAGATAAGAGATTGCCAGTCTCAACTGACGGCATTTTCCAGCTCAACCAGATTGTAAAGAACACATCCGTTCTATTTGCCATATTATTTCTATGTCTTAAAGACTCACACATCCCTTTGAAATTCGAACGATGTCGATGTGTGAAACCGCCATGAATCATTTAAAAAACAAGAGTTCATTTTTTCAATTGTGTGCAGTCATTTGAGTATCGACTGACAATCGTTTTGTTGTTATTTGAACATGTTTTAACAAAAAAGTTGCAACTGTTGTTTGATGAAAAATATTTGCTTTACGCGTTGCATTAAAACAGTTTTAACTGTAGCCAAACATCGATCGCGGTGCGGGTCCTTAGGGATGGGCAATCAATCTATCACTATTTGCGAGCAATTACGATATTTAATCTAGATGGACACGCGTTGTGTGTTGGTCTATAACTCTGTCGATTTAACAGCTTTCGGGGAAACGACACATGTGAGTTATTTGGGGTTATGGTCAATATTATTAGACTGTTTACGTTTGTTGTTTATCAAATCGTGTGAGGGTCAAACCATAATAATCAATCAATCAATCAATCAATCAAATCAATTTATTTCGGGCTACAAAGACCCATAACATAAAAACCTTACTGACCAACATACATACAAATAAAAAACAATTTCATTTTCTAGCATGGAAAACAACCTTTAGATACAGCATTTTTTTTTTTTGTGAAATGTAGTTTATTCAATTTTCATCAGTGTTGATGTTTTATAACGAAGCATGTGTGGTGTAAGTAGTAATGATAGATTGAGAAATTTTATGGTAAGGCAACATATTGAAAAGAGTATTCTTATTCTGCGTTCCTACAGCCCGCTTTCTCACAGGCCAGATCGCGCCAGGCCAGGCCTTTCTCACAGGACGTGGGAAAATGCCCGCATCCGATGAGAGCTGCGGTACTCTATCGTCGCCCGATCCGTCGGGAGTCGATCAGTTGAAAGACGTAGTATCTAAGCAGCCTCGCGGCCTGTACAGACATTGGCATTTTTTTGTTTTATTTATCAATTAACTGTTGAATGAAAACACAGCCGTCAGAATATTCAGCATGGGCCGTGACAGGCCTCAACAAACTTAACGCCACCTAGCAAGGCCTGTTAGGTTACAGGCCGTGGGATCGTGGCAGTAGTATGGTTTGGTCACGTTGAGTGGTTGAATGAAAGGCGCCTAACAAAAGGTATTTACAAGGCAGATGTGAGTGGAAACGCCGGAAGGGGATGCTCTAGAGGGGACAGAGAGTGACTTCATTGGTGACATTCTTCAAAAAAGTCAGGTGCATATCAGATACTCGCAACCAGTGTGCGTGTTTGAACGTAAACGAAGCAAAAGTATTAGTAAGTATTTGAATTTAATATAATGATGGTATGTATAAAAAGGGCAAAAGAGCGACTCTTTTGTCCCGTTAGCTTCTAGAAATCTAAGATTTCCAAAGCCGTTAGGTATTAGGTAACACAAAGAGAATCACATTGCCTCCAGCTATCTGCTTCATAAGAAAAATTTTCAAAACAATACTATACTTAATCCATAGTATACTCTTTGTAACGATAACAGGATCACAAAATACTTGGTATACATATATGGCGGTGTTTAAAGCTACATATAATTTCCAATATAACTTGATCTCGCAATGCATGGTTTTCCGCACAGTACACGGTCAAAATAAACTGGAATCGTATAGCTTGATGTGTAAAATACATATAAACGTACCTACATATGAATGATGTAAAAGCCGCGTGTTTCCACATCAGTCACTTCGCAGACCCTTCGACGTATTGACATTCCCCTACTCTTCAGAACAAGTATTTGAAATGCTTCTAAAGTATAGATGTATGGGTATTTTACTTTTGAGTTTTGAATTTAGTGGAATTCCCATTTAGGCTATAAATTGTGTGTAACCTACTAACTGGAAGACAGTTTATTCACATTATTAATACATCAGCAGCCTATAACGTTCCCACTGCTGGGAAACAGACCTCCTTTTAGTGACAGGGAGTCGACCATAATCCACCACGCGGGCCCGGTGCGGATTGGTAGATGTCACGTGTCTTCTAATTTTTGGTTCTAAGATATGGCGGTTTCCTCACGAAGTTTTCCTTCACCGTTTTGAGAGCAGTGATGATGAAATAATCTACAAAAAGTAAAGCGTCTGCTTGGGTTTGAGATTATAAATATTAGGTATTTAATTTATTTCTGGGCAAATCGACAGTTCCTTCAATTCGTATGAGGCAATTGTTTTTCTTTAACTTTTCGTTGTTTATCGTTTTATTCAAAACGTGCCAGTTGCCTAATACATACCACAATTGTCGATTTGTATTGTAAATTCATGCGAATCGACTCATAAGCTGTTTATATAAAAGCTGTTTGTATGAAATTCGGCACAATTTAAGTAGGTATTATGGAGAGTTTATAAGAAGTGCAGATAGCTAGTATTTGTAAATTATAATGCATTAGAAATAAGAGTTTTAAATAATTGAATTACAACCATTGGGGGACCACAACTTTAACGACCACGCAGGTAGGCAAGTAACCTACAACATTCATAATTGTGTTCGATACAACGAACGCCTATTAATTGTTTTTTTTTTCATCACTAATCCCATCTTGAAAATTAAAAACTGCTAAACACAAGAAACGGTCTCGTAAAAGAATATTACGAAACTAAATAATGAATTTAATCGACACACGGTGTCAAACTAATCAGAACGTTTGGCTGAAGCCCATAAAGACTCCACGGGACTCTGTGTTTAGTGTCGTTACTAGTTCATTGTCAGTCAGTAGGGATTCTTGTGAATTGTGTCCAAAATTTACGACCGTTTTCCAGCTGAGATTTAGATGTGTGTGTGTTCCTTTGCATTCGTGTTGCGGATAAGCTTGATTTGTGATTTCGAAATTCTCGAATCGAAATTGCTGTTGTTAAGAGAGAGGTATTAAAGAGATTGTTTTGGGGAATAGTAATGAGACGTGTTTGTTTATTGTTTTCAGTTACTCCGTTGAATTCATAATTGTATATAGTTGGGGTAAAATATGAATAGGTCTGATAGCGCCTAAATGTTTTTGTTTTGGCTGCCCTTAATTTAATATTATTCTCGGAATAATTTGTTCTAGAAATCATTTTAAATAAAAGTAGCTAATAGCACTGAAAATTTTATTTAACAACTATTTTCATATAAGAAACCACAACATTATTAAAAATATTACGTCCTCGATATAAAACGGAGCCCGGAAAGAGCTTATAGGCTGCTTATATTTTGCAGCACTTCCAGGATTCTATTAAATATTCTTTTATTTTGGCCTCCGGGGATTTTATAAAAGCCTGTCACTGCTGCCTTATGATCAGAGGCTTCAAATTAACAGGAATATAGTTAAGATAAGTGGAGGACTCAAAGGGCGGCGTAATGGCTTTCGCAAGAGCATAATTTGACGCTTATAGACTATCTACCAACTCAAATAGAACTGATCTACTTTTATTTTATAGTTGTCATTATAGTCAACAATTTTTCTTATATTGTTTTGTATGAGAACATTTTCAAGTAGATTCTTATTTAATTTCTAGTATTACACCATTTGTATTGTTGAAAAAATATAGTTTAAGTTATTACAGTGACATATGGTTAATGTTACGTTCTGTCTTGGTGCTATTTAGTTTATAGAGAAATAGACATAATATGTAGATCATGTTAGTGATTTAATCTGCAGAGCCTTTTCCTTACTATGTTAGGGTCGGTTTTCAGTCTACCCGAATGCAGGTGAATAACAGTATTTTACATGAAGTTTCTACCTATCTGACCTCCACAACTCAACTGGGTAACACGATACCACTTTTAATCCTGTTTTTGACGTGACAACGTCTTATAAATTGGTTTGCCGGGTGACACTTCAAGAAACTGCGTTACGCTCCGCTCACGTTATGCGCTCACAATGAGAGCGAGTGAGAGGCACGCGTCCCTTCCACTCGGGCATGGTTAGCCCGCCTAAGAGCGAGAGAGACAGACATAAAAAGTGAAAGGCATGCAAATAAATGCAAATAAATGTTTTAAATTGTTACTATTATTTCATCCTTCTTCCTACTATACGAATGAATATTCACATTAAAATTATTTTACCACTCAAAGTCGTTGTCACGTAAAACTTTCGCCCGTATACCGACTTTACAGGCAACCAATTTTTTAAGTTAGACTTTCAGGGTGCTGAAAACCTGTAACCATTAATCAAAAAATGACTGCCGGGACCAACATTTTAACAAGCATTTAGGCACAGAGAGGCTCGGTATATACAGATGGTTACCCATCCATGGACCGACCGTGACAAAAGTAGCTTAACCTGATCGACTGACCCGCGTGGTTGCTAACACTTAGCCTGTGTTAGTGATTACTTTTTACATTTTCTATGACAACATCTCGGTTACAGTAATTAGCCATGCTTCAGATTCATTGAATTGATTTGACTGGCCTGTTAGTCTAGTGGTTAGTGACCCTGCTAATACTGAGGTCGTGTATTCGATTCCCACCCAGGACAAATCTTTGTGTGATGAGCACAATCATTTGTTCTATGTCTGGGTGTAATGTATCTATAATATATATGTATTTAGAAATATATAAGTATGTTTATCAGTTGTCCGGTTACCATAGAACAGGCTCTGCCTATTTTGGGATCAGATAACGTTGTGTTGGTTGTCCTAATATATTATTATTATTGAATAAAAAACCTTGCAGCACTCCCCCATAGTTCATTCACCTATAAAGTATTACAATTCCGACGCCTTGCCAACTCTTCTTCACAGATTTTATCAGAATTAAAACTAACGCAATCTCAAGACGTATTTTCCACCCCGAAATTTTCGAACACAAAAGATTAACGACTTGTTTTCTTGAACCACTAAGAAGACAAATAGCTCTATAGCATTAAGTACATTAAAAATGGCTAACCAAGCAAGAATTTCAAGTAAAATATAAACAAGTTAAGTGGTTTCTTGATCAACTATGGTAATACGTCTTTTAGAAATAAGATCTTGTGCTTATCTTGGTTGGTGGCAAGAAAAAGCAAATTATTGTAATAAGTCTTATAAATACTTCAGAAACCACGTTCAGGCAATGGTCTCGGCTGCTATTCTTGGATCAGTCATTACAGGTATGAAGAAGCCTGAAAGTGTGATAAACAGTCTTATCATGGGACACCGTATAACCAAGTAACTGGCAGTTTGTCCATGTAGACTGAAAAGCGACCACAACATGGTTGGGAGCAAGCTACGAAGCTGATGATGACACACATTCTACGTTTGAATAGATCAATAGAAACATTCAAATACAATACACACATCACGTTGCCATTTTTATATAAAATTGATTTACATCCGTCACTTCACTCTTCAGGTCCAGTAGAAAACCAGCGTCAGGCACCAGTGGTCTGGCATTTTTGCTGGACCTTTTTATCACAGCCGTAAAACACACTCTAATACTAGTTTTTCATCGCACCTTACACTTTTATGTTTGATTTGTTTTTTTTTTTAACACTCTTTCTAGCCTATATATAAGGTGTATCTATTCATACACGAAATATTTTAAGAGGTACACCTGTAGGTGGTAAAGAAGCTATAGAAGCAGAAAGAAAATTTTTATCGAAGCGTTTTTGAATTTTCGTAATTATTATAATTTTAAAACTGCTTGAGACGTTTTGCATAAAACCTTTACTCCAAATTCTATGAAGGGCCCGCCTGACGCTGCGAGGGCGGCGACCGAACGGCACGAGCATGGCCGCGGTGTCTCGGGCCGTAAAAAATAAGAAGGAGCCAGTATTTTTTATGTGCGTCAAATAATTTATAAATATTAAATTTTGTAAAAAATACTTTTGAAAAATTTTTTTTTCGTTGCTGTCACTTCTTTACCACCTACAAACCTCTTAAAATATTTCGTGTTTAAATACACTTTTATGTTTGATTTGTTTTTTTTTTTAACACTCTTTCTAGCCTATATATAAGGTGTATCTATTCATACACGAAATATTTTAAGAGGTACACCTGTAGGTGGTAAAGAAGCTATAGAAGCAGAAAGAAAATTTTTATCGAAGCGTTTTTGAATTTTCGTAATTATTATAATTTTAAAACTGCTTGAGACGTTTTGCATAAAACCTTTACTCCAAATTCTATGAAGGGCCCGCCTGACGCTGCGAGGGCGGCGACCGAACGGCACGAGCATGGCCGCGGTGTCTCGGGCCGTAAAAAATAAGAAGGAGCCAGTATTTTTTATGTGCGTCAAATAATTTATAAATATTAAATTTTGTAAAAAATACTTTTGAAAAATTTTTTTTTCGTTGCTGTCACTTCTTTACCACCTACAAACCTCTTAAAATATTTCGTGTTTAAATAGATACACCTTATATTGTGTATCTTTTAGTCTGTGATAATATATATATTTTCTATTTTTATTTCTTTCAATGACAGACTAATTACTTCCTTCGAAATGGAGTAACAACCTGTCCGCGCACCGCACTGATGTTTAGATGTCTTAGCGCGTCACAAGCAAGCGATCTGCACCGCGACCATTCATTCGTCCTCACGTTCTTTCACACATTCATTCGATCTCCATTCCAAAAACACACATCGTGTCGGTAACATGTAAAACCATCATTGTAAAGAAAATCAGATTAAACGCATATTAAGTTGGAGTCAGATTATTATTCATCGAACCCTGGGTCGAAACATGGTGACCCCGACGTGATCAAGCCAAAATCAAGAAGATTCTGCGCAGCTATCGGCATATTTCAAATTGAATCGTCATAACCGAAAGCGGACTTTGTACCCGACGTACAGCGATTTGAAATACGTTGCCCAGCCGTTGAATTTCATCTTCAATTTGGACATCTGAAGAATCAATTTAAAAAATAGATTGGTTTCTTTACTCTGAGGAGAAACCACTGGAAAATCTAGGTATTGTGGACAGTCTACTTAATAGTGCCAAGGAGATACGATTGGAGCCGAAATCCATCGCCAGGAGATCATTCCAGACAGCTTGTAGCCCAGCCGGTCAGCTATATTGTGTACTTGGAGCGCCGCAGCCACGGAAGCTAGCCAGGGAAGTGATCCATCCTTTATTTCCACTATTATTTTCCCAAATTTCCTGTCCTCTGTTTGCCTGAACATTGTGCAAATTTCCTTCATTGGTTAAATTTTATTGCGATTAGCAAGTATTTTACACAAGCTAAATAGCTATTCATCATTAAAGTACAACTTAAAATCATTAATAAGTCGCACGCCGTGCAGCTCATTGGTTTTACAGCCACGTGCGCTTGTGCAAATTGCCAGTCCAAAGGTTAATCGGTCATATTCCAAAAAATCTAAACCGTTACATTACTTTTAAGTTATTCATGTTTATTTAATTACACATTCCAGTGCATTTTGTGTGAGTGAAGCGCGTCCTTGAGAAACGGACCAGCTGCCGCTCGATGCCCATTGTTTCGTTCGGCGCGTTATCTATCGCCAGCCGATCCATCAGCTGATTTATCCCGTTACCTGTGATTGTAACTTTGAATCATCGGCGCCTGCGCTGGATTGCAATTAAGTATTATTTAATTATCTTTGTGTGTTCAATTGTGTATTGCTGAATATTAACTAATTATGTCGCATACAAGTACGCGTGATGTACGTTCTAAATCACCTGTTGATAGTGTAAAACTTCAAGTTCCTGCTGCTAGCTATTCAAAATATGATTTAAAGGATTTGATTACAAAGCGTAGTTCAGTCAAAGGTCGCGTAACAAAGTTTAAGAATTTTTTAAACGAATTAACTTCATCAGAAAACCCTACCGACGCTGAAGTACAAACTTTAATAAATAGGTTCGAAAGGTTTCGTGAATTGTTTATTCATTTTGAAGATATGCAATCAGACATAGAATTGTTAAACTCCTCTGAGTTAGAAAATGAACTTGACATCAGAGACGCCATAGAAGGTGATTTTAGTTCGCTGATTGCAAAGGCAAAATTATTCATAGATGCTAATCTTCCGAAACCAATTAGTAGTGCTGGTTCCTCTCATTCTTCTAAATGCTGCAGTAATAAACCTATGGGTTTTAAATTACCTTTGATAAAAATAGCGAAGTTTGATGGTAATTTCTTTAATTGGATGGAATTCCGTGATACATTTGTTTCTTTAATTCACAGCAATGACATGATTGAACCTATACACAAGTTTCATTACTTGAACTCTTACCTTGAGGGAGAGGCATCCAATGTCATCAGCAACTTGCCTGTTTGTTCTGCAAATTATGAAGATGCCTGGAATCTCCTCTGTGAGAGATACAACAATGTTAAACAGCTGAAAAAGAATCATTTTAATTCATTTTGTAATTTTCCACCTACCTCTCGAGATTCTGCCAAGTCTCTGCGATTTTTGATAGACCATGTCTCTAAGGGCTTACGTGCCTTGAAGAATCTGGGTGAGCCTACAGAGTGGTGGGGCGGTCTAGTTGTCCATCTGGCCTCGGCGAAGCTTGATAGCAGTACTATGTTCAAGTGGGAGGAATATACGAACACAATAGAAAATTCCCCCACATTACAGGAATTCTTTCAATTTCTCAAGAATCGAGCTAATATTTTAGAGGCTGTTCAAAGTAATAAGTCTAGTTTGAAAGGTGAAACTAATTCTTCTTCTTCTCGTAAAGTTGATAAGTCTCACACTAAGTCTTTTGCAATTTCAGCTGATGCCGATGTATCCTCTGACGCGTGTATCCTGTGCAAAGGTAGTCATCGTTTATACGATTGTGCGTCTTTCTTGGCCAAGTCACCAGCAGATCGAGCCTCGGAGGTGATGCGATTGAAGCTGTGCCTAAATTGCTTGCGTAAGGGACACTCATCACGCCAATGCAGGTTAGGTCCATGTTCTACTTGTAATAGAAGACACAACACCCTGTTGCATCGGGAAATGTCTCAGCCTGTGAACACATCAAATGTTCACACGTCTGCATCCTCGACTGAATGTGTAGTCGAGCAAATTTCAAGTGTTGCTACTGATGACGTAGTTAGCATGTCGGTCAAAGCCGACCATAGTGTATTGCTGTCAACAGTTCTGGTGGAAGTTTTTAATCCAGTGACGAATCAATACACAACAATTCGAGCTCTGCTAAACAGCGGGAGTCAGTCGTCTTTAATCACTGATAGTTTGATAAATAAACTTCAGCTGACTCCTCAGCCAATCCAGGTCGATATTGTAGGTATAGGAAACATATCTACTTCTCAATCACTACAGAGGTGTGTAGTGCAAATTAAATCAAAACACAATGATTTTAAAGCAAATGTGTCTTGTTTGGTATTGCCTCAGTTGACAGGTAATTTACCTAAGAAAACATTTGATATTTCGCAAATCAACTTACCGCCTAATATTAAATTAGCCGATCCCACATTTAACAAATCTGCTAAGGTTGATATGTTGATAGGTGTCGATTTGTTTTGGTCGATTGTAGAAGGCGAGCAAATATTTCTCGGTCCCAACCAACCTATCATGCGTAAGTCGAAATTAGGTTGGATCTTGGCAGGCCCACTGTTCGTTCGAGATATTTGTAAGTCGCGAAACAAATCTATAAATTGTAATCATGTTGCTGTCGATAGTACAGATAATTGTATGTCAAATGAATCATTAGACAAAAGGTTAGCCAAGTTCTGGGAGTTGGAACAAATTCCTCAGGCAAGCAATTTTGAGACTGAGGAAGAGATTGCATGTGAGAATCATTTTGTTTCCAATACTACCCGAAATAATGAAGGCAGGTTTATGGTTAAGTTGCCCCTTCATACGGAACCCAACTGTCTAGGCAATTCATTCAAAATGGCCAAAAGGCAATTTTTCGCGTTAGAAAAACGTTTTAATAAAAATCCGGAATTGAAGGACATGTATTCCAAATTTATACAAGAGTATTCTGACCTAGGGCATTTATCCGAATCTAGTGTTTTAATTCCCGAACAGTCTTACTTTATTCCGCATCATGCAGTGTTAAAACCGGCTAGCGAGTCGACAAAATTACGTGTCGTATTCAATGGTAGTGCACCTACAACGTCAGGATATTCCATTAATGATCTACAGTTAACCGGTCCAAATGTACAAGATTCATTGTTAAATATTTTGCTTAGATTTCGCCAGTACGCCTATGTTTTATCAGGCGATGTAGAAAAAATGTACAGACAGGTACTTATTCACGAAGATCATCGTAACCTGCAACTAATTTTATGGCGCAATTGTGATACTGAGCCATTAAAATCACTCAGATTGAACACGGTTACGTATGGGTACACTAGTTCAAGTTTTTTAAGTACTCGCTGTTTATGGCAATTGGGTGAGGAATGTAGTGACCCTAATATAAAGGCCATAATACAAAATGATTTTCTTGTGGATGATTTGTTGACAGGTTGCGACAGTGAAGCTGAATTGATTAAAATTAGGGACGCAATAGAAAATGCTTTGTCAGCTGGTTGTTTTTCATTGCGTAAATATAGGTCGAATTCACGCTCATTAATTTCAGAATCCCAAAATGTGCAACGCAACCTGATAATCAGCTCATCATCGCACACACTAGGAGTGGGGTGGAATCCTAACGAGGATTACATTCATTTTCCCACAAATTATGAAAACAGAAGTGACAACCCTACTAAAAGATCCATATTATCTGATTCATGTAAGGTTTTCGATCCTCTCGGTCTGTTAAGTTTGTTTACCATTAAACCTAAAATATTAATTCAACAGTTATGGGTACAAAAAATCGACTGGGATGAGCCAGTGCCTAACGATATACTTAAATCATGGCAATCTTTCATAAATAATATGTCAAATATTCGCAATCTATTCATTCCCCGCCATGTGTTATGTAACAATCCGGTTTTGATAGAAGTGCATTGTTTTTGTGATGCGTCTACAACCGCCTATGCCGCATGTGTTTACTTGCGATCAACAAATAGTCAAGGTGACGTCACAGTGCGATTGCTGTGTGCTAAGGCTCGCGTTGCGTCGGTGAAGCCGACTACGGTGCCCCGGGTTGAGTTGTGTGCGTGCTTGCTAGGAGCTCAGCTCACCGCGGCCGCATGTCGCGCACTGCGATGTGTTATCACTCGAAAGATATTTTGGACTGACTCTTCCATCGCGCTAGCGTGGTTAGCGGCTAGGTACGATAAATTAAAAACCTTTGTTGCTAACAGAGTGTTCAGTATCATAGAGCTTACCGAAGGCTCGGAATGGCGTCATGTGCCTACCACGCTCAACCCGGCAGACCTGGCATCCAGGGGAGTAGATGCAAATAAAACTAACAACTTGGGCTTATGGTGGAACGGTCCGTCGTATTTACTTATGTCGGAAACGTTTTGGCCTGCAAATAATAAAACGATAAACAATATTAGTGACTTACCTGAGATAAAATCAAATGTATGTACAAATAATGATAACGATACAAATAGATTGATCAATTTCGGTAATTATTCTAAGTTTTCTAGATTACAAAGTTCTTTTGCTTATGTACTTCGATTCATACATAATTGTAAAAAATCGAATAATAAAATTACGGGTATTTTACAGCCTGATGAACTTAAAGCATCGTTAGAAGGGCTTGTGCGTCTTGCTCAAGAGGAACTTTATAGTTCAGAATTGAAAATGCTTCTTTCTCAAAGGACACTAAGTCCTAAAAATCCATTGTTAGCTTTAAGTCCTTTCGTAGATAGTAAAAATATAATGAGAGTTGGAGGCCGTCTAAATTATTCTTCTTACTCATTTGACAAACGTCATCCAATGTTGTTGCATGCTAAGCATAAACTTGTGAAATTGTTGTTTCAGCATGAGCACTTACGTCTTCTCCATGCTGGTCCACAGCTACTTCTTGCATCCATTCGTGAATTCATCTGGCCTCTTGCTGGCAGAGATCTCGCACGAACCACTGCGAGACAGTGCATTGTTTGTAGGAAGGCTAGCGGGAAAACGTTAACTCCCATGATGGGTTCCTTACCGGAACAGCGTGTGAATCCCGACTTCCCATTTGCTAGCACTGGTGTCGACTTTGCTGGACCATTTTTGATAACAGATAGGAAGGGGAGAGGATGTAAAATTACAAAATGTTATCTTTGCATTTTTGTTTGTTTGCGATATAAATGTTTACATCTCGAGGCTGTGAGTGAGCTTTCGAAAGATGCTTTTGTACTTTCTTTGCGACGTTTTATCTCTCGAAGAGGAAAACCTGCGGAAATATTCTGCGACAATGGTCGCAATTTCGTTGCTGCAGACAAGGAAATTCGGGACTTATTCTCAAGGCATGCTGATGATATTGCAGGCTTTGCTTCGGGTGAGGGTATCAAGTTTAAATTTCAACCAGCGTATGCGCCCCATTTCGGTGGCCTATGGGAGGCTGGCGTGAAATCTGCCAAGTTTCACTTGAAGAGGGTTTTAGGTAATGCACATTTGACATTTGAGGAATTAGCCACTTTGTTCAGTCAAATCGAGGCTATCCTTAACAGCCGCCCTTTGTATCCCTTATCCTCCTGTCCTGATGATCCTCAGTCCTTAACCCCGGGTCACTTCTTGATTGGACGACCACTAACTTCGATGCCGTCCCCCAATCTGGAAAACCTAAATTTCAACAGATTGGACCGTTTTCAGCGACTGGAACAGCTGCGCCAAGGTTTTTGGAGACGCTGGCAGCTAGAGTATTTAGCTGAGCTGCAACAGAGGCAGAAATGGAGAGTTCCCACTCGACCACTACAAGCTGGCGATTTGGTATTGCTTAAAGAAGAAAATGCTCCACCCATGTCTTGGAAATTAGGCCGTATTCAATCTCTGTTCCCAGGCAAAGACGGAGTGACTCGAGTTGCCGAAGTCAAGACAACTTCCGGCACTTACCGCAGAGGTGTGAAGTACCTATGTCCCCTGCTGGATGCTACAGAGGATGCTTCATTGGAGTCAGGTGCATCCAAGGCCCCGGAGGATGTCCGCGCACCGCACTGATGTTTAGATGTCTTAGCGCGTCACAAGCAAGCGATCTGCACCGCGACCATTCATTCGTCCTCACGTTCTTTCACACATTCATTCGATCTCCATTCCAAAAACACACATCGTGTCGGTAACATGTAAAACCATCATTGTAAAGAAAATCAGATTAAACGCATATTAAGTTGGAGTCAGATTATTATTCATCGAACCCTGGGTCGAAACACAACCAATAAAATACACATTTCCCAGTTAGTCTAAGTCACGTCGTTTTGGAAAATAAATTTGTATGAGCTCCTATTTAACCCCCGACGCAAAAAGAGGGGTGTTATAAGTTTGACGTGTCTGTCTGTCTGTCTGTCTGTCTGTCTGTCTGTCTGTCTGTGGCATCATAGCTCCCGAACGGATGATGCGATTTCAATAAAAAAAATATGTATTAAAGGTGACTTATCTGCAAGTGTTCTTAGACATGTTTGATGAAAATCGGTTGAGCCGTTTAAAAGTTGTGGGGGGGAAAGTGGGGAAGAGTAACCGAATGTCAGCAAATATACTCGAGTGGGGTCTCAAATGAAAGCGCACTGAAAGAGAATATTGATGAATTAATCGAGAGTGTTCTTAGCTTCGTTTGATTCTACATTATACTAAGTATATACCTATAAAAAGTACAAAATAAAAAATTAAATTAAAAATTTAAAAGACCCCCGACACAAAAACCTAATTTCCCTTTAAAAAGTAAAAAATAACTCAATCTTAAAGTACCTAAGAATGTATTAATAATTCAAAAAAAAAAAACGTCGCGTTGGGGGACCGCTCCGCGAGTGCAGACGTCGTTGATAATAAGACTATTAGTAATTAAATTGTTAGGTTTGAAGCGGTCCCCCAACGCGGCGTATTTTTTTTGAATTATTAATACATTCTTAGGTACTTTAAGATTGAGTTATTTTTTACTTTTTAAAGGAAAATTAGGTTTTTTTTACCCTCCTTTTCATCTTATGCAAAGAAAATCTGGAAATTATGACGAAGATATTTGTTGTGAATTGTTGGGATTAAAAACCTTTAGTCATGATTACGTGAATGCGGCTTCGAGTGGTTTCAGCAACCATAAATCCAATACCAGGTACGCTGTTAATCCCACAACAGAAAAGGGCTTCAAATAGGCATCGTGATTTTTCCTTATGTAGCAAAATTTCTGCTATACGATTTTATTTCCGCCTCATGTGATGTTACGGATTGGTGAACCTCCCTTAATAACTAAGTTACATCATTCTTGTTGCCAATATCGATAGGGATATTGGATTCTTGTTTCGGCTACATATTGATTTATATTGAGCTTAAAGTCTCTTTGCGATGTAGGTTAAAAAAATAATTAATTTTCTCAAAAATTTAACTAATTTCATCAGTTTAATTAATTTCTCGTGTATTGGAAACGAGTGGGAAAATTGGCACGTCCTCGATACAAAAAATCAAATAGCTGTCACATCCACTTCATCCACACTGAGCCCGCGTGGTAAATGATGGCCCATTCCTTCTCACAGAGAGGCGGCCTGTATTCCAACAGTGCGAACGATTTAGGTTGATTATGATGACATTCCCAAATGTCATACGTTATAGGCTGATCATGCCTTTATAAATCATGTTACAACATCCTAAAACAATACATAATCATATGATACCTCATATCATACTCAGGGGAAGAACTCGAGTGTTCTATTCTTAGTTAGGCTACTTCGTGGCCAAAATACATTTATGGTAAATATATACGGCTAAAGTACGGTCTTAGTTTCACCATGTCCCAAGAGATTACTATATGCCTCCGGTTATGCAAAGTTGAGTTTATACTCTAATCCCTCAGAGCCTTGATATAGTAAAGCCAATCCTTTATATTGACACCAGGTAGCAACAGCGCCTGTCCTGCTTACAACTTTTAATTGGATAATTGGCTATTCATCTTGGGCTTATTGTTCGGCTCTTAATTTCATTTCATTGTTAAGTTTCCCTTCTGAATACATTTTTATATCAGGAAATTCAATTATTTTAAAAGGCAAGACAAAGCTGTAAATAAACCGCCTTTACATATCTAGACATTCAAATGAATAAATCCACCAGAGTGTAGTACAAAATTGACCCAGAAATGGAATAAATACGTAATCACAAAATTTCAAACGAATGTTTATCAAACGATGTCAATGCCACAACATGAAACGCAAAAAAAGGAAGTTCCAACGACTATTTAAATCATAATACACGTATCGTATGATTCAGACCAGTCTTTGTTCAGTTCAATGGCCGACAACACAAAAGGACCGCCAACGTTTGAGCTTTTCTCAACTTTTACCAGTAGAAATCCCTATTGAAGTAGTGATTTCTCTTGAATATTTCAAATAGAAAAGTATGCGGGTATTTTACATAGAGTGATTATAGAAATAGTCTCTCGAGCTTTTGATAGTCTTAGTTATCTGTGAGATGGTATAAAAGAGGCTTTAGTTGTAACAATTTTGTGTTACTTCGACAATTAAAAATATTTGTTACGTAACGACTAACTAAGATTTCTTATATTTTTATACTTCTACAACTTTGTCATTAAAGGTGTAGGAGGTAGCGATAACGAAGTTTGTTTTATACATTAACTTTTTGTTACTCACTATTCTTGTATAGCTCTTCTTGAGTATTTTTTGTTTTGCATAAGCTCTATTCACACCTTTGGCTTAATTTCTTTTCTAAACAACATATACATACATATTATTTTCTTTATCCTTTTCATCGAAATTGCTTTTCTCCTTATCCGCTATTTTGATATTCTTTTTTCGTTTAGCCGTTGTGTTGAAATTTAATTTTGTATGCTTGTTTATTTATTCAATTGCTCCCAACTATTCCAAGTGGGTATAGTGTCGTATTGTCAACCCTTATCAACAGAATAGGTGTTAAGTTAAAAGACGACTGCGGGTTGGTAAATATTTTAAGAATAAATAATTTATGATCTCATTTTAGTCATTTTTTGGATGTTTATTTTGCTTCGTATATAGCTTTAGCTGTGGTTACAGTTTTCAGTGTCTAGTAAATCGATATTTTTATCTACCACTCATTTGGTTACATCATTTCGTTCGGGTTCATCGTTGTCACCATATTATGCTCTTGATTACGTTGCTAATTGCTACTACCCGATTTAATTACAGATAAGTATCATTATTAAACATATTCAGCCACTATGAAGTGCGCGATCAACAACAATTATTTCCCGTTTCTACAAACTACGTGTATACCTACTCCAGAAAGTTTTACTCGCTCTCATTCCCAATTTAAAACATCTCTTAGGTTTCATCCCTTGCAAAGTAGGCTGAGACACAAAAACGGAGTGTATAATGCTAGTGTGCCGAATAACATTACGGAGTCCTAGAGCGGTGCTCCTACCAATTGTAAAAGCCGTTTGTTTTTCCGACCTTCTTACTGAAGGGTCATCTCGAGATCAAATTGAATGCTTTAAGTTGTAATTTGTAAGCAGTAGCTGGCAAGCTAAATTATAGTTTTAGGTAATGGGAAAGTGGGCCCTTGAGAGTTGTTGAGACTGCCTGTCCGGTGAGGTAAATATTTTATTAAAATATGGCAGCTATTTTTATAATGTTTGAAAATATGTAAATTTAAGAAGGATTCCTACAATATTTTTTTAATAACCAACCTTCTTTCACCCACCAATAATGCTAATAACTTTTATTTTCATAATTCAACGAAACTCATTCCATTGTGTTATCGCTGTCGAGTAGATAAAATTTTCAAACATGTAGTTTGTGAATTTTCTATAAAAATCATTTGGATTGTAATTGGAAATGTATGCTTTTGCTCATTCCTTGCCGTATATAGGATTTATACCTTCTTAGTTTTTCTTTCTTGATCTCTCACAGATCAACTGTCTTAATAAATCTCGCTAATTATCTTCTTCATCGATTTCAATAGAGATGAATCGTCAAGAATATTTGGATACAGAATTAAAATGTTACGGGCCATAAACTGCAATTATGCACCAAAGCAGATTCCTGGCGCCATAGTCTCGAATTAAATTATGCTAATTAATTTTTAATTCAGTTAACGTTAAGTGTCACTATGAACGCTGGCAATTACTTTTTATTTAATGTTCGTGTTAGTTTTCATAACAATTTTCTGTCCACAGTAGTTTTAACATTTATTAATTTCTTGCATTTTTGTAGTACTAACGCTTGCTTTAACGTAAAACGAATGTCAATTTTTCTGCACAAGTTGAAGGAAAAAATATACAGCTGGATACTTAGGGTTTTCATAACAGTGGTATAGCGTACAAAAGGCTTGTTATTAGCACCTACAAACATAAACACACGCCGCCTTCCAATTGGGGTAGGCAGAAACGTATCCGTCAGAATGGCGGGTGTATGACTTCCAAAAAAATCAAAAATAAGCTATATAGATGTACGTAAAATGTACGTTTTTGTACCAAAATAAGAATAAAGGTACGTGTCTGTATGCGTAGCAAACATCATTTTAAAGTAATCCGCCATCCTGATGTCAGGTTGGCGGGTGCATTTTAATTCAATTAACTTTTTTCAAATTTGACAATATGAATTAAATGTACGTCAATTATATAATTATATAGGAACACAATTTAAAACCTTAAATGTTATACAAGCTCTGATATTGCAAAACGCACGTGAGCCGCCACCCTGACGCCAGAATGGCGGGTTGATTTTAAACGAATCAAACTATTTTGATCAACCAAATAACAAATAAATTTAGGTCTTATGTTTTTGTCAGATAGTAAAACAAAACTCGATTAAATAACTCACAGCATGATTTAATCAATTTTATAATATTTGACCATAAAGAATACAGTGGGTAATCAACATTTCTGGACTTCTATTTAATCCTGGCTTCAAATCATCATAGCACATCCTTATACCATCACCCCTATATGAATGCGCTTTATAGTGCCCTATTGCATCATAATTAGAAATGAGGTGGGTCAAGTTTAGAACAATTTTCGCCTATCATAGTCATGAAAATTCAAAGTATTTATTGACGTCATGTTATTGTGTTTATGTGAAGTTTAGGTATCGACCTTTACATCTATACATAAAATAGTAAGAAAAAAATAGCAAGTCATATAAAAAAAAATCATCAAACTTGGCAAATTAGTTGAACTTTTGTTATTTTAAGCACTTTTTTTGACTTTCATTACAAAATAAACTGTTAAGCACTTTATACACGAAAACAAGTTAATACTAGTTAAAAAGCCAATTTACTGTAGTATTTGAGAAACTAAAAAATACTTTGGTGAATAAAGCGCATAACAGTTTATTTTGTAATGAAAGTTAAAAAAGTGCTTAAAATAACAAAAGTTCAACTAATTTGCCAAGTTTGATGATTTTTTTTTATATGACTTGCTATTTTTTACGTATCCTTGTATACCTACTCCTTTCGCTTCGTTTAATCTCATACTCCTGTCCATATTATTCTCCATTATTCCTTTTTATTGTAATGATATATTTTCGATTCAACCAGTCGTTACTTCCAATCCTCCTATTGATATATTAAATACACTTTTTTGAGCACCGAAGGTGAAGTAGCAGTTATTATTAGAAAAACTATAAAAAGCGCTTACGATACGCATACAGTACTATGATAAAATCATCTGATTCATCATTAGAATTGAGTTCAAGCAAATAGACATCGCTAAACCATCTCGAAATCTAATAATGTAAAATCACTCATAAAACCTACACTGTAAGTAAAACTGAATGGTCCACGTTTTGTATTGTCTGGCCACATTGAATATTGCGTTTTCAGCTCAATATTATTGTACCACTGAGTTATATTAAACTCTTTTGTTGGCCCGATCACAATGGCCCGCAGTGTATACTGCGACTAGTTCGGATTTTTTATTAATTTCACCGTTTTGTTTTGTTTTTCTGTATTTAGACTTGTTAGACTTATTGTTTTAGCTTTGTTTGTTTCTTAATTAAATTTGTTAAGGGCTAACTAGAAAAAACTTTATAGATTGTTATTTTTATTTACGTAAGCCCTGAAAATATCTAGAAAAGTCAAAATAATAAATTGTTGGACGATTTATTTGGAACTGAATTCTACCCGTGGCTTCACCCGCGTGGAGGTCGCAAATTATCCCATGGAACGTATTACAGGGAAACAATATTTCTTATATGTTAATCCAGGTTCCAAATTCTATATGTTTCTGTTCTGAGATTTTTTGTGTGTTCTTTGAATCTACTTGCAATTGCCATCCAAATTAGTGTAGCCATTTTTGCGTGGTTGAGTAACAAACGTCCATACATACTAATTTTCACTATTTATAAAATTATTAGGATTAGCTATTGCCCGCGGAGTCGCCCGCAATCGAAAATTGTAACAAAGTAACGCACCATCAACCGGGATAAAATTTCTAAAAAATTAGTATCAGGTCATGGTTTATAAGATAGTGTATAAGATTTCATCCAAATTCCTTAACCCATTCCCTGTCCCGTGAACCATTATATGGTTCAGGTTGATTATTTAACTATTGTGTCTACTTTATGGACAATGGGTGGCGAGCAATGGGTAGCTCGCCACCCGGTAAGGACCAAGCTCGGGTCGACGGCGCGTAGTGTTCCACGCGCGCCTCAAAGAGATGTCAGCAAAACTGAAGGGGTCTGCTAGGACCGATGCCTGCCGGGGTCGCGTGATTGTTCGAAAAAGATACCGTGACCCTGGCACATGGGCAATTGAAAGAACACGGATGGGTTTTAGTCAGTAAAAGTCTGACACGCCCTCCCGCTCCGCCCAGAGCGGGAGAAGTCATTTGATGATTTCCCATCCAAAAAAAAAAGGCCTGAAAAGGTAGCAGATAGACAGTTACTTTCGCAATTTATAATATTTTAGTTTGGATAATTTGGTCGGCCTCTAAACAATACCTTCATTTTCAACTCCATCATCCTAGTAATAAGCCATGTTCTTGTTCAACGGTTCCTAATCGAAAAGTAATAATTACCGGCCTCAAAATCCATACATTTGTATGCATTTCCTAGTCCCAAATCATATTCAGGCACACGCCACAACAAATGGAAAATTTTGACACATCATCAATCATTGTTTTTTAAATCTAGATGCGTTAACAGATGTTTTTATAACAAATAGGAACGCTAAGTAAACCACGCACAAATTGTATTTTTCAGTATTGACCGGTTTTGCTGTCGACATATTAAACAGTGTGAGTATTTGAATTAAAAAAGATGTCTATATATGGCATTGCAATTATTCATCAACGTCATCATCATTTCAGCACATATGTTTTTCACATAGACCACCAAAAAATCGAAATTACTAGTTAAACAAAACTTTAAAAATGTTACTAGTGGAAGTTATCATAAAATACCTACCGCAAACACCTTGGCTGGATCTCATACTCAGCTGCAGCACTTGCGTCTACTAAAACAACAAAGAAGTCATGGAAAAATACGTTGCTATAAAATTAGCGAGATCTAGTTCGTGCAGAATCTACAGGAGGTACTTCCAGTTATATTGTGAGGTGGTACTGTCTAGCGTAGGTCTAGCGTAGCAGTGACATTCGCTTTATTAAACCGCTCTCTAGCTGAGCCAAGAACAAGAAATGTCGCGAAAATATAGTTTGTTAACGAGAACTGACACTTAAAGTTAAGCTGCAGAACACGGGGCTAACTTTAACCCTTTTTAAGGTAGACGCAGTATACATGCCACCAATAAAATTATTTGTTTTATTCAACTGTATTGTTGACAACGATTTTATTTTTCAGTGATGATAACATACACATTTCTGCAAATATCCCATCGAATTCCCAATTTTAAAAATTACCTAAAAATTTCATTATTAACATACTATTATAAGAATTTATTACTATATCATGTCTAGTTTTCTCGGCCTTATAAAGGGTTAAGCTGTATAGCCTTGTAACTAGATGATGGACGTGTTAAGAAACAACAAAGAATAAAACAAAATTTGCGGATACTTTATAGGAGAAAAAGCCCATATTATTTTTGCATAGACCAGGGAAGTATGGGAAGAATGAGAGAAGGCATAGTTTTTCTATAGTTTTCAGCCCTGCCAACCTTTGGCTGACTATAGATTCAGCCAAAAGTTGGCAGGGCTGAAAACTATGTTATTATATTTAATCATATAGTATAAGTATTTGTACCGTGTGGTGCCGGAGTACCGTGTGGTGCCGGAGTACCGTGTGGTGCCGGACGTAAAGAATAACACCACTCCATTTCTTCCCGTGGTTATCGTAAAAGGCGATTAAGGGACTTACTAGAGATTGGGCAGCAGCGTTCTCTATGCATTTTACCACCATACTGCGATCGCCAACCCGCCTGCCAAGCGTGGCGATAATGGCAAAGCCACATTAATTGGGGGAGGCTAAAGTTCAGCAGTGGACGTCTTACGGCTGAAATGATGATATAGATTCTCTCCAAAAAAAAAATATGCGTGACAACTACCAACCCGCACCGGGCCTACTCACTTTCATAGAGAGTAGGACTGTTGAAACATTGTGCATTCATTCATTCATTTATTTATTCTTAAACAGTTAACATTGTGTTGAATATGGTATAATTATCTCTCTGAGTCAGCATTGGCATAGTATTGGATTTTTCTAGTATAAATTTCGTAGTAGCAGCCTGGAGAGTACAATTGTTGTCGGTTAATAGCTATAGGCTTACTCCTATTACATGGACCTGACATTATATCTGATGTTATAGACGTGATAGTATAATATTATTTTGAAAAAATGAGAAATGCCGTAAACAATTAAACGGCAATTCTCAAAACCTTTTTTTTTTGTGAGTGGAAAATCATCAAATGACGTCTCTCGCTCTGGGTGGAGCGGAAGGGCGTGTCAAAATTTAACTGACTAAAACCCACCCGTGTTTCTTCAGTTGCCTATATGCCAGTACCACGGTTACTCTTTCGAACAAATCTCGCGACCCTAGCAGAATTCTCTAAACCTTTTCTAACTTTTACACCTAACCAAGTTTTTTTTTTCTCTTCTTTTACGTTAGTGTAAAAATATATATTTATGATCACCCATTTAAAAGAAAGGGTTATATTTTCACGATTACAATCGTAAACCTTATGGATATTTGGGTAACGGTAGAGTTTTCATGCTCAATTTAACACGTCTTATAGCTGTTCTCAGAACATTACACCCGTTATTTATAGTGTGGGTAATGTTCAGGATTTCGATGGTAGTTTTAATATTATTGATAGGTTTGGTATTAAATATTTTCGTACATTTGTTTAATATAGAAAAAAATAATGATAATTATAAATGGTTACAAAACAAAACCACTGCTGGGACACAGGCCGCCTCTCGACAAGGAGTGGGCCTTAATCCACCACGCGAGCCTAGTGGTAGTCAGTAGATGTCGCATGTCTTCGAATTTTTTGTTCTAGGACATGACGGTTTCCTCGCGATGTTTTTTGTCACCGTTTTGAGAGCAGTGGTGAAAGAATTTTTTACACAAAGTAAAGCGGTGTTTTGAGAGCAGTGGTGGCCCAGTGGTAACGGCCGCGACTTACGAGTCATCAATTCAAACCCAAGCAGGCGCATTATTTTGTGTAAATTATTTCATCGCCACTGCTCTCAAAACGGTGAAGGAAAACATCGTGAGGAAACCGGCATGTGTTAGAACCAAAAATTCGAAGACATGTGACATCTACCAACCCGCACTGGGCCCGCGTGGTGGATTATGGCCCACCCCCTCTCACCGAGAGGAGGCCTGTGTCCCAGCAGTGGGAATTTTATAGGCTGATGATGATGAATGCGGCTGTCTGAGTTCGAACCGACGACCTTCATACTATACACGACACTCGTAAGTCGCAGCCAATATCACTGGGCCACAACAAATCTGTGGCAGTAAATAAAATCTTGCCTTTTTATAAGACGAAAGGAACTTTTTATTTACAGGAAACATACATAAGCTGCTTAAATATCTTGAAAATACAAAGAAAAGAAAAATGGCATACAAAAACAAAATCCGTTTTCAAATCTTAAGTGTTGCAGCACTGTGTCAGATATTAACATCAGGAGACCACCAAGCGTTTAGCTAAGCCATCAGATTATTTTTGAAACTTTTAGAATAAGCCAACCACTTATATTAAGAATCTATCTGCCTAATAATCCCAAAAAATACAACATATCATCTCTATCAACATCCAACATTACTAGAACTTCCAGCGTTCGTACATCTTCAAAATCTTCGTGGCAAAACTTGGTGTTGTCGAGTTAAATAAAACTACAAACATGGCGTGATGGTTTTATCATGTCTTTGTACTTATTTTAACGTGACATTTCCTTTTATAAAGATTCTTCGTGTAGTCAGCTGGAATAAGATTTGCTCTTCTTGGAATGTACTCATTCTTATTATGCTAAGATTTCAGGGACTTGTGTCTTAGTAATAACAGCTACAGGGTTGATCGTTCACGTTAAGCTACGCTTGTTGCGGTTGGGCCGTGGATGGGCGACCATCTTGAGGTACCTAGACCCCTCCTTGCCTCGAAAAGCACGGTAAACCGTTGGTCCCGGCTGGCATTCGTAGACTTTTGACAGAAACCAGAAACTCTGATAACTAGTTTGACCAAGAGGTATCGTATTACCCAGTAATGGGTTGTGGTAATCAGATAAGCAGTAGCTCTATTTAAAATACTAGAGCTCAGCGGCATTCGGTAAGACTAGAAGCCGACCTCAAAATAGTTGGGAGAACACTGGGCCTCTTTATTTTAGTAGGTTATTCAAGATTTATAAATCGTCACCGTATACTTTATGTAATATTTATGATTTTCGTTTTATTTTCTTTGTTAAGATTTTCTTTGAACTTGCCCAATGCTTTTTGTCACTTTTATAAAATAGCACACCAAGGCTAACGTCACTAGACATTAGCCTCTGTGTCTTATTTTACTAGAGTTAATATGAAGATGAAGAAGAGATGAACCGTGATAGAGGTCAAGGTTCATCTTCAAATTAATGTGCATTTATATTATTACTGGCTGTGCCCGCGGCTTCGCCCGCATGACGATGGGAAATTATCACACAGGCACTCAGACAAAAATGTGACTCCTTATAACGTCACTATTAGCCAGTGAAAGTTCCGTTAAAATCAGTCCAGCCGTTTCAGAGATTAGCCGGAACAAACAGACATATTTTTTTTTATTGTTTCTTTTTTGGTTTTTTATGCACCGTATATATTTTAATAAGCATTTAGTGAAAAGCTGTTATTTTCAAATTACGAACTGACACTTCACTTTTATTTTTTTATATAGATGTATAATGAAACATCCAGTACCTAGGTCTACCTAGGAGATACTCAAATAAATTAGAAAAATATTTTGGTTATATTGTTACCCCCACAAATGAAATATCTTTTTTTACCGCTAATGTAGTATCAATTTGAGGGCAAATCGACAGTTTAATTGAGTGGATCAATCTATTCGGATTAATCAATTGCGTCTGTACAACCGATTCTAAGCAGCTGCGATGAGTTTTAGTAAATAATTATTGTGCTGTGCTGTAGAATAAATATATGTTAACCATTGTTAGAACGTTGTTCAATAAAATACAGATTAACAATTCAAAGTATGCCCTTCTGCCAGGGTCGCGAGATTCGTTCGAAAGAGTTACTGTGGCCCTGGCATATGGGGAACTGAAGGAACACGGGTGGGTTTTAGTCAGTAAAAGTCTGACACGCCCTCCCGCTCCGCCCAGAGCGGGAGAAGTCATTTGAAGATTTCCCATGCAAAAAAAAAAGTATGCCCTTCGGAAACCATCGACTAATTTCGGAAATACGAACGCGCTATGGTGAGTTCTAATATAGAGCTGTAAGTTGCCTTTTTATAGACGGTGATTACGGAATCATAAATTGGCACCTCTATGTCATACATGTAAACTTTTGAGTGACATGTGACCATCTGCGACCGGAGACCGTAACCTAACAAAGAGATCCCACAAAAAACATTTTCATGAAAAAAAACTTCTGTCCATGTGTACGGCATAGCCCAGCTTCTAACTTTACAAGCCCTTCTTTCACTAACTCTACACATTAGTTGTTAGTTGTATAACAGAGAAGTAATGAACAGTGTATTTACCTTACGCCCGTGTGACGACAGCGTCACTATCGTGTCCTCAGATTACTTTATACAACCGTATCAATGGAAGGTGGACTACTACAAAGCGTGGCAGGCCAAAAGTAAGGAGCATTGCCTCCCTAAAGATACTCTGTGGCGCCACGTTCGTGCTAATTCGGAAACACGAAAGTTTTCGAAACGCAAACCTTTTTTGGTTTAACTGTACGAAACGTGAGGTAGTATTTTTGTGGAGTTTACTCATCATCTTCCTAGCCCGTTCCCAACTGTTTTTGGAGTTGGCTTCCAGTCTAACCAGGTGCAGCTGAATTCCAATATAAATATTTTACGTGGAGCAACTGCACTACCCAGTAATTAAGTAACACTATACCTCTTGATAAGACTGTCGGTCAGGCTTTCGGACTTCTGACGACCCGTGAGCACTGTCGAAGATTCACGAGTGACAGCTGGCTCCAATGGCTTAACGTGCTTTCCGAGGCACGTAGTTTTCTCTACGTATAGATAATCACCCTTACACGGACCATTTTTGTGCAGTTTGAAAGTACCTATTCTGTTTGGTTACCTGTCATGAGATTTCAACTACACAGCGGATAAAAATTATAAGAGGTAGGTATATAGGCTTTGCCTAATTCAAAGCTTTAAATGAAAGCTATAGATAAAACGTAATGTTACAAAAAAAAAAAATGGTGAGTTTCAAAGGTGATCAACCCAGAAACATAACCGAATCTTTTTTCAAATTAATGTTGATTTGAATTTTTTACTGCATTTTTGGTTTAGTGATCGGAAAAATTATGTTCAGCATAAGGTCCTGTATTAAATTTACAGGCTAAGCAAATTTTTATTGGGTTTTTCTATCTAGAATTTCTCAGTGCCCGAGTTTAGATTTGTGTTAGGTTGATGGCAATAGGCTCCCTGTTACAAGGAACTTTAACATAATTAAGTGGTGAAATGTGTTTGAACCTTCGGGGAAACAAGGCTTGACGCTATGTTAACATAAACGAATCCTTTCTTGTGATTTCAGATAATTATTAACCAGTCAATTACCGTAATTACAGACACAATTAAAAAACCATTATGTCTATACCAAATGTGGTATCTCAGGGACTTAGAGGTTAATCTGAAATTATGTTAAAAGGGCTACTTGTTCTTCCTTTCATTAGTAAATCTATGTTTTCACAGCTTTTTTTTCTTTACAACAATATGAAAGGGCTCATCAAAATAAATCCAGATCTGGTGTATTTGTTTTGTTCGTGAAATTAATTGGGCTGTGCATGATATTCAAATTGGCCTGTTTTGTTTCACGGTTTTTGTTCCAATTATTGATACAAAAACCGCAAATTATTCGTATTTACGGACAAATACCTAATTATGTAAATATTAAAACAACCATGTTTGGCTAAAAATGCACAAATTATTATTTTTAAACGAAAATAAAACATATTTTGCCCACAGTTTTGCTCGTGTGGGCGACAGAAATTATCCCGTGGGAACGTATAATAATAATAATATAATATCTTAGGAAAACCAACACACGGTTATCTGATCCCAAACTAGGCAGAGCCTGTACTATGGCAACCAGATGACTGATAAATATATTTATATATTTCTAAATACATACATATTTTAGATATCTAAATTACACCTAGACACAGAACAAATAATCGTGCTCATCACACAAAGATTTATCCTGGGTGGAAATCGAACCCACGATCTCAGTCTTAGCAGTCAGTGTCACTAACCACTAGACTAACAGTCCAGTCAATATACGAGTACATAAAACCACTCAAAACTAAACCATATTTTATAAAATGTTTCTTACGTCCGTTCTTCCAAAATCGTATTTATATAAAAACAACAATACAAAACCAACAATAGCTCCGACCTCAATAATATTTAAATTTAATATTTCCAAATCTAGAAATTGATATTGAATTACGGTCACTCCTATTCTATTTAATCCATGGATCAGAACCGAAGCCCAGTCAAAAGCATTCATTACATAAATGGAATTGTATTTTTTCCCCTCTGTATTTCCTTGCTCATTCGGGCGTCATGTTTTGTTCAGAAATTATTTTGTCGCTGTTTTTGGGGTTGGTATTGATGAAGATTTTGCATTATGTTGAATTCATACTATAATGATCTTTATTTCCTTTATTTAAAGGTCTAAATTGTTATTAGATATATTTTTACCAGTTTTTTTTAAGTCATACGCTAATGAGGCCACAATGTACGTAAATAAAAACTTATAACTAACTAGCTTTTGCCAGCGGCTTCGCCTCCGTTCTGAATATTTAAATCTTCCTCTTGAATCACTCTGTCTATAAATGAAAACCGCATTAAAATCCGTTGCGTAGTTTAAAAGATCTAAACGTAGAGATTTTATACTATGTAAACATTAATTAATAAAAATAACAAAATTATATCCTAACGAACTCAAATGTAGGGTCGAAAAATTCATCCGCATCTATCATCATCTATCAACTAGTAATATACCCAAGGAACTGGTGGCATTACGACTTTCTATGGCAATGTTTAGCCTCAGGCTAAGGTAAAATAGTTCATGAAAAAAATATAATAACATTTAAAAATATAATATAGCTTACTGACATCGAAAACCAGCAGTTAAGAGCTCCAGGGTGAAACCCATCTCATCATTTTTGTAGACACAGTAAATTGCATGGGGATAAAACATAATTATGATTTGAGTATCCAATGGTACTGCTTATTTCTTAAGAAACTTCCAGTTTACCTGCGAAATCGCCAGTATTATAATCAACGTATAAGCTAAGCAATATTTCCTTCTTAAGTTTAAATATTCTTATATTCACAAAACTTGTATTTCTTAAAATGGTACCTACTAATCATTAAGCCTAATAGTAAATTGATTAATAATTGCAGATTAACGTTCATAAGTTTTGTAAATGTACTTAATTAAGTATGTCGTTCGGTGCTACGTTCTAAACTAATTACTTTGACAGAACTCTTGAATCTGAATTACAATCTCTAAGCGAGATTGCATGACTGTGTATTTCGTATATTTAGTTACCACATAAATTTATAATGGGATCACTAAACGAGTGTATAATTTACTTTGTGTGTGTTTTAAATCATTACCACCATATTTATTGAATTGGTGGCAAAAACTGAATATCGATCACATTACGTTTAAAACGAAATAAATTATATATTTATTTAGGTATCCGAGATAAAAAAGAGAAAAAAAACTATTTTTTAGTTCGACCAGCTTCAAAAGTGGGTTTTATTTTGCTGTCCTGATGATCCTGGCCAGGATAATGGCGTGAAATTATTGTATTGCCATTGGCCCTTAATGTGCTGAAGGGGATGAAAATCGAGTTTAAAAATTATACTCACCAAGCTAATAAAAGCGTGAAAAAAAAACAGTTTTTGAAGTGTTCGAGCTATGAGTTTTCGGTGTTTAAATCACCTCGAATGAAAAACACCGCGAATGCAAAAATAGATTAAAACCACCATTTTGATGACCAACATTTAAAAAACAGTTGCGCACATAAATCAAACAGACTCGATTTATTAAATCGCACATCGCCCAACGCAGCGTAAAAGTTTTAGCGACAAATAAACCATTTTCATTTTCAAACTAAAATAAACCACTTTTAGTCGGAAAATGTTCAGTGTCGCACCAATACTATTGATTGGAATGCACCCACTAGTGTTGTCAAACGACCCGGCTTCTCTCCGGGGTTTCACCCCTCACGGGATTCTAAATCCCGCATTTGCAGACATTTAAACTTCCATTGATAGTTGGTCTTGTCGGAAGCTGCATTTTTAGGATAGGACGTCAATCAGCTGTCTGAATAAGTGATTTTGGGTTGTTCCATCCCAATGTAATTTTTGCTGTTACTTATGTTTTATCAAAACGATCTTATAAGTTACACAGAATCTATTTAGCTTCAAATGTAAAAGACAAATTCTGTCATTATAGAGCTTCATCATAATACTTATACATACTTACTTTTAATTCCTCATCATACTGAATTATTCGTTTTATTTACTAGATTATTTTAAAATAAAAGTATTAATAATATGCACAGAAAAGAAGCCGACCCGATCGTCTCGTTCGATTTGTTTACTCTGTGCGCCTAACGGAACGCGCCCGAACGGAGTGACATTTGACTTGTCAGTTTGACACTTGCCCCTTTTAGTTTTGGTCTTTGAAAGCGTCGGATAGATTTTTGCTTCCGCGAGTTTTTGTAAATTAATCCTTGAGAATCGGTCGTTTTTGCGGACAATAAGTCATGACGCAATTGTTTTGTGTTTAATAACCCCATTTGACGGAATAATACGGGTTGAGTTTGGATATATCTTTGTTGAAACTTTGAGGTTAATGTGATAGTGTTTGGAACCGCATGTTGGAGAAAATCTCTGGCCTATTGCAGCGGATTGTAACCTGGAGATACTCATAATGTCACAACACAATACAATACACACTCACTTACATACATAGATCCGGGTGGGCCCCAGAAGCAGGTGTTCTTCAACCAGGTGAGTCCTTTGTTTGTTGTATTGTAATTGTACTTATTTGAATTATATCATTGTTCGGCTCCGCGCACGGCGGACAGTTTCACTTGCCACTCTTGTCTCCAGGGCCCCACCATCATAACTTCCACTGCGCTATTTGAATCCGATGGTGAGGCCTGGCCTGGCAGCGAACATTCAGCATCAAAAAATTCGTTGGCTTTACACTCCAGGGGCCAGTCACGTGAAGAGTCGACCAACCGGTTGGCGATTTGAAAATTAAAAATCGCGTGAGTCCGCGTGACACGAACACCCGCTATTTGTGAAAAAAAAATGCGATAGTGGTTTTGTTGCTCAATCACGGAAAAATAGCTGAGCGGATATGAATGAAATTAGGCACATAGATAAACCATGTCTTAAGTAAATATGTACTTAAGCTTTTTTACCCTGGATTGCAGACAAAGTCGCGGGCAAAAGCTAGTAAACAAAAAATCAAATGAAATTGCGCCCCTAACAATTTCGTTCCCAATATTGAATCAAACACTAGTACTGTCAGTTCAGAAGGACGCTTCATATAAAAGCTCCCACATATGAAATGAAGTCCTCTCACAATGGAATCTCTGGACATGTGAAAGAATATTACGTTTATGAAGACTCTCTATTGAATATTGGATGCAGTGGAATTATTTAAAAGGAATCTCAGAAAGCATTCAATTGAGTTGCATTTGAGAATAAAAGTGGGAGGGTTGATATCACTCAGTATAATAGAATAACGTTTTTGCTATCTTTATTAAACAATGTTTTCGTGAACAATAGAAAACCCTTTTTTTTTTTTTTTTTTTTTTTTTTTTCCAGGATGGGAAATCATCAAATGACTTCTCCCGCTCTGGGCGGAGCGGGAGGGCGTGTCAGACTTTTACTGACTAAAACCCACCCGTGTTCCATCAGTTGCCCATGTGCCAGGGTCACGGTATCTCTTTCGAACAATCACGCGACCCCGGCAGGCATCGGTCCTAGTAGACCCCTACACTGCTGCTGACATCTCTTTGAGGCGCGCGTGGAACACTGCGCGCCGTCGACCCGAGCCTGGTCCTTACCGGGCGGCGAGCCACCCATTGCTCGCCACCCGCAAGCTCACGCCTACGGTGGCCGGGAGTCCGCAATCGAAATAGAAAACCCTTAGGTGTTTTCTATTGTTCACCAAAATATTATAACATCCAACAATCTCTTTAACATACTAGGCACAGAAAACTTATAAGAAAACTCTTCAAATAAAATAACTTTATGAAATCCCTCCCTAAAACCTTGCATAAAAAAATTACCCATCCTCGGATAAAAAACATAATTCATGTTAACACGACCAATCAAAGATTCAATATAAGTCGATTTGTCAACATTTGAAAGTCCATACAAATACAACTGTTTCCTGTTATAACCAACCGTATTCAAAAAATCATTCCATCACATACACGCCTCTATGGTCCAATTACCATTACACTCATACACTGGTCGCAAGCGAATATCGAAAACTGGTTCTTGAATGTCATAGAAAACTTTTTGTAAAAACCGATAACAAAACCGGTGCTCAATAACAAAAGGATCATCAAAACGGAACCTCGAAGTTCAAGGACATATAAACACCAAAATATCATACTGGTTAGATTTTCAAATCTTCCGAAAAGAGTAATAAATCCAGCAGTCTACTTTTGTTGAGGCATTCATTTGGTAGTAGAACCTTTTTTTTTTGGTTGGGACCTCATCAAATGACTTCTCCCACTTTCGTGAAGCGTGAGGGTGTGTCAGACTTTTACTGATAAAACCCATTTGGTTCCTTCATTTATCTGTGTCAGAGCCATGGTAACTCTTTCGAACAAATCTGAGATCCTGGCAGATTTGGTAGTACCTAGTGTTTGTGAAAACAGATTTGCATGTTTTTCGGAGGACGTTGTATTTCCTACCACCACACACATTTTTTATTTCACGAAGGTGTATTGCTGAAGTCAAATCTAATGGTATCTTTCTTGAATCTTCGGCTTTTAGGTTGATATTAGCTGGTAGGCTATCCATCTGTTTAAGTTTTATACTGGAATATGACGTAGCAACAAGATGTGATATGATTGGTATTTATGTTCATCTTCTAAATGGCTTATCATAATGTGGTATCGTTGGAAGCGTATTGATTGTCACAGCTTTCACATGTCCATATTCTCATCTGAAACCCGTGGTTGAATGCCATCGCCCTAACAAAACGATATAATTTTAACAGTAATAACTTAATAAGCGATCATAAGCATCAGGACAAAACGGTGTCGGATACCGTTTTGTCCTGATGCATAAGATCGTTTATCACAGCACTCAGATGAGAATATTTATTTATTTATTTAATAATTTAACTCGAGCAACAAGACTCATAGTGTTAGTAACAAGTGCTTACAATATGTTATGTTAGTAACATATGTAACATATTTTCTTATTTTATAATTTTTAGAGCGTGATTTCTCAGTAGTCAGGTTTTAGTTTTTTTGGTTTCCTTACGGACTTAAATAGGGTAATCAATCATCTTACCCCACGTGGTGACTGCGCTATTTCTAGGCTAGGCTATAGTTACTTCCACTGCAGTAAACAAACAGTTATAGATTTTTCTTGTTGCAAACTACCGAAGAATAAAATTCCTACAAAGTTTTCCACACTTGTGTTAACTACATTAGATTTCAACTTCGGAACCTCAGAGAAAAGTGCTGAAGTGCACATATGTAACTTTGGAAATAAAAATTCCAAGTTGCACGAAGATGCGGGCAGCAGCAGTACAAAATAAAACATAATTTCTGAACAATTCGGAAAAAAACATGTTACCAACTCAAGTACTCACTTAATTTAAGTTAGAAAAGTCGTAATAGCTTTTATAACGGGAGCGTGGCCGAAAAGAAAAAAGAAGTTCTATTTAGATTACTGGTTGATATCAGAAAAATTATATTTTCGATGTAAACTCCCAAATTATGTTTACCGTAGATGTAAACGTCGAATTATATTAGTTTTGTGGCGTTTACCATTATACCTACAGGGATTTTTAATAAAAGACTGAGTAACAAAATTGGTATCTAGATCAAGAGGCCTGTTTACATTTTAGACGTTATAATAATGTTTATTTGGGATATCTGATACTACAAAATTTAAATTAAGTTTCGTGTCGACTATCGTTACTTCTTTAGAAAATTCAGAGAAAACCTGATATGTTTATCATCAAATTGAGTTTGGTTATGGCTGCCAATTTGCGATCTATCGATTTATTTTCAGGTATTATTTTTGACGTAAGGTAAGGTGTGTAAAGTGATAAATAAAATAGCATTTGGTACTCGGTACCTGATGAAGTGCTATTATTAAAGATACTCCACAAACCATGGGACACGTAATATCGTGTCCTGCATATCTTGTTATCTGCATTTTACTGATTTACACTACTAGAAACACCAAACTGGTTGCCAAATTCATTTTCAGGTAAATATTACGTAAGTTATTTCAATCAAAAATTATTTGTTAAAATTACGCTGATAATCAGCACTTTTTGAACATAAAAATTAAATGAGATATTATCCCAAAATGCCTGCCCTTTAGCACTTCCAAGTATACAGGCTAGGAAGGTGAAGTGGCGCAACAAACTTCCCAGCAGCAAAGCTGTCTAGTTATACCTTCTTGATTGTATTGAATAGTAGAGATTTGTCTTTGACTCTGCCAATTCTGGGCAAACTATTTACATTTTCATCAATACGCTTAGAAAATGAAGATTAAAAATATTTCATAACTAACGTAAGCATTTTAGCATTTACGAGTATTCCAGTTTCTGTATTCACATGCACATACTTACTCGATTACACTTATATATTAAGGCGTACTAAATTTCAAATACATTTACCGATCCCAGGATCCAGTTGGAGTCCTTCCAAAGTTTTAAAACAACCAAGCCATGTTATGTACGACTTTTAGAACATTTTGTTTATTTTCTTAAATATAATTAAATTCTAGGGAAGACTTTGTGACCCATCCAGATATAAGTTAGTATTAGATATTAATTTCGATAGAATAACATTGACCCAACCTCGCCTCTTATGCAAGGGGTTGGGAGATAAAATCCAGGCAAGTATCAATTAGATATTTTCAACTCTTGTACTATCTAAGTTAATCTTAGACACCACTTACATCGGTGTAGAAAAACATCATGAAGAGACCTGGTACTAAACTCGATGTCAGACTAAAATCACAAACCAGTCTTCACCAAGCGTGGTTACCAAAGCTCGTGCCGTTTTCGAATAAATAAGAGGCATTTGTCCTGCAGTGGGTCAATAAAAGGCTGGTTATATAACTGGACTAGCTTTTGCCTGCGACTTCGTCCGCGTTGAATTTCTTATTCCCCCGACCCTTCCTGTCGCGTCGTATCACCTACCCGTGTGATTTTCCCCGCTTTTGCAACATTTTTCATTACTGCTCCGTTCCTCTTAATTGTAGCGTGATGTTATATGCCTTGTGTGCCTTTCTCAATAAATTGGCTACCCAAAACAAAAATAACTTTTCAATTCAGATCAGCACCCCTAGCCAAGTTGATAATCTGCGATCGTTAACGCTAGTCGCTCAACGTTAAGTCACGTGGTTAGACCAAACGAATAGAAAATTCGTAGCCAAATTCACATCCTACAAAATGATAAAATGATTTTTTATCGTTTCTACAATGTTCAACGCTAAATCCTTTGTTATAATGTCGTTTTTCTAAAGACATTGAAGAACGAGCGGCCGACTCAGGCGCGTCAACGTGGCTACCAACTTATGGTTTTCTACAATTGCTGACACCGAGGCGTTACCGATTGTAGAACGGTTGTAACTTGGCTAGGGGGGCTGTAGTTCCTGAGATTAGCGCGTTCAATCAAACAAACAAACTATTCATCTTTATAATATTAGTATAGATTAGTATAGATAATAATGCAACAGGACCAACATTTTAAATAATGTGAATGAGAGAACATCGTAGGCCTTGTAGACGGTAGGTAGATTTGTCGACAACTTTCTGTTTTTTTCAGTACCAAGTACTTGTTAACAGGCCTACACTGTCTTCCCATATCTATTAACACTGTAATTTGAAACAATTGTAAAAACCAATAATTTTTTAAAAGCCTAACCGTGTCGTTTCTCGTCGCCTGTTCTCCATAGGAAACGACTGATTGGAACTTTATAAGTACCTTAGTAGGTTAATTTGAAATAAAATCTTTTCATTTGAAATGAGAATCTGAAATAGAGTTGGGTGTTTCCTTAAAGTCGTTTCGTTTGAAGTCTTTTTACGTATTACATTACACCGGCCTGTATTTTTTGCTAAATTGAACATTATTTTAAATATTTTGAAGTTGCTTTACCATTCCACCTTTTTACAGTTTTAATACATCCTTTACCATCATATATTTACCAACTAACTCTCCACCACTATCTCTATCTTCTATAGCCTTTGCACCAAGCAATTTATTTCCCCTAAAATATTTCCGTCTCAGATATTTTAAAAGGAAGGACATTATAGAACGTTCTACTGTCAAGTACCATTGCGTTTGGGAGCGTCGCAGCCTTGCCCTCTTGACTTTCAACTCGAACTGAAAGTTTAAACATGGACGCACTCGCCCCAGCACTGTTTACTCGAAAAGTGTAGTGGTTACAGTTGAAAATGTTAGCGGGATTGTACATGGCTGTGGTTTCATTTAAATTGGGTTTTACGAAGTTTTTATTACTATCTTTACTGAATTGGTTTGGACAAAATGTATCACTTTTTTATTTTTGGTATGTTGGTTATATATTTTATTTATTAAGTACTGAACCAAACATGCTTCGTACGGTTTTTAAGACGTGAAAAAGCATAGTTTCTTCATTTATATCTATATTTATTAGTATGTAACAAACGCTAATAATCCTGTATCAAAATCTGTTGCGTAGTTTGGAAAAGCAACACGGCCAAATAGACAGACATGAAACCGATTTCAGTTTATAAATTACTAGCTTAAGCCAGCGGCTTGGCCTGCGTACTATTATATGCATATAATCTTACCTCTTGAATCATTCTGTCTATTAATGGAAACCGCATTAAAATAAGCTGCGTAGTTTCAAAGATTTAACCGTATAAACATGGGAAGCGACTTTGTTTTATACTAATTAAAAGATGCATAGATAATGTGTATCTATGGTGTAAAACATCACAGTATTCATATTTTTCACATTCATTAATTCACGCAGTAGTTCTATTATTTTCAGTATTAATCCTGCCTATAGAGTCAGTTGATTAAAATTTACTGACAAAACAGTTTATTCAAAATATTATTTCTTAATTGATCTACTTCATGAACCCAAGCAATCCGAAACCGACTAGGAAGCTCAAGTTTAATCAAGAGAACATTTAACAAAGGCAATTTGATAATCAAATTGTGAACCGGACTCACCAAATCAAATCATATGACCGAGTTAAGTAAACTCTTGTTCTCAAATTGAGTTATAGTTCAAACCAATCATAAAACTTTGAGAGTATAAAAATGGTGAAGTATTGGAAAAAATTACTGGAATACCCAAGTTGAAAAGGTATCTGTTTTACGTAATAAGCGCGGGGTTATTGCGTAAAACACTTACAATATCACTGTCTTTCATTTTGACCCATCAACATCATTCATTGCATTGTTTACGTAAGCTCAAGATGTTTTCCAAAAATGTATGGAGTAATGAATTAGGAATTTCCTTTTAAATCCTTTGTATTGCAAAAGAAAATGCTTTACGCCATTGCGGGTCTTCAGTAACAAAGCTTTCATCTGCATCATCTACATATATGCAAATACATGACTAAATATAAGAAGAACGTAATTAGAAAGAAAAAGCATAAAAAAGAAGTATCTATGAAGAATTAACATGCAGACAAGATAAAGATGGTGCATATACTACCATCATAGATAAATGATAAATGATTTTATTTCTGTAAGTAGGTTTGTACAAATACTTTTACAAGTCAATAATATTTTTTCGAGCTAGATAAGGTTGGCGTTTCCTATCTGACTGTCTGACTACTCTGAGAAGAAAGGCCGGAACAAACTCAAAGGTCACAGTCTCTTTTAAAGTCCAGACATAATCTTGGTCTCATTATGTGAAGACTATGTAGATAGATGAAATGATCTTTAGAGGAAAGAACAACACAGATTGAGTGGACCTGTCCAGTCAGTGCACGCATTTGTCACTAATCGTGCGGCTCAACTCAGAACTTGAGAAGCTCAATGATTTGACGAATGTACCATCATTATATGCACCATGTGTATTTTCTCTTAATCAAAGTATGAATGTTGGCACAGTTAAAGCATAAACTGAGAAGGAGTGCAGTAAAGTAATATTTTATGTAATAATGTATTAGGAATACATTAAATGTATTATGGTAGATGAATGAAATTGAATTTTGACTACTGGTTTTTTTCAGTGTAGTCGTTATTTTGATTAAGAGTTCTTATTATCATTCTAATACGAAGTCAAATAATATAATTAAACAACCAAGTTACAATTTTTGATACTTTTTTTTTCAAATGACTATTTTTTAAAGTATATCATATTGTATTGTACATACTACTTACTCTGTTAACCACGACATAAATTATTTTGCCGATATTGTTTGAAATAGGGCAACAGCTCAAGTTTATCATAAAGTTAAACTTGATCATACTAACCGTCACTCTTATCTCAATAGACACAACTTCCAACATATAGAAAAGGACCTTTACCACAAACTAAAAAAGAACGTTACTTTTAACGACATCCGAACTGCTTACTTCCGCACCTTGCCCTAACCTTGGTTACAAGTTTAAGAGGTTATGTGTTATGTTATTATACGCTCAATGGTTACCCCAATACATATTTTTTCGATCGAAAATGGAAGAATGTTTTGTTGTTTTATGTTTTACTTTTTTTTGCAAACCAGGACTAGTTATGAACACAATGAAGTCGCACGGGCAGGCGATTTCGATGCGACGAGCTAGGTTGGAGGAGCAAGAAATTTGACGCAGACGTAGTCGCGGGCAGAAGCTCGTTTGAAATAAAAAAAAACTATTTCAGTGCGTAATGACGTCGCTTTGTTAGTCCACCAGACTATTACGAATTTGAAATTATTTGACGAGAAAATTGGACCTAAAATATAGGCGTGAAGCCGCAGAGCTGGGTTTATTGAAATTAATATGTCTGGCGTAACCTTTTCAACTATTCAATAACAGATTGTTTTGAGGTCAAATGACTTCGTCTGTGATTTACATTCAAGTGTTGTCAAAAGCAAGCTGAATTCTGGCGAAATTCTTTGGTCCCGGTTCGAAGATGATATTTTGGTTGGTAGATATAGAAGATGGTTCTTGTTAAATGACAATATTGGTATTGGATATTTTTTAATTATACTTTTGCCATGTTGTAAATGGAAGTTCATAATAAGTGAATTAGTAATTTTAAAGTGTAAGGGTCTACCTGGCTGGTGCTCAACTTCGTTATCTAATTCAATATGTATTTTATAATAAATTTAGCCAGCGGCTTCACTTGCATATTATACATTATTATAAACCTTCCTCTTGGATCACTTTGTCTATTTATCAAAACTGCAGTAAAATTCGTTGCGTAGTTTGAAAGATCTAAGCGTATAGACGCGCAAAAGCCACTTTATTTTATACTATGTAGGGATTTTTTTAAATTAAGATATATTAATTTATATGTATAAACAAAAATTACAATTCATTAGGTTTATGAAAAAAAAAGACTGTGTGCTTTTGACCATAATTATGATATGATAGAATTAAAATACGCACTACTGGACCCAAGTATACACTAAACAACACCAAAAATACACCATTCAGCGCCGAGTATACTCGGGTATACTCGTCAGCGTCACCGACCCGAGCGTGACGGTTCAGTTTCATTTACTGTTCAGAAATATCGCAAAGTTAAAGAAGTTTTCAATTCAAAATACGCAATTGGCATTTCATTTAAAAGCAACGTTAATTGCCAATATTGCCATTCGCAATTCAATGGAACATCAACGGATTACTGAAAGCGCATTGCGACTGCTAAGTACAGAATTTCGCGAATATTATTTTTGTTTGTGAACAATTTTTGTTTTAGTGACGTACTTAGTGAGGCAATTTATCGTTATATTTTGCTCCCTTTTATACGAGTAGAGTCATTTGAAATCATCCTTTTAGTTAATATTCAGTGTAAGGTATGGAGTGATTGACCTCAACCTCGCTTATATAAATTCTATTTCTGTACGTTGCTGAAAACAGTATAACTTTATTTCAGAATTTTATTATCAGAATATCACAGGAATTTTTAGGTTATTTTTTAGAACGTGATTTTTTATGGAGCCATTCCAATCCAATTATTGGTAAAAAAACTGCAATATATTGCAGGCAGCACGCAGGCTATAAATGTCAAGTCTATTAAATCAAACTCACCTACGGACGACGAAAACAACTGCGTCAATTTATGATATTAAATGTACGTGACAAAGTTTTCAGCTGAAAATAAAAACGGTACTAAATTGTAGTCAAACAAATTTTTAAACCACTGAATGACGTTCGTGGGTCATTTCATTTTCGATGAATTGGGTCAATGGTGGTAACTCAAAGGTAGTTGTTGTGTTGTGGGTAGATTTGGCACCAAACATAACTATTCAATGGGAGATTCGATTCGTCTGTCGACACGATAGAAGAAAAGGTTCAAATTAAAGAAGTTCAAAAAAACCAAACTAATGGAAACCACTGTCTCATAATCATCTGTCTAGCCTTTTCCCAACTATGCTGGGGTCAGCTTTCAGTCTAACCGGATGCTGCTGAATGCCATTTATATACATGGAGTGCCTGCCTATGCGAGGTCCACAACCCACTGGCTAAAACAATACCACTAGGTAAGACTATTTGTCTGACTTTCGGACCTCTAACGACTGTCAAATATCCACGAATAAAAACAGGGGCCAACCTTTCTGAGGCTCAGACAGATCTATCCACGGACCAATCGCGGCAAGCATAGTTAAACTTGATTGATCAACCAGTACGGTCACCACAAAACTACTGTCTAAAAATGCTACTATGGTCAGTAAAACTTACTCTTTTAAGCAAAGGTTTCTTAAAAGACCAGTGATCGCCATATAACGGCCGCAGATGGACTGCGGCCGTTATATGGCGATCACTGGTCTTCATGCCATCATGGAAATCATTGTAGTGAAATTTAAGTTTATGGTGTCGAAAACCACTCTCTTGGAAAACACACCAACTTACTTTATAAAACTTCTTTCATAAATAGCGTGACAGTGACGTCATTCGCCGGTAAATTTCGGATGCTTTGTGCCTGTCACAACTATTCGAGGAAACCATAGGTTTGTATCTTTTGCGGAAATACGGCTAAAGCTGGCTGGTTTTTTTTTGTATTTCACTGAACTTTTATGTGCAAGTCTTTTTGTAATGTTTTCACATGTTTAATTTTAACATGAATGAGATATTCAATTTGTTGTAGCAACATTATTTTTGATTTAAAAGACTCTGCATGAAGTTTCTTGCCAACTTTGTCCTTCTCTCTCTCTTTGTTTTTTTTTAATAAATGCTTTGAGTTATGTATATGCACTACACAGTCATAATTATACAAATTAGATAATAACTCAACTCCCTAAAAACTTAGGAAATCGGCTCACAAGATGGCAGACCAAGACAATTTACTGTTGTTTTTGTCCACGACGGGATGACAATCTGCTATGATTTGTGAACTACAACTAAAATTTACGAGCACAAAATGTAATTGGTTCTAGTTTGTAGCATTTATAGGTAGAGTGTCAAAAACAGACTGTTGAGAACTTTGTTTTATTGGTTCATAGTTGACTTGCTTGTAACCTTCAATCGGTTTTTCGAAATATTCGGTGACCACAATCACTTTTGCTATGCGGCCTGTGAAGTCTGATTTTATGTTTAATACGTCATGGGTTTCAGCTAAGAAGTAACTCGTGCTTTTTCACATCATAACTTATATTTTAAATGCGAAAGTAAGTCTGTTTGTATGTTTATTTGTCACGACTTCTCTCTAAAACGGCAGAACAGATTCGGATTAAATTTGGCACACATGTAGACCATTGCGTTGGTAATGGTATAGGCTTTTTATTCTGAATTGCAAACGAAGTCCCGGGTACCAGCTGGGTAAGGAATAATTTCTACTTAGGAACTGCACTAGTAGACACTTAAACGTGTATTCTTTATAAGATAAGCTATTATAAAGGAAACCAATGAGTTCAGAAAACATTACTATCCAACTTCCTATGCGCTTAGCTTCCATCTTATGTTGCTTCTTTGGTATTTTCCTATTACACCATCTAAAACTCGACTACTGAAAAATCACAAGAAAATATTCACAACTGAGAGCCATAGTCGTATGCTACTTTGCTCTAAAGCTTATGATCGCTGACTACTCTAGGCGGTATTGCTTTGTTAGGGTAGGTTAACAATATTATGTTCTCTAGAGTGCGTTTTTTGTAATTTAATGGTAAAACACACAAGCTTTAACCAGCGGATGATAAAGATACTTCTAACGATACCTCATTTGTAGAATTACGATAAGTAGTTTAGACGTTACGGGGAACAGATGAAATTGCATACATATACACCCACATACATACATACCAGACCAAACCAGTACTTTGGCGACGAAAATACTTCAAGATGCACGTTCCACAGAAAGGAAGAGAACCAAAAACAATAATCGTTGGAAGAAAGGAGCAGGGATTTCAACTACCACAAGAAAGAACAACTGCTTGATCCTGTCCCAGCGAAGTAATGCCTTACATTTCTGCGAGGAAACAGAGACCAGAGAAAAAGGAGGTCTTTAGTCGATATTGACATCTGAATCTGACACACCAGGCTGCACTAGTCCTGGATGTACGTATAAGTATCTTCCCAATTTCTAAAAAAAAAACATAAACAACGGTCAAAATCATAACACCTATTACTCAGCCGCAGTTGGGTAAAAATAAAAGTATCTTGTGCCACCTCAACTAACTGTTCTTGCAACATCGATTCTCCTCAACCTAAATCAGTTGATCCTTTCCACTTAAGTGCAAGAATTACTTTTAAAACTCCCCCCATAAAGATCCTTATGCGTTCTTACCAAATTCAATTCCAAATAGATTGGGAGCATTTATTTTTATCAATATAGCTCCTCTGGGCCACAACACAAATCTGTGGCTTCACTTTACGGGCCATTTTATTGTTATGGAAAGCTATTTTGGAACTTTATTGTGTACTAACTATAATGTTGGTTTTGTGTGTACTAACGAATAGTATTCTTTACCATGTACGCATCGTTTAACTGTAACTACAGCATTTGGTTCTAGGCCTAACAAACTGGCTAGGTAAGAATGATTTTGGGTGTATTTTGAATCGTACTTTGAATCTTTGATTGTATATATTTTAATACATATGGAGGTCAAATGTATTTAGTGAGTGTGAAGGTTGCATATGTCGCAGAATATATCTCATCTTGGCCAAATAGTCACATTCTAGGTGAGACAAGAAAAAGTTGTTTCAAGACGCACCGGAAACCCTTGATGAGATATTTGTTGATGAAACACCTGATAAATCAAGGCGTGCCTATTTGCCATTAACGCTAATTAATGCACATCTGCATACTCCCAATTCTCACACAACGAGCTCAAACCTGGTATTTGAGAGCAGAGGGTCAAGCTTCAGGTGTTCCAGCTAGCAATGGAGCACAGCATTCTTGGAAACAGATTAACGGACCATGTCTGCAACACAGTGCTTCGCTCCAAAATACAAATCGATGCTCAAAAAGCAGCCAGGCGTAAGTAGGCGTGGGTTGGATACGTTTTCGCATATTGAACGAGTCATGGGCCAAAACGTCCTCCATGATGGTCCCAGAAACCCAAGAAACGTTAGCGGGACGAGTTCGACTCCTACAAATAGGGTTGGTCTAGACTAGCTCAACACAGTAAGGAGTGGAAAGGAGCAAAGGGAGCTTGTGTCCAGCAGTGGGACAACATAGGCTAAAAATAAAAATGGAGATCAGATAGGCACTCGCTCCATGTAAAATACTGGTATTTAGCTGCATGCGGTTAAAGTGAAAGCCGACTTCAACTTAGTTGGGTAAAAGCAAGGCTTTTGATTGTTTGACTGCTATATTTTACAGCATAACAGTTGGTACTAACAATTTTTTTACTTACTATCTTCTACAACTCAAATCAATGCGTGGAATGTCTCCATTATGATGCCAGTTTTATCTACTCGTTTTAAATAGGGCTTCACAAAGTAAGCAGCAAAAGAGTATCTTCCAATGTTTGATTATTTCTTTAGCATTGCGAAAACTACTCAAATACCAAGCCACGCTCTAAATCACGCTCATCATAAAACGATTCTCCATTTTTATAAAACTTAAGATTTTTTGCTCGCAATTTTTATCTTGAGTATTAAATTAGTACGATCCCACTACTCCTACCTACACTTAATGGATCACGTACAAAGAACATTAAGGTTGATAGTAAGAGCGGAACGTTCGGTGCTTCTGAACTTTTTACTGAGTCTTCGAAGTTTTTGTCAAATCTTTGTGGGCCCGGAATTATTTATAGCAGTTATGTTTCTGAAAAGGAGAATAGTTAACTAGCTGTACCCTGCTGATCTATCATAAAAGATTGTTTTTCACAATTTCCGGGAAGTAATATTCGTTTTTTTCTACAGATATTTCTATGAAATGTTTTAGTCGCAGATATTTATCAGATAAGCTGCGAAAACCTACCATACTGATTAGTCGGTGACATTCGGGACTTGGAACTCCAAAAATACTATAATTTTACTGGTTTGCTATGTACATAAAAAATCGACATCGACAAACAGTAGGTCGAATCTTCACGTGACCAAAGAGCTGATTTTTGGCCAAAATATCAGCATTGCCATACATTGTGGCAATGCTGTCAGTCTTTTTGGCGGTTTTCCTGTAGACAGCGAAGCGGACGAATTTTTTGATTCTTGATTTTTTTTCCCTCCTTTTTAAACAGGTATACTAATAGATTACATAATAAACATTTAACCTGATCTAATGAGACACGAAAGAGTAATAAATTACTGGGTTACTGGGTTAAAACCCAAATGGGTAATACTATGGGTGTTACTACCCAAATATATTATACAAGATAAACCTCAACTACCTAATTATGCTTACAAAGTAAAGGAAGTTATTTAGTTATCTTAACCATTTAATTACATAAGATTAGACACTAAAGTGCTTGACTTTATCCCAAAACAGACCTATCTAAATTAGGTTGTGGCTTCCTCTTATAATATACTTGTACTGAACCGACTCAATTATAGTCAAAGGATCCCGGTATTCCGGGCTAGAACGTTCTCAAGGAAGAGAATTTAGATATTCTGATTAGATTATCTTAACTTTAAATGAAATATATCGTGCTACGTGCACCTTTCCTAGCGTGAAGAGATTTGAAACTTCCAAATGAGGAAGCGAAATATTCAAAGTTATTGAACTCATTACATACCCTTCACAATACTATCGTAATATTTTTATTGATTGATCAAACGGGAGTTCCGAATCCAGAACTGCTTTGATCAATTAACTTCGCATATTGCAGTCCACTGTTGGTCATAGAGTTCACCAAAATTTGCGGCTCAATGAACTGAATTTCTGATCTTTGTATCCGTTCTAACTAGTTGCCTTCTTTACTCGTAACTAACAAAATAACCAGCATTACGTTTTACAACGTATTCAGACAAATTCTCATTAAAAACTCGAAAAGTATTTAATGGAAATAAATCCCTAACATTACCGCCTGCGTCAGCAAAAATGAAAAAAATAAACCTCGCAAAATTTTCGTTCATAACCGTGAAAAAATCGTTGTCCTACGCAGGTAAGGATAATCAAATATCTGGGAGAACAGACCCGTATATCAAAGGCCTCAGTGGGGTGCTTACGTGAAAAGCGGGTTGGAATAACTTAGGACCCTACGGTTGTTACTAGGAAAACCGAATCGTCTGGTGAAATTGTGTAGGTCAACTACAGAAAATTATGAGTGTTAGGTGATATTAAATTTATGCTTGTATTTGTGCTTGCTTTCAGATAAAATTATTTTCGTCCCTAAAAAGCTCTTAGAAGGCTTCTGTGAAATAAATGTCAACGTGGGTGCGATAGATTTTTTTTATTTCATGTATAAATAAATTTATTTATAGAGTAGGTTATTGGCTATACTTTGCTTGAACCTAAAGACTTATAGTCAATACTTTGTGCTCTGAATAGAACCTAATAGGATTTGAAAATGTCGAACTTATGAATTCTGACACACTGAAAAATATGAAAGAATTTTTCTTTTTACCGAAACCAAGTCTTTGAAACCAGTCATTGTGGAGGCTTGAGTTGAAAATGTCAGTATCAGTTTTCACAAATCTGGCTAAGTACGAACTCCAGCCGAAAGGTAGATCCTGGCTGAATGCCAGAATCTAAAGGAAAAATGTTGGGAACTTGGAAACATTCTTTCTCGCATTTAACATGAAACAAAACGCTAGAAATAAAATAGTCTTACTAAAATTGAGAGTGGGTAATATATTTAGTGGTGGACCATTTTTTTGTTTCTATTTATTTGGTCCAGTCTGGGCGAGATGTTTTATTGCGTTATCTGTGTTTCTGTGTGAAATAAACTAGGCAAATTATTACGACGTATTCTTCATGGACAGACTATTCATTGCATATTATAAGATTTTATCAAATACAGCGAGAGAGCCACTTAGTAGTTAGAACGTCGTAACTCAATAATAAAGAACTAACTGCTCCTATATTTCACAGAAAAAAAGTATCTACAACAAGCTACAGCCCAATTTCAGCAATCTCTAGAAAATAAAGTACAATTTATCAACCAAATGTTTTTTACGAATTTCCCTCGTGAATAATTTGAGAACTCTGCCCTTAAGTCAATTATATTGGATTTTTAATGGCTATTAACTTACCTACGTCAACCTATTTTTTCTTCATTCAACATTTCCTTGCCATAATTGAAATTTCATCGGATCTATGTTACCTGAGGACGGTCAAAGTTTGAAGATAGCGGTATGAATAACTTTGGCATGCATAAATTCTTGTTCATAGTCCTTGGGCTGTTATAAGTCAAGAGGAATGGCTCGATACGGTGTTCAAAGAGATTGGGTACTAACTTATCCATGATATTAACTTATAGGCCACTGAAAATCTTAACCATACTTTGAACCTTATCATCCATACTGAAATTATAAATGCGAAAGAATGTCTTCCTGTCGATTACCTTTTCCCCGTCTTAATGACTGAATGGATTTCAATGTAATTTGGCCTAACCATGGTCAAGATAGGACAAGTAATAATGGCAGTTAATATGTTATGAGTTGAATGTAAGAAGACAGAGAAGATTTGCAGTAAGAAGAGCAAGGTAGATCAATGACATTCTAAAGGCTAAAATAATTCGCTGGATGCAAGAAGCACAGAGCCGGGGGGGCTTATGTCCAGTATTGGGCGTCTCCCGCCTGAAATGATGGCGATTCATATGACTAAGTCTAAACGTGATTAGCATTTTCTAATGTGATTCCATAATTTACACGTAGATGTGTCCATAATGTCAGTAAAAAGTGCTTGTTCAATCCTTTGTGTAATACTGATCATTAATTTCTTGCAGCCTAAAGTTTGCGTGGCTTATTTTATCTTTTTGTTTTCCTCTGGAGGTTTAAGATGGATTAAACGAATTAAGCCCTAGTATCTGAGAAATGTTGTGTTTAATGATCGTAAAATTTGGACAGACACACAGAAAATTGAACAGTTTGGTCATGTCATGTTTAGCCTGTCATTATCCTTAGTTTCCTTAACGTAAACTGAGGAGTTACAGATATTGTGTTTTCTTTTTTATCTGCATATACGTTGTAGTCTTCGCTTTCTTCATTACGATTATGATTGTCAACATGTCAGTCAAAGAGACAGTGAAATACATTCTCTCTTTTTCCGTTAAGCCGTTTTCTCGTACCATTTCTGAAAGGTCCATATAATGCCTAGGTACGTACACACAATAGCTAGCTGAGCCCATGTGAAAATGGGATTATCCACTGAAACTCACCGGTACAATGCAAGCACCTTAGTACTTCGAGGGTCGTTTACAACTGAAATTGCAGCATGCTTTGAATTTGGAGTGTACACGATTTACATTGTGTTAGTTCTGTGATGTTTTTTTTCGTGCCAAGTTGCCTTCGTATCCACATATTTTGTTCTTTATAAACACAAAATAAAGGTATAATCATATGGCTCGTGGCTAAATAATGACACACGCTCGAGTCCATCAAAACTTGTCGTTGTTGGTTTTTGGATGGGTACATTTAGAGACTTTACCTTGGACAGCACATTACACCGTTGGTCCCTTCATCATGATCATCTTATCAAGGGATTTCTTGTTACCCAATAACGGGGTTGTGGAGGTCAGATAGGCAATAGCTCCATGTAAAATACTAGTATTCAGTTGCATCCGGTAGCCGATCGAGCCGAAAAGGCTATTCAGGTTGGTTTTTTGAGCTACATTTATAACAGAGGACAATATAAATCAATAATTTTTCGAATCGATATAACAACATCTTACACTGCCCAACAGAAACTTCTTTCTTTTTCCTTTACAAAATTCCTTCGCCACACTAAATGGAAAATAAAATGCTTATCCTAGTGGTTCGACAGGCGCCAATGATGCAAAACTTAATACCACAAGGGAACTTTTAAATTACTACATTTCCTGCGAATTTCGTCGAGGCTAGCTCTCGCAAGTCAGCCGAACGTACAAGTTGGGGACTGGTAAAGCAGTAGTAGCAGTTTACGGAACTTTCTCAAACACTTGCATTCCCGCTTGAATTATTGCATAATATACGTTTGGCGATAAAACTAACAGTTCCCATTGTTCCGCATCATTGTTTTTATTGGTGCTTGTAAAATAATTGATGGTGCTCCTGCTTTATAACTGTTTGTTTCTTTTTGGCAACGTTTATGGGGTTCTAATTCTTGTTATATGGTGCTTTAAATTGTAAGCTAAGTATATGTGGCCTTTTTATTCTTACCGTTTCCGATTCTGATTTTCTCATGCTTCTAGGGCACTATTTATTGTGACCAAACGACAGACATACCTCATTTATTCGCATTTCAGTATTCAAATTGTTTCACTTTATAATAAAATTACGTTTATTCATGGTAATGATATAGTATTAGAGCTCACATAGATCTTCACAACTATTTCCAATTGGCTGTTCTTTGGAATTTAATTTGCTCGAGTAATCTTGGTCGAGAAAAATGTATGGCATTCCTAGACAAAAGAAGCTTTGAAAAATATAGGAAATATTAATAGAATTTCAACAATGCTAAAGTATTTAATGTGGTGAAGGATTGGGGCAAGCAAAGAATTCTTCGAAGTGGCGGCGCAGAAGGCCTGGTTTTTTGTCTATAAAATGATGATAATATTAAATGTATTATGAATAAGAGCAACTCTTGTTCATCGTCGTTTTGATGATTCCATTTTTAATGTTTTATAAGTATAAGCTTCAACCAGTGCCGTATCCAGATCATAAATACGTGGTGCACCCTTGTAACAACTGGCACTCGTAATGCTGAGTCCAGCTAGGAAATCATCTGACCACAATGATTCACCTCGGTCCACTCCAGGCTGATCACCATATGCACTTTTCAAAACCACCATAATCAAAAAACCCAAAATATAGAACACTAAAAGATGTATAAATAGGTACAAAAAATAAAATTGTTGTGTCAAACATTAAAACAGGTACAAAAAATAAGTCTGGTACGTATATTACGGAATCTATAAAACTTTGCCATCATGCGAACGACCTACCCACACATCAATTACCTTTAGACTATGTTTTATGAGACGCCTTCAATCTCCGACGTATCTAAGTCCGCCAGCCATTTCACTTTCCCCACAAATCGTTTCAATCCGAAATAAAATGAAACATTTATTCCCCACTTTATTTCTATCTCACAAATCTGGAAACACTGTTGATCACACCATAAAACAGGACGAGAAGAAACCGAAGCCGTAATCCAATTTACTGCGAACAACAAACATTATAAATAAACACGAGACCCCACAAATAGCGAAAACTATAAATAATACGAGCACATAAACATCGCCATAGTTCAACACCATGATATTGATAATAAAAATTCCTTTCCGGACTGCGAGGGGGATACTGAGCCCGCGAACTGAATGCCGAAGTGTGGATATATCGAGATCTCCCGTAGATGGTTTTTCGAAAACAAAGTTATTCCGTATTTTCTTAGTGATTAAGTGTGCATCTGGTGTGTTGACGTATGATTCCATCGAAGGGCGCAAATTGGAGAGAGTTGTAACGCATGGTTTGAAGGTATTATAGAATTATAGGAAAAAGCTTACAGCTGCTTGCAATCTCATGCATTCTTGGTAGTCTGGTAGATAATATCTATTGTGGGAGTGATGTCAATAAAACTGCTCTTTGGCGTAATAATAACAATGTTGCTGCAATAAGTAATAAGACATGTTCACATGTAACAGCAGCAACAAAGTTATTTCATGAGTAACTGCGCAATACATACAATCGTTGTAATATTCTAAAGGATTTTATAAAACTTCGTCCAAGTTCTAGAAAAATAATTGAATCATCGCCCAACCACGTTTTATGAGTCAATATTGCTTTACTGGGAATTGGTACTGTGCTCATTAGCAAACTACAACCAAATTCACGGTATTCAGGATTATGGGAATAAATCTTTCTTTATATAAAACTTTGACCTCAGCCAGCCTTAGGCAAACTAGCTTCTTCCAAAGATAAGTCCAAGGAAAAATTCAAATCCAAAATTAAGTAGCAATTTGTCTTCCTACGCAGGCAAATCCGAATATTTTACATAAGATCGAATACGTAGACTACGTCGGGTCGAACCCTTAAGATAACCTCGAACGGATGGGAGAGAGCGGCTACAGTAAAAATAAATTCTTTCATGGAGCCAGTACGTTCACGAACGAATTATAGCACTGCGACTGCATTATCTGGATGTTTGAGTTTAATTATACTGTGTGTTTTATTGTTTATGACTTCACGTAAATTGTCATTGGCAGCTGTGGGTTTACTTGTCTTCGGTGTTTCTTGCTTCCCTTTTACAATTTTTTTATTAAGAAAGTTACAATTTTACTTGTTTGTTTTCAGGTTGTGTGGCTGTGAACTAGAAGTGTTTATTGGGTATGTAAATTATCATGTCATTCTAAAATATTTCCACAACATATAAAAGTAAGTACCAAACTAGGGTTGAACAAGAAAAAAAACATTAAAACTTACAAAGACGCGTTTATTGCTGAAATATTAAATGTCTTTCAAAATAAACCACAATAAAGAAGAATAACTACATTAATATCCACAACATACACAACAACCGGAATATCTACTAATATCGAAGGTTCACGCATGGAACTTTTTTTTTTTCTCATCCCACTTTACTATTCTGCAACGGAATAAAAAGTTACTTCACCACCAAATTAGAAAAAGAAAGAAGGTGAATTACACGATTTTATTGTAGGGTTCAGTGGCTGTAACTATTTTACCATCACTATAACAACGCTTCTGGTTTTTTAGGGCCCCGTACGTCCGAATAAATAAACGGGAACCCGTATAGGATCATTTGTGTCTTTCTGTCCGTCTGTCACAGGCAAATTTGCTTCAAATCTACAGACCGATTAAAAAAGACACAATTTCACATACAAATTTCTGTGAAACACGAACGTGTATAATCTAAGTAAATCAAATTGGAATATATTTGAATGAGTGTCACTTATGGGGGCAAACCATGAAATTGAAAAAAAAAAAATGCTAAGTTAACCGTGTGACATACATACAAGGTGCAGTTTTGGATCTGCAAAACATTTCAGGAGGTAATTATGTTAGTGATTCTCGACCCGAATCAACAATAAAATGAGCAAGTTCTTTTTTTTTCATTTTATTCTGATTTACGGAAATATGTTAAGTGTGAACTCCCTTTTTTAAAACGCGGCCAGTCTGTAGTACGTGTCCTTAAAATGCGCTTTTACACACACAAACAAACGCAACCGAAATTTATTTCATAGATTTTTTGAAGAGGGTTATTAAGAGAGTTATTCTGAAAAACAATAAAATCACAAGTATTATTGATTTGGTATCGTATTGTTATTTGATTATTTACGGGTCTCATAACAACCTCCTGAAATAATTTGCAAGATCAAAACTGCATCTTGTATAAATAAAATACACCACTCGATATTGTGCATATAGCTTACATTTACAGTCAGTATGTAGGAATTGGGGAAAATACTTCAACTAAGTATCATGTTAAGATTGTTGTTAGGGAAAAAATATCCTGTCTCGTCCATTGGGCGTGGTCCGACACGCAATTGGTTTTTCCAGAACTCGAATTAGTAAGTAATTCAAATAACCTTTTCCCAAAATAACTCAATATCAACGCCTTATTATAAAAAAAAAAACACTTTACGTTATTATTTGGCATGCAAGTTTCAAATCTTCATGAAAAAATTGCCTTTATCCTACCTATCGGTATTGCCATTGGTATCTTCTAAACACACACTATATTAGCAGTCAAGTAAACCTTTAAAATATATACGTAAGTAAAGCTTGTAATCTGTTGTCAGAGAGGCTCCAGATTTATCAGGTCAAGTCTCTTGTGAATATGTTAAAATTCACTTGAATTTTGACGTAAGCGATATTGTATTTCCACGAACAACTCAATTTCATCAACAAATCGCGATACCGCTGGTATTTGGATTCAGAATTCATATTGACAATATATTTACAGTTTCGTTTGTTTAGTAGTGGCTAGCGTTACTGCTGTATCAATGACCCTGGGATCGATTTTGGGGTTAAGCAAAGAATCATTGGATTCTTCCAAGTGAAGTAGGGTAGACCGAGGCAAATCGGATCAATTTGACTTTGAAGTAAAAAAAAAACTACTTTTATATAAGAATCAGAGTATTTATTAATACTAGTGATCGCCCATTGGCCGAAATTCGACCGTATTTCATTTGAATAGAAATACATTATTAAATGAAAATTCAGTAACACTATAGACAAATTGTTTACGCTGTACTACTGTGGAGAGAGTTCGCTGGCGGGATGGTGATGGCTAGGACCAGGCCGTAGGTGTCATGAGTAAAGAATACTTTTTCAGGACTCTCTTCTTTATTTTCTTAATACTTCTTAACTGCTGGATATGGAATGAATTATCACAGAAAGCTCTGTTTTTATAGAATTTTCCCTATTATTTTTATTTTATAACCAGTGTGTACAATCTATGACCAGCCTGTACACACGACACTAAGTTTTGTATGGGAAACATACTAATGCCATACTTGACACTCCCCATAAAACCACAGATTTGGACCATAAACAAAAGAATATCTATGCATGTGTGTATTAAATACACGGTAATGAATAGTAGTGTGTGTAACATGTTATTTATTGGAAATAATGTATTTTTACGCATAATTTAAAAAAAATATTAGCATTCGTCACTTCTTCTCTGTATAAACTATAAGTGTGCGAAATTTCATACTCCTCCGTCCACCCAATTTTCGTAAAAAGGGATCCAAAGTTTTCGCTTCATGTATTAATATATAGATTGCTTTAATCAGTACTTTTTTTAGTATCATTTAACATGCTTAACATTAACATATTCATTTGTAATAAAACAAAAACGAAACTATGAGAAATATCCGATTCGCCCCAAAATTAGGGGCGAATCGGATCTAAAAATTATTGGTCTTTAACATATAAAAAACTCACAGAAATATGTTTATAATCACACTTAACTAACTAGATTAAATCTTAATTATGGTATCAGTCATCACTTCAATGGAAAAAGTAGTTCTTCTTTGCAAGCTTGTTTAAGGGACATTATAGGTCTCGGCAGCTGCACGTACAGATAGTTTTTAGTCAGGACTTTTTCTGCGTTGGTCAGTTTCTTTTTCTTATATTTTCGAACCATCTTAAACAATAAAACATTGATTATAAATGAGTAAAAAGTTATTTAAAGACTGATCCGATTCGCCTTAAATGACTTGATCCGATTCGCCCCATTTCAATGGATTCACAAAAATTACTTGAGTCAGAATAAAGTTTATAATTTACAGATAAAACATAAGTTTTATCAAAATTAGATCCATACTGAATAACATTACAGTAAAACATTCGCAATTCCACAATTATTTTTACCAAAAAGACTACTTATCGTCATTACGTACGTTACAATTGGCGCAAAAACTGCCATAGTGTCACATCGGAATGGCTCGCGAGCTTCACCGGCACTGAAGTACGAGCGGTATTGAAAATCCACGATTGGCAACCGACGCGGGGAGAGGCTAAGCAGTGACGTGTCACTGTGTCTGCTTTTTATTTCTCTCTCTGATTTTTAATTTTAATTTATTTCTTATTTTGATCCGATTCGCCCTGTGATCCGATTTGCCTCGGTGTACCCTACTCCTAGATACAGACGTACTGATGGGTCTATTCTTTGTCAAGAATGGCACAGATAAATAATATCCGGCGGCGCGTGCGTCGTATTGCTGTTGCATCGAAATTTTGCCACTGTTATTAGTATTAAAAATACTGTGTTTTTTATTATTTAAGTTTTAAAATTGTATTTTTTTACTTTTTATTTGCCTTTATGTAGTATTGTTTCTTCTTTTTACTCATGATTTTCTGCACCGTTCGACGTCACACGTCAGCGCCGGCTGTCGCTGAAAACCAGCGCTGGGGCTCTGTCTCGCATAGATTCGCAGTATTATGCTGAACGATGGCCGTTTTTCATGGATTTGACGCATATTTTCCCCAGCAATCCATACTAATATTATAAATGTAAAAGTAACTCTGTCTGTCGGTCTGTCTGTCTGTCTGTCTGTCTGTCTGTCTGTCTCGTTTTCCTGCTAAAACTACTGAACCGATTTAAATGAAATTTGGCTACTTTTTATCCCGGTACTATGTTCCCGCGGGAAAATTTCCGACCTCCACGCGGGCGAAGCCGCTGGCAAAAGCTAGTTTTTTATATATTTTTGTTGTATTAAGTTTTTCTTTGCGTCATATTTACCGCAAATAAACGTATTTTCTTTCTTTTTTTTTCTTTTCGCTAACTCACATCACGGTGAATGTATTGGTAGAAACTTAAAAAAACGTGACTTAATACGGACATCCTGAAGTCTAGATGTGGTCTCGCTAGCAATTTAAACATAACGGTTAAAATATGGATAACCTACAACCTACTCCTTTGGCATTAAGGTTCCCACGGACCTACGCGATGCGACGACATAACACTACTAGTACATCAATTTCCACGATGTTTTCATAGAAATTTGTTAAATTAGAGGCGCATCGCGCCTATCTGCGGAAGTATTTACGCGTGATGATATATATTTATGTGTATTCACACTAATATTCTTGTTATAAAACGTTTTAGCTACAGTAGGTTTACCTACTGTTATTATACTTTTATGTTTTCCCTCAACACAAACCGCGAGCAATTCTATGACGAGATAACCTCGGTTTTGTATTTTTAGAAGCAAATTGTTTTGTGGAGTCGATCGGTTTGTTTGCATTGCACTACATTCAATTGGCTGTTGGCAAAGTTCTGTATATTAATTGATAAGTCGGTGACTGGAAAGTCAAATGGAAAAGTATAGATTGCATTCTTTACTAAGGTTCTCATGAAATATTTTAAATGTTGGGTGATGCCATCATTTCAATTTAGGATGTAAACTGCTGCAGAACTAAGATCAGTAAACAGGTAAGTTAAGAGCAATCAAGACTTAAGACCGATCTTTTATACTTTCTCGCACAGGCGCGACGTGACGGCGGCGGCGGTGCGACGCGATTTCAGTAGAACAAATTCCACGAAGTTTTCACAGAAATTGCGTCGCGCGATTTCGCAACAGCTTTTGCTCTTTGATACTTTGATACCTTAAATAATTCGTATATTTATGATATTATTTTTAGCCGACATATCACAAATTTTATTTCTCAAGTAGGCATAACTAATATGAACTAATACTAACCTAATAATTTCAGTTCTGTAATCAATGTAGTAAGAAATATTTGCACGCCACATTTGGCAGAACGTGATGATACAAGTGACTAATCCTAAGACCTAATAATGTACCATATTCAACCAATAAAGGATCATGATTATGATTGACTGCATTCATGAATAAAGTAAACCAATTAAATTTAAAAAAGCCTCTTAAAGAAAATCAACCATTACAACCGTACACTGAAAGAACCTAGCCATCAATTCACTTTGTAACATTAAAAGGAACTATTTTAATAAATTCCCTTGCCCGAAGCACGCGATTCAACAAAGAATAATAATTTTTGTAACAAATGCAAGGCTTTCCTTTTAATGGAAACTTTCCCTGCAGCATCAAGCTGTCAGCTTTGTAACTCCTTTAACAGTATTTTATAGTTTTAACTTCTGTTTGCGCTGTTGGAACGTAAAATACGGGCAATATATTGCAAATGTGTTATGTTGTTTGTTTGTGTATTCTGTTCTGGGAATGTTAAGCTGCTATATTGCCTGGCTTTGTCAATAAAGTGCTTCTGATTGTTGTAAATTGAGCTTTGTTTGCTTTAAGTAAACTCGCAATTTCTACTGAGAAACTAAATATTTTTGAAAAGTCATATACAACATGTAATATAATTAACGCAAGACCTCGTACACCCCAATTAGAGTATTGAGTTTAAAGCATAGTACAATGGCCAAAATTTACTGTTTTATAAGTATCTGTTATTATTAAGAAAAAGACGTATTGACCCTTGCATTACTTTATGTATTTAAAAATGAGTCTTTTAACTTAGACATAAAATTGAATTTTCTTTGGCACAATCGGCGGTAGGCATGGCCAAAAACGCATCAGAGTAACAAAGTTGACGACATAGCTCATAGAATTAACAAGCTGAAGTGACAATGGGCCAGCCACATTGGCCGTACCGACCGTTGGGGTAGACGTGTTCTTGAGTGGAGACCGCGAATTGGCAAATGTAAGGTAGGTCGCCATCAGTCTAGGTAGAGCGACGATCTCCGCAGGGTGGCTGGTAGCAGCTGGATGAGAGTTGCCAAGAATCTATGTCGATAATGATAATGGTGGTTTTTTTTTTTAAATACCCATATTTAAAGTTACTGAAACAGGTTCAGTAGTCAATTAGGAACAAAGTATTTTCAGTTCTTGCGTTTATTCTGTCACAACATACATGACTAATTTCAAACATATTTCAATATTGATGATAACTTTTACTGAACGAAATTTTTTGAAATCTCTTGGGTCAATGAGATGTTTACGCTCCAAATATTTTGCACACACTTGTATAGATCGACATTGAGAAAATTGAGCACTCATCTATAAAAATATGATACAGAGCTAATTAGATTGCTCTCCGCTCCTGGACTCATAGCCTTAGGTCACAAGGGTGTCTGCCTGTTGAGGCTTAATTGGGTTGTAGAGGTCAGACGGCAGTCTCCAAGAGTGAAATACTGATATTAAGATGCCTCTAATACGCTTAGAAACCGATTTTAACGTATTACATACTTAATCGTTGATATGAACCTACAAGTTCTTAGTGAATAGAATTACACCTGCTTTCAACAAGACTCATTAAATACGTTTAGTGCTCAACATGTTAACAATATTGTTCTTTTTCAGTCATGTCTTTTATGATGAACTATTTTTATCCTACTTAAAACAAAAGACGTATGTTTTTCGGGATTTTCTCAAAAACTACTGATGCACTAGCAAATGACATTGTTTACAACATTCCAGTAATCAGATGTACACCTTTTTTTACTTGTGGTAACAACAAAACATCTGAAAAATAAAACTCGTTTACCAAAACAAAAAACTTCTGAAAAACTTTTTATGTGATTAGTAGTGCAAACATTTCTTTAAATATATTAAATCTTGTAAAATTAATGATTTTAGTGACTCACTTCAGTGTCACTTCAAAATTTGGTCAATCTGACGTTCTATAGACCCATCTAATTGGCCGTTACATACATACCATAGCCATTGAATTGGGTAACATAGTTTGACATGTCTGGCTGCATAGTAAACGTACACTATCTTGGTGAAATTGGCCTAACCATGTAACCTGTTTGATGTTTATTTGTTGTTACTATAGCAGAACTACTATTATTATCATTTCGATGAGTTCTTAGAACATCTGGTTCCATTTCAATACAAGTTTTTTAACTTTTTCTAACATTTTTAAAAGAGTACCGATGGAGTTTCCTGCCCATACTTCTCCATACAAAGCCACCTTTTGTAAGGGGCAACTACAATCAATTCTTTTTTTAATGTTGACGTTCAAAAGTGCCTTTTAATGTTCCTATTTGAAATAAATGTTTTGAGTTTGACTTTTGTCACTAACCTATATAGAGATCCGAACAATTATAAAATATACATTAAAATAGTTCTCATACCGTCTTGTACCATCAATTTTAACACTAGCTTCATATGAATGACTATTACCGCTAGTTTTAACATTTTCTCTAGTATCTTCTAATAATGTACTGTCAGCACAAATTATTACATTTACAACAGTGTAAAATTCTCTAAAGTTCTCACTACCTACAATTTCCTATAGAAAGCTGCACAATTGTACAAATCAATTGCCCCTATCCCCGAGTTTGGAATTAGCGAAATTGTCTCTATCCCGCAGTAGTACGGCTCTGCAAAGTTGTCTTTGTTCGCAGAACTGTTCTATCCTCTTTGCGACGGCATTCACTTTGTTCCCTTTATTATATTTCAATACATTTAACTATTAAGTCGGTGAATTACCATCGGGTTGCGGATGTTTGGTTAAAATGCTTATGTTACAATTCCTGCAATTTAAAAGGGTTTAGAATTTGTTTTCGTTGTCGACATGGCAAGATGGACACTGTTGGATATTAAATTGTGAACAACACGGTTATGGATAGAAGAAAATGTTAATCTTTATCTTTACTTAGTACGTATAAAATAAAATCGTTTCCTGCGTCGGTACGCTTAAATCTTATCGCAACGGATTTTAATGCGGTTTCATCCATAGACATAGTGATTCAAGAGGAAGGTTTATTTTATGTATAATACTTGGGTGAAGCTGCTAGCAAAAGCTTGGCTTTTATGAAGTAAAAAGTATCAGAATTTCTTAATTGTTCACCATATTTTCTCTCATGAGATTATGAGTATCTGAAAGGTACTCGACACAATCAAGACAGTCTTACTATTGGTTGTCTTCAGATTATATTCTTCAAATATTTTCAATTTTTTTTTTTTATATTCATTTATCTTTCATCCTACTTAAATTGTGAAGAAGTAGTCTTATAGTACTAGTCTATAGAGCAAGTTAACTATATCTTTCTCTCGTCAATTCTTCACATTTTATAAAAGGTCTCTGATCTCTGGGTTATTTGCTGGGTTTCCAGCTAGATGTAGGAAAAATATTGTTGTTTAAAGGATCGTAACAATATGTCACCGTCGGCGTCGTGGCCAGTTGCTCTAGTATTACTTGCGCAGTAAAAGAAGAGTGATATTTTCTGTTTAGACGTGGATACACGTTTGCTATTTGTTTCATTATATTCTTGAAGTTTTATTTTGCAATAGCTACTATTATAATGATTGAATGTGATGTATTTATGTTGATATATTCTAAATTTGTTTATTGTCTCCTAAATGATAAATGATTTTATTTCTGTGAGTAGGTTTGCAAATATACTTTTAAATATTAATCATATTTTTAAATCTAGATGAGATCGGCGTTTCTAGATCAACCAAGTTTCATCAAATTCACATTAATTGACAAAAGAGGCTAGTCGCTCCGAGGCGTATGACGCATGCTCTTCAATTCTTGTCACCAAAACAACACCTATTCACAGTAAATAAAATTTAAAGAATAATAAAGAAATCAAATTATTATTTTATTTCCCGCACAGATATTATTGTTTTTGGGGCAAGAAGTAAGAGTAGGGGCTGATGTTTAATTTAATGGGAATCCCATATAAAAACATGAGTGAAATATTTAGGGGACATTCTGTCGATTTCTTCTCTCAAGTTATTGTAGGGAATTCTAGAAGGGTAGCACCTGGCGTTCAATTTTCGACACTAGGATTAGGAACATTCGGTTCAAAATTCTTTGCCAGATATGAGTGCTTATTTTTAGTATCAGCTATTAAATTATCAAAGTAATCTAGTGATAAAAATATCAATGTAAAGAGAATGTATCACTTACGCTTTCTTGCGTTGGGGTGTGAGTAGGAAGCTGAACTGGGACGAAACTCATTTCTGCAATCTTTCAAATATTTTTTCGAGGGTGGTAATGGCGCAAGTAAAATTAAACTAAAATACATTATTTATTTTAACTGTGGAAGAGACATTTTCATGTATGAGATCATTGATATATTCCTTAACGTGGTGGGTTTGGGGCTAACTTGTAGGTGCAGTGCTTCGGGCAGCTCGCGGACGCCCATGTTGATGGTTTCAACGTCGTGATCTGCAATGTGTCACGGCGCTTAGTAGGTTGCGCGTCAGAACCAACAGCATACTAGCTGTTATTGCGGATAGGCTGGACACATATTACGTCTGGCACTGGGATAATATCCACTTTGCAAAATTAATTATTGTAAAGATTTGAAAAACAAACTACCAACACAAGTTTCATTAGTTTATTACAGTAAAACTTATGAAACTTGTGTTGGTAGTTTGTTTTTAGTGTTTAGTCATAATTTCAATAAAATAATAATAATATATTTTATTTTATTTTTTTATTTTATATTTTAGGGACATCAAACAGCAGTATACATAAAATGATCACAAAACTTAGTCTATAAGAGTAGCATATACTCTACTAACAACGTTATCCACAGCTTATTTTACAAAATAGCTAGCAGTTAAAGACAAAATCGGTACAATTTAATCTAGTGTGATTTATAAGTACATAATCTAATGTTAACAAATAAAAACAAAGATACAAATTCACGAAAGCTTTGTAGTACCGTAAAATTAATATGTTGTCTTAAAAAGTTAAATTTAAAAGAAGAAATGTATCGAATATGATATACGAGTTGTTAGGCGACTCATAAAGCAAATATGCATATCCTCATTGACACCCTCTGCCTCTGACTGACCACTGTTGGTCTTTTAAGATATTGTAGATTTCATTTTAAAATAAAGTCTTTCTGAGGAAAATTATATCTACTGAACGAAATTGTTTACTATAATAATTAAAAGATTTAGTCCAAATCAGGTACTGTATCGAAGATTCGTGTTCATTAGCGTAAGTAAGTCGCACTAAAAGTACGTAAAGTAAGTGATGACTTTCAGTCAAGTTATTGCCAAGCTCATAAATATAAGTTTCTCTCTTTATTTAATTTAGGGAATTTTATATAAAATACATGACAGTCCCATCGAACCTTATTATAGCTACAATACAACATAAAAACTTAAATAAGTGCTTAGACCAAATGTTAATTCATACGGTCGACTTAAAACGAAGACTCACAAATCTAAACAGACTTTTAGCGGCATCAGACATTGGAATAGACAAAATCTCATGAAACAATCCTATGTTACTTTTATTTCATTGTAGATCTATTAGAAATTTTTCTCTCTCAGTCTGAAGTTACAACAGTATTCAGACTGTGTTTTGAATCTATTATATTTACATAAACCGAAGCCGTCCGTTATGGGGGCAAAACAAACAATATATCAATTGTACTCGGAATAGTCCCCGCGGTATATTGTAATTAAACTTTTTGTATGTTAGCTGTGCCCCAGTTTCCTGGGCGATACATTAGTAGGCTGACACTCTCTTTTCTTTATATACACGTTATACATGCAATGATTATCTATTTACATTTCGAAAGAGATACCGTGACCCTGGCAAATGGGCAACTGAAGGAACAAGGGTGGGTCTTAGTCAGTAAAAGTCTGACACGCCCTTCCTCTCCACCCAAGAGCAGAAGACGTCATTTAATGACTTCCCACCAACAAAAAAAAAACTGGCCAAGTGCGAGTCGGACTCGCGCACCGAGGGTTCCGTACAAACCTGTAGGTATTTTCGGTTTAAAAATATATATATTTTTTAATTTTTATATTTCAGTTGATTGAATGTAAGGTAAATTGCGGTTTACGATTTATGACGTTTTAAAAAAAAACTACTCACTCGATCTCGTTCAAACCAATTTTCGTTGGTAGTTTACATGGTAATGTACAACATATATTTTTTTTAGTTTTGTCGTTCTCTTATTTTAGAAGTTACGGGAGGGGGGACACACATTTTACCACTTTGGAAGTGTCTCTCGCGCAAACTATTCAGTTTAGAAAAAAATGATAATACAAACCTCATTACCATTTTTGAAGACCTATTCATAGATACCCCACACGTATGGGTTTGATGAAAAAAAAACATTTTTGAGTTTCAGTTCTATGTATGGGGAACCCCAAAATTTATTGTTTTTTTTCTATTTTAGTGTGAAAATCTTAATGCGGTTCACAGAATATACCTACTTACCAAGTTTCAACAGCATAGCTCTTATAGTTTCGGAATAAAATGGCTGTGACATACGGACGGACAGACAGACAGACAGACAGACAGACAGACATGACGAATCTATAAGGGTTCCGTTTTTTGCCATTTGGCAACGGAACCCTAAAAAGACGTTTGCACTCCGGGAGTGCCGGCAGATGTGAAAACTTGAATATTAACGTTGTGCATTTTTGATATTTTGGAATGGTTAGGGAATAATTTTGCATGAATTGCTTTAATTATCAGTATAAAAGTACTATCATTTATGTGGTAGAATACAATATTTATTTATTGCGCTATCGTACACAAACATGACAATTTATTTTACATTAAAAAGTTTATCTCTCAGAAAGATCAACTTCCATCCATAATTTCGACGACGGCAACTACACAGCTGTCACCATCCATGGATGCGCGTGGCACGCTGTAACATAAACACACACGAACATTCACGCAAGCGTCCTGCGCCGCCTAAACGAAACAGCAGGCGCAGGCATACATTTTCGCCACGCCGTAGAAAGAGAGGGGGATACTTCCTCTCCTACTCTCTGTCCGTCTTACGAATTTTCGATCAGGGTCACGTGTCCTGACGCGAGTTTAACATTTTTTACCCATTACAAAAAAAGTGCACAACGCCGCTAAAGAAGTTTTGACTTCAAAAACTATTTACATTACATATTACGCCTGTTTTTTCCCGAAGAGTTAGGTAGGGGTGCAGCTACCTATAGTAATACACCCACATTTTGCCAAATGTCCCAAAAATTGGGGGCGGGCCTGTTACCACCAACTTGGAACAAATTTACATTTCGGGCAGCTGCTGAGAAAATTTAATGGAAATATCCAATACCCCTTAAGGCGCCCTGGTTAAAGAACCAGAACCCAATGCTCGGCAATAGCACTTGGACCGCTCAACCAACGAGGCATATTTTACTTATTAGAGATACTGATAATCACCTACTTATGTCCTCACTGCTGGGACACCAGATCCAGCACGCGAGCAAGGTGCGGATTAGTAGATGTTAAATGTCTTCGAATGTTTGGTTCTAGGACATGCTGGTTTCCTCAAGATGTTTTCCTTTACAGTTTTGAGGGCAGTGGTGACGAAATAATTTACACAAAGCGAAGCCCCTATTTTGAACCTAAGACCAACAACTCGTAAGAAGCGGTCATTACCCCTGGGCCACCACAGCTCTAAGAAACGAGAGACAATTATTTTGCGCCTGTTCGAAGCACGGGCACGTCTTATATTTTATATAAGACGAAGCCAATTTTGTATATTAATTTTCATTTTACAAATATAATGGTGAACCAAACGTTACCACTGCTAATTGCATCGTCCTCAAAGACATTTCGAAGAGAAGAAATTTTCGGAGAATTCTCCAAAGTAGTTACCATCTTGCTAATTAGAGTCACCCGCTGTTCCAATTTTAGGTTGAAGTAGGTTTCCGTTTTTATAATTACTTTGCGCTTTGTAATATTAACATCGGTTTTATTTTAATTTTTCCGGAAAGGAACCTCTTGCTATAACGTATTAGTACATTTTTATAGATTAGTGGTGGCCCTTGGGTAATGGCCCTGACTTAGGGCTTTGTAGGTCGTAGGTTCGACCACAGGTAGGTGCTATAATTTTTGTAAATTATTTCATCACCTCTGCTCTCAAAACGGTGAAGGAAAACATTGTCTGGAAACCAGCATGTCCTTGAACTAAAAAAATCGAAGACTTGTGATATTTACCAACCCGCACTAGGTTCGCGTAGTGGATTACGGTCCACTACTTCTCACCAAGAAGAGGCCTGTTTCCCAACAGTGGGAAGTACTTACCTGGTCCGTGAATGGGTAATCGTACGTACCAAGACTCTTACGTTCCTCGGAAAGCACGTTAAGCCGTTATTCCCAGCATTCATTCGCGGATCTTTGACAGACGTCATGGGTCGTCAAAATCCTGGAAGTCTGACAACCAATCTTTCAAAGCAAATCAAAATATTTTATTTCACATAAACCCATAATCATGTAAGGCACTTATGACTATAACTAGGTGCACGGTTACAATTAGTTGATTCCTATGGAGAAGAACCGGCAAGATAGTCCACAGGTACACTTTTAAATAACTGGCTTTTAACAATGGTTTCAGATTGTCAGGTACTTAATAAAATAGGAAATGGTCTACAAATCTACAGTCTACAAGTCCTACATCGTTCTCACATTCACATTTAGGATATTGGTTTGATTTTCTCATTTCAAACTTCAATACGTTTCAAGTTTCCACATGCATAACACCTGATGAATCCAGTTTGATCCCAATCAGAAGAATAGAGAAATAAGATCGCATACTTCAGGAAGAGAGCTCTTTCCGGATTGGTCGTCATAAAATATTTTGCACGTAAAACCCTGCACTACTGTGAAGAACATTTTGGTTTATATTTTTCTGATAACATCGTAAACATCTTCTTGGGTAGAGCGTAAATAATGAATCCGTTTTATAACTTTTTTCTTATTTTATTTTTGTTGTGTTTTTATACTCATAGACTGAAATATACTTGGATTATTGACTTTTAACTTTGTGGTGTTTTGTAGAGTATTTTTAGGGGACTTTGTTTGCAAATACACATATTTAAATTGGTACAAGAGACCGCACTTCAGTAGTAACACTTTGACATTGAGCTAGCATAATGTCGTACGAAGTTTCAATAAAATACGAGGCCAAATTAAATGTTGGTTTTATTAGCTACCACTGACGTGTGACTTTAAAGTACCTAAATAGAAGAAAATGTGTCAAAAATCGTACTAAGAAATTAAATGCCTAATTAACTGAACTTTTTGCTTCGCCATTGAAAGCATGTTTACGGGGATTTGTGGAAAATACATTATCCTCCGATTCAATCCCAGTTCAAAACTTTGAAAGAAAACTTTAGTTATTTTTGTTTTTTATTTTACACTGAATGATAAAGAACTGTCAGTCTCGTTATAAATTCGATCTTTATCATTCATCATCATTCATTAGATCGTTTCAAGTTTATTGCAATTTCAAGTTACTGGGAATAGTTGTGAAAAGTGGTAGAGATATTACGGGGATTTTTTTTTTGGGTGGGATATCATCTAATGACGTCTCCCTCTCTGGGTGGAGCGGAAGGACGTGTCACAATTTTACTGACTAAATCCCACTGGTGTTCAGTTGCTCATGTGCCAGGGCCACGGTATCGCTTTCGAACGAATCTCGCGACCCTGGTAGGGAAATTACGCGGTCAAGTTTACCTTGATAATTCTTCTTAAAGGTTTTACCATTACCCAATCTCAAGTACTTCATTCAAAAGATTTCAAAAACTCTTTTGCCAGCAAAACAATAATAATATGTTTGGTACCATTATGATTAAATTTTATTGATAACTAGACTAGACGAAACGCTAAAAACTCGATGACTCATTTATTACATTGAAAACACTTCCAAATAAACATATAATTTTTTATACAATACGCATTGTATCTTCAAGTGTTTTGTTTTACGGTGCGTAAAATAAATTACCGACACATACATTATCTTCTGTTTTACGATAGGGGTAAGCTTCTAGGGATGGGACAAATACAAACGACCATTCTCCGAATTCGATGGAATTAATTTAAAATTTCGATTTAAAACTTACCTTTATTCCACGAAGGATTTGGCAGAGGTGTACCTATAGTACACCCACATTTCACTAGTTATGTTACAGTCACAAGGAATCAGGGGCGAGCCTAGTGCCATCAACTGGGCACGAATCCAGGCTCCGGGTTGTTATTGGAATTTAGGTGTCTAAATTAGTAAGTAAATGGAATTCAAATTATGAAGAAATGTATACGAAAACACGAAGCTTGTTATTCAATACTAGCTTCTGCCCGCGACTTCGTCCGCGTCAAATTTTTGCTCCGCTGACCCTTCCCGTCGCATCGATTTGCCTGCTAGTTTTCGTCCATTTTTCGTTGCTGCTCGGTCCTTTTGAGTTATAGTGAGTCAACCTTAAAAGATAGACATATGCTCTCGCGGACTTTTTTTTAGAACTTCTTAAGAGGAACAATTCCGTCATACATTATTTTTGCGTTACTTTAACCGTTTACGCAGCGCACGCAACGGAAACTCTTAAAAGGAATAAATTTTCCCCGTTTTTGCAACATTTTTCATTACTGCTCCGCTCCTATTAGTTGTAGCGTGATGTTATATAGCTTATAGCCTCCCACGATAAATAGGCTACTCAACACAAAAAGAATTTTTTAATTCGGACCCGTAGTTCCTGAGATTAGCGCGTTCAATCAAACAAACAAACAAACAAACAAACTCTTCAGCTTTATAATATTAGTATAGAAGTATAGATTAGTATAGATTACAAAATTAATTTACAAAATCGAGTAACTGTTAATAAAACTTAGCTATGTTTTCGTCAATTAAATTGGGCATTCTAAAATAATCATCCAATATCTCCACGTGTATAGAGTTTATTCTGAATGACGGAATGTTGGTTTTATTTTATTTATCCTTTATTCCAAACAACAAAGGCCCATAAGTTACAATACATAGGTATATAAATATAGAAATTATAACTATAAACTAATACATATTTTATAAAATTAAAAACTGCAGAAACCTGACGAGTGAGTCAGTCTGTTTAACCAACAGTCTTTACTCAAATGTGCTCTTTTAAACATATTTTTATTTACTTGTTCCATAACGGCCCTTATCTTACCCCCAAACCTGAACATGCTGACCATTAACCTCTAAGTCCCTGAGATACCACATTTGGTATAGACACAATGGTTTTTAATTGTGTCTGTAATTACGGTATTCAATGGGTTAATATTAAAATAATATAAAAATAAGAATAAAAAATGATGCACTAACTACCTGCAAACGGATTAATCGAATCAAATCGATTCACATCTGTCTCACCACTAGTTCTAATAAACGGCTACCCTAAACTCCGATTAAGGTCGAAACATTGTTCAGATTCTGTTGTATATTGGACATCAGACTATAATTTATATGACTGATTTTATTTGCCTATGGAAATTGTTGCCATTCCGCTATTGTTTCACACAATTTGCGTTTATAAGTAAATTACTATAGGTTTGTGTTTTGCGTAACATTTGTGGGGTGCATACGTAATACGGCATTATGTTGATGATGACTTATGATAATGGCAATAGGAATATATTTCCATGCTGATTTTAGGTGGGAGAGGAAAAAAGTTTTAATATCCCGGTACCTATTCGCATACATAGTGCTATTATTTTGACGCTGTCTGTCCCCTCGAATCAGTAGTTAATGTGTACCGTACATCAATACAAAGAATACTTAAATGTCATTAGTACAGTCAGTGATAGCGATTAACATTTCAGCTTTTTAAATCTTAATTATTAATGGGTTAAATAATATTGAATTACAATTGGAACAGGAATAAAATAAATTTACTGTTAGACACCTATAAGCTATAATAATATTAAATGCTGAATACAATGCAACGAATAATTTTATCTCAATTTAGAATAATAGATGTGTTAAAGTATCAGTGTTACTCGACTTGTTGCTGACCGTGCCTACCTACTCATGTAGGTGTTTTAAGTTCACAATTTGGAATTTTAGACAATGGAGAACTCCCCATAGAACTACCATAGAACTCTGTTGTGTATCACAGTTTTTACATAATCACCGACCGTTTCTGACAGATTCCTGTAGTCAGCTTCTTTTCTACAGAAAAAAAAACCGGCCAAGTGCGAGTCGGACTCGCGCACCGAGGGTTCCGTACAAACCTGTAGGTATCCTCGGTTTATGCGTAAGGTTTATATTTATGAAATTAAATGTTTTTTTTTTTATATTTGAGTTGATTGAATGGAAGGTAAATTGCGATTTACGATTTATGACGTATTAAAAAAAAACTACTTACTGGATTTCGTTCAAACCAATTTTCGTTGGAAGTTTACATGGTTATGTACATCATATATTTTTTTTAGTTTTATCATTCTCTTACTTTAAAAGTTACGGGGGGGGGGACACACATTTTACCACTTTGGAAGTGTCTCTCGCGCAAACTATTCAGTTTAGAAAGAAATGATGTTAGAAACCTTAATACCATTTTTGAAGACCTATTCATAGATACCCTACACGTATGGGTTTGATGAAAAAAAAATTTTTGAGTTTCAGTTCTATGTATGGGGAACCCCAAAATTTATTGTTTTTTTTCTATTGTTGTGTAAAAATCTTAATGCGGTATACAGAATACATCTACTTACCAAGTTTCAACAACATACCTCTTATAGTTTCGGAGAAAAGTGGCTGTGACATACACGGACAGACAGACAGACAGACAGACAGACAGACAGACCGACAGACAGACAGACATGACGAATCTATAAGGGTTCCGTTTTTTGCCATTTGGCAACGGAACCCTAAAAAGGCAAGACTTGGATAATTGCTCGTAGAATGGTCTATGGGTCTGATAGGTTCTGGAGTGGCGACTGCGTAAGAGAAGACGTAGTGTTAGAATGCACAACCTTGTGCAGGCCATAGGAATCCACTGAATGCGAAAAGCACGGAACCGGTTGAAATGGCGATGCTTAGGAGAGGTATTTCCAAAAAAGGAGGAGGTTATCAATTCGACTGTATTTTTTTAAAATGCTTGTTACCTTATAACTTTTGACTGGGTGAACCGATTTTTTTTAATTTGAAAACTGGTGCCCCTGGTTTTAATTTGGTTCCATTCGGACAATGGGATCCATGTGAAAACTATATAAGTCTTAAATTTGCATTAAGTATTTGCGCGACAAATGAACGAAAAACGCGATTAGGTTAGTGCGGGGTATCTACCATAACTAAAAAGTTAAAAATAAAAACTTTTTACAAAAAAAATAACAACCGACTTCCTAAAAAAAAACACTACAAAGTGAAAAATAACTTTAATTTCGGAAGTCGGTGGTATAAAATACCTTAATTACAAATCCTAAGACACCGACTTCCAAAATTAAAGTTATTTTTCACTTTGTAGTGTTTTTTAATAGTTCGACAACATTATTTGCGTTATTTACGTTATGGATCAGACACATTTTTAACATACAAGTGATCGCCCATTGGTCGAAACTCGACCGTACTTCATTGGAATAGAAATACATTATTAAATGAAAAAAAAAAAATACTTAATAATAAATATAAAAGCGGTACTTCTGGACACGGCTCGCATTGTCCTGACCGCCGGTAGCTTGGACCCTGTTCCCGATACCGGTGGGCTACTATTTTTTATATTTTTAAATGTTTTTTTTTTAACTAATATTTAAAAATATAATTTATAAGAATGTTTAAATGGAATAAAGAATATAAAAAAATAATATGTTTATATTTGACATTCAGTAATTTCTCGATATGATCATAGATTTTAAAAATTAAGGTTATAAATATATCTACAAAATTAATTTATTACCTATGGTTATATTGACATTCAGTAAGACTATAGACACAAAATATTAAAGACAGATTTGGACCATAAACAAAAGAATAAAATATATATGCATGTGTGTATTAAATACACGGTAATGAATAGTAGTGTGTGTAACGTGTTATTTATTGGAAATAATGTATTTTTACGCATAATTTTTTTAAAATATTAGCATTCGTCACTTCTTCTCTCTATAAACTATAAGTGTGCGAAATTTCATACTCCTCCGTTCGCCCAATTTTCGTAAAAAGGGATCCAAAGTTTTCGCTTCACGTATTAATATACAGATTATGAAGCAATGGGTAAGCAATATCTTTTAAATGATTCAGATTGTGATTGTTACACAATTAGGGTGCCGCAGTGGACGTCTTTTGACTTAAATGATTATAATGATGATAATTATGATCAGTTATGTAATATCTGCTGATTATATGTGTAACTAACTACCAACTTGATTATTTCGGTTCAATTAACATCTTAAACAATAGCATTATGAATTATGTAGCACTATGTTTAACTGATTGTTAGAACAATTATCTTACATCATGCTTAATGTGTGCATATTAGATTATGGTTTAGGGTGTTGTCACACTGGTGAATAATAATATATTATACGTAATAAGAGTAGGCAATTAAAAAGAGAAACTATTGCGCAATATTAAACGCAATTCCGTTTTTTCTAAGTTTAAATGCTTTTTGGAAAAATAATTTAATCTACTAGATTGTTGCTACCCTGTAATTATGTGTGAGTTTAAATTATAATTACATCATTTTGCTTCATTCGATAGTCTAGATAAGTAAGCAACCAGATTATCAATGACGGAGATGTGTAAATTTTTTTCTTTAGAAAAGCGTTGTATTTCTTCCCATTCAATTTTATTTTTATTTCATATTTAATCTTGTCTCGTAAATTCCCCAAATCTTCCTTATAAATAGAGCGTTGGTACCAGGAATACAGGTGACGCAGGCACCGAAATATAATTCTATAGAAACTTTAGAACATCTGGTATTTCACAAATCTACATTTTTTTTTTGTAACACCGTTTGAAAAAGGGTTTGTTCGTACCATATTTTTTGCCCAAAAATGGCTTGTTTCCCTATGTGTACATAGAGTATACTTTTGTGTCTTTTTTAAATCTCGACACACTGTTTTTACACTGTTTTTTATTATAAATCTAAAAGTCACCCAAAGAGCAAAGGAAAGGGCTTGGAATTTCCCTGCGCTTTCGAACCAGAAATGAAAAGATCCACGGGAAAATTAAGGTAACCGACATAGTATGAATAACTGCCATACTTAAGTGGAAGTGGGGCATTTCTCACAGAACAGATTCCCGATGGAACAGATAGGTTAAAAGACATAGCGTAGGAAAGCCACCTACAAGGTAGAGCGTTGACCTTGTGACATAGCCCGAAGAACTGTCAAATTTAAGTGGCAGAAAGCAGGGCACATTGCTCGTAGAACATATGGCCGATGAGATTCTGAGGGCACGTTAATGGCGACTGCGTACCGAAAGACGTAGAGTTTGCAGGCCTCCCATAAGATGGACCGACGACCATGGGACGGCAACACAGGAATCCATTGGATGCGGGAAGCACAGGGCCCGTTGAAGTGGCGGTGCTTGGGGGAGGCCTATGTCCAGCAGTGGACGTCTTTCAACTGAAATGATGATGATGATGATGACTGCAATGGATAACAAGAATCAAAAACAATGCAATTAAAGGTAATTCAAGTATGTGGTAGATACATGGTGCTTACATATTTAAAAATAAAAATATTGTAAAAGAAGATGTTGTTGTTGTTGTGTTGTTGTTTGTTGTTGTTGTTGTTGTTGTTGTTGTGCAGGTGGCGTTCCGTGGTTTCTGCCTACCCCATGGGAAAAAGGCGCGATTGTATGTATGTGTGTGTAAGATGTTGTTAAACCAACTATAAATGGGCTGTACCTACAATATTATAAAAATAATCAGAAAATAAATAAACTCACACAAATTGGCTTCCACTTGAACGCAGTCAATAGCAACCAAAACTAAATTGTGAATAAAATGTCCAATATTTTATTTCATTTGAATATTGAAATATTTCATTGTGAAGGATCGCGATAAAATGGAGTCCCAATAAATTGTCCATTAAACAAATAAAATACGTTCAGTAATAAAATTCGGCGGAACTGACTATGGAGTGGATGAAAAACCAAATATTAAAAGAGCAATCCTTCTATGGAGAAGGATTGCTCTTTTAATATTTGGTTTTTCACGCTATTTATCTTCTTTATTGCACTTTGTGTAACTGAAGCCTGAGTAATTAGAAATCTATTTGACTCATAGTTTTTACGGCTTGAATAAGGTTCTTTTTTTTCTAACAACGTATACGTAAATAGGCCCACACTTATATTGTTTTTTTTTTCTAATTTACTGGCAAAAAGTGTGTGCTCGTGTACCTACCATACTGCGATCGCCAACGTGCCTGGTAAGCGTTGCAATTATTTTCATACACTCCCAAATCGGGGAGACTGTCTTTAGGCTGAAATCAAGATGATGACGATTCCTAAACAAATATGATACTGATAACTCTTGAGGCATAAATGTTAAGCTGTAAAAGTTAAAAGTTCCGTAAAACGACAAAAACGTTTACTATGTATGTATATGCAGTTTACTGCACGGGATGTTGATAACAGACAAGCAGCCCTTATCAAAAGCGTTCCCCTAAACATAAGTCTATAAAACATATAACAACAAACTACAAAGCCCAAAAATGTAGTGAGAACCAATCTTTTGTTCTTATTCAAACTACGAAGCGTTAATTACTGAAACAGTTCGTTTAATCGTCATGTACCGCGATCATCGCCCCCACACCGTTCAAGCTGTAGTAGACTTTAAGGTGTACGTTGCAAAGTTAATTTTTAATTGCGGTTTGTTAGAGCTATCGATCTATTTGTAGGAAACAATGTTGGGAAGGTAATTAAAGATGTTATATTATACATTTCCCTGTAATAAGCTTGTTGAGTTTTGTTTGAAAACAACGAGTTGTTTGAAACTTTGTGTGGAGTCAACAGTTTTACAATTTGTTTCAGAAAAACAAATGTTATGAGGGTTTTGAGATAATTTGTGGGAGAAGGAAAATAAAATGCTTGGTTATTGATCATTATTCTCAACCTAGCCTTGTCGGCTTCCAGTCTAAATCTTATTTTATACCTTTAAAGGTAAACGAGCAATTCTTGTATATAATATACATATATAATCTGAATCTCGGAAACGGCTCCAACGATTTTCATGAAATCTATATCTATACTAATATTATAAAGCTGAAGAGTTTGTTTGTTTGTTTGTTTGATTGAACGCGCTAATCTCAGGAACTACTGGTTCGAATTGAAAAATTATTTTTGTGTTGAGTAGCCTATTTATCGAGGGAGGCTATAGGCTATATAACATCACGCTACAACTAAGAGGAGCGGAGCAGTAATGAAAAATGTTGCAAAAACGGGGAAAATTTATTCCTTTTGAGAGTTTCCGTTGCGTGCGCTGCGTAAACGGTTAAAGTAACGCAAAAATAATGAATGACGGAATTGTTCCTTTTAAAAAGTTCTAAAAAAAAAAGTCCGCGAGAGCATATGTCTATCTTTTAAGGTTGACTCACTATAACTCAAAAGGAGCGAGCAGCAACGAAAAATGGACGAAAACTAGCAGGCAAATCGATGCGACGGGAAGGGTCAGGGGAGCAAAAATTTGACGCAGACTAAGTCGCGGGCAAAAGCTAGTTTATTATACAGGGGGTTTTGGGGGCGATAAATCGATCTAGCTAGGATTCATTTTTATAAAATGTCGTTTTATTCGTGTTTTCAATGACCAAGTTTATCGATAATCAACTTGAACATCTTATTATTTTAAACACAATTTACCAAAAAATACCGAGCAAAGCTCGGTCATCCAGATATTGCACATTAATTCCATTATTTATATGTAGCGACACAATACACTTTAAGACAGTCTGACTACCAGTCAGACTTTCCGGCTTTTGACGACCTGTTACGACTGTTAAACATCATGACAGTCTGGAGCAACGGCTTGACGTGCTTCCTGCGTGCGGAAAAGTTTGGTTTGTAAAAATGGTCACCCGCACGAACCAACTGCGAACACCGTAGCTTAACCTGATCGAGTGAAGTGTGCGGTGCTATGAGCCACAAAGCTCTGCAAGTCATCAATGTAGGAATGTATTATTTTTGTTACCAATGCGAAGCGTACCCTTATATTCTTCTTTTTCGGCTTTATTAATAAAACTGTAATAAAATGATTACTGCATCCTGAATTTGAACTGTTGTATGTAAATATTGGCTTTGGATATTATAGCCCATCCCATCTTCTTTACGAAACCACATAGTGGCCATTTACTATAATACCTACAAGTTGAAAAAAATAAACCGTAACTTGTGTTTGTAAATAAAAATGTACAGTTTTATTTGACTTCTTACAATTTAATAAACATCTATTCGCAGACGTTATTTACAACTGAAAAACAATACTCAAATTTGGTACTCACAAAACTAAAATTTCTTGTGAATAAACATTGTGCAGTAAGTGTCATAAAAGCACATGGACCCGAAACCTCTGCAGATACTGAAGACTCTATTTTTAAAGATGGAAGGTCCATTACAGCTTGCAAGAGTGCATATGCTAAATTGTCCTTGTAAAGACATGTCATGCCCGGGCGAATGTTATGCTCCAACAATTTTAGTGCCCACAATAACAATGATTCCTTTGGGTGACACTAAGAGGACAAACTCGCGTAGTAGTTTGTTGGGTATTGTATAGCTATTAAACTTGACAGGGTTATATTGAGAAAAGCAAGTACGGTTAAAGCTGGGTGTAAAATGAAGTGAGTTCTAAATAATCTAATAGATACTGATCCCGTCAGCTGAAGCTGAAGAAGTGGTGTGTGTTTCTGTTTGTTTGTTTCTTTAAACGCGCTCATTTCTGATATTATTGCTCGGATTTGAAAAATACTTTTTTATTTGATAGCTTAATTCTTGACAAATACAAATATTTAGGTTACGTTAATTGTGTTAAGACCCTTAGAAGTTGGATAAAACAAAAAAAATATAGAAAGAAACTTGAACGAAAATGAAAAAACGCAGGCAGACGATGCGATGCGACGGAGTGTGTCAGAGGAACAGGAAATTTCAGGCGAAGGAAGTTGTGGGCTAGTAAAAGTAATGTAGATGCAGAATGAGACACTGCATATAAATAATCGCATGTTTTGGATGAGATTTTGCACTTCAATCCCTTGCCAGGGTCGCGAGATCTGTTCGAAAGAGTTACCGTGGCCCTGGTATATAGGCAACTGAAGTCTGACACAAGGAGCGGGAGACGTCATTTGATGATTTCCAACCAACAAAAAAAATCCCTTGCATTGTAATTGCCAATATTTGATAAATTGTTTTATTGAAGCTTCGGAAGTCCCAATGTCAAATGATTTGACCTTCAAAGAATCACCAGAAACAATTGGTTGTTCAATATCGGTTGTTCCTTCTAGTCCCTTAGTTGCATTTTACGACACCCATGGGAAATACGATAGTGTTTTCTTAGCCACGGATCAAAAACCTAAAGCAGTTAAATGTGATGAAAACCAAAAACATGATCTGCTCTAGAAATTATCAAACATATACGTGAAAAAGGTAGTGAAATGCAGAAATATGCAAAAGGTAGTCTGGCTAACCTTTTCCCAACTATGCTGGGTTCGGCTTCCAGTCGAACTGCATGCAGATTAATACCAGTATTATACATGGAATGACTACCCATTTAACCTTCACAACCTAGTTACTGGGTACCTAGTAGGTTTTTTTATTTCGTTGGGAAATCAGCAAATGACTTCTCCCGAGCCTGGTCCTCACCGGGCGGCGAGCTACCCATTGCTAGCCGCCGGCAAGCTCGCGCCTATGGTGGTCGGGAGTCCGCTATCGACTCCCGACGCCCGGGGCGTCTCCTCTTGCGGCGGCTTGGGACGTGAGGGTGCAGAGACTGCCACTCCCTCACGCGCCCCGCCTCCTCCTTCGTGAACATCACTGCCTCGCAGAAGGAGGTGACGGCTTCCCATGCCCTCTCGCTCCGTACCATGGCTCACACCAGGGCCGGACGCGAGAGGTCGCCACCGCCGATCGCTTCTACGAGAACATGGCGCCGGCGGTGCTCCGCTCAGGCAGGGCACACCTCCACCATATGCTCCACCGTGGGTACTACGACACTCCCAGCTTCTGACGTCCCATAACGACTGTTAAAAATCCACGCATAGCAGCCGGGACCAACGGTTTATCGTGTTCTCCGAGGCACGGAGGTTTTGATATTTAAAGATATTCATCCATCTTAGGTGGTTATTACTGAGACACAGGTTTTTCCAAATATGAAAATGGTAACTTGGTAAGAAAACCTAGCTAATTTAAAATATTAGTGAAACATTGTAAGCCTATGTATGGCATGTAACGAATGGAACATTTTTCTAAGCGGACGTTTATGGCTCGCACGGTACTACAGCTGGCTGCAAATTTTGCTCGTAAAATTCTGCGGAAAATTACAAAGGTAACTTTGTGGATATTGTGTTTTGTGTTATTAAATTATTACGTAGGTTGTAATTGTTCCGGGTTTCATTGTAATGGCTTCTTCGTTCGACGGAAATAGAAAAGCATTGGTCACAACAATATTTGTTCGTTACCAGACAATGGGGTGTTAACAAAGTGTAATTGAAAACCTGAACAGTGTCATTAAACAACTTTTCTTGCACTGCAATAACTGACCAAAAAACTAACCCAGAAATCGTCAGTAATAAGTCAGCTGCTACCTATATTAATCTTCACACAACTCAATAGAATACGAGGAACATCAGTATCATGTTTCCAATGATAAATGCATTGAACCTTTTTAAGTTTTTTTGTTATTTTAATTACATCTTGTATAGGTAGGCATCGTTTCTGATGCAGCACTGTTACCTTTCCTAATCAAAAGAAATCCTTAAAAAACGTGTGGTCAGAAACGAAGTTTCGTTACGCTTTTTTGTCAGATTCGAAAGAAACGTAATAAACGTTTATCTTTAAAATACTCAAACTTTATACTAACCTCACTATCGGCTTCAGCATGCAAATACCATGAAAATGATACCCATGACGAAAAATGAGAAAATATTCGCAGCCGACATCATGGATTTTTATTTTGACCTCAGTAATGGTTTCTGCAGCCTCGAAAGCCATAAAAACGACACCCATGAAAAAAATTGTGGGTAATTTTATTTAACAAAACGCTAAAACCTTTTTCGTTAAGCAATGCTATTTTCGATAAGGGGAGATTTCTACAAACTCTACATATGGGTCGTTTTCAAAATTAATGTACATTTTGTTGTAATTATGTGTCCATGCAACTTATTGGTAAAATAAAATAAAATAAAGTTCAAAATGTAAACATATAAATCAACATTCAGACTAGTTACTAATAAAATAACAAACATACATATGTTTTTATTTGAAAATTGCTTCTATGGCTTTATAAAACTAAGTTTAATTCCTGTCGTAATTTCTTTCCCATACAAAAGTGCAATGTCCACCAGTCGCGCGTGTAGTAAAAATGCAGAAAATAATAAATAATGCACGCAATAAGTAACCTGATTCAACAATGTCTTGTCAGATGAACGGGTAAGATATATGGAATATACTATAAAACTATGTAATTATAATAAATCATTTATTTATTTACCCACAAACACGTGTCTCATATTCCATTCCTTTGTGTAATTCTTTCTTGTAACGTTGATATTTTACAACAATAGAAGTAAATTCCAAATTTAGTAAGGCAACTCTATACGTCAAAATGGTTACAACGAGAGGGCGCTAGTTTCTTTCGGCCGCGCCATTTTGTTTTGTAACTGATGGCTTCACTTCGTGCGCGTCGTAAAAAGGACAATAAGAATTTGTTTTAAAGTGCCAAATTACGTGAATTCGGTAAGTACTACACTTTACATTGCAGCATGTCAGTGAAGTTGATGGTAAATTGTTGTCAAATGCATGTTTCACGAATAACTCGAGGGTGAAATTACAATATTATTATTATTTATAGGTTAGGGACACGTTCGTTTTATTCATTTGTGTGACCATTGTGTTATTATTTTTGTGTCACGTTACACAATGGAATGGGTTAGGGCTTGTTTACAGTATTCAATTATGTAAATAGTATTTCCATTTTCCGTTTTAGGAAAGATGCCGTTAACGCCTGCTGAACGGCAAAGACGTTACCGAGAGCGTTTAAAAACAAATCATCCACAAAAATGGAAGGAAGTACAAGAAAAGAATTTGATTAGAACTAAAAATAAATACATACCAATAAGTCAACTTTCTGAATCTGAAAAAATAGTTAGGCGGAAGGAATGGCGAAGGTCTAAGCAACAAATAACTGAAGAAAAATCGGATGAAACTAAATGTTGTCGAAAAGTGTATAAAAAGAGATATAACAAAATAACACAAGAAAAGAAAAAAATAAAAGAAAAAGCAAATCCATTATATAAGAAAAAATAAAGCACTGAAGAAAACAATATATAGGTACAAAATTCTACAAGCAGCGCATTCACAGGACAATTATCAGGATAAAGAGAATATTTAAATGTTAGAGACCTAACGCCAAACTCCAAAACTGAATCCTTTGTTAGTTCTTTGAATATTTCGCTTTCAGAAAAGAAAAAAGTTAAAAAGGAATTATTTCATAAAAATATATTGTGCGAATCAATAAAAAATCAGTATGAATTAGCGTCAAGTACTGAGCAAAAAAACACAATAAAAAATATAGTTGTGTCTGTTGTCTAAATGTGATTTCGATTCAGACCTTTTGTATTTTGTTAAAGACAATAGAATTTTAAATACCCATGTTGAGTTAAACAGCGAAATAAAATTTCTTAAATTTTTAATTGTGATTTTTGTACACGTGTTTAACATTAAAACTGTTGATTGTCAAATTATTAAGAAAATTAAAGATTTTTGTTTTTCTATATTATTAAATACAAGGTTTTTGAGTTATTGATTGTTAAATATTTTTAATATAATATGATTAAATAAAATTTCTTAAATTCTTAATTGTGATTTTTGCACACGTGTTTAACATTAAAACTGTTGATTGTCAAATTATTACGAAAATTAAAGATTTTTGTTTTTCTATATTGTTAAATACAAGGTTTTTGAGTTATTGATTGTTAAATATTTTAATTATAATATGATTAAAACGTTAAGCGTATGTTAAAAATGCAAGACTGCTAAAACCAAATAAATGTGTTTTAATTTGTATGACCTTGTTATGTTTAAGACATTTACATTTACTTGACATTTACTTTCTAAGTTTTTTTATACGTGATTTTGTCTGTTAATAAGATTAAACTGATTTACTACTACCAAATTGATTTTTAAATACTTCATTGTGACTTTGCCCTTATTCTTCATTTGTGTTACTTTTGTGTCACGATAACACAAAATAAACACAAAAAAAATGTACATTAATTTTGAAAACGACCCATATACCAAAATTGAATGCAACTTATTCTTACGAAAATATTGATGCATTCCTAATAGGTGCTCTTGTTAGCCTTTCCAATTAATCTAAAGCGTTCGTTCAATCAATTCAATGAAGACGGATTCTAATCGACGGTTTTCCAGCAATTAGTTCACCTCAATTTATTGTGCCTTTTCATTAATTCAAACTTCTATCGAGGAGCAAGTTTCACGTTTTGTTTTTACCGAAAAATCTTCAGAAATAAAATGTTGAAACATGCTCGTTTTTGTCGTTTAAATATATTCTGAAGCGACATAAAAGTACGGTACGGTATTACCCAAAACGTCTAATTCGAAAAACAAAACAGATTATTTTTACATAACATCCACGAACAAATAATTGGGTACACCTAAACCCCGCTTTAAAAACATGTCCAAATTTAATTCAGCCTCTGAATTATTCGTTAATAAATAGATTGCGTCTGACGCCCTGATTTTGTGCTTCAATTTCCTAATTCAAATCAAACAGTTGCCTTATCTCAGTGTTAAACAAAGACCGCGCTTAGTTCCCGGCTTAGAGATATCTTGGAAAAAGCGCGTAAGAAAATAAATGGAGGTCAATGGGTCAGTATTTGTCTGTGGATTCGCTCATTTGGTCAAAGTGTAGACTTAGGGCTTGACGAATTGAATTAAGAAACCTTTTAGGAGATTTTTTCTGTCTCATAAAATTTGACATTCTAGGTTTTGTTGAAATGTTTATGATACATTTTAAATTAGTTATGTAATAATCTATTTTAATTCGTGGGTAGATACTTTATATTAAATCTCTTTCATCATTGCTTCCTTCAATAAGTGTAAATATCGCTCAGAAATATGTATGTATAATCCAACAGAATCTCTGAATAATAATGTTTTGTAGATGTATTATTTTAAGACTGATATCCTATAAATCACATACGTATGAATATCTAGTAATATTTTCCAAATACATAACATATCTTTCCATTTCTGACATTTCGTTCTATATATCATGAATCTATAATACATCAAATCAGAGCCTCCCAAATCTCTTCCCAAAAGATTTCTGGTGAAGATTCTCTGTAAGCCGACTTGTCTAATGGAGTAACAAGAAAATGTCGAACAAAGAACTGCAATCAAATAATATTTTGATGACAACAAACAACATTTTCTTCTGAAAAATCATCGTTACAGGAAAAACACGAGGGAAATTGGTACAAAAGGGATTTACGTGTACTCTCTTTAAACTCGGCTGCCGAAATCGCTTGGGGTATAATAATATTGATCCCTTGCGGCAACTATGGGTAATCCCAGAGGATGGTGAAGATACACTGACTGGCGTAGTATGGGAATAAAGTGACGTAGACTGGGATAAAAAATTTACAGAAAAAAAAAACATATCTGACTGGCTACATGTTGATAGTAGGAAAGACATTAAAGATTAAGTAATACGTTGGTTACAACAATCAGTCTATAATGTTCCCACTGCTGGGACACAGGCCTCCTTTCTGTGAGCTGGTGCCCAATGTGGGTTGGTCGATGCCACAAATCTCTTTTTTTTTTTGTTCTTGGACATGTCGGTTTCTTCTCGATGTTTTCCATCACCGTTTTGAGAGCAGTGGTATTAAAATTAAATACACAAAGTAATGTGCCTAGTGGGTTTGAATACACGACCTAAGACCTTTTGGTTTGGAGCCAATACTACTGGGTCACCACTGCTCATAAGTACTTTGGCGATTATTATTCAAATTAATCATTATTAAACTAGATGAGAGCCAAATTATGTCGAGCACTCACAGACTTGAAAATTACTGTCTCCTTACATTTTGTAAATTATAATAATATCTATAATAATATCTTAGGACAACCAACACACCGTTATCTGATCCCAAACTAGGCAGAGCCTGTACTATGGTAATCAGACAACTGATAAATATATTTATATATTTCTAAATACATACATATCTATATATTAATACGTGAAGCGAAAACTTTGGATCCCTTTTTACGAAAATTGGGCTGACGGAGTAGTATGAAATTTCGCACACTTATAGTTTATACAGAGAAGAAGTGACGAATGCTAATATTTTTTTTAAATTATGCGTAAAAATATATTATTTTCAATAAATAACACGTTACACACACTACTATTCATTACCGTGTATTTAATACACACATGCATAGATATTCTTTTGTTTATAGTCCAATCGACAATATCTGTCTTTATTTTGTGTCTATAGTCTTATAGTTAGGGAGCTGGCGAGCATTTTGGTATATGATTTGCACACGTTTCACGTCGAGGTGGATTGCAATTTAAATAATTTCAAATCGATTTGGTCCAATCAATTAAGGTCCTATGTCGCTGCGTTTTCGCGTTACAGCGGATTGAAGTTGCTTAAAAAATCGGGGTATTAAATCATTAGCGCATGTATGCTCTAGAGTTCAAGGTCACAATCATCTTGGAAACTAAGAAAATCGAAGAGGCAGACATTCAGGACTCTGCATTATCATGGGACGGAGTTGTAAAAATGTTAAAAAAAATTCTACTAAGTCATTTGCACGCGGTTCTCATTGCGTCCATTCGATTCACTATGACTCTGTGGATTCGAATAAACATGTGGCAGACTCTTTGGTCCCTGATTTTCAGCTGTATGACTTTTTGAAATTCACGGAATCAAGGGACAGCGGGTATTGCATGGGATTATTGTTATTATTTATAGTTTTATTCTTATAATTTTGTTTAATATTATCCTCTAAACTCACGGTTACGATTAAACTTCTGGAGCTGAAATCTATGCAATGATATTTTTTCTCAATGCCAACCAGAAACGAAATGCGCTCCGGAACTTTAAACAGAAAGTTTTTTTTTTTAAATTGCTTGCTACATTGTAATCTGAATATTGATTAGGATCTGGATAGGAACAGTCTTTAACTTTTTTTAAATCACATTTGTGTAAAATACGTAGATTTTGAACCAAGACGTGTGAAAGTGCCTGAGAGCGAGAGAGAGGAAAAGCGTGCAAAATAAAAGGGGAGGCTGTATATAGATATACGACCTATACATTTAGTTTCACAATACGGAAAAGGTCGGAACTGAATTATACCGTTCTCACTCATATTCCCAAATAAAAGAGAGACACCACGAAAGGAACTATGGGGATATTTTATACCTGCTTAGGTTGGCGCGAGCGCCGGGTTGAAAAAAAAATCTAATGGTCCTTTGGAATATCAGAGGCCTGAACGTTTGTCTCATCGGTTTTCTTGGTTTTCATAAGGAATTCAAACATCAGTCCAAGAGGTAGACGTGTGCGCATAATATAGCACACCTTTTTTTACATTTTTGGAGCACTGTCAATAGACAACGCAGAGGTAACATGTTGGCAGACTATTTTTCCGTGGTTCATCTCATTGTTTTTAATCGAACAATTCAAATCTGCCAAGTGTGCACTTCATATACAGTTTTTTTAATCATAAAAATAAATGTAAAAAATGAATACTACAAAAATCAGAGCCGTGGTTGTCTGCCTTTTCGATTCTTTGTGTCTCTAGGATGACTGAGATCATCAGCCCCAGAGGCAGACGTGAGCGCATAATATAGCACACCTTTTTTTTTAAACATTGTTGAAACGCTGTAAATTTACAACGCAGCGCCACCATAGTGGCAGACGAGGTCCTTGATGTTTCTTAGGGTATAAATTATCACTATTAATAACGTCTACCTTGTGTGCTGATCATATCGAAATTTTGCTCGCCAGCTCCCTAACTATTACTGAATGTCAAGTATAACCATAGGTAATAAATTAATTTTATAGCTACTTCATTTTTTAAATCTATGATCATATCGAGAATATTTGTTTTTAATATTATTTATCTATAGTGTTACTGAATGTCAAATATAACCATATTTTTTTTTATATTTATTAATATATATGTTTTTTTCATTTAATAATATATTTCTGTTCAAAGAAGTACGGTCGAATTTCGACCAGTGGGCGATCACTAGTAATACATAAATTACACACATACACAGAACAAATGAATGTGCTCATCACACAAAGATTTGTCCTAGGTGGTAATCGAACCCACGACCTCAATCTTTGTAGTCAGGGTCACTAACCACTAGACCAACAGGCCAGTCAAGAAAATTAAATAAATCTGAATCTGAAAATTAGCATATTCCGTGTCTGAACTGTTAAATCACTGAACCAAATGTCTAAATGTGTTGACAGTGTAAACACTAAGGGACAACATACTTACATCTGTATTTAATTTATATGAATACACTATTAACATTGTAACTATATGTCATTGTGACGTAATCGGTCCTTCAGCTTGTCAGAACATTATTAATATAAACAGTGACTTTAGTGTCTGGAGTTACGTTTTTCTGTATCTCTAATTTACACTCAGTTCAGACATCATGACATCATTGTCTTTGCCTTGTATATTCTGGATTTAGTAATATAATCACATGATATTTTTTCATCATCATCATCATTATATCAGCCGAAAGACGTCCACTGCTGGACATATGCCTCCACCAATTTGGGGAGGGAAGTTTGCCATAATCGCCACGCTTGGCAGGTGGGTTGGCGATCAAATTATGGTGGTTCCGTTGCCAAATGGCAAAAAACGGAACCCTTATAGATTCGTCATGTCTGTCTGTCTGTCTGTCTGTCCGTCCGTATGTCACAGCCACTTTTCTCCGAAACTATAAGAGCTATGCTGTTGAAACTTGGTAACTAGATGTATTCTGTGAACCGCATTAAGATTTTCACACTAAAATAGAAAAAAAAACAATTAATTTTGGGGTTCCCCATACTTAGAACTGAAACTCAAAAATTTTTTTTTCATCAAACCCATACGTGTGGGGTATCTATGAATAGGTCTTCAAAAATGATATTGAGGTTTCTAATATAATTTTTCCTAAACTGAATATTTTGCGCGAGAGACACTTCCAAAGTGGTAAAATGTGTCCCCCCCCCCGTAACTTCTAAAATAAGAGAATGATAAAACTAAAAAAAATATATGATGTACATTACCATATAAACTACCACCGAAAATTGGTTTGAACGAGATCGATGGGTAGTTTTTTTTTTAAACGTCATAAATCGTAAACCGCAATTTACCTTACATTCAATCAACTGAAATATAAAATTTAAAAAAAAAACATTTATTTTTAAACCGAGCATACCTACAGGTTTGTACGGAACCCTCGGTGCGCGAGTCCGACTCGCACTTGGCCGGTTTTCTGTTATTCGCGTCGATTGACAACCGGTTTCAATTTTGACTGTGAGTAAAATTGGATTAGGTACTCGAGACTTTGAAGTCGAGTAAATTAGTACTATGTCGATTTTCCAAAGGTAGTATGTCGTGACCTAGAACCATAAAAATCGAAGCTATAAGACATCCACTAACCCGCATTGGGCCTGTAAAGTAGATTATGGCCCACTCCCTCTCACAGAAAGAATACCCGTGCTGTGTCCCAGCAGTGGGTATAGGCTGATTATAATGACCAGCTGTACCCGGGGCTTTGATCAGATAAATTCATGGTATATTCGTAATTTAATCTACAACATATGTTTCCTCTTACTTCTTCTTTAGTTGAAGTAAGAACGATTAATTTATACTTCAGTAAATTAATAACCACTACCTACATTTTAAAACTGTGAAAACACAAAGATTTTGAGTAATTTAGCAAACCGCATACATTATTATCATGATAGTTTTATAAACTAGTTCAATGTTTTCAATTCCCTGGTGAACGATGCTGCCCATCCGTTATTAGCATTTTACGACACCCCAGAGACCTGAACGCGTGATCCATTTGTTGCCAAAACCACGTGACGTTCATTACATTACACAACACACTAATTAATTTACATTTCACGTACATTTTGAAACAAAAATCCTTTACAAAGTAAATAATCAGTCAACCTAATTCAATTTAAAAGACACTTGAATTAAACGCTGTTGACACAAGCACGTGTAAGCTATAAAATTCTAGTAGCCCTCAAATTAATTATGCTAACTTTGACATTAATTTTCAGTCTAGACAAAATAAAAAACAAGCTGAAACATGATTGAAAACTAAATATAACTTTAAAAACGTGATTACAAAAGTTTACATGGGGTGAAAAACTTGGCTTGTTTTTCAATGAATTTAGCGTTGGAAGACCGAATCACGGTAATATATAATGAAAAGGGAAAGTATTAATTTTTTTTTGGTAAACATCTAATTTTAGTCTAAGAAACAGTGTCTGGCAACAGACTACAAAATAGTTACGCTGTGAAAAATCATATTATGAATAGAGTTCTTAACTTTAATTAATAACAAAAATGAAAAATATTTTTTACTTGCTTGAACTCAATCTTGTATCGCTAATTAATCTTACGTAGGTAGCTGAGCGGTATGATTTACTAATTGCCATGTAAACTGAAGGTAGAAAATATTATAACTAAATATTATAAAACACGTTCCAGCTTTGTAAGACTGAAATGTATCGTGTTTACTCAAGAATATTTTCTAAATGTTAATGAAAACCACATAAAAATATTGTTCGCCTTGTAATTTTATTATCCTTTTTCTTATTAATCTTAAGTTAAAGAAGTCTATAGTTCGTCATATTTATTTTGTTATACTTAATTCTAGAGACTTTAATTTTCCTATTATTGTATGTCATCACCTTCTCAATCAATTGCTAATTATCCTGTGATTGGCCACTTTGTAAGTACAGATGCCAGCAAGTCAAGCTACTACAATCTGTCAAATCTCTTTAATAGATTTTCTACTTTAGCGCTAAAGCATTAGGTTTAAAGTTGATTGGGAGAATTTGATGGTTTCGGGTGCCTTGATTTGCTGGCGTCTGTACATCGGATATATTATACACAGAAGCTGTTGGTGTACCCTGATAAATAAATAAACTACAGAACTCAAACGAGCACAAACAACGACGTTACAATAATTTCATCATCATCATTTCAGCCGTTAACATCCACTGCTGGACAAAGGTATCCCACAATTTGGGGGCCTTGCCATAATCGCCACGCTTAGCAGGCTGGTCTGCGATCGCTGTTTGGTGGTATAATCATTTAAAGACTGTCGAATAACGGTCAAACAATTTCAACCGAAATAGAAACTGCTCGGAAAAACGTCAACATTGCTTAACGACTCATAAATCGATTGAACAGCCACAATAAGATATTTTCTCACAAAACACAGTAAACACTGGAAGAACCCGCTTTTTGTTCGATTCGACACAAAGAGAAGTAATAAACTCTTTCCTTTCAATATGTCGAGTGGGGAAGCAGATGGTTAAAACAGTATCGATTACAGAAAGTCGATACCGTTTTAATTTCAACACGTCGATGTGTTGATATTAAAATTGAAATCGAAACGGATTTATCATTCGGATATTATTTTTTTTGATGAATGGTATACATTAATTATGTTTGATTGTAGAAGAGCCTGATCAATAACTGATATTTTAAAGTTCTAGGAAAATTGAACTGATCAGTTTTCGTAATTCATTATATTGAAATCTAATTCATCATCATCATCAGCCGAAAAAACGTCCACTGCTGGACATAGGCCTCCCCAATTTGGGGGGGGGTTGTCATAATCGCCACGCTTGGCAGGCAAGTTGGCGATCGCAGTATGGTGGTAAAATGCATAGAGAACGCTACTGCCCTTTCTCTAGTAAGTCCCTTAGTCGCCTCTTAAGACACCCACAGGAAGAAATTGGGTAGTGCTATTCTTTACGTCCGGCGCCACACGGTAAATCAAATTACTTCACTAGAATCTGTTACACTGTCTCACATACTCTAAATACGAGACTGGTCGGAAATGTTACTCATCCTTGCCTTTTAGAAACTATGCTGCGGTCGGATTTCAGTCTAACCAGATGCAGCTGAGTACCAGCATTTTACATGGAATCCTCGACAACCCAGTTACTGGGTGACTACGACTACCGTTGGTAAGACTGGTGATCTTACCGAGATGACACTAATCGAATAATATTTCTTAATCAATTTACCAACAAATCGATACAGAGCCCGTCCCTAGATAAGGGTGCTAGAGTAAAACTTGGGGTAAAGTCGAAAATCACATCTTTGAGGTTTCAGCGTATTGAGCTGAAAGTTGAAGTTCGGGATACAATGCTCGGAGTAAATGAACGTTTTAACGTGGCGAAAAAGTAATTTTACAGTTTCTCGAGACTATACCTTTGATCGTAGATGAGGAGGAGCTTTTTAGGGTTCCGTAGCCAAATAGCAAAAAACGGAATCCTTATGGATTCGGTATGTCTGTCTGTCCGTCCGTATGTCACAGTCACTTTTTCCGAAACTATAAGAACTATGCTGTTGAAACTTGGTAAGTAGATGTATTCTGTGAACCGCATTAAGATTTTCACACAAAATAGAAAAAAAACAATAAATTTTGGGGGTTCCCCATACTTAGAACCATACGTGTGAGTTGTCTATGGATATGGATAGGTCTTCAAAAATGTTATTGAGGTTTCTAATATCATTTTTTTCTAAACTGAATAGTTTGCGCGATAGTCACTTCCAAAGTGGTAAAATGTGTCCCCCCCCCCTGTAACTTCTAAAATAATAGAATGATAAAAGTTAAAAAAAAATGGTGTATATTACCATGTAAACTTCCACGAGATCTAGTAAGTAGTTTTTTTCAATACGTCATAAATCGTAAACCGCAATTTTTGATAATATATTTGGAAATATTTCTTGTCAAACTGGAATATATATTATCTTCTTAGCTATCACAACCCTATATGGGCTCGCTTATAGTTAGATCTAAATCCCATCATTTAGGTACCTAATTAAAATGTTTACTAACCAATAACTTAATTTAAAAAAAAAACACTATTACTAAAACATCGATCAAAGTTACAACGAACTACAAGAGCTTTTATATTATGTTACTTGCTGCTACGGAACCTTTCATGGGCGAGTCCGAGCACTTGGCCGCTTTTTTTTTTTTGTCAGAAGTTTATGAAAAACATATCTGACGCAAGAAAATCTTTTGTTAATAATATAACCGGCTTACAAAAAGAACACTACAATATGCAAAATACTTTTTGCCATCGACGACCGTTATTTTTCACTTTGTAGTGTTTTTTTTTTTTGGAATCCTATTGTTTTTTTTTTTAGAAAAAGTAAATAAACTATAAAGTAAATATACCTACACCTACAGATGAATTGAGAACCTTCTTTTTTAAGTCGGTTAGAAAACATTCAAGTCATTTATTCAAACTAGGCTCAGAGTCAGCACTATTAGAACGCCAAAGTAACATAAGACAGCTCCCTAAAACGCCCGCCCTTCACCACTTCCTAGTGCTTTAGTTGGGAAGAAATGGCGCAGCAAACTCCACAGCAGCACAGCTGTCTGTTTAGTTAGGAGAACTTGAGTCTATACAATAATATGTTAGTTATTCATCATCATCTTTATCAGCCTATATTTGTTCCCACTGCTGGGACACAGGCCTCCTCTCGGTGAGTGGGCCGTAATCTACCACATGGGTCCATTGCGGGTTGGTAAATGTCACATGTTTTCGATTTTTTGGTTCTTGGACATGCCGGTTTCTTCACGATGTTTTCCTTCACTATTTTGAGAGCAGTGGTGATGAATTATTTTACACAAAGTAAAGCATCTGTCTGGGTTCAAACCCTCGTAAGTCTGAGCCATAATTTACCACTGGGCCATCACTGCTCCCTAATTAACATTACGACACAAAAAAAAAATGCCATATATCAGCTAACACACTCCAATATAGAAACAGAACATTGACATTTTGAACATTGAACATTTTTAATAAGCTACAGGACGCTGTAGTTAATAGGTTGGATTACGCAGGTGTATTAAAAGACTCACCCGCCCTGGACACGAGTGGAGGATTAGGGCCACACCCACTCCCGGTGAGGCATCATTACTCGCAGCGGAAACATTATACCCTGACTTTGATGCAATAAGCCAATTCAAAATTATATTTAAATTGTGACTGTTTGTTCAGACATATGTCTGTTGAACCATCATCACCGTTATTATTTAAACCCGGTGTCAACCAATGATGAGTATTGACTTCTCCTTTCTTCGGTCATACTTTCCAGTTCCATGCGTCTCTCAACGAGGTGTATCCCGTGACTTTGACGATATCGTCAACCTAACGCGCTTTTGGATTTTCTGGACCTGGTAAGTAAACCATGTCTTATGACCAGAGGTCGGAATTAGGTAGAGTTATTTATGTACTTACACTGATTTCGTACAACGAATGAATAAAGTGGATATACCCCAAATCCCGGGATTAATTTTGAAGAGCAGAAAAATCCCGTGATCCATTTATAAAAAAGGCGAAGTATAAGTATATGAATTTCCTTAAGACTATTAATAATTTGCATTGTGAATTTAATACTAATAAAAATAGTATGTTAATTATCTTTGTTTTATTTGCCTTATCTATCTCTGAGGTTTTATTATTATTTATTTATAATGTTGTTGGTCACACGGGTTTGTCTATTATAATCCCGGGAAGATCCATATTAATATCAATATTTCGATGCAAGTACATAAATAACTTCACCTAATTCCCACCTCTGCTTATGACAAATTTTGATTATGTCTACCTTGTTGGTCTTGTGGTTGCAAGCGCGACTACTACGATTACCTTCGGTTCAATTTCCAGGTTCAGGTATAAAAGTTGGCGGTATGAGACACCTGTGCCTCAGATAGCACTTGAAGTTGTGGTCTTGCGCTAGATCTAACTCTAAACATGTAAGATTACGTGCCGTCCCATCGGATTATAAAAGTGAGGGGAAAAATTTCACCTGTGTCTGCGCACACACTTTTGCAATATAATATCTCACGCGCTGAAAGCTAAATTCCTTTAAAATTCGCCGCCATTGCTGAAATATGGTCTGGAGCAATATTCATGCTAAAATAAGAACGAACAACAGTCGAGTAGTTTCAGCTCAATTTGCAAGTTACAATTTAATGTAGGGACATGGGTTTCCGTGATATGGTAGCACCCTGTTACTACAAACTAATCCTGTTCCGCGAACCCTTCTTCTTGTCTACATAGTTCAAGTTAGTATCCACTGGATCCCAATTTATAACCTACACCCTACTAAAGAACATAGGAACATAACATATATGGTGGGACTAACACTGGCGGAAATATATGTGGACTTTTTACTGAATTGCCAAATTCTGTAGTGTTTTTTTCTGAATATAATTTACACACTTATATGATAAACTTACTTCTGACAGTGGCTCCGCCCGCGTATTGTACATATAAACTTCCTTTTGAATCACTCTGTCTATTGATGAAAACCGCTTTAAAATTTGTTGCGTAGTTTAAAAGATATAAGCGTAGGTACAGATGCGCGAAGCGACTTTATTACACGCTTTTTTTTTTGTTGGGAAATCATCAAATGACTTCTCCCGCTCTGGGCGGAGTGGGAGGGTATGTCAGACTTTTACTGACTTAAACCCACCCGTGTTCCTTCAGTTGCCCATGTGCCAGGGTCACGGTATCTCTTTCGAACAATCTCGCGACCCTGGCAGACACGCTTTATATTAGCTTCACTTGTATATTTGTTTGTAACCGACTCCTTATAGCGCGAATTTGACCCACTTTAAACGACCAGATTTCATTCAAACTTTGCACACCTGTCAAGACCAATGATAATGCAATAATTTCATAAATTTGGGCCATTATCCTTGCCAGGGTTACCAGGACAGCAAAAAACTGTCTTCGAAAACTACGCTGACATACGTCTCAAAATTCGAAACATCCTAAAAAATAAAATATAAATAATAGTTTAAAGAAACTGAAAAACACGCTTCCATAGAAAACTGAACTAAAAAGTAGAAAATAATGGAAAAAAGCGTGGGGTGCCTGATATCAATTAAAAAATACCTTAGAAGCGTGTTTTTTTAGTTTTTTTAAACTATTATTTATACTTTGTAAAGATATGAAAGTTTGTATACTTGGGTGTTTGCTACTCAGTCACGAAAAAACTTGTTTGATTTGAATGAAATTAGCGCAAAGATAGTTTATAACCTAGATCACTTACACAGGATATTTTTTACACCAGTAGTACATATTTTCCTGAGCGATAATTTCCGACCTCCGTGCGGGCCAATACGCTCGCTAAAGCTAGTAAACTATAACTTAGATGATATGAGCTGTAGTTTCACCTAATGATTTGGATTGACACTATTACAGCTCACTTCAAGAGCACTTGAAACACTTGAACACTGAAGTTTTCACAATGTGATTTTTATAGAGTAAACCCGCTGGGGTTTATAACTACATAACACACCATCAAAGGCTTTCAATTTGATAGTTTAACAACGTTAATTGCGTTATTGACGTTGAGACCTATTTATCGAACATAAGAAGCCAAAGATCAGCTACAACTGATTCAGATTGTCATTTGTGACGTAATAAGGGTACATCTGTTGTTTGTAAAACTAAGGACACCCGTAAAATAAAAAAAAATCAAAACAACTGAAGAAAAAGTACTAATAAATAAAAAACATTTTTTTATTTTATTTACAAACTCATTCGCGGTAAGGTAAATTGAATTTGTCCCATAATTCATTGTTTAATTTTAAAGAACATCAATTAATACTTGTCAATGTTGTCGTAAAGTTGAACGATGCCATGAAAATAAAAACTGAAGTGTCCCCCAACGTCTTCATTTACTTTTTTAGTCCTTCATTTTATAGAATAAGCTCTCGAAGAAAGTTCTTGGAATTTGTTTGGGTAATAAAATACCGTCTAGTTACTATCAAATACTAATAAGGAATTTCTAATGAAATACATTGTTATAAAAATCCATTGTTTCGTTTTTAGAATTCCGATGGATTTTTAGAAATAACAAAATATATTATAGTGTTTACCAAGAATGAAACTCAAAACCTCATTGTTTCGGTTTTCGAAATGTTTTCATTTTTTCATAGAATTATATTATATACACCGTGACATCTTAGTTGTCTTACAAAGGTTGTCCACTCAATGTATCTGACATAATATACCTCGAGGCGTGATTAAAAAATTGTTACCATTAATTAAGACTATACTATGTAGATACCTAGGAAAAATAAATAATGAATTAGAATTATGAAACATCCTGTTAATAATGCTTACGTATCTTAAGGTAGAGAACATACCTACCCAGTGCATGAGTCGACTAGATCATTTCATCTCTATTTTGCATGAGACAAAATATCCAAACTACATCATATGTCATCAAAATGAATAATATTTTTATTTTTTAGTTATTTAAAGTTATTTTTTTCTTATGGATGTGTAGTAGTCATTGGTTACATGAAGTGGGCTGCCGTTGTAAGACGATTAAATTTCACGGTGTATACCATCATTTTTACAATTGTATTTGGCTTATGTTTAACTTACCACCAGATATAGTAACATATAACAGACAAAACTAGTAAATGATCACCAAAATTAAACCCGCATTTTAATGTAAAATTATAACCAAAATTTTAACATTATGCTATCCTATTTAAGCAAACTGACTCCAAAAAAATCATTGTTAATCCAAAAGTAGTAAATGATCACCAAAATTAAAACAGCATTTCAATGTAAAATTATAACCAAAGTTTTTACATCTTGCTATCCTATTTAAGCAAACTGACTCCAAAAAAAATCATTGTTAACCCAAAAATATTTAGTGAACACGAAATTATTAAGAGTGTACTACGTGAGTTCGACAAATGGGTGTGCGAATAACACTTGTGCGACAAAACTGTACTGCGACTCACCATAGTTCGAATGCACGCTTATGCGACACACTGAATCTAGTCGTTTCTAGCATAGGAGGTCACAGTTTTAACCTAACCTAACCTAGTGTACTATGTGAGCTCGAGTGTATCGCACAAGCATGCATTCGAACTATTGTGAGTCGCAGTACAGTTTTGTCGTACAAGTTATGATTTGGTGATCATTTACTACATTTGGTGTTCGAATACAATTTAAAGAGCAGTCGTGACTAAAATAGCTATTGTAATTTTAGACTTTATTTTTCTGGTGTCAAGTATATATTTTTGGTTAAAGAACTAAGGGTATCAAAGCATTTTATGGTGATCATTATATTTAATCCCATTGTTAAAAGTTACAATATCAAAAACAAGTTTTATTACCAAAAAAAAACAACACAACATAGCAAAAACAAGCTCTTTTACCAAAAACAAATAACGAAACTTCAAAAAACTCTCAATACATATTATAACCAAATCAAATAAAACTCCACAAATGCAAATAATTACTAACTACAACTGAGACCCACGAACAAATATAAAAGAGACCAACTCCCAATGAACAAAGTGAACCACCCTTTAGAGAGTCGGGAAACTAGTTAGTAACAGAAAAGGACAGTTAAACTGTTGATCCGCTGATGCCGGATGAACACTCGCTCAAATTATTGGGGCCGGGTATCGACAAAAAACCGGCCAAGTGCGAGTCGGAATCGCGCACCGAGGGTTCCGTACAAACCTGTAGGTATTCTCGGTTTAAAAATAAATGTTTTTTTTTTAATTTTTATATTTCAGTTGATTGAATGTAAGGTAAATTGCGGTTTACGATTTATGACGTTTTAAAAAAAAACTACTCACTCGATCTCGTTCAAACCAATTTTCGGTGGTAGTTTATATGGTAATGTACATCATATATATTTTTTAGTTGTATCATTCTCTTATTTTAGAAGTTACGGGGGGGGGGACACATTTTACCACTTTGGAAGTGTCTCTCGCGCAAACTATTCAGTTTAGAAAAAAATGATATTAGAAACCTCATTACCATTTTTGAAGACCTATTCATAGATACCCCACACGTATGGGTTTGATGAAAAAAAAACATTTTTGAGTTTCAGTTCTATGTATGGGGAACCCCAAAATTTATTGTTTTTTTTCTATTTTAGTGTGATAATCTTAATGCGGTTCACAGAATACATCTACTTACCAAGTTTCAACAGCATAGCTCTTATAGTTTCGGAAAAAAGTGGCTGTGACATACGGACGGACGGACAGACAGACAGACAGACAGACATGACGAATCTATAAGGGTTCCGTTTTTTGCCATTTGGCAACGGAACCCTAAAAAGACCAAATGTCACCGCGGCGGATATTGCGTAGCTCTTTGATAGGTAATGATGGGGACTGCTTGTACCTTCTTTACTTTCGGTTTTCCTGTCTTGGGCGATATTATGTTCGGGATCTAATTTTTCGTGGACGGAAGTATTGATTTTATGAAAGGAGATTGACAAGTGGGGTATCTGATCAAATCCAAACGTTTCAAAATCTAGTTATATGCAACTTATAGGTCCTATACCCGTACTTATTTTCCAAGGTGAAATGTTTTTTTAGTTGTTGGGAGTAATTAAATAACTATGTTTTTTGGGGTGCAGCCCCGTTACGGAAACAAAACGCATTAATGCAAAACAAAACGCATAAAATAGACGTATTACGTCAGTGTTGCCATACAATAAACCGAAATCGATGAGGATGAGTTAAATCTTTAGTGAAGAAGAAAAAAAATCGTTTATTCAATAAAATAAGTGCAATACAAGAGAAATATTTATACTACTTAAATCAGATTTGATGTAGTGACTCTTGAATGATTAGTAGGTATTTCACGGGTGGTGGCGTGTGTTAAAAATGTTAGAGAATGTTATGTTAAAAGGTAATCAGTAATTAATCACTTAAAAATACGAAAAGGGATATTAAATAGACGGACTAAACATTTGCACAAGTATTATGTATGTTTTGGAAAGTATCTTTCGTGCAAATATTCTTCATTATATAAAAATAAAGTAGATCGATTTAATTCGGAAATAGATGCTCATTTTAAACAACATTTAATATTAAATAGCATTGGTTTTACTAATTATTTTTTGTATCGATTCGATGATTTTAATCGATCCGATTAGTTAATCAATATTTGGCCACACAGCTGTCACTTAAGTCAAATACAAAAAATAATGTTCTACGGTCATGATATTTGTACATATTTTAAATGTTTGAACCTGCACATAATTGTGATATTATTTTGTAATCGTGACTGCATCTACAAATGAAGTGTGAACTCTTATTTTGAGCCATCACGTTGATGTAACATTACAATTTGCGTTCAGTGTATAATCCTGCGCAGGACTGAGATAGGACTCTTATTATTTTACATTGTTTTGGTGTTCTGTGAATGTTGTTCATGCTATTATAACAATGTCGGTAGTTGATCTTCGGTGTATAAACTGTGATGTGCGATTATCACGCCTTCGCCGACATGTATTGTCTGCCGAGGATGATAACCTCGTAACTATTATTCAACGCTGGACTTCTCTCTTGCGTGTGGCACATACCAGATCCGTCAAGCTAGATCATACGTTGGAGAACATTTCCGTTTTCACGGAATTTACAAACTCGAAATAGGTTGCGACCAGCTGGATTTGACCAGTTTAAGGGGAGAAAATCCTTTTTATTTATTTATTTAACCATTTATGTACACACATATATAAATAGACAAGAAGAATATAACAGAAAAATTGGTACAGCGGTAATTGGTTGGTGCTTTTTTGTTAAGAGCAAAAATAAAGTCCCATCATGTGGCACGGAACACATATTTTGTTTTCATAGCCGCTGAAAGGGAATAGCAAGGTCGGAGTGCCATCATCGGCTACTGTTGTAACTGTATAGTAGGACTCAGAACCGTGGGCTGCTGTTCACATGTCATGAGTGTGGTTTGGTATTTAGCTTACGCTCGACACGAAGGAACAACCCCCCCTGCGGTATTTCTTGACAATGTATTGTTATCATTAGAATAAAAAGTTATTATAAATACTGTGGTTTTGTTTTTTACCTATTCTATTTTTATTAATTATCTTTTATCCTCTTCTCAACCACCTTATGGATAGACCATGGATTATCTTGGATGCGGATTCAAATCCCGCAAAAGGAACGGAAAGGAGGTTAAATATTATTTTAAGTAACATCATAGCAATTGGATGGCCTATAATAACTCAAAATCTTGTTATTTGTAATTATCGTTTTCATATGACTAGTAACACAAAAATCCTTCTATAGTAATTAAAGTACAATCTATCCACTTTATCTCATTGAAATGTATGATGTATAAGGCGTCCTATTTAGCTAATCATCGTACGATTGAACGACGCGATTTCGTCGCACGACGTTAAACGCACATTTCTATAAAGTGTACTAATTGAAGCTTGCAAATCATCGCGCGAGCACAGAGTTTAATCTCGTCGTGCGACGAAATCGCATCGTTCAATCGTACGTTGCGTTGGGTAGACAAATAGGGCGACGCCTTGAGGGTCTGCCTTGAGTTATATACCTACGTATGTAGGTAGTAGGTACCTTACTTTATATTTTTGATAGTCCATTTTGAGGTTATGTATAAATCAATTTTATATCCCCAAGTCTAATGTATATCTTACCATTACATGTTTTGTTATACTCTATTGTAGCATTCAAATCCATATATTCATTCTATGAAACGGTAGGCCTGTATGTGATACTGAAAATACATGGGTTTTTGCCAATCTCCTTTGTTTTGTTGTAGATGTAGTAAATAATAGAATTTTACTTTTGGGTACTTGAAGATTGCGACGTCATAATTTATTAGTTGACATATATTGGCCCAACCAGTTTTTGCCAGGGTCGTGAGATTAATTCGAAAGAGGTACCGTGGCCCTGGCATATGGGCAACTGAAGGAACACGGGTAGATTTTAGTCAGTGAAAGTCTGACACGCCCTTTGCTCCATCCAGAGCTGGAGGCGTCATAATGAAGATCCCACCCACAAAAAAAAAACACTTTCTGTAGACGGTTAAGAAAAAGTACGGTCTGTAAGATTCAGTTATCAGTTCAAATGCACTAAATAAATGTGTAAAAACGAAACAAAACTGTAGTGGCGTTTTTCATGTAAAAGACCTCAAACAAGCCAAATATCGACTCACGTAAAATTATTGACATTGTAACTATACCCAGTATCAATCCCCAGAAGCGTTTAATAGTTAAATATTCACCAATCCATCAGCTGATAATTTTTCATTCGTTATTTTGCACGGAAACTGATATGCAAATATTAATATCCCATCCATGGGATCAACAAAAATGCCCTGGAGCAATACCCTATTGATGTATCAACGTGTGGCGAGGTCGTCCAATTTGTATAGATTACACTGTCCGCTCCCACATCGGAGAATTACTTGAAAAATGGTTTTTAATTTGTCTTACAAAGAGTATATAATCCAGGAAGCGAAGTTACGGATGGAAATTACTTTGCTGATTTGTGATCGATAGTCTTTTCAAGTTTGGTATTAGCTTTTTTGCTGGAGTCGCCATTGTTTGTCTTTTAGAGCGAACTGTCTTGTTTCTTTGTTTTATGGATCGTCGGTTGTCTCTGTGAAGCTTTGTTGGTTTATAAAAGGATTTGTTCTGGGACCTAATAGATGGCAGAGAACAAAATGAAAATTCTTACTTCTGTGTAACTTTGAATTTTTCGTGTTATTGTTAGTTTTGTTTGTGTTAAAAGTAATAATTGCTTACTTTTTGATTCTGCATAGTATTATTATTTTACAATGAAACACGCCCCATATATTTTTTATCCATTGATGTTATGTGAGTGTGTAATTGTGTATGGTATGTTACTTTGAAATTAGTCCAAATATCTCCCATAGCTACTATTATTCTGAAAATGCGCTGGATTCCTATAAAACAAGAAATCGTTGCAATCAATTCCCTTATCATCCATAAATATAAACAAGAGTTTACTGAACAAATCAACAGAGTAACGTTTTGAATTAAAACGCTAAATCAAATCCGGAAAGCAAATTGTTAATTGTATTAACCTTACATAAATCTCTAGGGATATTGTGAAATGTTCATATTTTATGTTTGCCTCCATTCTGCTGTGTTAACATGTTTTGTTTTGCTTTGTTTTTATTTTTGTGAAATAGCTATGTTTATTTATGTCAGCATTTCGTGTGACTGTTGATCGTGAATTTTGTGTACTAATCCACATAATATTTTTCTAATTTTCAATATTGGAGTGTTGTTGTTTGAACTTCTGATTTTCACTATCCTCCCATATATAAGGTGTATCTATTCATACACGAAATATTTTAAGAGGTACACCTGTAGGTGGTAAAGAAGCTATGGTAACGAAAAAAAAATTTTCGAAGGGTTTTTTTTTAATTTAATATTTATAAATTATTTGACGCACATAAGAAATATTGGCTCCTTCTTATTTTTTACGACCCGAGACACCGCGGCCAGGCTCGTGCCGTCCGGTCACCGCCCTTGCAGCGTCAGGCGGGCCATTCATAGAATTTGGAGTAAAGGTTTTATGCAAAACGTCTCAAGTAGTTTTGAAATTATAATAATTACGAAAATTAAAAAACGCTTAGATAAAAAAAATATTTTTGCTTCTATAGCTTCTTTACCACCTACAGGTGAACCCCTTTAAATATTTCGGGTATGAATAGATACACCTTATATATTAACGCTATAATTTGAAAACACTGTTAAAGCCAATTATTTTTGAAAAAGTTCCCGTGAAGTTTCTTATCGGCTCTTCGTAAAAGGATCAATTAGAACCATGCGCCTAGCTTCTAACGTATTGTAGGTGCCCCTGTTATGTACAGACGCCACCAGGTCAAGCTACCCGAAACTGTCAATTTTTCCCAATGAACCTTGAACCTAATGCTCTAGAAATAAAGTCGAAAATCTATCAAAGAAATCTGACAGATTGTAGTAGCTTGATGTGTTTGCGTCTGTACATGGGCAAATGTAATAAAATATATTGATTTTTAACCGACTTCAAAAAGGAAATGAAAGGTTCTCCATTCGTCTACAGCTTTTTTTTTCTGTTTGTATGTTTTATGACATCTGACCTCAAGTATACACAATCAATCACAAAAGTAAAATATAGATCCAAAAACACCGATTTCAAAAATTAAATTTATTTTTCACGTGGTAGTGTTTTTGTTTCTTGGATACGGTAGTTCTTTTTTTTATAAAAAGTTTTATAACAGTTCGATTTTCATAATAGAGACATGCAAGCAAATATTTTCCCCTTTTTAAATGGCGACGAAACACATAGAATATTTATTTTTCCACTCATCTTTAACACAGACATCTTTATGAAGCATGTCTGGACGTGTTTACGAGGAAAAGCGTCAAACTTGCGAAGTAAAAAATAAATTAGAAAAACTAAACGTTGGTCGTTAAATAAATTGAATTTTCTTTGTGTAAGAAAACTTTTGTAATTCGTAGTTTTTTCGTTGTTCAAATATTTGCCGGGAAATTCTTGAAGAAATATTAACTTCTGAGGGAACTTATTAATAATGTTGGTCTTTGTTTAAATTGTTGAATAAATGTTGGGACAGGGGTGGACTGTGTTTACGAAACGCTGGTTAGTAGGTTTTAGTAGGTACGTCTAAATTATTAATGATTTGTCTTCTAACTTTATCATCATTTCTTGAAATCACAAAAAAAAATAATCGTATGGTAATCGAGGGCATATACGCAGAGGTTCGTTTGTCAGTACCTGAATATTATATGGTTCTGCTGCATGGTTCACATACTAAGCAATCGAAGTCAGTCAAACGTTTTGTGTAGTTTTTTTCTTTGTAGGTATGTGTTTTATGTACATTTTTCCTTTTCCATATCTATATATTAATACGTGAAGCGAAAACTTTGGATTCTTTTTACGAAAATTGGGCGGACGGAGGAGTATGAAATTTCGCACACTTATAGTTTATACAGAGAAGAAGTGACGAATGCTAATATTTTTTTAAATTATGCGTAAAAATACATTATTTTCAATAAATAACACGTTACACACACTACTATTCATTATCGTGTATAATACACACATGCATAGATATTCTTTTGTTTATGGTCCAAATCTGTGGTCAAATCGACAACATCTGTCTTTAATATTTTGTGTCTATGGTCTTACTGAATGTCGAGTATAACCATAGGTAATAAATTAATGATATAGATATATAACCTATTTCATTTTTAAAATCTATGATCATATCGAGAATATTTGTTTATAATGTTATTTGTATTAGCGACAATAGGAATTTAGTTTAGATTTATAAGAAATATTGTTTGTGGTTTTATGGGGAGTGTCAAGTATGGCATTAGTAAGTTTCCCATACAAAACTTAGTGTCGTGTGCAAACTGTAGAGGTTGTATAACTCACGATTGTACAGGCTGGTCATAAATTGTATAGGCTGGCTATAATTATGACATTTTGAACTGTCATAATTAGAGAGCTTTCTGTGATAATTCATTCCATATCCAGCAGTTAAGAAGTATTAAGAAAATAAAGAAGAGAGTCTTGAAGAAGTATTCTATACTCATTACACCTACGTCCTAGTCCTGACCATCACCATCCCGCCAGCGAACCCTCTCCACAGTAGTACAGCGTCAACAATTTGTCTATAGTATTACTGAATGTCAATATAACCATATTATTTTTATATTTATTATATATATATTTTTTTTTCATTTAATAATGTATTTCTATTCAAATGAAGTACGGTTGAATTTCGACCAATGGGCGATCACTAGTTGTAATGGTTGTGCTTATGATCCCTTGTGATGTTTTTTATTTATAAGACGTAGGTGTATACTTCACTATGTTTAAATATAAGCCCTCGGCCTCATCAACAACAGAAAGAGCCACAAAAAAGTCACATTTAACATGGTATTCATGCCAAGAACGCAATCTCTAGTCAAAGTATTGCAAGTCTATATTATGTGTAGTATAGTTTCTAGCTGCAAGATCAAATTCACAATAAAATATCACCTTTCAACTGGACCCTAAACCAAATAATAATGAGAAAACCCTGTTAATATTAGGTACCCACATTAATTTTAGTACATATAAATCTAGGTAATATTTCGGTCTAATATTACTTCTAAGGCTAACCTCAAGTAATTTAAGGACTATGATGTATCGCCTTTCTTCTCTTATCTAAATTTTAACGTAAACGGAAAATTCTTTAGTAAAATTTTCTCTGTGGGAGACTTTTATAATCTTTTAAGTATGAGTTTCAAAGAATTTTCTTCCTTTGACTTAAGGTGTTAAGTTCCAAAATTCAATGAAAAGTTTTAATATGTAAATGGCCTTCGGTGGATAGTATGACGAAAGGAAAGGAATAGTGGGTGATTAATATTCTCATGTTTCATCCTTTGTAAGTAATAATGACATTAGGTAGTTGAATGCTAGATACCACTCCAGTGCGAGTCAAAAGCTAAAATAAAAAATAAAAATAAGACTGGAAATCACTGCTATCTATTCCCGCTGCTGGGACACAGGACTCCACTCTTTTAGAGAGAGTGGCCTATAATCTATCACGCGGGCCCAGTGCGGGTTGGTAGATATCACATGTCTTCGAATTTTCGGGTTTAGGACATGCCCGTTTCCTCACGATGTGTTACTTCACGATTTCGAAAGCAGTGGTGATAAAATTATTTACCGAGGAGAGAGAGCCAAATAAATAGCCAAAATTAAATGGGAGTGGAAGGATGGGCAACGGAAGGCCGATGGAGCCGAAAGTTTCTGGAACAGCAACCGCATACAGAAAAACGTAGAGTTAGGAGACCTCACACAAGGTGGACTCATGACCTTGTGAAGGACGTAGAATCTTCTGGATGCGGGAAACACAGAACTATTCGGATTGATGAAGCGTGGAGGCCGCAATTTGCCGCATATCCCTCAGACCTCTATCGGCTGAAGTGGTGATGATGGAATAAACTTTTAAAAGAGATCGCAAATCATTTTATCAGTTCAATGGCAAGTTTAACGCCACAAGTAACAGTAATAATTGATTAAGTTACTGCAGACTTCGTAATTGATATTATTATGTCAATAAAGTTGTCAATAATTGCAGACAGTAAAGTTCTCTTAGTAATTTTTGTCCGTGACTAAAAGGCAATAAGATTACTTAAAGATTAATATAATAATAATATAATAAAAACGTTTATTTTCTCCACTACATAATGATAAATCAATACAATACATAACAGTGGTAACAAAAATACATTGATGTCGCGGAGACTGGAGCCTGTACTAGGAATACCTGTGTTACAGGTCTCCAGGCCCCCAAACTATCCGAACAAGCCACAGTAAAACAAGCATCTACTAATAGATGATTATGATGGGATGGAAGGCAAAAATGACTCTATATAATGAAGAAAACAAGGAAAATAAAAAAAATAAAAAATAAAAACAAACAATTAATTAGACAGCAAAGAAGGGTGTGTGAGTGTAGGTGTGCGGGTGTAGGTGTGTGGGTGTGTAGGGAGTGTGTGATAGTCAAAGTGATTTAATATGATGATTTTGCGTAGGACATATCGATTTGCTTTTTATGAAATTACTTCCAGTAGTCTTTCTGTGGCTTCATTATCGAGAGATTGAAGCCAATTTTTAACTTTAGCTTTACAATTGAAATTGGTTAACGAGGGAAAGGGCTTTATTGATTTTATTGTAGAGGTAGTCTCCCAGGAAGCAAAAGAATCTACGGCTGAATCTGGTTTTGAAGGAGCTTGATTTACACACTGTGTGTTTACGTCTCTTGTTAAGAATTTCGACGGGATTGTATGGTAGTTGAGTATGCCTGCGAATGATAGTGTTCAGGATGAATAATTAATTGGCGAACTGTCAGGACGTTGCACTTCTTGTAAAGTTCTTTCGTTGGAAAGAGAAAGGGAAGCTTGCGACTAACTTTAAGTACAGCTCTCTGAGCTCTCTCCAATTTCAGCAAAGATGTCTTAGGGGCTCCACCCCATGCCGTTATGAAATATGTTAAGATTGACTGAACTAGTCGACACCTCCATGCAATAACATCGTAACTCACTTTTTGTGATTTTACAGGAGAGCGATTTTAAAGTTTGAAAAATTATAGCAAACTCAAAACACCCCGTAAAATTTTTGAAGCTGGCTCTATTTAATATAGTTTAGGCGGACTATAAATAGGTATGGTTAAGTTGTAAAAGAAAAAATGTTTTCATGGGTTTTCATGACTTACGTGAAAAACAAAACAGTGAAATGACATATAAGTTACGAGGAAAAACATTGTATGTCTGAGTTACAATATAGTTTTTTTGTAGTTTAATTTATTTTTGTGGTCAGATAATTGTAACTCCAAGGTGTTAAGTTCCATAAAATGTTTTCATATAGTAAAAATTAAGTTAATTCATGCAATCCAAAACAAATCTGTAAATACACATCTCATAATGCGATAATGTATTATTATTATACCTATTTTTGTGTTTGTTATTATGTTGTCTCATTAATTTGAAAGATAAAATAAACATTTTGTAGTACTTAAATATTATTTAATGAGATCACAAAATCAGAATCAGAAATTACAAAATAGCAGAACTTAACTGAATACCTTCATATATTATTCAACATAAAATAAAGACACTAAGTATGTATCTTTTAAACGTAAGTAACAATTTTTTAAACATATTAAAAAAACAAAACAAACTTATTAAAATATTAATTTTCTTCATCACTGTCATTGTCTGTAGCTAGCTGAGTGGAATGTGGAAGATTTAAATAAAAACTATGATGAATATCTGGTATTGCCTTACATTGATGCAAGCTTACAAGGTCCTTATAATTTGCTGTTGATATTGGGAGCACTTTATTGTACAATAAAGGAATACTTTGTCCTTCGTTTAACTGTTCACACTGAACAGTCTCTTGTGCTCTTTTCGTTCGTGTGATTCGTGAAGTAGGTTTCATAGCAAGGTTAATAGATAAGTGCTGATCACTGAGAAAATCGTATTGAAAATAAATTAAATCAGGATTTTCCTTTTCTATTTTAATGTGTTCTATTTTAGTCCATGTCATCTTTTTCCAGAACTATTCCAGTCCCAGTTTAGTTTTTTCTTTATATGACATTTATAATCAAGAATCAGGTTTTGATCTAATTCAGTAACATCATAAGGAGTCCCCGTAGTTTTAGCACATCTGATCAGGGTGATCCATTGTTCTGGTACAAAATAATCAGATTTTTTTTCCGGCGCTCTATCAACGCGTGCATAGCATCTCCTTCAGATTGTGAGTGTCCTACTTCAAAATAGTTATGTGTAATTGTTATTCCAAATAGTTTACATGCATGCGAGTACATAGCTATTATTATTCGATTGCGGTTTTGTCCGCCACAGCAATCGGAAAAGAAATTAAATATACGGAATCCTTCTTCGTATTTCTTTTTAATAAAAAGAAACACAGCGCTACTAATTTCTGAGGAGGATCCTCATCATTCTTCTTGCCAATTGTCTCATTCCAGACGTACGAGTATCCTTTGGCCTTTCCTATATCATATATAGTAAAATTATATACCGCAAACTTCCTTCTGTAGTAAAAAAGCGAAACTTCAGATTGGGGTGTAGTCAATACTTTCTTACTGTTTTGTTCGCAATATGCAAGGAATACTCTAGCTTCATGTCTTCTTTCTCGTTTTCAGTCCCTCTCTTATAGAGGTAGCAAAGAATACAAAGGTCTTTCTTAGGCTTGTGGAATTCAATATTATATTCAGTATAAAATATGTCCTTATATTGCCTAGAATTTGCCACTTGTTCCAAAGGACGATTTTCTTTCATCCAATCGACGTAAAGCCTGTACAATGCAGGGTATGTTAAAGTTTCTTCAAAGTAGAGCTTTGAGGTTCTTTTTCTTACATAATGTGAATCCACTGTAGAAATTAATGTAATATGAGCCCTAACAGATTCTTTAACTTCATTTGGTATCACATTTTTCCGATTACTATGTCACCCCCTCAAGTCTCCTGTCATCAGTCCGGTTCCGTCTTTGTCTATTTTCTTGTAAATTGTTTGTAGCCACATATCTCTAATACACAGGGTATCAAGAAACATTTTTTTGCAGACCCTTTTTCTGTTACCATCTTCAAATAAATAATACTGAAAGGAGCAGTGGCGCCGTGACTGTCCAATAACTGATGCTGTTATTTGTTTTCGTGGAACTCGTTCTACAAATCTACAAATAAAGTCTGCTTGTCTTGATCGGCCAAACCCCAAAAATCTTTAAAAATTGCACTTGACTGGCCTGTTAGTCTAGTGGTTAGTGACCCTGACTGCTAAGAGTGAGGTCGTGGGTTCGATTCCCACCCAGGACAAGTCTTTGTATGATGAGCATTATCATTTGTTCTGTGTCTGGGTGTAATTTATCTATAATATGTATGTATTTAGAAATATATAAGTATGCTTATCATTTGTCTGGTTACCATAGTACAGGCTCTGCCTAGTTTGGGATCAGATAACGTTGTGTTGGTTGTCCTAAAGATATTTATTTATTTATAACTTACCAGTTGAAATTCCACTTAATGATAATGCCAAATTTAAGATATTTTGGTTACGCTTCATTTTATTATGGTTTTACATTATAAACACCGCAATAGTCACTTTGTACACCTTCTCACTTCTATTTACCAAGCAACGTAACAACACCGAAATTCTATGAGCCGGAGTAAACTACTAAATAGAACATCGCAACTCGTCTTAACTTGACGTAATGCACTAAAAACTAACGTGCAACATCATTGTAACTCAACTTACAATGCAGTTTATGATCATAAACCGTAATTTTATCATGTACATAGATTGTATCTAATGTTACAATTTTGTTGTACTTGATAAACAAGCTACTCATAAAATTTTCTATAAATTGTAAATCAAGTTGCAATTATATCGTTGACAAAAAATATTTTTTGGATTAGTTACAATACTTTGACGTTGGTTTATTTTAGAAACGAAAGGGAATAGAATTACAATGATAGTACAGAAAAAATGCAATTTTTTTTTACATAACAATGCCGTTGTAACTCAATTTTTGGAAAAAAGTGAGTTACGATGTTATTGCATGGAGGTGTCGTAGTGCACAATATACAGTGTTAATAGTACTAGTTTCCGCCACATGTCGTAAGTTTTTGAAAATGTAAATTAACTTTCGTGTTCTCGCTGTAAGTGCGTCTACGTGCGACTGAAAACTAAGACTACTATCAATATGAACACCTAAATATTTAATAACAGCTGCTTTTTTAAGAGTAGGGCATGAACAAGGATTTTCTTGGACAGAGCATGTGTGTGATGTTATGGAAAGACTTTTATTATTAGGGGGGGCTCCGCGATTTTGTATGGAAAAAGGGAATATACATTGGTTTGGACACATTAAGGGTGAGTTTATTATCAGTTAACCACTCTGCGACCATGTCAAAACCAAGCTGGGCATTTGAATAGACCTCTTCCCATGAGTCCGCGTGAAAAAGCAGAGCTGTGTCGTCTGCAAAGGTGACGATCCTGCCACCACGCAATTTGAGGTTACAAAGGGCGTTGATATACGTCAAAAATAATGTGGGGCCAAGAATACTGCCCTGTGGTACCCCGTACGTGATGTCAAGATCATCACTGCACTTATCACCAATCTTTACTCTTTGCATGCGATTTGTAAGATAGTCAGAAAATAATTTAAGTTGAGTGCCTCTCACTCCAAGCCTCTCCAGCTTCTCGAGGAGGAGCGGAGCAGAGACTGTGTCGAAAGCTTTTTCTAAGTCGAGAAAGATTGCTAGCACCTTCTGTTTACCATCGAGATTACTGGAAACAAAGTTCACCAGCTCTTGGACGGCCCCACTAGTTGACTTTCCAGATCGGAAACCAAACTGAGAGGGTGATAGCAGGTTGTTGGACTCGAGGTATTTAGTTAATCTTTTGTTTATTAACCTTTCTAGAATCTTGGATAGCGTTGGCAAAATAGAAATAGGTCTAAAGTTATCGACACAGCCCCTGCCCCCCCCCCCCTTATGTATTGGGTGAATTTCAGCAAGTTTAAGAGAGTTTGGGAAAGCGCCAGTGGTGAACGCAAGATTACAGATATAAGTCAAACGTGGAAGTACAATTTCTCTATAACGCTTTAAAAAGATAGCTGGGATATTGTCTCGGCCAACCGCACAGTCGTTTTTAAGACCTTGGATTATTTGCTCAACCTCCGCTGTATCTGTGGGGAGTAAAACAAATGATTGTGTGAATGAGGTTTTGGTATGTACTTCAGGGAATCTATTATTGCTGGCTGGTATTTTTTCAGCTAGATTTTTACCCATATTTGCGAAAAAAGAATTGATATTGTTTAAGTCGTCAAGCGGATTGCTTTTGCATAATAGTTCAGTAGGGACGTCGCTGGTTTTTTTTGTCTGTGTGACGGTCTTAATAGCTTCCCAGAGCTTTTTGTTGCTAATTGAGGCGGCTTTGCTAATTTCTAATCTCTCATAGTCTGCTCTTATTTTTTTTAAAAGATCATTGCAGAAGTTCCTATATCATCTGTATGTTATTTCCAGCGTTTCGTTTTGCTGGTCTTTTTTTTTAAGTGCTTTAAGTTTTTGGTGCATGTTGTCGCGGTTCTTCATACATTTCAACAAGCCTCTGGTAATCCAGGGTTTTTTTTATAGTTTTTCTATTAGAGGTCTTTATCGTAGAGGTATTATTTATAATTGCTTGATTCAGAGTGGAAATAAGATAACTTGTAGCTGTGTTGACATCACCATCACTAAATATTGAAGAAAGGTCCATTAGGCTCATGTCATTGTCCAAGGTGTCATAGTTAATCTTTTTTATAACTTTAGAACAAGGCTGACGTTTTACAGAATTTAGTTCAATTGCGAAGAATAAACAATCATGGTCAGTTATAGAACTTTCTGCTTCTGATTGAAATCGGAGCTGATGGCGATCGTATAGAAATTATGCAACAAGCTGTAAAGAGTTAAATAAAACAAAATGAGAATATAGAGGACTTTCCCAATAAGGTAAGGAGTATATATACTGTCTGACCGTGATAAACTGAAATACTACCGAACGAATTTTCGTAAGGTTTTTAACAATGGAAGGAGTGATTCATAAGGAAGACGGTTTAAGTGCACAGTTCATTAAGGTTCCTTGTAAATAGGCAGAAATGTGACGATGATTATTGAAGATGTCGGCAAAAATCATGCCAATCAATAAAATTAAAATTCATCATCATCATCCGTTCAGCCGAAAAACGTCCGTTGCTGAACATAGGTCTCGCCTACTTTTACTATAATTGCCACGCTTGGCATGCGGGATGGTGATCGCAAAATGGTGGTAAAATACATCTCTATGTAACCCATATGTGTGCATAACACTGCTGCTCATTCTCTAGTAAGTCCCTTAGTTTATGACACCCAAAATAAGAAATGGAATTGTGCTATTCTTCACGTTCGGCATCACACGAAAAAAGTTATAAATATGAAAACAATGTTAAAGAATTATAACTTTATTTCCCATCGGATATTTTCCGACGTACAAAAGAAGCAAGAACAATAAATTAATCTGCTTATTGCCATCCAAAATAATGCAAACGAGAACCCCAAACAGTAAACAAAGATATGTATATATTTGTTTGTATAGTTAGAAAATATTGTTTTGCAACTTTTTGTAGCGGTCAAAGAAACTTACATAGATGTCCTTTACGAAAGAGCTTTCCATTAATTATTCCCTTTGTCCCTAGCTTCAGTCAAAATCGGGCTTATCCTTGTTGGGCTCGGTACCTACAGTAATTGCTGGAGAATAACCTTTTTCGACTGACTTTATTAAATATTTTCATTTTGTGTTTGGTTAAGGACTAACCTTTTGTTACAAAGAGTTCAATAATAAAAATCTTAGGGTTCTGAAAGTAATTTTTAACTTGCTCTATAATTTTTATTTTTTTATTGCTAACATTTTGAAGCAACAAGCAACAATCATTCACCTTTAATCAATACTTAAAAAAACCATTTGTTTTTCATATTCTCCATAGTTACAGTTCAAACATTTACCCTACAGGTTGTCAGAGCTAAAATCCTCGTCAGCTAAAACTGCGCTACGCAACAGCAGGTTTGTTTGTTAAATCACGTGACTGCCAAAACTTTTCAACAAACATTAATAGGACTTTGACAAGAGTTAGAAAGTTCAACAAACATACGTAATTCATGACGGATTCAGTAAATTTTCTGGGAAAACGAAATTGTATTGCAATTATTGTTTACACGTCTTGACTCAAATGAAATAAAAATAGCAATGAAATGCCACTGTAAGTTAAACATGGAACCCAATTTGACCGGACATCGGTCAAGGAAAATTATTAAGAATGTAGCACTAATTTGTATCTTGTAGGTAGCTGTTATTTCTCACAACCCTCCAAAATTACTTTCTAACAAAATTCTCTGAAAAGAACTTACTCTCGGAAATCCGGAGCAATCCGTCAAACAAATGAAGTGTAAAACCCGTTCCCGGTATATATCCGTGCCGGTGCGGCCGCAGCCAATTTTTCCGGATTACAGATTTACGATGTATCGGACCGGACCGAACGGCGTCGGGAAAAAAATACGTAAATTCACAAACATCGAGGGCTATTTATTCACACGTAAGAAAATACGGCTTGTATTATCTGTAGCTAGAAATAAGACAGTTTTTTTTAGTTTTATTTAAAAGATAAAATTATTAGTCAGTCAATTACCGTAATTACAAACACAATTAAAAAACTATTGTGTCTATACCAAATGTGGTATCTCAGGGACTTAGAGGTTAAAGTGTATTTAACTTGAATGATTAGAAAAATAGAAAACCAGATTTATTTATAATCCACGAGCATGGAACAGAAATTCATTAAGGAAGAAAGAGCGTACGTTGCTTAAAATAAATAAGTTAGTAACAATTTAAGTTGAGTACTGCGTGAGGGTGTGGTAGAGAGACTCTCTAGCTTGTCCCAATGCTGGAGTCGGCTTTCAGTGTAATTGATTTCAGTCGAATACAGTTTTTTTACATATACGTATACTACCGAGTTTTTATTGATGTGACTAACTTCTACCTCTTGGAGAATTGTAAAACGCAAAACACTGTTCTAATAATTATAAATTATTAATAAAATATCTTTACAGGCCAACGGTTCTGACGGTCATAATTATTTATTCAGTATCTGCCATTTCAAGATCTTTTAATTCACTTCTCCTTCCCTTCAATTAGGTAAGAGTGTTTTTTTCTGTAACGAATATTTAAAATAAAGCAAAGTGACATTGTGTACTCATACTATTCTTGTAACACATAGTATCGATTGCCACTTTACATTCTATTTCAAAGTCAAAGAAAATCGACTTTTGCAACTCCTATTACATATAAGCATCACTTTCGATATTACCTGAGATATTACGTTCAAAATATTCAGTAGAGCGTTCAAGTTCATTCTCATATCAAGTACTTCGATAGGTAGGTTTATCGTGCTTCGACTCGAGACATATCTCGTAGTATAACAACGCTACATATATGATCTTCTACGATGCTACTTTCGATAACTGCGTACTATATCTATCAGTTATGACACTTATCGTGTGCTGAATCTTGTAAAGTTTGGAGTAAGATAGTCTCATCACTTAAGTTCTCGTTTGGTAGTATAGATTTTGGTGCTCTAAGGTTTTATAGATTATAAATGCATTTTGTCTGAGTTTCATATTCTTGAAGGATATTCTACATCTTTATAACGTCATCTCGGTATTACTCCAATTAATTTGGGATCAATGCAGTATGTTTTCTGCATGAAATATTATAAAAACCGTTATCAGACAATGTCAGTAGTTAATTTCTTTCTAGCCACATCTTCGATCACGCTTTCCATCCCTCGTGCCTTTGGTAGCCACATAAACAATAATTTATTGTACATGGAGCGAATCTAACTTCCACAACCCTGCTGGGTAACACGATATCCTTGGAAAGACTGGATTTCAGACTACCCATGACTGCTGTCAAAAATCTACGAATGAAAGTTGAGACAAATGACTTATCATATTTTATAAGACCCATCCAAAAACTGACAGCGGAAAGCGTAGCTTAATCTGTGCTCAAACCGTGCGGCTGAACTCCGCACATCCAAACCTTTTTTCATCTTACATTAAGATGTCTCAAAATCACCACACTAAAAATGATTACTTTCACCACAAAATATTATATTCAATCAATTTGGCCCAACAGATTTTTTCCGTGTTCCACATTGGTGGCAGTAGATTTATGGGAAGGGCGTTTAATAGCCTTAATATTGAGGTGATCCCATCTTAATTCAATACTTCCACGACAGATACTGATTATGAGGTTTTTGCTGGTACCTACTTACTATTAGACTATATTATAATGTGAACGAAAATTGAGCAAATAAAAGATAATTCGACAACATAGCTGATATTTTAGAACAAGTGAAATTTCTCCAAAATAAAATCAAGTAATCGAATTATGGTAATCTCGATCCCTTCATCGATAAAACCACACACATTCCTACAAAACCGAGTGAATTTAATAAGCGGCCGACTTAACATTATTCAAATAGAGGCGGAAGAAATTCGTAGGCATTTGTATAAAATTATTCAGCATTCAGATAAGTCGAGGAAAACAAGCGTCTTCTCACACGGCATGTATACTGAGCATTATTTAAATATAAAGGAAGTGTAGATTGTCAAAGTTCCTAACAATTTACTATTAAAGACAGTATGTAGACCAATCTTCCATAATTTAGGTTATATCGCTAAACATCATTGGAATCAAAAACTTTTGTAACATGGTTCATCAAATGACATTCCAATAAGCTTTTGTTTTGGAAATAGTAGTTTAAGCATCGTTGAGCCAAAGGACATCCACGGCTAGACATAGGCCCTTACCAAACATTGCTACTACGAGCAGTTCTGTGCTGAAACAAACTATCTATTCAGCCGTCATATAAAATTTCTCGTGCAAAATGCTGAAGATATTCACAGAAGTTATCATATTCACCACAAACCGCATACAAATTGTAGTCCCTCAGACTGGCGCGTCTGAATTCTCCCTAACCACCACTTTAAGTGAATATTTTGAGAGTACTGAGACGATTGCCGTTTAAAAGCGAAAGCGCCGAGCGACGGAAGACGACAGTACGTATCTACCTACTGTAGTATACCTAATATAAGCACAGAGTAAGACAGAAGGTCGGCTTCCAACAACGAGTGAAAACAGCCGCACACACACATAGACGTGAACCTCTGTACAGACGCCAGCACTTAAAGCTTCTACAAACTGTCAAATTTCTTTAATAGATTTTTAACTTTAACGCAAAAATATAAGGTTCAAGATTGTTTAGGAAAATTTGACAGTTTTGGGTACCTTAATGTCGTCTGTACATACGTACGTTACCTCGAACGATCTCAATCAAATAATAGGCGCGAGTGCGCGTACACTCGCTATACGTAGAGTGTCTATGAGTGCGTGAGTTTTCGCTGGTTGTATGAAGCCGACCCTGTGAACCTCCCTATTTTGAGCCTTTGGTATATTCTGATATGTTACACGCCCGGTTTTCGGTAGTGTTTCCTCAATTTATTTGAAGTATGCCTACTTCAATTTTGTTGTCGTGAGTGCTGCAATAATACAAGAACAATGTTTGGGAGAAAGGAATGGTAATTGTTTGTAAGCGACGCGAGAGTGGTTAAGTAGCTGTGCCTACAGGCATCGTTATTTATATGAAATATGAGCAAGACTTGCCTCTTGAGGAAACAAATTGAGTTGTCTTAATAAGGTTTGGAGATAATTTATTTTGGCTATACTCTATCTGGCAAGGCGCAGTGATGACAGGTGAAGTTCAAGGACTGGAAGACGAGTTGTTGGCGACGAGTGGGCAAAATCTGAATATGGAGTGTGGGTATTGGTACATGAAAAGGCTAATGGCAGTGGGTAAAGTTGGGTTGTGGATGATAATGATTCTATATTTTCATCATCTTTCTAAAATAAACTGCATAATAGTATAGGAATATATATATGTAAGTGAGTTGGAAGACAAGGCAGGTAATTCACATAATCACAATTTTGTTGCTTTATCGAAGAATATAATACAGCAGAATATAAATCTATTGAAAATAATAATCTAATGACAAATTATAGTCCATTTTCGGGTCTCTCTGTGTGACGGCGTTGTTCTTTTGATCTTCGCAACGGATTTTAATGCGGTATTCACCAGCATTTAGACCAATTTATTTCGTGACATATACATATGTGTCACAATTTCAGCCGAAAGATGTCCACTGCTGGACATAGGCTCCGCCAATTTGAGGGCGTTTACCACAATCACCACGCTTGATATAATGCGTCACATATCTTTATTTCTATACTTATTACTTATAATATTATAAAGCTGAAGAGTTTGTTTGTTTGTTTGTTTGATTGAACGCGCTAATCTCAGGAACTACTGGTCCGAATTGAAAAATTATTTTTGTGTTGAGTAGTCTATTTATCGAGGGAGGCTATAGGCTATATAACATCACGCTACAACGAAGAAGAGCGGAGCAGTAATGAAAAATGTTGCAAAAACGGGGAAAATTTATTCCTTTTGAGAGTTTCCGTTGCATGCGCTGCGTAAACGGTTAAAGTAACGCAAAAATCATGTAGGACAGAATTGTTCCTTTTAAAAAGTTCTAAAAAAAGTCCGCAAGAGCATATTTGTCTATCTTTTAAGGTTGACTAGCAGGCAAATCGATGCCACGGGAAGGGTCAGGGGAGCAAAAGTTTGACGCGGACGAAGTCGCGGGCAGAAGCTTGTATCTCGATATTTTGTAAGTCGTGAAAACCGTACGAAAATTTCCAGGTCGCTGTGTAACTTAACTTTTCTCAAACTGTAATCCAAACCGTTTTGCCAACAAAATCACCATAAAACCATCGTTCTATTTACAAAACTGACAAAAAGCTCTACCTCTCAAAATCAATAAGTGTTCGATGTATAAAACATGGGGGAACTAAACCCGAAGGTAACTCTCCAAGACAAGAGTTGATCTTACGGTATTTGAACGTATAACACAATGGATTGGAGGGAGTGGAGTGCTATCCACACCGACTTTGTTTTTGGTTGAATAAAGACCCTGCGTCTTATGTGTACATGGTGGCTTTAGAATTTGTATTTATGTCTAGTTTATAGGCAAAATACTAAAATAAAGCACTAACTATACAAATAAAAACAAAGGACACTTAGGCGTCGTACTCGTCTGCATCACTGTTATCTGGAAACGTGCCCAGAAGACTGGCAGTATTGCCACGTTGAATGGCAATGCTAATTATTTGGCCAAAGAATGACCCAGCCCTCTGGTCACGTGAAGGGTCGACCAGTCGATGAGAAATTTCCTTAAAAAGGAGACGTACACTCGGACCCCATGGCCCGAGCGTTTCAACCCCAAACGGCTCAATGCTGTAGTTACCTATACGGTTACACCATTTATATATATATATATATATGTATATTAATCATTTATTTTCAAGTAACACAGACTCATTAAGTTAAATATAAATACACACTCATTCACAGACAGAACATACAGTACAGTATAGGACAGGACAGTACAGTACGTACGGTACGGTAAGGTGGCTACGGTAATGGTCAGGACAGTATAGTGCGCCGCTTGACGGTCTCAGCAGCCGCAGCAACGGCGCCAGCATAGCCCGCCTGGCTAGGTACGTAAATAGTTCATTTGATAAATTAAGCCAAAATTGTAACAAGTCTTACCAAGGGGTATCGTAATACTAGTGTCCGAAAATGGGAAAAAACTTCGGTAAATGAGACTAAAGTCTTATTTTTTAAAACGACAATGATTTAGAAATAAAAATATTCATATTGTTTCAGTACGCGTATACGTGCGTAATAGTAAAGATACAACATAACCTCGATAAGCAAAATTGCGCCCGATAATGTCACTTAAGTGAAACCACGAGCGGACTCGATTCACCCCGAAGTTAGCCGATCGTCACCTGATACTACCGAGCTTTACGAAACAAAAATTGAATAGCGTGCGAAAATTCATGAACTTCTGATTTTTGGCTTGAGCGAAGCTGCACTTGGTTTATGACCAGAAAAGAAAATCATCGTATTATGAATTTTTTGGTCAACAATGGCTGAAAATGAAAACGAAGCTTTGGTCGGTCGTATAACCTATTAACAGGATCGTAGAGGTTCGATAGGCAGTGCTTCGTGTAAAATACTGGTATTTAGCTGACAAACTTAAGTGACAGTGGACAGGACACTTTGTTCACAGAATAGGTAGCCGATGTGGCCGAAAGGTTCTGGAGTGGCGACCGCGGATTGGAAGACGCAGCGTAGAAAGGGCCCACAAGGTGGGCCGAAAACCTGGTTAAGGCCGTCGGAATCCGTTGGATGCGAGAAGCACAGAACCAGTCGAAATGATGTTTGGGGGTGGCCTATGTCCAGCAGTGGACGACTTTCAGCTGAAATGATGATAATGATGATTTTTAGCTTCATCCGGTTAGATTTGAAGCTGACCCAAGTCCCCATAATCGGGAAAGGGCTATGTAGATCATGATCCAAAAAGGCGTTAATTCTATTTTAGAATTTCATTACTAACTGACAGTCATAGTGTTTTAATTGAAACGTTGAGTGAAAGTGATATTTATTTCGGTGATTAGGTTTATACTCAAACACTTTATCTCGACTCTAACATTTTTAAAACTAGAGGGATATATATGGATATAAATAAAAGTCTTATTAAAAAAAAAATGTTGTTAAGAAAAAAGAAAATACATTTATTTGTGGGAAGCATGGCGCAGAAAAAGAACTCAAAGTTGGGAGAAAATATGCAGCACGTCCTTGCAAAACGTACATCGTTTAGCAAATTACTACGAGCCTATGCGATACGGTGCCCCAGGGCCGTTTTCAGTGACAGCCGGCGTTGACGTGATGATGTCAACGTCAGGATCAGTGGTGCAGCATCTATCACGTTAAGCAAAAACTTTGTACGCCATTTAACTGAAATCACGCGAACGGAGGAGTATAAAATTTGTTATAGTTAAAGTTTTTTTGGAGTAGGGTGCAGAAAGCTATAATTTTTAAATTTAGAAATACATTATATTTTATCTGAATTATGGTTAAATTTCTTTCGATAACTGAGCGACCACTAGTTCTATTAAATAGATATAAATGCGAAAGCGGAAATAAAATACGTAATCTACATAATTATTTCGAAATGCTTACATAATATAGTTGCCAACACTTTAGTTAATAAGACTATTCGTTTTAAAGTTTTACTAGTGATCGCCCATTGGTCAAAATTCGACCGTACTTCATTTGAATAGAAATACATTATTAAATGAAAAAATATAGATAATAATAAATATAAAAAAAAAATATGGTTATATTTGACATTCAGCAACACTATAGACAAATTGTTGACGCTGTACTACTGTGGAGAGGGTTCGCTGGCGGGATGGTGATGGCCAGGACCAGGACGTAGGTGTAATGAGTAAAGAATACTTCTTCAGGACTCTCTTTTTTATTTTCTTAATACTTCTTAACTGCTGGATATGGAACAATATGGAATGAATTATCACAGAAAGCTCTGTTTTTATAGAATTTTCCCTATTATTTTTAATAGCTTCTGCCCGTGACTTCGTCCGCGTCAAATTTTTGCTCCCCTTCCCGTCGCGTTGAATTGCCTGCCAGTTTTCGTCCATTTTTCATTTGCTGCTAAACTCCTTTTGACCGTAGCGTGATGTTATATAGCTTATAGCTTTTCTCAATAAATGGGCTACTCAACACAAAAAGAATTTTTCAATTCCGATCAGCAGTTTCTGAGATTAGCGCGTTCAATCAAACAAACATACAAACAAACTCTTCAGGTTTATAATATTATAGTATAGATTAATTATGACGGTTCCAAATGTCATAATTATAACCAGCCTGTACAATCTATGACCAACCTGTACAATCGTGAGGCATACAACCTCTACAGTTTGCACACGACACTAAGTTTCGTATGGGAAACTTACTAATGCCATACTTGACACTCTCCATAAACCACAAAAAATATTTCTTTTTTATCGAAACTAAATTCCTATCGTCGCTAATACAAATAATGTTAAAGAAAAATATTCTCTATATGATCATAGATTTAAAAAATGAAATAGGTTGATATACAAGATTATTTTTAGTATATGCGAAACCTGAATATAGTTTGTTCAGAATCAGTAACTGAATCGATTCCAATAATTTTTACACCATGTTATATTTTGTACCAAAAATATTTAATTACGCTTCCAAGTCGCGGGCCTTAGTGTTTTGTTTCGATTTTAAAATTATCATGTCTTTCTCGTATTCAAACGTCTATCACACGGAGATGGTACGTACACTAGCTGCTTGTCAATCTGCATATGTTTTTGCGTGGACAACCAGGTAACTTATCAAGCTTATAACTTTGTGATTATTAATGATACAGTTTTGAAATTTTTTTCATAGATTCTTTACATAAAAATACTAGACCCGTGTTTCGGGTTTCGCATAAACAAAAATTAATGTTGTATATCCATAAAATTAATTTATTACCTATGGTTATACTTGACATTCAGTAAGACTATAGACACAAAATCAGGCTTACCAACTTAGGGTTTTTTTCAAATTTAGGGGGTAAATAAGAGGATTGAGATTTTTTAGGGGCGTTCCATTTTTAGGGGTATTCTTAGGGATTTTTTGCCATCTTCCTCGATACTAAGAATGCAGAGTGAATGATTAACAAATGTCGCGTAATAAATATAGACAAATATTACTACTGTGTGCCGGGTCTATGATTACTGAACATTCGTTGGTTATTTTCATTATAATTTTTTAGCGGATTTTTTTAGTAATTGTGGCATGTTTAGGGGTTTTTAACTTAAGCTTTAGGGGTAAATAGTTCTGGGTGTTGGTAACACTGCACAAAATAATAAAGACAGATTTGGACCATAAACAAAAGAATTTCTATGCATGTGTGTATTAGATACACGGTAATGAACAGTAGTGTGTGTAACGTGTTATTTATTGAAAATAATGTATTTTAACTCATAATTTAAAAAAATATTAGCATTCGTCACTTCTTCTCTGTATAAACTATAAGTGTGCGAAATTTCATACTCCTCCGTCCGCCCAATTTTCGTAAAAAGGGATCCAAAGTTTTCGCTTCACGTATTAATATATTGATTCTGAAAGAGCTAAATATGGAGAAAGTAACTTAAAAAAGAAAGAAGTATATCAAATTAATAACCATGATTACAAAAGCGGAAATTGAGATAAATATCTACAAAACATTCGCATAACTTTCCTATAACCTCTCTCACAATAACATACAGAAGAATTCACACACATAAGTTAAACTGTTTTTACTACTTCCTTATATTATAATAGTTATTTCTGGTTCATCGTTTATACATACAAATCATAAACGAACAGCCAGACAGATGACATTTAAAAGAAAACGATGAAGTCTGCATAGTTCTTTGATGTCTTATGTTCAGTAGACTGAGAAACTTATAGAAGTGATGCACAGGGAAAGATTCAAAGAAACCTGTTCTTGTTTTTTTAACATTCTTGTCTGAATTCATGATTTAAGCTGTGTGACTGCGTCGTTATGGACTTTGCCTGGCGCTTTTGGTCTCTTACACATTCCCTGCCTAAGTAAGAAGTGTGTTGGAGGGCAGAATCGTTTTACTGTAGTTTAAATCATAATTAATTTTATTGTTGCTGTTATTTTGTGCACTAAACTTTTCACTGTAGTTTTAATCATAATTAATTTGATTGTTGCTGTTCATGTTGTGCGATTACCCTAAGGTAAGGTTCACCCTAGGTTCGCATTGTAATGCGAACCTAGTGAAATATTATGATTGTTACGTGTTATGTTCTCCATAATTATTATTTATTTTTGAAATTCAGGCACAAGCTTACTTTTATTCAGTAAGTTAACTAAAATGTTGTTATACCAAAAAATAATATAACCTTGGGGCCCGTGGAGTATTTGCATAACACACAAACATTACGACTGATTTAATGACGCTTCCAACACGACAAAAAACCTCACGAATCGTATTCTTCAACTACAAAACGAGAATAGTCCGGAAAAGCAAAACCCAAACCAAAACGCATCTTCTGGGTCACTTGGGTGCAACGGAGATGAAAATAGCCAAACACAAATGCAAGACAGAGAAAGGACATACCCTAAAGACTTCTCATTTTGACATCCTGGATGTTTGTATTTATAGTTTCCGAGAATTGCTGCTGATTGTCCCAGGGTATTAATTTTCGATTCTTGGAACATTAGTACTTGGAATTTTGTCACTGAATGTTTTTACAACAAATATTTGGTTTGTTGATCATGTGAAGACTAAATACGGAATTAATGTTAGTTTTAGTAATGAGGTTATGATTGATTTGTTATCTCTCTTATGAGATTAAAAGTTACTTGAAAGGTTATCCTTTAAGTAACTTTTAACTGTATTTAGTAACTTAACAGTTGAAGGTTTACCAGATTTTGACATAAAAAGATAGAGTGGTGGTATAAGAAGAACGAAATTAAACGAATTTGAAATAATGTACACGCTAATTTATTATTTTTAATTTAATAACTTGTCTTATAAACACGATATATACTATATCGATATGATTGCCAGAGGAAAAAAAATAACAAAAGTGAAATGACATGATTATATTTATTTTATTTAGTTATATTTATATTTTGGTTGCTCCTATTAGAAGAAAGTAAAAAAGAAATACCTTTTATGATTTTTTAACCATTTTCATCATTCGTTCTTTACGCGAATTGGTTCATTACCCCAACACTATTCATTTTAGTATGGTATCATTATTTTTCTTTTAACTGTCAAGTTACTGAATAAAATTCGCCAGCACGTCAAGCTACCCGAAAGTGACAAATTTTCCTAATCAATCGTGAACTTAATACTTTTGAGATAAAGTTGAAAATCTATTAAAGAAATTTGACAGCTTTAAGTGCTGGCGTCTGTACATTTCATCATTTTCTGTGTATAAGGGTTCAATGTACGTGACATGTAGGTACATTTTGTAGGATCTCCATTGATGTGGAAGGAACCTGGAATTTCATTAAAATATCATCAGGTTCGCAAGTGAATTGTTAAACTTTAATAATTTCATTTGACGGTTCACTGGCTGTTCAATAACTCTGGTATGTTATGTATTTGCAAACAGTCACTGGCCTTTGAAACTAAAGATTTTATAAAAACGAATGTAGTTTTTGGTAGAAGTAGTGTGTATTTTGCGTTTAGCAAGAACACTGGCACTATTTTATAAAATATATCAACTGCCTCGTTGGTCGTAAGCTCGATGTCTGGGTCGGCAATGTTATTGGGATTTTCTCAATAGCTGTCCGAAGTACGGATTTGTGTCTAGTTGATTGCAATAGGCTCTGCTCCTATTTCATGAGACTTAAACATAACTGGCAAAATGTGGGTGTACTATTGATACACTTTTATTGACTGCTGTTATTTTTAAGTTCTCTGTAGTTAAATCTATTGCTCTCTAAAAGTTTCAATTTTAAAGGAAAATGCCACTTTTTCTGCACTACTTTGTCGAGTAAAGTAAAAATAGTCGTTTGATATTACTTGTAAAACAGCGAATCAAGGACCATTAGCTGTTAACTTGACACCCATTGAGCCGTCAACTTAAATAAGTTAACAAAACACTTGTCAAACTGATATTATCAAATGTCAAGACCATCCATCACTTTGAACCCCATCACAAGGCTAAGTATACCATTTATAAAAAATAATCCCTTTAACACAATAAAAATATCATCTTGATAAACTTACAACGTTATTTAATAATATTAATGGCTAAACAAGTGAAGTGAATCGAACAATTACATCACCCGTCACGGAAGCAATCAAGGAATTATCTTCCTTATTGACTGGGGAGGAAAGACTACAGTCCCTTTCTTATGAGAGTTTCATTACGATCGTATCCAACAATTGACCTCTATACGGCGTCAATTGGAACTCGGCGTTTTGGTACAAACGTTAGGGTACATCTTAATGGTACATTAATTAAAGTAGACCTCAAATTGATGATGCCTCTTTGATCTATAGCCGTAAGTGCTTAGTCAAGATTGTATTAGGTCGGTAGGTACCTATTTCAATTGAATTGATGAAAGTAAAGGTACGTGCACACGCACATCAGTCAGTCACGTCAACGTTAGGGACGTGATATAGGGCTTGAAATACCGGTATTTTAGGGAAGTGGTACCTTTGACGTTGGTGCGATATCGGTACAAGAGTAGTAGGTGCCTTTACAACAGGTACTGGTACCAGACCTAGTACCTTTACTAATGGTACCGGTACCAGATGTAGTACCTGTACCATTATTACTGGTACCAGATGTAGAACCAGTACAATTGGTACAGGTACCAGATGAATTACCTGTATAATTGGTATCAGTACCAGGCGTAGTACCTGTACTATTAGTATTTCTTATCCGTACCTGTACTAATAGTGGTAGTAGGCAAAAGTAAAATTAATCCAGGTTGAAAACCGTACAAAGTACCTCGTACTAATATAAGATTTGTGGAATACGCTGGTAACTGAATCTGGTACTGCTACTTGTTAGGTAGAGTATCCATACCCGTCTGGAACCAGTACCCCGGTAACGAAATGTCAAGAATGGCTATGTACCGGTCCAGAACCAATACTTTTGGTACCGGTATCAAACGTACTGGTACAGCACCAACACTTTTGGTACCGGTATCAAACGTACCGGTACAGAACCAATACTTTTGGTAATGGTATCAAACGTTGGATGTTGGTGAAAAGGTGGTTGGTTTCATAGGCAACAACACACGTTTCAATGTGCTAGTGACACGTCATGGACTGAGATGGGCTGTTCGCGAACTAACTGACGTGTGGGACCGATGTCCTACGGTTTCGACTGAACTACACTCGAGAGCAATGAATCCGGGTCACTTAAAGAATCCTAAAAATCTCGGAAACTAAAAATGCTAGGTTAATGCAATAAATTGTATTTAATAGACAATGTAATACTCCTTAAATGAAGGTATTAAAACTTCTTAGTTATTGTAAAGTTATATCATAAAAAAAATCAAATTTGAAAAAGGGCCACTTTCGAAGATGGAACTACGAAATTACAGCATTTGGTTTTGCTTTTGTTTGTAATCTGTCATTTATGTGGGTACATAAACCATGTTGATAGTGCTCTATATTCATTATTCAAGCTGAAATTATGTCGCTTACGCCTGAAGAATGCACCAGAATACTTACAATGCTGGAAACCGGCCGGAGTCAGCGCGATACAGCCTGGACTGTCGGTGTGTCGCTGTCAACAGTACAAAGAGTTCTCCGACGTTACGAAGAAACTGGTTCTAACCTACGCAGACCAGGAACGGGCAGAACCAGGTGTACCACAGCACGAGAAGACCGATACTTGGTGAACACCATGCTTCGAAATCGCTTTCTCACAGGAACTGAACTCACAAATCAGTTTCGACGCCTCGGAGGAAGTAACCCAAGTGCATGGACAGTAAGACGTCGGCTTGCTGAATCTAACTTAAAACCCCTTAGACCTGCAAACGGCCCTAAACTGGAGCGTGGGCATCGTATTTCAAGACTAAGATATGCCCAGAGCCACGTAAATTGGAGTATTGAAGATTGGTCAAAAGTTATGTTCTCCGACGAATCAAAATTTATGCTCTACAAGCACGATGGAAGACACAGAGTGTATCGAAGACCAGGGGAAAGATTCAAGCAAGCATGCATCGAAGAAAAAGTAGCCTACGGTGGTGGGTCTGTACTTGTGTGGGCCGGAATTTCTTCTGAAAGTCGCACAGAGCTGGTGATCATAGAAAACGGCTCTTTAACTAGCGTAAGATATGTGGAAGAAATCCTCAATGATCACGTTGGTCCATTTATGGTCAATTTAGGTGAGGATGCTATATTTATGCATGACAATGCCCGACCTCATACAGGTAGGATTGTGAATGACTACCTTCAAGAGATGAACATTACTCGTATGGAGTGGCCAGCGCGCAGCCCGGATATCAACCCGATCGAGCATGCTTGGGACGAGCTAGGCAGATGCGTAAAACAACGAAACCCTCCCCCAATCACGCTTCGTGAGCTCAAAATTGCTCTCACAGAGGAATGGGAGAATATTCCCCAAAATCGTATAAGGAACTTGGTGTACAGCATGCCAAACCGCGTAAACGCAGTAATGGAAGCACGAGGAGGCAATACGAAGTATTAAAATTCAAGAAAATCGTAATAAAGTTCAAAAATTTCATGTTTCCTATTTTTGTTTTAAGGAGAGATCAGCAGTTTTTTTCTTTATGTAATTTTGTGTTAATAAAATGTATGGTGACTCATATTTTTTTTACTTTCATTTAAGGAGTATTACATTGTCTATTAAATACAATTTATTGCATTAACCTATCATTTTTAGTTTCCGAGATTTTTAACATTCTTTAAGTGACCCGGATTCATTGCTCTCGAGTGTACATAATCTTAGTTGGTTATATTCGTGTTTACATAATTTGTGAAACTGTTATGAAACACCTATTTTCTGCGGAGTTTTGGTATGGTCTCTTGGTAAGAGTAATGATAAGTACGTAAAATTACATCTTTTCTGATTAATAAAACCAAAGCTTGTGTTTTTTAATCGACTTCAAAAAAACGAGGTGTTCGCAAGTCGTTTGTTTTTTCATCTTTACTACCTGTGCTGTTAGTAGAAGGTCTCAAGTGCGATTCGGCCAAGTGCTGTTCAAATCAGTGCTGTTAGTGGAATACCTCTCAGAACTCCGTCATTTTGGCATAAACTGATTTGATTTATTTTTTTTCCTTTCGTTGTAAAATAGTATATTTATTGGGTAGTCTAACATCCATTTGGTCGAGTTGTAATCAGTAAACACTGATTACAACTCGACCAAATGGAGGATTGAGTTAAATTCAATTATATGTACGTAATTTTCCCTACATATTTCGTCAGTTGTTAATATCATATTCTAATAAATTCCCGTCACTGTTATTTACTTAGCAAGTGAAGGTGTACGACTTTGAGTGGAGTAGGTACCACAGCCAAAATCGATACATATCATTATTATAAAAAAACCCACTGACTTCCAAAAAAAAAACATAGCAAAGTCAAAAATAACAATTATTTCGGAATTCGGGGCAATCGGAACTCAGGAGTACTTTAATTTCAGGAAATTAAAGTTATTTTTCACTTTGTACCTAGTGTTTTTTCTAAGTGGTTACTTAGTGAGTTTTTGGAAGTCGGTTGTTTTTGTATGTCACTGATTGGTGACTTCACGATGACGTGAGTGCGTTACTGACATGTGTGCATGACCCTTAAGTAGGCATATTTAGATGGGCTAATTGCTTCGCCGTGGCTACTGACGCAGTTAGTAGAGTCATCAATATGATTTATTGAGAATGTAATGTTCGGTATATGGGCTTGTTAGATCAGCTATCTTGAACGTATTAGCATTACTTGTAATTAGGCTGAAATTATTAGTGAACTGTCAGTTTGTATGCATCTATGGTGGCTTTGTATGAGAGGATCTTTCGTTTTCATACGTTTCTATGTTTACTGAAAGTATGATAACCAGTCTTACTAACGGCCATAAGCAGTGGCTCAATTTAATGCTGGCTAGGCTATAATTGGAAGCCGTCCCCAACATAGTTGGGAAAAGGCTACGCAGGTGATGTCTAAGGCGTTTCTCCACCTTTTAAATGAAGTGACTGTACCTGCATATTTATAGAAATTACTTTGTCTATTGTCGGTTACAGCAGGCGTGGCATGAGCACCGTTTTGTCGATGGAAGACTAGACAAAAATGACGTTCCGTGTAGACAGCGCGACGCCAGCAAAGTAGAAAGAGTCAACAGGACATTTTTGCGAAATTCAAAATACTCTGTTTTCTCATATGATTGTTTTTCTGTTTGATTCTCAATTTATACTATCTTTAGCATGGCAATTACAACATCAAATTGTCCTCACTACGTTAGACAACTGACAGTTATCAGTGTAATTTTGACAGTTTGTATTAAAAACTTTCTTCTGAAGTAGTCTACATCTTTATTGACGAAGTCAAAGATCGTGAGAAACGAATGATAAGATGACAGATTATAGAAGGATATAAAAGGTGCGATGTCAAAAATAGAGAAACGAACTGTCACTTTCTATAGAAAGAGCTGTGTCTATTCTTCATAGAAATAGAAAGCGTCATGCTAAGCCTGTAGATTGGTGAAAAGTCACTTGAAATGTAACATTTAAATGAACCGTCAAAATTATCGCACTAAAACAAGAAATGTAACACAAATTAATACAACTTAAAATATAACACAAATGACTTATACATGAAATATTACGCAACATCTTTGCAATTCACAAAAACTAGACGACTTCCTTTCATCGTGCGTTTACAGTTCATTTAACGTTTCACCAATATATAGGCACCCAACAAAAGGTCATCCGAGGACAACGAAGACAACATAGATTTTATGTTCTAAAAATGTTCTTTTAGTGAGACCAATCCACACTATATAATATTATAAATGCAAAAGTAACTCTGTCTGTCTGTCTGTCTGTCGGTCTGTCTGTCTGTCTCGCTTGTCTGCTAAAACTACTGAACCGATTTAAATGAAATTTGGTACACAGATAGTTTAGAGCCTGAGAAAAGACATAGGCTACTTTTTATCCCGGTAGTATGTTCCCGCGGGATAATTTCCGACCTTCACGCGGGCGAAGCCGCTGGCAAAAGCTAGTACTAAATAAATAAAATAACCCGCATGATGTATTATGCTAAAATAGAGCCTTAAAATGTAAATGAGTTTTGAAAAAAGAGTTTTTGATAACTCCAAATGTATTATGAAATGTACTTTTTGAGCTGAAAGAAAGGGCGTAAAAGGGTACTTACGTAAACATATTAAGGTAATCCATCACATTTATTGTACGATTGTGACATTTTGGCTAACTAATATTCTATTACTCTACATACAGAAAATGGATATATTATATATTTTTTAAATAAATAACGATGAATAAAATAAAATATACATAGGTATATCCTTTACTTCCATCACCAAACCATTCAAACTTAGAAAGGTAAGACCTTATTTTGAATGAATTAACCGAAGAAGTTAAATTAATTAACAGTTAGTTTACTTAATTTTAAGATCAACTAATGCGCCTAATAAGTAATAACAATTCGTTTACCTACATTATTTAATTTCCAACATATTTGGTATCATTTTTCGTGCTTTCGTTTATATAAAAAAGTTAATTTGAATTGAATAACCAGAACAGATAAATATATTTTTTTTTTTAGAATCCGTGGGCTTGTCAAATTTGACTTTAATATTTAATAAAGATTTATATTAAACTCAGAAGCCGTGATTGTTTGACGTCAACGACCGATGGTGACGGCAATTTTTTTTTTATGTTTGCTCTATCGCATTTAGATATCAATAGAAATAATGCTTTCCAAAAAAAAAAAAAACTTTTTTTTAAACGAATATTTCACGTAACTACACTACGTACGGTCCATGAGTCCATTAAAAGTATATAGTATAGTTGAGTATAGATAACTATCACATCTGCGAAGTTTCTTGGTTAATATGCTTATTTTACTCAGTTAAACTATTCGACTGAATAATTGAATAATATTTATATTAGACCTAAAAATTAGTTTTAGCTTACCGCAATGCAATTTTGTGACATTACTTATTGGACTTTTCAAACCGTTACTGTCCAAGGCAGACGATATATTATCTTGACGGCCTAAGGCTATTAATAAAAGCTTATAATAATATAAGACGTCTTCCTACCTTTTGCAATACCACAAATTAAACTCAATAACTAATTTAACCCCAACCACAATATCTTAAGTATTACCAACTAACCCTTCAACTGCAAACACCACTAAATAATAATAATAATTAACCACTAACATAATAAATGTTAATAACCATAAACATAATCCTATCCGATTCGAGGAGGAAATTACATTCCGATACTATCTTGTGGGTCTCTCATTCATTATCTGAATTACCCCTAATTCTGAATTAGGGGTGGTATCGGTTTGATTATGACAATGAAGTGATTTTCATAACGGTATCTTTATTGTTATTGCTTTGTTATTTCGATGTATTGGTACTGAGGATATTTTGTGGTTGAGTTTTAGTTGAATTGGTGAATTTGTGTTGCCAAACTATTTCTATTTTCAATTGTGTAGAATTTTTGTGAAGAACAACAAGTCCGTTTCGATAATACTTTTGAAAGGTGAATTTAAAAAAAACGTCTAGATTTCTAAAGGCAGCTGGCGTTATCCTGATCGCTTTTGATTGGAACCCAGTAGTGCGAGTTCTAATGTGTATTGAGGTAATAAATTCTATTTTAATGTAAATGTTGACGTTCAAAAGTGCCACTTCAGTGCCCATTTGAAATAAATGCTTTGATTTCTAATAAGGAACACCACTTTTGGATGAAAGTTGATGTTGAGCAGCAATCCACTTATTGTATTGATTAAATCTATTTTGATAAGATTTTGCATAACATAACGTTACGCCCGCTACCTCCGATGGACTGAGGGTGAACCTATAATAAGCCTACATTTGGTATCTTAAATCATATTATTATCATGAGAACTACCTACTCGCTAAGAAATCAGTTAGTAAAAAATAATCTAAGCCGACTACAAAACCCATATCGTAAACCTAAAATCATAATATATTATCTAAAATCAATATTCGGCTACTAACCAAATTATCGACGAGACTAAAATACACGCAAACTCCGTGGGAGGGCGCCACTTGAAAGTAATTATAAATTATAATAATGTAAACGCGTTTGATGTGACGAAAACAGATGGTGACGTGACGTGGCGACTGATTAAGGTAAACTGTCATGGCTGACTAAGGTTATAAAATTAATTTAATTAATTATTGTTTGTATTGCAATAATGTAGGGTATTTAAGGGTTAGGTTATGTGATTAAAAGTTTCATTTGAGTAATTAATTAAGGGTCGTCGTTTAAGTTTGCGGCGGTTTGTGAAAGCTAAATGTGATTAATTTAATCACTGAATACTAGATTGTGATTCAAGGAATTAGTAACTAATTAAAGTCTTTAGTACTTTTTTGAAATGCCTTGTTTATTATAATTAGTTGTAAAAAGATTGATCAGTCAAGGACTCCTACGTATTAAGGTCTAGTAGGTACGTTTTATCTCGAATTACTTATTCTTTAAACTACGCTAACGAAATTAAGTTAAAAGCTGCATCACGTCAAATTAATCATACCTAGCTTGATTATTATAAGTGTCGGGTTTTAATATTTATATAGCTGTCATTGATTAATCGATATTTTCTACTATTTTTAGTCCATACCCAAAGGGTGTCATCGAAACCCTATTGCTAAGCCACCGCTGCGCGCTCTCAGTCCGTCTGTCTGTCAGCGGGTATGCGTGTATCTCATGAACAATAACAGGTAGACAGTTGAAATTTTCATATTACTATTACTATTGCCACTACAGCAAAAAATAATAAAAACTAAATTAAATTGAACATTAAAAGGGTTCTCATAAATAAATATGTTCATTGTACAGTGGTACAAAACCCTTCGTTTTAAAAAAAAAAAAATATTTTTAAAACTGATTTATACCGTTTTCATCTATATCTATACTTATAATAAAACTGTAAAGAGGTCAATTCTGTACATTGAAAATATATTCAATATTAATTGGAGGATGAATGGTGATCGATACTGATGCCAAAAATGCAATCAGTAAATTTTTTGTCTATCTGTCTGTCTGTCTGTCTGTATGTGCACGCATGGGTTTTTGGCTGAAGGGATTTTAAACAAACTTGGTACAATTGTAGTCCATACTCCTAGGCAGGTTATAGGCTATATAACATAACGCTAAAACACAAAGGAGCCGAGCAGTGACGATAAATTTGAAGCAAGTCGGATGAAAATGCGCTAACGAGCTAAAAAAAATTAACCTGGATTAACACATAGGCTACTTTTTATCCCGGTAGTACGTTCACGTGGGTTATTTTCCGACCTCCATGCGGGCAAAGCTGCTGGCAAAAGCTAGTCCTAAATAAATATCTATCGTGATTTTCAACAAGTTCTAATATAAAAAGAAACATTGCGTTGTTGGAGTTCCTAAGGAGAGATGTAAAGGAAAGGGTAATGACCGATATTGCCACGCTAAAACGTGACAACTATAATTTATCAAGTTTTTGTTTTTTTATTATTTATTTATGCTAAAGTATAGTTTTCAATGTTTTGCTGCTATATTGGCGCGTGCTAGCTGACATACATACGGCAAATAATATAATTTAACTTTCTGTTTTGTAATGTTAATCGCTCACATATTATTGTATAGTATAATCAAGTTCTTCTAACCTAACAGACAGCTGTGCTACTGGGGAGTTTGTTCCGCCACTTCATCTTCCCAGCTAAAGCACTAGGAAGTGTCGAAGGGCGGGCATTTTGGGGGACTGTCTTATATAACTTTGACGTTTTAAAGTGCTGACTCTCAGCCTAGTTTGAATAATTGACTTTTGATTTTGATTTGTTAACACAGGTTTATACACAGAACAGAAACCTCAACTATCTATTCTAAGAAATAACGTGAGATGAATCATTAATGTATAATCAGCTTGTACCTACCGTTCGACGTTCCCACTGCTAGAACACAGAAGGGAGTGGGTCGTAATGTGGTAGCACACGGGCCCAGTGCGGATTGGTAGAAGTCACATGTCTTCGAATTTTTTGTTCTATTCTAGGACATGCCGGTTTCCTCACGATGTTTTTCTCCACTGTTTTGAGAGCAGTGGTGATGAAATTATTTACACAAAGCTAAGCGCCTGGCTGTGATTGAAACCACGACCTACACACGTTAGTCGGAGCTGATATCTCTGGGCCAATACTGCTCTCTATAACCTATTCGCTCCGAACAAATTTGGCTCCCAACGACGTAAACATATAGTCTGTCCTTCCATCCGCACATATTGTCGTTCGGCCCAGCGTAGTTTCCCTTTCCTCAGTAGCTACGTTTATAATAAGGTTAATAAAATTCTTAATATATACCCTATGTGCAGATCAAAATGTAAAAGGACTGTTACGAAATGGCTGCTTGAATTGGACTATGCACAGACTGAAAATATACTAAATATTCTAAAATAATCTTGCTTTCACATTAATCTCATATCGCGTTACGCCTTGTTATCACACACAGACCCACACACACTCTCGGGCAGTGAGGACATACTGCACTCACGGACACACAACACTCTACAAAGACACACATAGCACATCTGTTTTTGCTTTTTATATTAATCCCCTTCCTCTCAGTACTTATTGCTTTTAAAAAAGTTATTGTACGTAAGTGTTATTTTATTATTTTAATTTTAAGGGTGGAAGCCTGGAGATCTGTAATACAGGTCCCGAACCCAGTACAGACTCCAGCTCTCACAAAGGTCTAAATTAGCTAGTAACTAAGAACCATGTACCAAATCTGTACCTTTATTGAGAGAAATAAATATATTGTATTGTATTGTATTGTATTTATCATCTATACTAATACTAGCTTCTGCCCGCGACTTCTTTCGCGTCAGAGTTTTGTTTCCCTGAACCTTCTCGTCGCATCGAATTGCCTGCCAATTTTCGTCCATTTTTCGTTGCTGCTACGCTCCTTTTAATTTTAGCGTGATGTGATATACCATATAGCCATCCTCAATAAATAGGCTACCCAAGCCAAAAAGAATTTTTCAATTCGGACCAGTAGTTTCGGAGCCTATTCAATACAAACAAACAATCAAATCTTTCCTCTTTATAGTCGAACGGGATAAAAAAAAGTCCAAGTTTTTTATGTCCGTCCCCTGGTTTTAAGCTACCTCCTCACCAATTTTCAGCCAAATCGGTTTAGCCGTTCTTGAGTTATAAATAGTGTAACTAACACAACTTTCTTTTATATATATTACTAGCTGACCTGGCAAACGTTGTTTTGCCATATAAATAACTTCCTAGGCGGGGATAACTAATTAAATGACGATTGATCAGTTTTCGACCGGAGAGGAAAAATGATTAAATTACTAAAATGGCTATTAAAAAATAAGGGTTGATCGTAGAAGGGTGAAAATTGAGGATTGTATGTATTTTTGTATCATTAAAAAATAGAAATTAAAAATGTTGTCTAAAAAATAAAAAATAAAATTTAGGGGTGGACTACCCCTAACATTTAGGGGGATGAAAAATAGATGTTGGCCGATTCTCATAGATACCGGATAAGCACAAAAAATTTCATCAAAACCGGTCAAGCCGTTTCGGAGGAGTATGGCAACGAAAACTGTGACACGAGAATTTTATATATTAGACTAGCTTTTGCCCGCGGCTTCGCCCGCGTGGATGTCAAAAATTATCGCAAGAGGACGTACTACCGCGTTATATAGGTAATAAGACAGCAGTTGAGTGAGAGCAGTGGTGGCTCAGTGGTATCGGCCCCGACTTACGAATTGTAGGTCGTGGGTTCGAACCCAGGCAGGCGCTTTACTTTGTGTTACCATTTTCATCAACACTGCTCTCAAAACGGTAAAGGATAACATCGTGAGGAAACTGGCATGTCCTAGAACCGAAAATCCGAAGACATGTGACATCTATCAACCCGCACTGGGCCCGCGTGGTAGATTACGGCCCACTCCCTCTCACCGAGAGGAAGCCTGTGTCTCAGCAGTGGGAATAATATAGGCTAATTATATAAAGGTAATAAATACTATCTGTGTGCCATTTTCGACCCAGATCCATTGAGCCGCTTTTGCGTGATTGTGAAACAAACAGCCAATCATACAAATGTTCACATTTATAATATTAGTATTAAGTAGGTTTATAATTCATATTACTTCGGATGCATAGTTTATGAGAATATCATGTGTGTTTGATGAATTGAATAGTATTCAGAGTGAGAAGACTGTGAAATAGGGTTGGATTGAATTGATATAAGTCATTCCGGTTTTTCTTAACGCTCGAATTCTACCTATACAGACACTCAATCATTTACCAGACACCAAATCGATCATAGACATAGTACTTTTGCCAGTGGCTTTGCCCGTATAGTTGTCAGAAAATATCACCTGGGAACGTATACGTTCCCAGGTGACAAGTAAGAGACCGCGAAATATGGTTTAGATTTTTGGATGGATTTGGTTTTTGGTTATCCTGAATACTTACCATAAAGGATACTTTTTCCCGGTAGTAGCTGGGAACCAACCGGAAAAAAGTATCCTTTATGGTAAGTATCCAGGATAACTAAAAATCCAAATCCATCCAAAAATCTAAGCCATATTTCGCGGTCTCTTACTTGGAATTATACAATTAGGTTGATTTTGAGTACTTCGAACACACATGATATTCGCATTTACTATGAAGACAAAGTAATATGAATTACAATATTACAATCCTATTAATCCGGCACTACCCGACCGCTACCAACCGGGACGGCCGGACGCGGGAAGGCCCGCTAGCCGCTCTGCGGCGATTTTATTATAATCTCTGATATCTTCTAAAATATTAATTTTAATGATATGCTGTAAAGGGCAATTTTGATCTACATAAAATGCACAATTTATTTAAGGTACTTAATTGCATAAGGATTAATGCTGTATTGCTTAAAATTGCGTTTATAAATAAGCCATTATTTCTCGTAAAAAGTAAAGGATAAAAATGGTTATTATGGGTTATCCCTAAGAGTTAGACATATACCATTGCGGACGTTTTTTGTAGAACTTTTTAAGGTGTACAATACTGTAGTACATTATTTTGAGATATTTCGTAGGGTTCAGCCAGCGTTCGCAATGTAAGCGCAAAAAAATGTGTTTATTTATGACATCACATTAGAAACCTGTAAATTTATCAGCGTTTCTTTACTATATTGTGCATGTTATATACATATAAACCTTCCTCTTGAATCATTCTATCTATTAAAAAAATCTGCATCAAAATCCGTTGCGTAGTTTTAAAGATGTAAGCATACATAGGGACAGACAGACAGCGAAGTGACTTTATTTTATAATATGTAAAGATAAAGATATAGATATTTTAGATATAGATTATAAAGCTGAAGAGTTTGTTTGTTTGTTTGATTGAACGCTCTAATCTCAGGAACTACTGGTCGAAATTGAAAATTTATTTCTGTGTTGGGTAGCCTATTTATTGAGGAAGGCTATAGGTTATATAACATTATACTACAAACAAAAAGAGCGGAGCAGCAACGAAAAATGGTCGACAACTGGCAGGCAATTCGATGCGACGGGAAGGGTCAGAGGGGCAAAAATTGGACGCGGACGAAGTCGCGGGCTGAAGCTATGAGTTCATACGTGGTTCATACAATTATTAAAGAGATATTGATTTCCCTGTCACTGTAACCCCAATACCCCAATGTTTGTAACCTCATATTATTATTATTAGTGATGAAAGGGTTACCAATAAGGGTCGATCTTTATTATTGTTAACGTATGACAATTCATCTTGATCTGCAAATGGATTAGAATTAGGTTACATTTGATATTGTTACTTGAGAAGGCCGTGTCAAAATAATTATTGAGGGAAGAAAAAGTTATTGACGACACTTAAAAGTAATTAATTTCATCTTAGTGAGCCTGTTTTTATAATACTTAGGTACAAGAGGTACCAAAATATTCTTCTTTTTTTATATCAGTAATTTATTTCTAGTACCTGAATAATATGACCTTATATTACAGAATAGCTTCTGCCCGCGATTTCGTCCGCATCAAATTTTTGCTCCCCGACCACTTTTGAAGTGAAAATTTCTTTAGCGGCGTTGTGCACTTTTTTTGTAATGGATAAAAAATGTTAAACTCGCGTCAGGACACGTGACCCTGATCGAAAATTCGTAAGACGGACAGAGAGTATGAGAGGAAGTATCCCCCTCTCTTTCTACGGCGCGGCGTAAATGTATGCCTGCGCCTGCTGTTTCGTTTAGGCGGCGCAGGACGCTTGCGCGAATGTTCGTGTGTGTTTATGTTACAGCGTGCCACGCGCATCCATGGATGGTGACAGATGAGAATTTTCCCTATTATTGTTATATAATTATGACAGTTCAAAATGACATAATTATAACCAGCTTGTACAATCGTGAGGCATAAAACCTCTACAGTTTGCACACGACACTAAGTTTTGTATGGGAAACTTACTAATGTTATTACTTACTAACTTGACACTCCCCATAAAACCACAAAAAAAAATTCTTATAAATCTAAACCAAATTCCTATCGTCGCTAATACGAATAATATTAAAGACAAATATTCTCCACATGCCCATAGATTTTTAAAATTAAATAGGTTATATAACTATAAAATTAATTTATTACCTATGGTTATGCTTGCCATTCAGTAAGACTATAGACCGTAGATATAAGTTGGATATAAGTTCCTTGCCGTAGACAGTCGAGGCTATAGACACAAAATATTAAAGACAGATGTTCTCGACTGGACCACAGATTTGGACCATAAACAAAAGAATACCTATGCATGTGTGTATTAAATACACGGTAATGAATAGTAGTGTGTGTAACGTGTTATTTATTGAAAATAATGTATTTTTACGCATAATTTAAAAAAAAATATTAGAATTCGTCACTTCTTCTCTGTATAAACTATAAGTGTGCGAAATTTCATACTTCTCCGTCCGCCCAATTTTCGTAAAAAGGGATACAAAGTTTTCGCTTCACGTATTAATATTCAGATAATTAAAGCAATTCGTGCAAAATTATTCCCTAACCATTCCAAAATATCAAAAATGCACAACGTTAATATTCAAGTTTTCACTTCTGCTGGCACTCCCGGAGTGCAACCCGTCGTTTTTTTTTTGTTTTCTGGATGGGAAATTATCAAATGACTTCTCCCGCTCTGGGCGGAGCAGGAGGGCGTGTCAGACTTTTACTGACTAAAACCCACCCGTGTTCTTTCAGTTGCCCATATGCCAGGGTCACGGTATCTGCTCCCCGACCCTTCCCGTCGCATCGAATTGGCTGCCAGTTTTCGACCTTTTTTCATTGCTGCTCCGCTCCTTTTGATTGTAGCGTGATGTCGTATAGCCTATAGCCTTCCTCAATAAATAGGCTACCCAACATTTTCAATTCGGACCAGTATTTCCTGAGATTAGCCCGTTCAATCAAACAAACAAACACAAACTCTTCAGCTTTATAATATTAGTATAGATTAAAAAACTAAGAAAATACTGATGGTTTCATCATAATTATGCACCAGTAATTGAATATCACATAAAATACGAAAAAATATTAACCTCTATGTAAGTGATTCCTTAAGAAAGTCTTGCTTAAGTAAGTCTTTCACGTGACTTGACAAAATCCGCTATTACTGTTTTTTAGTCTTCAGTGCTGCCAATTTTCAATTTTAAATCTACTATACATTGATAACAGAGTTATCTAGTAAATTCTAATTGAACCATAATGATACATACCTAGTCAATACCTGACAATATTTTTCTTAAAGCGGGCTATCACTGTCTGTGGGCAATTACTCTCTGGTTTACCCTACCTGTTTTGTTTTCATTAATTTTATTTCTAGTACCTGAATAATATGACCTTATATTAAACATAATAAAGAGGAGCTTGTAGCTAAATAACAGCCGCTCAGATCTATCGGTCAGGTTAAGCTACGCTTGTCGAGGTTAGTCCGTGGATGGGTGACCATTTTTGCATACCAAGAACCCACGTTTAAGCTGTTGGGTCCCGGCTGTCATTTGTAGGTCTTTGACCGCCGTTACGAGTCGTCAAAAGCCTGAAAATCTGACCACCTGTCTAACCTAGCTTATAGCTTATAGGTAAGCCTAGGAGTAGCGCATTACAGAGTTACTGGATTGTGGAGGTCAGATAGGCAGTCTTTTCATTTAAAAAACTACTCAGCTGCATCTAGATAGACTGGAAGCTTACTCTAATATAGTAGGGAAAAAGCTAGGCAGGTGATGATGTTCAACATAAACGACCCAATATAAAAATAAAATTCATTTATTTCAGGCATAACTACCCATATTACAAAAATTAAGTTGAAATGTGACAATGCTGTAGCAGAAAATAATGAAATGTCATCAACAAAATAGAAATAAGTCACAGAGTTGATATAAAATGCAATTTCAAAATTTACAGGTCACAGAGTTGGAATTTAAATAAAATGTCAAATTTACGGGTCACAGAATTAGAATTTAAACACTATGTCAAATTTAACTGTTACAGTACCAATAGCAATATACTTGAAGAGGCATAACGGATAATGAAGATATTATTGAAAAATATTTTAATGATTTCATCCGCTTTAATCATTCGGAATGCAATAAAATGCTAAATGAATGCTGCATTATTATACTTTTGAGTAAAACGAACGAACTTTGGAAAATTAAATCAATAGAGTACTTATAAATAACTACACCATTTTGTTAAATAACTGACATTGAACTTGTAAGAAGAAAACTGGGTTTTAGTAATTCATTGTTATAAATGAATTTAATTTTATTAATAACAACATATAATATATGAATATATGTAGGTTCTGCCTGATTAAAAAATACCACCGCGATAGGCATTAGTTTAGCCTTATCTAAAAACTAAAAACAATAATTCTTTTATACTGACACAGAAATCTTTGCATTCTCTCAGTGTAGCCAAGTAAATTATAAAATAAATGTCTAGAAAAAAAGTTAAGCAATAAATTCTCAATCTTAGACTAAAACAACTCAAACTATCAAAATTAAAGTCCTAAAAATTCCCACAAGAACTATCAAAGTGGAAATTTTTCATGAAAAGGGTCCATTAAATGAAAAAATTCCTCGGAGTCTGTAAATCGGTGCAGAATTTTCGCAATCAAAATATTTTTCAACGCGACCGCACATCGCTTGAAGAATGCCGTGGGCGACAGCAAATGATTTATTTTAATCGATTGTTTACCGCGGGAAAATCTGTTGGCTAAATCGTTTTATGTGATGTAATAAAATTGATATAAACTGAGTAATGGATGTTAGGTGTGGTTGCGCCTTTATGTGCATTGTTATTGTTACGGTTGACTTCGTTTGTGAGGTCAGCAGAAGTGTTTATGGTGTCGTAAATAAGTTGATGCAGTTCAGGATTAAATGCACTAGTTTAGTCAAGGATAAATTGTTAATATAATATATTTTAGGTCAAGCATGTTTTATTGATATCACTCACCTGCTGATTTGATGTTTACTATTAGAAACTACTAATTGATGGAAGTTGAATGGAATGACTATCAAAATGTGTTTATTTGGTAGTTTTAATTAAATTAGAAAATAGATGTATGGCTTAGTGGAATAATTTTAGAGTATTTGTTAGTTGAATGAATTACTTTAATTATCATTACCAAAAATATTGATAGTTTATGCTCAAAATGTTGAGATTAATGCGGCTATAAAAAATTTTTAGCTCGGTTTTACGATTGTTTCATCATGAATTCATGATAGTATTTCCTATTTCGTGTGGTGCAGCACGTAAAGAATAGCAACACCCCATTTCTTCCCGTAGGTATCCTAAAAGGCGACTTAGTCACTAGAGAGTGGGCAGCAGCATTCTCTATCTCTATTTACCATCATACTGTGTACGCGAACCCGCCTGCCAAGTGTGGCAATCATGGCAAAGCCCCCAAATTATGTGAGGCCTATTTTCAATAGTAGATAGATTACAGCTGAAAATATTTATGATTAAGTATTTTCTGTAAATATTTAAAAAGACATTTATTTTTCTCTGGCTCATAATATACACCATGTATATAAGGTGTATCTATTGATACACGAAATATTTTAAGAGGTACACCTGTAGGTGGTAAAGAAGCTATGGAAGAAAAAGAACATTTTTATCTAAGCGTTTTTAAATTTTCGTAATTATCATAATTTTAAAACTGCTGGAGACGTTTTGCATAAAACCTTTACTCCAAATTCTATGAATGGCCCACCTGACGCTGCGAGGGCAGAGCATGGCCGCGGTGTTTCGGGCCGTAAAAAATAAGGAGGAGCCAGTATTTGTTATGTGCGTCAAATAATTTATAAATATTACATTTTGAAAAAAATACTTTTACATTTTTTTTTCGTTGCTGTAGCTTCTTTACCACCTACAGGTGTACTTCTTAAAATATTTCGTGTATGAATAGATACACCTTATATGAATATGCCTAACTGTGCGACAAAACACTGAATGTTTTACGAGGTCTTACGGTTGTGCAGCGCTTTAAAAAGATTATTAAGCTCATCCTACTCACTATTGCTTGTGTCCCAGACCAGTACTCTAACTAAATTTAAATAAAAACCAGTCTCTACAACAACCGTTCCATTCAGCTCAGATACAGACTACGTGAGCAACACAACTATGCTACTTATGCATAATGTGATCATTAACGGAACGCGTTACTGTTGCACGTGGTGTGGTTTCGGATTATACTATGTACAGGGATACTTAAAACTGCTAAGATTTCAAAATATTTGAGTTGTAATTCTTCTAGTTTATTTATGAAATAAGTTGGGTTAGTATCAGTTATGTACCTACAAAAATCAACGACATCTTGTATATGCATTCATTTTAAGCTAATTGCTAAAAAGTGTTGTAAACCCTGGCTGGAGGTCTTAATTTTTTGAACCATTTATTTATTGAAAGCAGCCGACATGCAAGATGCCATACACGCAAAAAATGCTAGTTTAAATGTGGCGTCTTCACATATGTCATAGACTAAGTAACAATTTCTTGTTACTGCTTAATCCTTTGGGAATTACTGGAGTGATGTCATGTTTAATTTACTTAGCTTTTACCATGATACGCTCATTATGTCATGTTCGTGAACGGCGGCCATAAGTTGAGACCTGTCATCTCCTAACTCCCAAGATTTATTTTTAATCTTATATTCAGAATTTTTTCTTATTTTTTTTTTCATTTTTCTCACATATATGTAGAAGCAACAACAATAATGTACCACCCAATATATTTTTTTTTAATTTTTTTAAATATCTTGATTATAAAGAAATCCTTGGAGTTTTTTGTCAGTTTTTCTCTATAGAGATCTACGTTTTAGAGCTTTAACTTTCCAACTCCTGCGGAAAAGCTGCAAAAGTGTCTGTATCCATGCAGAAATAGGTACACCAAGTTGTAATACACGGTACATAAAAAAACTATTATCCCATTATCTATCATTCATATGCTGATATTATGGTCACAATTTCCGCATCAATATCCCTTACACCGTGTATAATCAGAATACGACTTCACATTCTCCAGTTCGAAAATCAAACAACTAGGGTTCAGTTAATCTACAGAATTCTCAATTAGAATTTACAGTAGTAATACCCCTGACATCAGCAAACTCTAAGTGAGTATGACTCTCTGCAGTATTTGCAGTGGTACTAACTTTCCCTACAACATAACCTAATCTAGCACGGTCTCGTCTATTTAAGCACACCGTTTGGCCAGTCGCCAGCTGAACATGAATCATGCGCTGCACTGTCAATGAAACATAATCCCATCATTTCGTTAAGTGACTTGTTACATTATCCTCAACTGAAATTGACGGATTTTGAAGTGTAACACAACGGTGGTTATGTTTCTCAGGGATATGGTTAGTGTCTACTGTTGTGCTTGTAATGGGTGTAATAATATTGATAAACGTTTTGTTGTTGAGTTAGTATCTTACAAAGTAATCTATACCTTCATCGATACGTAGTTTAGAAGAACAATGCGGTCCTACAGACAAACACGAAAAGTCACTCATTGATAATATATTTCAAGTCGCTATTCTTTTAAACTACGCAACAAATTTTGATGGCGCTTGACCATAATTTAGAAAAAAGTGTTAAAGAAAATTGGAAAGAAGTATTAAACCAACACATATTACACTACATATATCTTGATTTATGTCTCTACTCGGCGGCAAAAAAAGGTCTTTAATTCTTGTGCTTATTCTCATCTAGAGAAAATGCATAGATCTCTCTCGTCCATTATGCTTAGTCAGAAATTATAAATAAATATTTACAAATACGCGAAACATAGGTAAAAACGAAAACGAATATCAATGCCGAAAACTTTATCAATCAGCCGAATTCAATTTTTGTTGTTGATATTTATTTTTTGCCATCGCAATTCAGGTTAGTTTCGTCATTTACAATTCCTGCGCCATATATTGGGGTCGTCACCCATATATCTATTTGGCTTTATTTAAAACGTCCGGTAGCCTCATCCAGGGCCGTTCGTTTTCCGTGGAGCGGTTTATACGACGTGTTTTAACTAACACGGGCTATATTTGAATGGGAGGTTGAAGACTCATAACTCACTTAAGGATTAGCGTGGAAAAGGTACTTAGAATAAATCTTAAGCTTATTGCAAAGTTGTTGGCGCCATGATATGCAGAAATTTTTAATGAAGTCATTAGTGTAGTGGGAGCGGTTGCCCAATGATAACTGCTCAGACTACGCCGTGAATTCCAACCCAGGTAAACACTGTACTTTGTAAATAATTTCATCACCACTACTCTAAAAACGGCCAAGTAAACATCGTAAGGAACCCGGCATTTCTTAGAACTAAAAAAGGAAGACATCTACCTGCACTGGGCCCACTCCCTCTCGAAGAGAAGCCTGCATCCCAGTAGCGGAAAAATTATATGCCGATTATGCATTAATATGTCTTATCGAACTGTATTACCACAGCAATAGAAATATAGAGGTATATAACTTGTCTTTTTAATCTGTTACAAAGATCTGTAACTTCAAACTTATGAATCAGTTTAAAAGCCCCAGAATATAGGTATGTAAGATATTTTAATGCAACTAAAACTTGAATTGCTGTTAGAACTTAAACTTTAAGTAATTTTGAATCACATTTTCTACTGGCTCCATTCCAACCTATGAATTACAAAATTTCATCTCAAGCGATTTGTTACAATTAACAAATCCAGAATTAACCAATTTATACCTTAACCTTAACCTTATCTACAACCTTAACCTTATCTACTATCCCTTGAAGTTTGTTTTTGTTTGTGTTGTAGCTAACTAGCAATTTCACTCCGGGTTTCAGGATCTGAAACATCGTCACTTTTTAGAGTGTATAGATTAGCTTTCAAATTATAATACACTATGTAGACTTTACTAGGTTTGCACGCGGTTTATGGCAGTTCTAACCTTACCTAACCAATTTGGTTGGGGTGTCCTAGCTTTGTTTCCTTGACGAATTCTGTTATCCCGACTTAGTCATAGTTCAAACCTACACTAACCCGTTTGGTCACGGAATCTAACCTTAGTTACGACGCAATCAACGGTAAGAAAGAGCCAAAAAGTCAAAAAGATTAAAGGAGAATTATTAGAAAGTGCATAAATCATTAGATGGACAAACGTTTTTAGATGTTTATTTCAGCATCGCGTAAGCAGAATTTACAGGCAAGTAGCTTATATACTCGTAAAACGTCCCGACAATCACTTTGGCTGAAAGCCTAAATTTATTATGGTAGCCACAGGCAATGAAGTCAAACAGCCGGCAAACTCATAGATTGACCTGATAGTCGTCTAAATACAAAATACAACTACATCATATGGTGGGTTTCAAGTCCGGTTTAGTAGCCGAAAAACTCCAAGGTTGACGCGGGAGTAGTCATTCATAAAAAAAATAAGTACAATCATTGGGCTGTTGCCTACCAGATACAATACCCTGTCTGGCCAGAGAATCGTCCTTTTTCTAGAGAGGATGCGTGAACTATTACACCCTATTTCTCACGGAGACTATACTGGAGACCCCTAGTATAAAAGTCAGCGCGCTTTTGTGCGACCTCATCAGCCTGATGTCATCGTCATACCACTAACAATAATTAATTCATAAAAGTATCCATCATTAAAAGGTCAATAAAATTGTGAAGGTTCAGTTAAATGTTTTCCCATAAAATATTTATCAGCAAAATTCCGAGGCAGGTGTTACACATGAATAATATTCCACGAAATATAAACAAATTACTCAGTAATTTTCCATTTCAGTGTGTTTACGTAATTATAACGTAAACGGTAATCCTCATAAAGTATGAGGGTCCTTTCAGAATAAATGACACGGTAAAATAATTTTAATTATCCCGAGAATTTGCCAGCATGTAAAGTTTACAATTTTTTGGCAGTTTTTTAACACTTTATTCCTTTTGTTTTGGGAACGGATTTGGAAACTGGGTCTAAAATTTATTTGTTTCACAACAGATTAATTACACTGTCAATGTTATTTTAAATTTTTGTATTTTTTTGTTACTTTCTCGCTTTAACAAAGTCATGGCTATTTATTGTTTAACCACCAGGTTCATACATAATCGTGCATGTACTCATCTTTTTTATGAGTAGTTTATTGACTGTCAAGAACACTCTCTTTGACTGTATCCACACTTACCGACATAATTAATTTTATCTGAAACAAAAGGTTACTCTAATATAAAGCAGTATTTTATTTTTATGATCTTTCTTTACATCCATGTGTATGACCGCTTGACATGCTTTCCTGAGGCACAAGCACTGGCAAGCAAATCTGATCGAAAGACCCATGCGGTTATTATTGCACTACCCACACACCTCTGTGTCTGCGCTATTCCTATCCTAAAATTTTCAAAGAGTCTATTCTATCCCAACAAATTTTTTATCATTTTCATCCAGTACGTGGGTACGTTTATACGGCTCTTTATCGTTATTGACCGAGTGAGTTGTCTCACTCGGTTAGCGTGAAATCATTAAATTTTCAGTACAAACGTCCCTGCCGTTGGTAACACCGTTTTATCTGTCATCAGGCCCAACATTAATTGTTGTGGTACCTACAATTTTTAGTACGGAACGTCTTTTTATGGATGATTTAATTTTTGTATCTATTATTAAAATTATAACTTCATTTAATTCAATTATTATCTTTAATAAAGCTTTTATAAAACCGTTTCAGAGAAATTTGGTGAGACTAAAAATTTAATTTGTAATTGAGGTGCAGATCGTAAAATTTCACTTGAAGGTGTATTACGAGCTGGTTGAAAGGTTTGCACGTAATAAATGGACTATAACGAGCAACTCAGTGAAGCGTTTTACTACTTAATTTAGTTTCGCTGAAGAGTTCAGTTCAATGGTTTTCAATACTAAAAGCTTTGCATTGATATTAGAAGAATTTGGAAATAAAATGCTAACTAAGTATTACGATCTACAATATTTTAAAGTACTCAATATTAACTCATCGAATTCCGTAATTAGAGACACAATAGAAAGGCAATTGCTTAAGTTGAATTGTGTAACTTAAGACATTCAAAAGGTTAAGCTCGGATGAATAATTCAATCCCATTACACAGCAACGAAATAAGGCAAATCTCAAGGTAACAGATCTATTTTTAACCGAAAATATCAAGGAAAATATATCCAACACATTTCCAATTATTATAATTTTATTCCGAAACCTCACTCCGAACGTTCCATCATCTGCTTTTAATGTTTCAAGTTTACAGATGCGTTTCTGAAACTTTGTCCAACTTTTCAAATTTGTCTCAACCGGCAATTATAAGTTTCGTTTTTACCTCGACTTGGACTTAATAACCGTGTTCTGTGTTAAAGCCTTTCAAAGCCTACCAGGTCGTTGTTAAGCGAAAACAGTTTTATTTTCTTGGAAAATGTGTTGGAAAAAAGTGTGTAATTCATCATTTATGTAAAATAACATTACACCTTGAAGGGTTGGATAGATGTGTACTATAGTAATTACTGCCCACGGTTTCACCCACGGGGATGTCAAAAAATATCTCACGAAAATGCACTACCGGGACAAAAACAACTTCTGTTATTTCTTATATCATTAGCTATCAGCAGTGAAACTGTCCTTGAAAATCGGATCAGCCGTTTCGGAGATTAGTGGAAATAAATGACAACAAACAAACAAAAAAAATTAGAAAAATGTTTTAGGTACCTTACACACTTTTAAATGCATTTAAGTAAAAAGACTGTTATTTTGACATTACAAACTGACTCTTAAAATGAATTTATTTCTATAAATTACGGTTCGGTATATAAATAAAATAAATTCTTGAAGTAACAGTATTTTAGAACCAATCCCCGGAAATTAAACGAACTCCTTCCGCAAAGAAACTGAGATCACCTTATTTTATCATTAATCATTTCACAGGAGGACAATTTTACAGAAAAGGTAAATTCTCAAAAAAAAAAAAGAATTTAATCCACTTGAGATACTCATTGAGCGATGACAATGATGACGATTAAAAATAAAGATATCAAAAATTAATTATGCTGTTTATTGATGAAGCTGAATCAGATAAATGCTTGAATTCAATAAAGGTTCGTAAAGACGTAAAACATTGCAGCGAAAATGCATCGTACATTTTCAACTCTCGATGTTTTTTTTTTTGTGGGTGGGTATCATCAAATGACGTCTCCCGCTCTAGCGTGGAGTGGAAGGGCGTGTTTGACTTTTACTGACTTAAACCCACTATGTTCCTTCAGTTGCCCATGTGCCAGGGTCACGGTATCTCTTTCGAACAAATCCCGCGAAACTCTCGATGTTGAACTGTGTATTAACAATCCAATAGAGTGCATCCCAGCGCATTGATAAAAACACACTGTTGGATTTTTCAACCGACGAAAAAAAACGGAGGAGGTTCTCAATTCGACGCGTATATTTTTTTTTTTTTTTTATGTATGACCACGCATAACTTTTTACATAGTGGTCCGATTGTGACGATTCTTCTTCTATTGGAAAGGGTATAGGTACTCCCAAGGTGGTCTCATATAAATTTGGAAAACAAAATCGAACCCTAAGGGTCGGAAAACAGGTGGAGGAGTGCCCTGACTGGGCGGAGCACCACCGTGTCCTCGTGGAGGCGATCGGCGGCGGCGACCTCTCGCGTCCGGCCCTGGTGCGAGCCATGGTACGGAGCGAGAGGGAATGGGAAGCCGTCACCTCCTTCTGCGAAGCAGTAATGCTCGCGAAGGAGGAGGCGGGGCGCGTGAGGGAGTGGCAGTCTCTGCGCCCTCACGTCCCTAGCCGCTGCAGGAGGAGACGCCCCGGGCGTCGGGAGTCGATTGCGGACTCCCGGCCACCGTAGGCGCGAGCTTGCGGGTGGCGAGCAATGGGTAGCTCGCCGCCCGGTAAGGACCAGGCTCGGGTCGACGGCGCGTAGTGTTCCACGCGCGCCTCAAAGAGATGTCAGCACCAGTGAAGGGGTCTACTAGGACCGATGCCTGCCGGGGTCGCGTGATTGTTCGAAAGAGATACCGTGACCCTGGCACATGGGCAACTGATGGAACACGGGTGGGTTTTAGTCAGTAAAAGTCTGACATGCCCTCCCGCTCCGCCCAGAGCGGGAGAAGTCATTTGATGATTTCCCATCCTGAAAAAAAAAAAAAGGGTTGGAAAACAGGGGATGATTGATTGTTTACTCACTGATTGTAATGTATAAACACGCATAACTTTATACAGAGTAGTCCGATTTTGATAATTCTTTTTGTGTTAGATAGGGTATACCTTGCCAAGTATTATTAGTACATTAAAGCCCCAAAAAGTATAAAATAAAATCTTTTTAACACAAAATTAAACCGCCGAAAAACTGAAAAGCATAAAATAATAAACCTTTAAATTTTTTGAGTCGGCGCTGAAAAATCAATGAACAAAGATCACTCAAAGCGCCGATTCACAATTTTAAGGTTTATTATTTTATGCTTTTCAGTTTTTCGGCGGTTTAATTTTTTGTTAAAAAGTTTTTTAACTCTCGGCACTAAGCGGGAGGTTGAAGATCCAGTGCACAAAAATATCTCGCCGCGATCTTCTTACGTCAAAGCTAATGTGAATTTAGACCCCAACCCTTGCAGGAGCAAGCCCACACCGCTGAGCCTGTAGTTTTAAATTCGTCCTTAAATTAATCTGCGATCAACCCATGCGGCTGTTATTATTTAGCTACCAGCCCCTCAATCTCTCATACACTGATCCGTTTAAAGTGTACCATTACGAAACACCTGAAACCGCCTAACAATTTCAAACCAAATTACCATTTTCAGCCTCGCAGAACTGAAAACCAACTACGATTTCTCAGCTTACCAACTTGTTCCATTTTCATCGCTAATAGCTACAATTTAGTTTTCATCCAACAATCCATTCGCCTGGCTAACTTGCTTTTTTGTCCTATAATCCCTTTAGCTTCATAATTAAAATAATAATAGGAAAATATCTGTTAAGTGCGCGTCGGACCTCACACGGTGAAGGATTCCGTTGTCAGGAAAAGCACAACATTGATTTTGTTATGTCTCTGAAAAAACTATGTAAAATAAAGTTATTTCTATGTTTACAGACAAAAGTAGTCCATACCTTAAAATAAGCTCTAAAAAGGCTTAAATATCACGGTTACTTGGAAACGTCAAAGTTTTTAATATTCTGGCATCCAACAACATACCCTTAATGCACATAAGCAAGGAATTTTTATCCCTCAGTAACATGTATGGGGAGATGCCAAACTTAACTTTTGTGTCGTTATTCGACTAAACTTTTGTTTAACATTACTCAAAATACACTCTCATTCCAATTTCCATCGATATAGTGCCAATAGAGTCTATTACATTCGTGCTAAAATGGCATTATGTCGATAACGTTAGCGAAATCCTTACTGAGTTAAGAATTTTGTGCAAAATAAAAATTGTGTGGTAGTGATCTATATAAGTTGTAAATTGTATCTTATGATTACCTTTAGATATTGTTTTAGCATTAAAATATAACTTGCATGCATATTGGTAAAATATGACTGAACCTACCTTTTATAAATGTATCACCATTACTTACTTCGGTAATTACGAAGCTATAAGAGTTCCATTTGATTGTTTTGCTACGGAATCCTAAAAAAGACCTCACAAGTCACAATGTAGGTCCGTTGCCTAGCAACGCTAATCTGGTTGACCGCGCGACCCCTGTAACGAGACGACGCCAGTTGACTGATTACCCCTGGTCTCTCTCCCTTGAGTTACGTTGTTAGAACTCGTTATTCTGTACCTAGGTCGGCTTATGTAAGTGTGTGTGATAAATTGTAGGTATTTTTGCTTCTAAGTGAGAACTGAGTTAGATAGTAATAATATGGTAAAATATGTCATTCTTGGTCTTTGAGATCTATTGGTAAAATTATCGAAAGATGCGCTTTTATAATTTTGGCGAATATGAAGGCGATTGTAACTCCCTCACGCTCTCCGCCTTCTTCTTCGCGAGCATTAGTGCTTCGCAGTAGGAGGTGACAGCTTCCCATGCACTCTCACTTCGTGCCATGGCTATCAATTCCACAAGGATACGGTGGTGCTCCACCCAGGCAGCACCGTATCACCAGGGCAGACCTCCACTGTACGCTCCACCGTGTTCTCCAGGTTTGTCTGACACCCGACCGTTTCTTCCCGCCTTATCCGGAACCGGAACCTCTGGAACTGCGTAAGGCGGAAAATGAGGTCGTGGCGGTTATAGTAATCCCCCCTCCCCCCCACAAATAACAAGCACCAATAATAAATAAAGCAGCGGACGTTTTTTGTCTGAAATGATTTTCATATGAGGTATTGAAGCTTTATGAGGAGTCTAATTAATGCAAGCGTTAACTCAAAGGCGTTATATTTTTCAGCGCAACGTACCTTGCGCATTTTTCATTTTGAAGTATATTTTCTTGTATACAGCTGTCGAGTATCCGCGATGCATTTAAGTATAGATGTAATATATATAATCGTGGGTGAAAGTAAACTCCAGTCGTATGGCGGAGCTAGCACACACACTTTTTTTCCAATATTTTATAATTGTTTAAATCCAATTATTTATGTAATTTACCTGAAACCTTAATTCTAAACAGTAACATTAAATAAATAAAAATAGAACGTAATGATGAAGTACCAAAGTTATTTATTACGTGCGTCTATTGTTTACGTGCTTTGTTTTCCATTCATTGTATTTCAAACAAAACCCTATTTATTGAAAGGTATTTCAAATTAATTTGGTCGAACAAATCTATAGACAAACGGACCTATTATCTGGATTGACTTTAACCCAACAAGACAAAGTAAATTGAAAATGTAAATTGTATTATTTTAATGGAACGTTACAATTAGAGGAATGTAAAAGAAAATAGAAAGAAATAGAACGTTTGTTAGTGAATATCAACTGGGGTTTGTGGAGCAGTTACTTAGTCTAATTTTATTGACTTTAATATAATTTACGTTGGTTTGAATAGAATAGGTAAACCTATTAGTTTCTCTGTGGGAATTTGTTTATAAAAGAGATGTTGAAATATTAAATGAAGTACGTTAATATACACTTTTCAACTGGAGTTGTTGGACAGGTTTTAATGTTACCATGCCATAAGGCATCTTGTAATACTTTGAGCGGTACTGAATTTATTCCGCAAACTTCCGCTAAAATTTTCGTTTTCGGATTGTCCGATATCTTTGGAAATAATTATAAACTCAATTGTTTTAACAGCAGCTAGCTTGTCAGAATATTAAGGTTTAATTTGGCATACAGCTACGTAGAGCGACTTTGTTTTATGAAATGAGGGGGTTTTATATAAGTAGGAACAATTCCGAGTATACAAAAACAATCGATTTTTCCAGTAAAGGTAGCTTTTTACTCGACTAGACCATTCATTATCTATAAGGTCGTATTTTTTTTTTTGTGAATCAAGTAACAGTCCCATAGTTAAAATTGTTCATAATGATAGGTAGAGCACCCCCTTTCGTTTTTTATGGATGGGAAATCATCAAATGACTTCTCCCGCTCTGGGCGGAGCGGGAGGGCTGTCAGACTTTTACTGACTAAAACCCACCCGTGTTCCTTCAGTTGCCCATGTGCCAGGGTCACGGTATCTCTTTCGAACAATCTCGCGACCCTGGGAGGTAGATCACCCCTTTAAAATGCGTCGATTGTTACCCAAGTCAGCCTGTATAGATACACGTAGACAATACATTTCTCCACAATTACCCAAAAGCAAACATCACGTCGATTAAAGCTAATAACTAATAATTCTGGCTTATACAAATCATTGTTGTTGAACAGTTTTCTCGTGCGGATCGCAAGTTGGAGAGTATTTTCGTACATCACAATGATTCTGCATTGTTACAGTTGGCTGATCTCCGGCTTTACTTTGTTCAACTCCAGTAAGTCCGGAAAAGAATAGGGATTCGATTTTTTTTATCGAAATTGTTATCGATTTCAAAAAATGTGTTCCGCGCCTCGTGTGCCAAAGCGGTGCCTACAAAAATAAAGTGTTTTTGTTAGGAGTTAAAATGAGTTTGATGCAGATGTTACATGGTTTATTTCGTGTTTTTTTGCGATGTTTGGTAAATATTGTGGTTGTATGCTGCAAGACTATGCTATAGATTTATAGTATTTCAAAGTTTAAAATACTTGACAACACGAGTAAAAGAACCATGAATAAAACAGCTAAAAATAATGAACAACGACATAAAACTTCGCATTATTATCCTCTAACAGCACCCGTGGTTTTAAAAGCATAAGTCGTGATCCCGTGTGAATATCAAGTAATAAATACCTTATAACCGACTGCAACTCATTGGCCTACTCATGTGTCAACTTTCAATCAAATCAGTTTAGCTGTTTAATCGTGAAAGCAAACAAATATACTAAAAATCTAATAATTTATCTTTACAAAACAAGTATACATGAATCATTACTCGGAATGGGGTATAAAAACGATGATTGTTTTCCAACTATCGACAATGTAATGCACATCACTATGTGAACACACTTCTCAAAGGCGTTCGATTCTGCAAGTCACTCCAAGTAGGGTAAATATTCTTTTTTATTTGCGTGGGCTGTTCCCGGCAAAGCATATTGGGTATGATTACCCATAAATACATAAAAAATGAAGGAAACCTTGGATTATGAACAGGCAATTATATGGCGTACGTTTATATGACAGCGAAATATATTCAACTTCAATATTATATGTGATTTTCCTTATGTGAAAATGAGAGAATGAAAGATTGTGGTTTTGGAATAATAATTTGTGTAGGAGCCAAAATATCTAATTGAACGTGTCTTTTATATATACCGGATGACATTTTTTACCATCTCGACCTTCATATGGTGTGTTGTGTAACTAGAATAGAAGGCAGGAAGGCCTTAAGATTCATCGCAAGTGATTGAAGGAGCGCGGGACGCGGGCGGACGGGGATGCGTGTGCGGCTCGTGTGCCTGCGAAAGACCAATGAGGCCGCCTATCGGCCGGCTTCAAAGGGTAGGACTGCGCTACGAAATCATTGATACATGCCGCGCATTAATAGGGTACGTATGATTTGAGTTACGTAAGATTTTAATTGATTTTTTTTTCCATATTTCTGTTTTTGTTGTTCTAGTATGAAAATGTTACTTTAAATGTGTAGTATTCATTGCTAGATCAATATTATAACATTTTTTTCAAAAATAAAAATAATAAAAATTTCTATGCCAAAGGCTTCTACTCCGTTCACCTATTTACACCAATTTTTTTTCAAGACGTTAAAAAATGTCACCCGGTATAAGTTATATTATATATATAAGTTAGTTCTAGAAATGTTAATGCTGTAATAATACACAATACAGGATACGACGTGATAAAATCTTCTCTAAAATTATTTAAAACAAACAAAGCATTTCATAAATGATCTGCAAACTCTTCATTAAACTATTCTAGACAATATTTGTAACTGTTTCATCAAAGTGAATAAATATTAATCACACGCCAACATTGCTTAGTTGATTGAGATAATTATTAGCAAGTTAATTCCGAACATGTCGCACTTGTCAATAAAGTAGAACTAAATCACAAGTTTTAAGGCTTCTGACTCTTTTATTCATATTATTCATGGTTAGCGCGGGTGCTGAAGTTGTTGTGTCGTCACTCGAGCAGTCAGGTTTAAAGAAGTAGCTTCGTGAAATCGGCTGCACTTTGTGAAAAATAAATAAATAAATCATGCCCACATGGTGGGCTGATACCAGTGGGGGGATCGGCGAATGTGCAAGTGTTTCCCGGCTCCCCGACCCATGGTGCTAGTATAAAGAGTTTTAGACATGGTTTTAGTCGGTACAGAACCGAAGTAACCCTGCGTTCTTCTTATATTATATATTCCTATACGAAGGGTATCCATGAGTAAATCCCATGGAAAAAGTCAAACTTTTCGTCATGGGTGTCGCTTTTATGGTTTTTGTAGGTGCTGAAGCTGATAGAACTAAATGAAAATCCAAGATTGGAGCCGCGATTTCTTTTCCCTTTGTCATAGTTGTCGTTTGTATGGTTTGGTGGGTGCTTAAGCCTATATTGAGGTCAAAACAACGTTTGAGAATTTTAAAGATAGATTAATCGGCGCTACATTCGGTATTGGAGAAATGCGTAAGGAACTTCGTTCCTGGCCGAGGTTCCGCACAGCAAAATATACTTATCTTTCTTCGCTCGCGTTTCTTCTCCTTTAGTGTGACATTATTGTGTGCGTTAGTATTGTTTTTGAAGATTGAATGTTGCTTTAGTAACCAATCTACCTCTTTTTACTCATTGGTATAACCAAAAATAAAAATTACGCACTGACGTAGATACAGTATCTGCCCTTGATTCATAACCTTTACTCTCAGTCCCAATAACCTCATTCATCATACTTTGATTTATGAATAATTTATTTACAAAGTCATTTTATATTCATGGAAGTATGTCGGAGCCATTAAAAAGTAGATATTTGAGCTCCATTGTATTCAAGGAGCCATGTCGTTGTCTGATCGATGGGCTTTAGTGACCCGTGACGATGGACATGGCAAACCATTCCTATTAGTGCGTTCGGAATGCAATTTGTAGTCCATTTGGCTTTGATATATTGGTTTTGTAATGTATTATAATCATTGCCACTGCCTGACTGCATCGTTGGTCTAGTCGTCGCTAGTGCTACTGCTGAGAATGAGGTCTTGGGTTCAATTCCTATGTCAGACAAAGTGTAGAATCACGGCGTCAGTTACATGGGACTTAAACATAATTGGCGAAATATAAGTGTACTTATAGGAAACAAGGTGTTATGTTATAATCAATTTTAGCATGTTTTTTCTTAGCTCACCTACGTTATTCAATGAACGGGTCATTGAATAACGTAGGTGAGCTTGAGTTGAGCTTCTTTGAGGTGTAATAAATACATTTTGTGGGATGACTTTGTGGTTAACGGTATCCATCCTCATTTTTAGCTTTATCCTTATTTTTTTTTTCTAGAAATTCGATCAAGCTGAATCTGTGATATATGTATAATGAGTAAATATTTTTATAACCCACGGTTACAATATAAGATATGATTATATTTATAAAACAATTTTTATTCTCATTTCAAATACAAATTACATTTTCGTTACAGTCAAGTCAGAATGATACAGAAATATGATAATCTTTTAGACGCGGGTGAATTTTTCGATTTTATTCTTAGGTTGATTTCACGTACATATTATATGAGTCATATAACTGAACAACCCTCCCTACTTTCCATTCCTGATTTAAATATTTGACTTGTTAATTGATCAGACTTAATTAAATAATCCTAACCTATTTTTCTTCTTTTCCAGATTTGTCAGTGACAGTGTGTGTGTAACAAAATGATTCAGTGACGTGTAACAGAATAGTGTCAGTGTTGTGTACAAATATGTGGTCAAGATGAAGTTGTGGAAAAGCCTCAAGATATCGATAGGCAGTCGCAGCGACCCCAAGTCTTACTCGCAGGAGTTACCTCAGTGGGGTGGACAAGGATATGAACTAGATGGTGAGTGTAACTTGATTTGAAATCTTCATTTTCATGCCCTTATCTTTGGCACAGAACTAGAACTGTGTAAGTCCCTTAGTCGCTTTTTATGACACCCACAGGAAGCAATGGGGTGATGTTATTCTTTTCGTCCGGCACCACACAAAAAGGGCTTCTTTATCAGCTATTGCTGGAGGTATAATAATTCTAGTGGTGATTCTGCCATTAGGCAGTTAGACCTGCCTCACCGACTGACTGACTAAATATTTTACTATAATATGACCTATGCACTGTTTGGTATAATAAGTCCGAAAATAAGAGATGGTTAAACATTTTGGAGATATTTGAACCACGTCAAACATGCCACTGTTTTCACTGAGTTCCACATGTTGTGTAACTGGAATATATGTATTTTGGAACATCACAATATTATTTGAATTGTTAAAATAATTTCGTTACTGGTATTATTATACCAAGTTGATATACGTAAACCGAGTTTAAAACATTTTCATCATTCTGTTATATAATATACTAGCTTTTGCCCCCGGGCTTCGCTCGCGTTAAATTCGGGGTAACACGGTTCCCATTTCCTGATTTAGAACACAGAAGAGAACTCGGAACAGAATGTTATTTTAATTCGCTACTGTAGACGATATTATATGTATCTCCATTTGGGGATAGAATGTAAAAATTCTGGGCATTGGGCGCACATGCTACATACAAATTGTCCCTGGGAAAAGCACGGCTTTTCTAAGCAGACACACACACTTTCCCATTTATAATATGAGTATGGATATATAAAAGAAAGTTGTGTTAGTAACACTATTTATAACTCAATAACGGCTGAACCGATTTGGCTGAAAATTGGTGGGGAGGTAGCTTGGAACCAGGAAACGGACATAGGATACTTTTTTTTATCCCGTTTGTAAGAAGAAAGATTTGATTGTTTTTTTTGTATTGAATTGGCTCCAAAACTACTGGTCCGAATTGAAAAATTATTTTTGGGTAAGGTAGTCTATTTATTGAGAAAGGCTAAAGGTTATATAGCATCACGCTACAATCAAAAGGAGCGGAGCAGCAACGAAAAATGGACGAAAACTGGCAGGCAATTCGATGCGACGGGAAGGGTCACGGGAGCAAAAATTTGACGCGGACGCAGTCGCGGGCAGAAGCTAGTATAATATATACAAGCAACTTGCTAAGGAAACTGAATAGAATACATAATTTCAACTGCGTTTATTAAAATTGTTGTCATACTCACATTCTCGCTACTGAGTGAACTCGTTAATCACTTTTTACAACGGGCAACACAAAAAACGTATGATGATAAAGGAGATCATTTATCAAACTTTGACGATAGACAGGCGCTTGTTGCTGACAAAAAAGAAATGACTTAAGAATAAAATAATAAGAAAGTCACATGGGAATATGAAAACGACGATTCTTTCAATAATAGCTAATACGACTTTGACTTGCCTCGTTGGTGCACTGATCACAAGCGGTATCGCTGAGCATTAGGTCTTGGTTTCGATTCTCAGCTTGGAGAAAGTGTAATTTAGTTTTTCTATACGGCATTTCTCAGTTTTGTCCAAGCATATTGCCAACGAAGTTTTAGTCCAGTGTAATAGGGGACAAGCCTATTGCCATCATCCGTGCACAAATCCAGACAATTTGCGAAATGTGTATGTACTAAACTCAACTCTGCTAAAGCCTTTAGGGAAACTAGGTGTACGCTGCCAGGCTAGGCCTCCCAATACGATCTCAATGCGCAGTGGAAGAGTTATAATCGTGGGGCTCTAGAGACAAGAAGTGGCGAGCGAACTAGTCCGCCGTGCGCGGAGCCAAACAATCAAATCAAACACTTACCTGTTGGTTGAAGGACACTGCTCTGGTGCCAACCTGGAGATATGTATGTAAGTGAGTGTATGTGTATCGTGTCGTGACGTTATGAGTATTCTTCAGGTTAGATTCCGCTTCAACCCGGCTGGAGACAATCACAGCATGCGGTCTTCAAATCACTCGTTCACAATAGCGTCACACTCAACCAACGGGTCATGACAGATTGTCCACAAAACGACCGGTTAATTAATACAATTGGATCACGACTAATTGTCACAAACGGATCGATTTAAAGGGATTAATTTCAACAAACGCGTCGCGGGGTTTCAACAGGCGACCGGCCCATTTTAGCGGCAAATCAAGAGAGAGCTGTCAAGTGTCAACGTCAAATTGTCAAGTGAGATGTCATTCCGTTACGCTTTGCGTGCGCATAGAGAAACTATTTCAGGACGCAACATCTACCCCCCCCCCCGGACGGGCCTTCCCGTCCGCTAATCACTTGGCAATCCCGACAAGGTTGCGTTTTATCAGTCCACCTGACGTGCTGCCGGAGGATGTGCAAATACTCCAAGCTCAAACGCTTCCAAAACTCTGAGCGAGCTGCTGCACCAACTGAAACCGCGATAGCCAATTTTGGCTCACATCGACAAAAGGGTGCTCCGGCAGGGCGACAAGTGGCTGTCAAATCAAAAAATGGCCCGGGGTCAGGGCCTCCAAGACGTTCGGGTCCGAAGACAGCGGGCACAATGGACGCGAGTTCAATACAGCTTCAATGCGGCAAAATACCGTAGCTAACTCCTTAAAGGTGTAATACCCCCCCAATGGGGGCAGGCTGGCGGGTCAAAACAATAACAAACAACAAAACAACCAAACAACAACAACAACAATTTAACCAAATGGCCCTCCTTAGGCAACAAAAGGGGGTGACGGACCCCATAAGGAAGGCTAGAGTGACTCAACCGTCAACAACCAAACAACAAAAGACCCGTATCGTCCAAAAAGGGGTTCAATTTAATAACGGCTCCCGACAATATCCAAAACTCTCGCTGCAGAATGGCCAACAGCGCATTGCAACCGGCATGCGAGTTCATAATGTGACGATCAGTCACCAACAATTCAACAACAAAACAACAATTCAACAATTTGTCGAGGGAGCTTTATCGACTCAACAAAACTCAGGGTCCTTTGTTCCAACAACGAGCACCTTGAGCCCGGGTAAAGGACCCGACATCAAGACTGGCGATCGAGGCCAATCATCCTCGGGGTGAGTCAGCCAGTCTGGACCCCACCATAGGGGGTAAGCAAACAGGCGGGGTGCCATGCACCTACGTGAGGCCACGGCGCCTGGGTTCAAATCTCCAGGCAAGGGCCTCCAAATCAAAGGCGTATCAAAATTTTGAATCTGGGACACTCGGTACGCAACAAAGACCTCCAAAGAGTGGACGGACGTCTTCAACCAACACAAACCAATTTGACTGTCCGTCCAGGCGTAAGAAGCCCGAATGTCCACAGTTCCACCCAAAGTGTGAGCAACGTGGTTCAATAGACGCACAAGACGCGCCGCCCCTGACAATTCAACTTAGGGATGGTCAGTGCCGTCCGGAGGGGGGCCACCTTGCTCTTGACCAAGACCAGTGACAAATTCACCTGGCCTGTGCGCAGACGGTGCGCAGACAAACAACAGCTGCATAACCGTGCGATGACGCATCACAAACAAGGGTAGCAGTGTAGCTCCCAGGGGGGAGGATAGCGCGGGGTAACACGACCTCGTTGACTGCAGGGAGTGCGGATACAAATTGGAGCCAATCTTCCAACAGGTTTTCCCGAATTGGCTCGTCCCAGCCAAGTCCCGCAGTCAAAAGGCGCTCAAGAAAACAATTTTGCCCAAAACAATACAAACAAACAACAAAACAATAGACAAAAGGCAACCCTGGGCTCCCATGTCCAAAATGACACGGACCACAACAGAGTCCCCCGTGGGCCCCCAGACCCGACCGATGCCGTTGGCAACAAAACCGTGTCGATCTGAGGGGTACCTTAGCGGGGCAGGCGCCAATGTCCTAACAATGCCTGGGCGGCGACCGATCGCCACACCCAGACCCAAGTCTTTCCCGACGAGGATGCAATTCAAATTCCTCGTACGCGCGGTGTCCCGAGCCACGCGCCATCGCTGGAAGGGCATATCCCACCGGAGGCCTGAATGGCGGGGGGCGTGACTCCAACCGGGGACGTTCCGCCAAAGGAGGGGAGGGAAGGCGGTGCTGGTCTGGCCAGCGGTGCCTAGCAACAATTGCGTAATCGCCTTTACGCGGGGAGACCAAATGGCGGTCGCGCGGCTCCCGATCAACTTGCGCGGGGGGTGGAGTGCGGCGCTCAAAATTGCGGGCCTCTCCCCGGTTCTGAACCGGCGAGGCAGAAGCCCGGTGACCAACTCCATGGTACCCCCCCGTGCGCGAACCTTCATCAGAGGCTGGTCTGCCAGCGTGGTTCGCGTTAGCGCACAATATGTCCAAATGGGACCCCCCACAAATTCTACAAGGGCGGGGGTTGGGGCAGTCCCGATGGAAGTGAGCCCCCAAACAAGAGAAGCACATGCGGCGTGCATTGGCAATTCGGCGGCGGGCACTCACGTGCAACTTCAAAAAGGCCGCGCAAGTTGCCATGCCATGCCCCGTGTCCCTACAAACTCACAACCAGGACGACTCTGGGTGCCAGCAAAACGAGCGGCGGGGCGACCATCAACAGGCCCGCGAGCCCTAGTCCGTCCCTGGTCTCGTGGCCGGGAAGACGGCTGGCATGACTCAGTGGCAACGCCAGAGTTGTCCACAAACCGACACTCATCCTCCAAAAATTGGACGAGGTCACCAAATGGGGGGAGATGTGTAACACTATCCCCACCATACCTTTGCTCGAAATGAGCCCTCAAATCGGCAAGAAGCCGCAGCACAACATGCACCAAAGGGTAAGACCATTGGTCCACCGGCAAGTCCAATTGCTTTAAAGCGTTGGTCGCTACCACCAACGGGTTCAACAGGTCAGTACGCAATGCTGACAAACTAGTAATGACCGGTAACCCCAAAATCAATGCAATATGAACATCAGCCAAACAACGTTCATTTGGTACCGCTGGGTGAGTAGTCCCAAAGCGGTAGGGTAGGCTGAGTCAGTCAACGACAGATGCTGTACCAAGGCTCGGGCCTCACCTTCCAGGACAGACAACAAATAGGCCAACTTTAGGGCGGGTCTGAGGTCCGAGCGTGCATCAACCAAACTTGCAAACAGGTTGTGGAAACCGTACCAGTGGTCCCAGCGACCGTCAAGTGTGGCAGTTCCAAAGCAGGCAATCTACTCAATAGTCCGGGACCCGAAACGACCGAGGTCTCCGGCTTGACCTGGACAGGTGTCCGGCTCTGCAATATTTCCATCTGTATGCCATTGCACAAACAAAACCATTCAAATAAACAAAACAATTAAATTATCAAATAACAAAGCTCAATCAATAAATAACAAGGAAATCCAATGCAAACAATCAAATAAAATAAACCAAGCAAAAGGTAATTAAGTAACAAAGTTCAAACAATATATTACAAAATAACTACAAACAATTGGTTTCAATCCAAACTGACTAATCAGCAACTCAAGAAATAACAAAATATTGGTTTCTTTTCAATTCAACAATACACTTTTATTTTAATTTTAAACCAATATCAACGTTCAACATTCAACTTCAAATTCAATTCAAATATTCAAATTCTAATCCAATTCCAAATGTTAAGTTCACAAACCACTTTGTTAATGGTACAACAACAATGAACCTTTATTCCAACTCAAAACAATGGTAATACTCAAAAATGCCAATAATTTTTCAAATATTAATTTTCACAAATAACCATATCAATGGTACAAACTCAATATTTTAATGTCTTCCTGACATTCAATACAACACAGATCAGACACAAAAAGGGGCTACAACAAGGGGCTGCACCACAGCCCAATCCAATCCACTTTATTAGCCCGGCTGACCTTGGCAACATCAGGTTACCCATCTCAACAAATTTACAAATTATTTCAAATAAACTAGCAATCATAGTTAACAAACATTTACAGCGCATTACTACTTCCCTTATAGAGACTGCCAAGTAATTAGCTCACTGTAAATTACCAATTTGTTGGTTATGTCTTATAACCGCGCTCTGAATACCAAAATGTACTTTGCCAGGCTAGGCCTCCCAATACGATTTCAAGTGCGCAGTGGAAGAGTTATAATCGTGGGGCTCTAGAGACAAGAGTGGCTAGTGTACTGTCCGCCGTGCGCGGAGCCAAACTACAATCAAATCAAACACTTACCTGTTGGTTGAAGGACACTGCTCTGGTGCCAACCTGGAGATATGTATGTAAGTGAGTGTATGTGTATCGTGTCGTGACGTTATGAGTATTCTTCAGGTTAGATTCCGCTTCAACCCGGCTGGAGACAATCACAGCATGCGGTCTTCAAATCACTCGTTCACAATAGCGTCACACTCAACCATCGGGTCATGACAGATTGTCCACAAAACGACCGGTTAATTAATACAATTGGATCACGACTAATTGTCACAAACGGATCGATTTAAAGGGATTAATTTCAACAAACGCGTCGCGGGGTTTCAACAGGCGACCGGCCCATTTTAGCGGCAAATCAAGAGAGAGCTGTCAAGTGTCAACGTCAAATTGTCAAGTGAGATGTCATTCCGTTACGCTTTGCGTGCGCATAGAGAAACTATTTCAGGACGCAACACTAGGTGTGATGTTATGTTATGACTTTGGCCTTAACATTAAAAACGGAATAATATTGTTTAACATACAATCCTAAATAGACTATGTTGAGACTCTTTCACATTCAAAGAGAAATAAATAGAAGATAAAAAAAAACATTAATTTTATATTTTATGACCGTAAAAAAAAAACTATACGTTTGTGTACCGATTATGTGGATAACAGGTCATAAACCCACGCTTTTTAAAATATAAAGCCTATTCAAAATATTATCCACCCTTTGTATACCTACTCATTTTGGCGAAACCTAATTTTTTCCTTGTCCTGGTTAAGGTGTGGACACACAGGTACTTCTTCAGTCAAGTTTACATCACAAGTCTATCAGTCAGTCATCTAGTCGTCTATCGTTATTTTTAAGCCTAATACCTTTATATCTTTCAAATCATATTAAAGAGTATCTTCAATATGTAATGAAATACTACTTACTTCAAAACCAGATATTTTTTGGAAAGAAGTAAACTTGCATATAAACGCGACTTGCGGTAGAAATAAACTTGCAAAAATTGTTAAGAAACAAAAAAGTGTTAGGTATATCACCTTCATGCGACTATCTTTCTCCCTCTCTGAGATAGTTTTTATGGTTTTTGAGGATGCTGAAGCCAATTTTGAGGTTGAAATAAAAATCTAAGATGGTGACTACGAACACTTCTCAATTTTTCATCATAGGTGTTGTTTTCATGGTTTTTGAGTGTGCTGTAGCCGATAGCGAGGTCAAAATGTCAATCAAATAAGAGATTTTACTAGATGGCCCTGAAATAAAAAACGTATTAAATTCACGCTTTCTCTGTCTTTCTTTTTCTATCATATACGACGGTGTCTGCGTGCGAGTATCACGTTAAGAACTCTAGTCCTAACAAGGGTTCCCTAACCGCAGCTGTTTTTCTGGTCATTGTCATTAACATAGTTTCACCCAAAGGGTTCGAGTTTTTCTGCTGAATCATCATCATCATCATCATCATTTCAGCCGAAAGACGTCCACTGCTGGACATAGGCCTCCCCCAAGCATCGCCACCTCGACCTGTTCTGTGCTTCTCGCATCCAACGCATTCCTGCGGCCTTCACCAGGTCATCGGTCCATCTTGTGGGAGGCCTTCCAACGCTATGTCTTCCAGTACGCGGTCGCCTCTCCAGAACCTTCCGACCCATCGGCCATCTGCTGAATAAATAGCTTTAATTAGAGAAGAATCAACATATTATTGTCCTCTACCGAACATTGGCTTCTCCAATTACACACCAGCTTTGTTCAATGCTCATCCAGCTGCTTCCAGACACCCTGCGATGATTGTTGCCCCACCAAGCTTTTAGGCATCCTACCTTACGTTTGCCGATTTGCGGTCTCCTCTCAAGAACACGTTTACCACCAATGCTCATCGGTCCTACGGCTAATGTAGCCAGTGCATTGCCACTTCAGCTTACAAACTCTGAGAGCAATGTCGACAACTTAGGTTCTCTAACATAAAATAAAATGAATGACTACACTAAGCAGGAACTCCTAGTCATAGATTTTTTATCGTTGACCCCAATGCTTTGACATAACTTAAACTTTTCATATTTTACCCAACTATTTTTCCCGAGCACAAATCAATTCTGTGACCAAGCCTTTATACATCAGAGGTTTGATGAAAGGATTTTATTCTCCAAATTTTTAATCAACGGGTCATCGCTGGACCGTGGCTAACTTGTGACATCAAAGCAAATATTTCGGTTTCATAGTCAAGGTAATTGGGTAAAACGGTTGTTTATAAAATTCTCCCGCGTCGTGTTGTTTTTAATTATGTTTTTTTTTATGTTGTTTTGGAAAAGGAAACAGGCTCTGTTATGACAGATAAGCACTTTATGTATATTGATGAAACGGGAGCTGAGTTTATTTGTGTTTCATAATTAGTACAGCCAACCTTTGTAATTTTGTTTTCCTGGAGAATTGTGAGATCAAAGCGACAATACGAATGGCTTCATAAGAGCAACTTTACTTAGCTGTGGGTGGAAATAGGTCAAAGATAGAAAGAGTAGCATGCGGTGCATTTTTCCGCTAGAACAAGTATTCAAAACTTTCTGAGACATTGTCTGTGAACGCCCCGGCTGACTGATTTCAGTAATTGAACCCAAATCTCGAGATTGTTTTCACAAACTGCTTCTTTTTATTTTGTAGTATTATTATGCAAATATATTTATTGTGATTAAATACTAGAATATAATAAAATATTTATTCCAGTTGTTTTATTGTTTGTTTTAACGTTTGTACTCCTGTTCTTTAATCTATATATTAATACGTGAAGCGAAAACTTTTGATCACTTATTACGAAAATTAGGCGAATGGAGGAGTATGAAATTTCGCACACTTATAGTTTATACAGAGAAGAAGTGACGAATGCTAATATTGTTTTAAATTATGCGTAAAAATACATTATTTTCAATAAATAACACGTTACACACACTACTATTCATTCCGTGTATTGAATACACACATGCATAGATATTCTTTTATCTGTGGTCCAATCGAGAACATCTGTCTTTAATATTTTGTGTCTATAGTCTTACCGAATGTCAAGCAAATGTCAAGTATAACCATAGGTAATAAATTAATTTTATAGATAACCTATTTCATTTTTAAAATCTATGATCATATCGAGAATATTTGTCTTTAATATTATTTGTATTAGCGACGATAGGAATTTAGTTTAGATTTATTAGAAATATTTTTTGTGGTTTTATGGGGAGTGTCAAATATGGCATTAGTAAGTTTCCCATACAAAACTTAGTGTCGTGTGCAAACTGTAGAGGTTGTATGCCTCACGATTGAACAGGCTGGTCATAGATTGTACAGGCTGGTTATAATTATGACATTTTGAACTGTCATAGTTAATTAAAAATAATAGGGAAAATTCTAAAAAACAGAGCAAATTTCTGTGATAATTCATTCCATATCCAGCAGTTCAGAAGTATTAAGAAAATAAAGAAGAGAGTCCTGAAGAAGTATTCTTTACTCATAACACTTACGTCCTGGTCCTGCCCATCACCATCCCGCCAGCGAACCCTCTCCACAGTAGTACAGCGTCAACAATTTGTCTATAGTGTTACTGAATGTCAAATATAACCATATTATTTTTTTTATATTTATTATTATATTTTTTTTTTCATTTATAATGTATTTCTATTCAAATGAAGTACGGTCGAATTTCGACCAATGGGCGATCACTATTATCAATTAATATATGTATCTACCTACTGCTAAATCAGCAAAATTCACTATCACTGTGGAATGTATTATAAAGGCTTACAAAGCGGGTGATGACAAAAATAAAAAGAGTTTCAGACAAAGGCGGTGGAACAGTGCAGTTCACTAGCCAGGCTTCATACCTTTGTCACGATAGAATTGGAGTTCTTGAACTCTTTTGTGAAAAACCCAACAAAGCACTAGGTCCACGTGGTAAATTACGGCCAGCTACCTATCGCAGAGGCCTGTGTCCTAGCAGAGAGAATATTTATAATCTGGTTATTCTGAAAAATCCGAAATTTTATGAAACTGGAGCGAGATTTTAACGCCATTTCTAATAGAGTTTCTGGTCTTCAAACTTGAGCAAAATCCAAACCGGAGAAGAAAATTTCACAATATGAAAAGTTAATTTAAAATATCTAGCCAAAAATGCAGTTGGAGAATCCAATAGTGTCCGTGCTAAACTCGACGCCGCCCAAGTATGCAATGATTTGGCAATTTCGTTCAAGACTCGCCTTTGAATATTCTCTATGTGTACCGACTGCGAATTTAAAAATAACAAAATCCAATTTTGTTTGAGAATATTGACTGTATTTGTACTTTATTACGTTTTTTTAGACCTGTGATGCTTCTTGTTTCTAATGGTAAAAATGTTTATTAACTTTGTAGTTTAGCTTTAATTTTTCATTTATAATAGGTTTGCTTTACCTATGAAAATGCCGTTTTGTATGAAAAAAATTAAACGAATTTTTTTCATGTATTTTTTATTTGTATTAATCGAAATAATCACCCATGCAATCAATGTATTTTTGCCAACGCAGTGGCAGTTTATTGATGCCCTTCTTAAAAAAATCAGCTGGACGGGAGGCAACAAATTCTTCAAAGGCATTTTGTACTGCCTCTCGGGTATTGAATTTTTTTCCCGCCAAGAAGTTATCCAAATTCTGGAAAAAATAGTAGTCTGTAGGCGCAAGGTCTGGTGAGTAGGGCGGATGACGGAGAGCTTCCAACCCCAGTTCTTGCAACTTGGAGACCGTCTGCTGTGCAGTATGAGGTCACGCGTTGTCGTGCAGGAGCAGCGGAGACGAGCGATTGACCAGTGCTGGTTGGAGATGTGCCAGCTTCTCCATCATTGAGTTCAGTTCTTCACAGTACACATCTGCAGTAATGCTCACCCCGTTTGGTAAGAAGCTGTGATGAATCACACTGGCGCTAGACCACTAAACAGTGACCATCACTTTTCTAGGGGTAAGTTTTCGTTTAGGGCATTGTTTAGGTGCTGAACCAGGATCCAACTAACTTTCTGAGCGCTTGCGGTTATCAAACAGAATCCATATTTCATCGCAGGTAACAATGCGGTTCAAAATTCCTTCATTTATGTGTCTGTTGAGGAGTGCAAGGCATGTCTCGACGCGTACTTCGCGCTGGCGATCATTGAGTACGTGGGGCACCCATTTGTCAAGCTTTTTTACCTTGCCAATTTGACGCAAATGGACCAATATTGTTTTGACGCTAACGTCGAAAGCTGCTGCTAATTCAGCCGTAGATTGTGTATCATCAGCTTCCACAATCGCCTTTAATTGGTCATTGTCACGGTCTTCGGACGACCGCGAGGTTCATTTTTCAGGTCGAAATTTCCAGAACGGAAGCGAGCAAACCAATAACAGGTGGTGCGTTGGTTTGTAGTGTTAGCTCCATAAACGTCGTTGATGTTGCGTGCCGCTTGTGCCGCGTTGCTGCCACGACGGTACTCATATTTTACGATTGAAATGCGATAAAAATGTAACACTAATCAATAAACAAATGACTACTTTTGGAAAAAGAATTCCATGTTTTTAAAATAAAATTAATTTGAAATTAGAATTCTTAGACAAACAAAAATTATTTTGATTTGAAATGGCCAGTACTGAAGAACGGCAATTTCATAGGTAAAGACCTAATATAAACACCAAATGACTTTATACATTTACAAACGATCTTCGTTTGTATCTTTAATCTAGTTATTTAACCATTTCAGTGTGGTTGATTTTTGTGGCCTTACGTCACAATTACTAAACTATTATTATTATTGACTTTTCTAGTTTTGTTTACGGTTAAGTTTACGGATTTTCAAAGTCTACGATGTAAACAAGGCATCCTATTCATTCTATGGTTTCAAAATCAGACCCTAAATTTATCTTACTCAAGCTTACCCTAGATTACATCCTGAACACATCAACAAAGTCAGATCCTGTTGACATACCCAGAACAACAGTAATAGTAGCAGATGTCTCGTACTCGCCGTAATAGCAAGCTCAACAATTAGCAAATTCATTACATACTTGACGTTGTTCAGAATCCTCTGCCATTGCTTAAGAATTAGTTATAGTATTGTTGTAAATAGTATAGTTCTAGTGACAATTACTGTAATACAGTATCAACTAGTACGGGGGGTATTGTGAATGTTACTGACGGCTTTATATGTATATTCTAATGTGAACAGTATCTTAACCCGGCGTCATGGGGGCTGGGTCAAAATTACCCGCGCTTTTGTAGTTCACTTATAATTTTAAAACGACGCACGCGACATTGCCGTTCTTCTCAGTAGCTGGAGTTATTGAGTCCCTCTACACGTTTTAGCCGCGAAATCAGTCGTGCAGGGACCGCGTTGGGAGTTACAAGTGTTGTATTGGAAAAAAGGTAAATATGACCCATGCCTGTATTCAGTGTAACTATTTTATGCCATTATTATCAATCAATGTTTAAATGATTTATTGTTGTTTACGATGCTTTTTATTTGTGTTACTACATTGTTTTGTGGGTTTGACGTTTTTTTATTTTTTTTCGGTATGTAGTACGAGTAATAATGGACCGCGAAAAACTGGAAAGACGTCGTGTTATGGCGATACTTGAAGAATCAGACTCGGATGTTATGCCGTCTGATCAAGAGTCTGGAGAGGATGATGACCATGTGAGTGAGCGTAGTGAAGCCACCAATACGGAGCAAGAGATTTCGGATGAGGACGAGGTTCCATTTGCGACGGTTAGAATTGATGTTGCTGATGAGTTGTGCGCTTCGTACGACGTATGTCGTAACTCAAAGAAGTGGCCGCTGACAACTTTTTATGCCATGTTGAACATGGCGGCAATTAACGGACTTATAATACATCGCATAAATAATGAGTTAAACCTAAACCGACGCCGTTATTTGAAAAATCTAGGCCTTGCTCTTGTCAGTGAGCACTTGAAAGTCCGCCGGAATGTTCTAAGATTGCCGCGAGACCTTCGCAAAAAAATTGGCCAATTTTCAGGCGAACCTATAGAGAAGCCCCAAGCAAAAAAAAAACAAATGCTCGTAGGACGTGTCAGGTGTGTCCTGCAAGCAAAGATCGCAAAACTACACACGTGTGTGAAGGATGTAACAAGCATATTTGTCCTCAACATACCTATAATACCTTTCTGCGCCAATTGTATTAATAAGGATGAGTCTGATTAGCTTTTTTTATTATTTTATTTAAGAACATTTATAAAAGTGCCATTAGAAAACTAAAGACTGGTTAATAGTTTATTTATGTTAAGTTTTGCTGAAGGAAGCCAAATTTGTTGATTTTTAGTGCATATTTTTCAAAACATTGTTCTTATTAATAAAAATTTATATTTTCATTATTTTTCTAGTTTTTTATTACCCTTATAAGGATGGCAATTATTGTAGGCAGCAAAAAATATTAATTTTCTCAAATACATACACAAATATTCACATTCATTATCCGGGTAATGATGACCCAGCCCCCACGTCCGTGTAACAATTTTCCACCCCCATGACGCCGGGTTAAGCTAATAAATTGTGCACAAATAAATAAATAAATTAGACTGAAAATTCTGTGGTGGAACGTGCAGATAAAATTTTGAATCCCTAAGAGAGTGCTAATGGTAAAGACCTCAACTTGACGCAAGGTCTAGAAAGTAACTTATCTGTAAAAATGAAAACAGGAATTAATTTTCGCCATTTTATTTCGTTTAGCGTCGTGTTCAAAGTAGAATAATTATAATATCCTTACTATAAAACACTGCTGCTAACTACTGGTCCATGAAAGAGCTTATGAAAAGAAACCTTCCTTTGTCACTAAAGGGAAAAATTATGGGCAAGTGCATTCTTCCTATTTTGACCTATAGATCCCAGAATTGGTCTTTGGCAAAAATTCAAAAGTCCAAGCTCTAGGCTTATCAAGGTGCAATAAAGCGTAGTATTTTAGGCATAAAATTAACTGTATTATTGACAATATTGCAACCCTGTAAGTAGTACTGACCCTGTGCTCAAAATATAGACTACTAAGGTTGCTCATAAAGCTGCTAAGCTAAAGTGAAGCTGGGTTGGCTACGTCACCCGTGTGCCCGATAATCTGTTATACAAAATAACCACTACTTACGTGAATCTCTAACAGAACCAGAAAGCAGCAGACCCCGTAGAATACGGCGAGACGAGCTGGAGAAAACACACGAGCAGCGATCACACTTTAGCCCTGGATCGAAAGAGATGGAAGTCATGGCGAGTGGCCTTTGCCCAGCAGTGAGATAGCGCGAGCTTACAGTAACAGTAACTATAGAACGCAGTAACAAAACATTCGTCTAAAACTCTAGATGTTCGCAAATGAAATATCTTCCTCAGAAATATTTCCCTCGATACAAACATCAAAGTGTCCCTCCGCTCAGAAAATGGCTATAGCGGTAGCGTGACAATAAGCAATGCCAAAGGTCACTGACATTTGACAGACCTTGTTCTTATAATACTTATACAAAATAAAAGGGGACGTGTAACCTACTTTGACCAACTGGACGACAAACGAGATGGGGAAGTGGGCTTTCGTGACCTATTTCAACATTAGAGGACCATTTCGACCTGAAGATAAGAAGCTAGAATTTTGGGCACGAATTCTTGTTATGTTTAGAAATATAATGACACAAATTCCTAGAGTTGTAAAGCTTTTAAGATTTGGGGTAAATAAAATTTACATTTCAATAAAAAATAATAAATAATTTATTTGAGGAAATTATTGAATTATAGTAACACAACTGTAAATATACCTAGTATTCATGAATATACTTCAACACACAAATTATACAGCTATTACTTTTATTTACAACCGATTTCATTTCGTACGCAAAGAACATTACGAACAAAAAACTAAAAATACCTCTTTTATTTACAATGTTTTTTCGCAACACTTCAAGCATTTCAACAATATTACATACATTACATAAATCTGCAAACAGCTCAGTGAAATGTATTTGGTAAGAAAACTGAAAAAAAAAATATCTAGTTCAAAATTCTACCTACTTAAAACATAAAAAAAATATCTCTTCATTTTTCTCGTTTTGCGACCAAGAATCAAAAAGGCCCGACATTACCATAACAAAATGAGGCACACTTTAACTGAATCACCCAGTTTCTTAATTAAGATCCCACTCGGTTACATTTTTGGGACAGGCGACAAAAGGAGGCCCACAAAGGATGATTTGTTTTTGTCTCAAGCTTATTTTTTTGGCTCGACACGTAAAAAATTGCACGAGCACCCGAAGAGAATGACCCAGTCATACAACAGATAGATACAGAAGGCTAACTCAAAGCAACCGGCGTAAATAACATAATAGAAAAGTTCAATTTAATTGAGCTAGCAAAATTCCACACATATGATGAGTAGATACTATGTTAAATCATCCTACTAATACATATTAAAAAAGATGAATGTTTGTATGTTTGAGTGTTTGAATGTTTGCTGCTTAATCACGCAAAAAAAGTTAAATGGTTTTGGATTAAATTTGGCACACTGATAGTTTATAACTAGGGTTACTAAAAACTATAAGCCTAGGATACTTTTCGTTTAAGTAGAATAATTTTCGACACCTAGATGGGTGAGGCACCTGGTAAAATTTTGTCCTAACTAGTAAAATAAATGTGAAAGCAAGATTTTTTGTTATGCTTTCACTCTAAAATGGCTGAACGGATTTGAATGAAATTTGGCACACAGATTGACTACTTTTCATTCTGATTAATTAAATAGCAAAACAGATTGAAGTCGTGGTCAATAGCTAGTGATGAAATAAATGGATTTGATGACAATTTTTTTTTGTTCATCGACCGTAGCGTTGTGAAGTACAAAAAACTTTTTAACAAAAAATTAAACCGCCGAAAAACTGAAAAGCATAAAATAATAAACCTTAAAATTATGAGTCGGCGCTTTGAGTGATCCTTGTTCATTGATTTTTCAGCGCCGACTCAAAATTTTAAGGTTTATTATTTTATGCTTTTCAGTTTTTCGGCGGTTTAATTTTTTGTTAAAAAGTTTTTATTTTATATTTTTTTGTGGCTTTAATGTACTAATAATACTTGGCAAGGTATACCCTATCCAACACAAAAATAATTATCAAAATCGGACTACTCTGTATAAAGTTATGCGTGTTTATACATTACAATCAGTGAGTGAACAATCAATCATCCCCTGTTTTCCGACCCTTAGGGTTCCATTTTGTTTTCCAAATTTATATGGGACCACCTTGGGAGTATACCCTTCCCAATAGAAGAAGAATTGTCACAATCGGACCACTATGTAAAAAGTTATGCGTGGTCATACATAAAAAAAAATATACGCGTCGAATTGATAACCTCCTCCGTTTTTTTTCGTCGGTTGAAAATCAGTTTTTTTTTTAATGTATGCTTTATCGCTGTGCGTAGACGCGTGTTTATGTGTGCATCCCATTTTGCTCATTATATGATCGTCAGCCTTCTGTAAGTATTTATTCTGTGACACAGTGTTGCGTACTTGCGTTGAGTGAATTTAATTATCCAAGGACGGATTTTTTGACGGAGTACTGAAACGTTTTTTTAAGTGGGTCCTGGGTTAATTTGTGGGAGGAGATTTAGGAACAATATTTCTTGGCCACATCATCAGCAGTGTCAGACTGAAAATTTTGATGGGATAATTGATATAGCGGCCATTTAAAAATATGTTCATTTGATTGTGACGTTGCTTCGAATTACGTAATCTTAAATAGCAATATTGTGTGGCTGTTCTCACTCCATGCATATATCAAACATCTCTCAAGCATTTACTGTCCTTTCTTACAAACGTTATTGACTATACGATAAAAAGGCCACGATAATAAATACTGGGCTAGCCTTGAGAAGTTTTTTAACAACATTTCACCGAGTAAGATGTATTGGGAGTATCTAGAACAATTTGGACCTCGGCCAAATGATGTTGAAATGAAAAACTCCCCTAATGAAAGCGCATGCATGAGGACGTTAAGTAATGCTGACGACCACGCGGTGCTCTGCATAGTCGACTTTAGTTTGATAGTTATTTGATGGGATTTTTTTGTAGATATAATATACGAGTCTTATAACATTTTATAGGTAACTATTAACATTCAGGCCGCAAGGGATCCTTGCTGCTCAGTTTCTCAATACTCCTACTCTTGGAGGTCAGTTACGTTGGTTACCTAGTTTTCAATATCCAATACGTGGGTAAACCTGCCAGGGTCGCAAGATTCGTTCGAAAGAGATACCAGACCCTGGCATATGGGCAACTGAAAAAACACGGGTGGATTTTAGTAAGTAAAAATCTGACACACCCTCCCGCTCCGCTTAGAGCGGGAGACGTAATTTGATGATTTCCTACACACAACAAAAAAAAAACCTGTGTAAAGCATTGCCTATAGAGGTACCGTGACCCTGGCACATGGGCAACTGAAGGAACACGGGTGGGTTTTAGTCAGTAAAAGTCTGAAACGCCCTCCTGCTCCGCCCAGAGCGGAAGAAGACATTTGATGATCTCCCATCCAAAAAAAAACATGCTTATTTATTTAATTTGACCTTGTGTTATCTGGAACCGATATTGGTGGTTGGGGAGAACAGTGGTACCCTATAAGAACGGCTCTGATTTACCTACGTGTTGTGAATCCTGAGCACTTCACATGTCTAATTTATTTCATTACCCATGCTCTCCAAACGATGAAGAAAAACATCCTAGGGAAACCGACATGTCCTAGACAAAAAATTCCAAGACCTAGAACTGAAGAATCCACCAAACCATGCACTGGGCACGCGTGATGTATTATGGGCCACTCTCTATCATAGAGATTAAGCCTTTATTCCAGCAGTGGGAACGATATAGGCTGACTATGCTTATATTTTGTTGGAAATCGATCAGAAAAACATGACACAAGCAAGAATCTCAACCGAAAAAACCCAAATTATTGAGCAATGTTGTACAGTTTACGTGAATAACAGTCATTACCATAAAATAAGTCCCTAAAATAAACTCTGTACTCCGCAAACGTTTACAGGAACATGAATATAATTATTGGATCCCCTGGATTTTGCATTAAGCCATTCTTCATTCTGACACCCGTCGTTAGCATAAATTTCAAAAGATAAAAAGGACATACAATTTTGTACAATAAACGTGGACTTTTTCGGGAAAGTAAGGTGCTTTTAAGGGATTATTTTATTTTGCTGTTGTAATACTCAAACTTCTTTCTAATATCTGTCTCTCCTCTTTTTTTATTTATGATTAATAGTATCTTCCTCCACAGCAGCTTATACCTAAAGCTATTTCACTTTGAATCTTAGTGAGTTTACATTTCTGACAACCAGTCTTACTAAACCCAGTAACTGGGTGATACAGTAAGTATGACCCAGTTACTGAGTTGTGAAGGTCAAAATACTGGTACTCAGTTGCAACCAGTTACACTGACAGCCAACCCCGACACAGTTGGGAAAAGGCTAAGCAAATTATGAAGTGAGTGGAAAGGTTTGAACACAGATATTTTTACATATTACTCTCTCCTGTCCTAGGTTTTTCTTATAGTTTACAAACCCTTCCAGTTTGTCACAGTTTAGGCGATAAAACCGTTTTGTCTTACATTCAAGCACGGGTCAATGATGTGACATAATTTATCATATTTTGTCACGAATGTTATACGGTACGCCCGTGCTCACCCCGCAGCACAATATGGCTCAACTTATCACTTAGCACTTTTATTGAGTAGTATAACGTAGGTTAGGAATTTTTGTGCATCACATCACTTAAGGCAAATCTTATCAATGAAACTGAACACAATCAGCGCATAAACCATATTTAAGCACTGTTAGTGTCTGCCAGGGTCGCTAGATCTGTTCCAAATAGTTACCGTGGCCCTGGCATATGGGCAACTGAAGGAACACGGGTGGGTTTCCGTCAGTAAAAGTCTGACACGCCCTCCCGCTCCGCCCAGAGCCGGAGACGTAATTTGATGATTTCCCACATACAAAAAAAAGTGTTATTATTTTCTGTGTAATAGTGTAACTTACAGCTCTTGAATGGGTTTTGAATGTGTTTCACTGGTGCAATTGATACGTCTTAGTCTCGTGAACGAAAAAGTTATGAGTTATCACTCTAGGGGTGTGCTTCTAAATTATATTTTCGATCCTAATTTAAAATCAACAATTGTGAATACAGACAACTTCGTTCAGAACAAACTGCTCCCAGAAGAAATTTATTTTTTCTCGCTCTCACGAAACTTTAACAGTAAAACGGAATATTGTACTATAATTCATGTTTTTCTACATACTACAAGATGGATACAAATTATGTAGCTTGGCCCATTATAGTAGAAACAAAAATAAAACACTAGCCCGGGGGAACGTGTCACTAATAAAGTATTTTATCTTTGTTTCATCGTAAAAATTGCGAAATTGTATTTTTTTAGTATTCTTTATTGTGCCAGTTTGACGAGTTATTTTATTAATTGATTTGTTTTTTTTTTTATATTTTTCATATTGTTAGGATTTTTTTATGTGAATATGTTTTTATGGATGGTGTGCGGAGAGTATCTTTACATAGTGTAAAACATTGCCGCTTCCTGCATCTGTGCGCTTCGATTTTTTAAACCTCGTAACGGATTTTATAGCGGTTTTCATCTATTGATAGAGTAATTCAAGAGGAAGGTTTATACTTCTGTAGGTAATACCCAGGCGAAGCCGCTGGAAAAACCTAATATGTAGTAAAAATGGAGTTTTCAATATTTTTACTGAAAGAGGCCGTAATACCCTTTGTGTACTAAATATAATGTTCAGTAAACAAATGGTTGATTGATTAGTGCCCAAACATTTCGTACGCAATGATTCGTAGGAATTGTATCGTTATTCAAATAAATAATAATATGATATTTATTTAGTAAAATACCCACCTAATATCCAAACATTAATTTCCTATTTAATTTCGGGGAATACACAATCTTTCTATGAAATAATGTTAGCCACCTACAAACTCGACTTAAAAAAACTCCAATACTCAGTTTGCTACCAAAATATGCCTCGGCATTTCTTGCATTTCTTGGCCTTAGTTATCGTGCTAACTAATTAGAGAAGACTTTAATTAAACATGAAAACCTAGACGTTAGTACAGCACTCCTGGACACCGTCGGGATTACCGCTAAAAGCTTCTTAATGCGAGAAGAAAGTTTTTTCCATGTGCCTCCAGAAAATAAAATGTGAAAGAAACTATTGGAGAAATGAGCTTTAAGAGTGCATTAGTGAAAAAATGTGGCAGACAATGGAAGTGGAATATTTTGAACATCAATATGGCGTGGGGAGTTTCCTTTTTGAGCTTAATGCCCAGGTCAATCTATCAATCACATCGGCTTATCGGTATATGCTGCTGTATATTGGGCTGATTTTGAATAGATCCACAAAAATGTAGATCCGACCTACAGAGTGCTTTTTATCGCACACTGTACTAATAATAACAAAAGCAATATAAAGCCTCATTCTGTATATTGTTAATTACAGCTCTTTTGTCCAGTAGTAGACTACTATACACAGATAATGATAGGCATCATAATCAGCCACTATCTTCGTGAGGGAGTGTACTAGTGAACCCAGTGCGGCTAGTACCTAAGATGTTACATGTCTTAGAATTGTTGGTTCTAGGACATGCCGGTTTCTTCACGATATTTTCCTTCACCGTTTTGATAGCAGTGTTGATTAAATTATTTACACAAATATTGTCTGGGTCCAGACCGTTACCTCTGTGCCCTCACAGCTTTACACACTGATGATTGGAATCTATACTTAATATTATAAAACTGAAGAGTTTGTTTGTTTGTTTCGTTGAACGCGGTAATCTTAGGAACTACTAGTTCGAATTGAAAATTTCTTTAGGAAGGCTATAGGCTATATAACTTCACGCTACAACTAATAGGAGTATAGCAGCAATAAAAAATATTGCAAAAACGGGGATAATTGGACGTTCAGGCGATTTTATGCGACGGGAAGGGTCAAGAAATTTAACGCGGACGAAGTCGCGGGCAGAAGCTAGTGTTGAGATATAAAGATGGTTAATTTTGGAGGGGTTCATGGCTAAATAATAACAGTCGCACGGGTTGTAGCTGCATCCAGTTAGACTGGAAGTTGACTCCAACTACTCGTATATTGTGAAAGAGCTGGACAGATCGAATCATGCTTAATTTGATTCACATTTTATTATATCTAGTTTCATTATTAATATTTCAACACGTAACCTGACGTCAAAAAATATAATAAAACTATAGCTATCTACTACTAGCTGCTTAGTATTCCGTGCTAGTAGTAAAAGGGGTTAGAGGAAAGCTTGTCGGTGAGTCAGCAAGTAACTAACCAATAATTCACTGGCGTAAGTGGCTCTAAGAGGTATTAAGGCAGTGGTCACCGCCTGAAGGTTTCTCTTGAAATACTGCTTGAATTAATGAAAGTGAAGCATTTATATATAGGATATATATAAGCATAAGTCAGATTTGTTAGTTTACTTTAAAAGAACTTATTTGTCACGGTCAAATAGATTTTGTAGGACAACTCTATTTCGGAAGCAACCGTCCTTTGTATCATTTACATGTGTATGTATGTGTATTCTATATTATTCTTCTGTTTTAATTTCTTATGTGCAAATATACCTACGTCTGAAATTTTACATTTAGATTTCTGTAATAATCGTGAAACATTTTCATATCGTCAAAGCGACAACATAATAATAATTATGAAGGTATGGCAAACCGGCGTACAATTTATATATATATATAAGCTACAACCAAGTTTATTCCTATTTACTTCGAAGATGTTAAGCTCGACATTATGTAGCTAAGTAATCTCGGCAAGATCAAGGACAATCCGAATGGAAAGCTATACTCGTTTCTCTGAAACGAATAAAAAGATATCAACTTTTACAACCATCACTGTCTATCTTATCATTTGGTATTCGTCAAAAGCCCCTCTGACAAGATAAAACGAAATCTATGGTGACACATTTATCGCCATACAGAATCAGCCCCTAATGTACCCACTGCTGGGACACAGCCCTCCACGTTGTGAGAGGGAGAGGGCCGTAATCTGCCACGCACTTCTAGAGCGTGTTGATAGATGACACATAGAAGAAAGAAAGAAAGAAAGAAAAATTGTTTATTCTGCACAAACAAAACGCACATTACAAAATTAAAATTAAAAAGATACATACAAATGCAACGTAGCCAAAAGCCCCGTATTTAAGTCAATAAAAAATTTACAGTTTAGCAATATTGACATTGACACCAAACACAAAACAGAATATGTTACGACATTGGCAATTACATCACCTATACAAAACAAAAACAAAATGCCGATTGTAGATTGCATTAATTATCTACTCTTATAACGAATAAACCACAATATTAAATAACAATTAACCTGTGCGTCGCATCTGTGCAAGAACAGGTCGTTGCTCAGCAATATGCTGTGACTTCAGACGAACCTAGCGTCAACAGCGCTGATTTTCAGCAACTACCTTTCATGTTTACGAATTTGGCGGATCTAGGATATGGTTGTTACCTCACAATATTTTACTTCAGCGCCACTCAGGGATCGAATCTACGACCTAAAACTCCTAAGTCGAGGCCGTTACAACTGAGCCACTACTGCTCCCATTTATTGCCATATTTTTTTACGACCATGGACATTGAATGTCGGTTTTTCATTGAACTTTTAGATTAATTTACTTTTTATGTGCAAAAGATGTCCTAAAAATTTTATGGTAATTTTTTTTTCGAATTTCATGGTAAAGAGATCCGTGCGTTTGGGCACATTAAAACTTTTTAGAGGTCTCGCAAAAATTATCTTGAAAAATCAACCCGAAGTAAGTTAAGAGATGAAAAGTTTGGTAAAAAAACTTTCTCTGGGTAATATTAAGTGAGTAAATTAAAATTGTTCGGAAAACCTAAGTGGTCCTTTCGCTGAGAAGTTATTGTGTGATGGGGAAGTTTCAGTTGTTTCTTTTGTATATTTTCTGTTTGACTTTAGAAATTGTTTTTGCTTCTTGTATTTTATTTTGCTTTTATGGCTGCCTTGTTGGCTATAAGAGTAGAGGGAGACCAAAGAAACGATGGATTGACTGTGTGAATTATGATATGGACAGAAAGGGGTTGACTACTGAGATGACGACTGATAGAGAAGTGTGGAAGAAAAATAAATGTTGCGCTGACCCCAAATAAATTTGGCAGAAGAATGATGATGTGGATGCCTCGCTGGTCTAGTGGTTCATGTTAAGAGTCATGGGTTTGATTTTCGGGTTGGGCATAGTGTTTTTGGGTCTCTGGAGTTTCCTAGTAGCAGCCCAGTGACGATCTGTGCCCGGTTGATGGCAATAAGCTCATCCGCTATTACATGGGACTTAACAGTAGAAATGTGGGTGTACTAATAGGTACACTTCTACCCAACCCTTCTGGAAAACTAGGCGAGACATTACGTGTTTTATTTTTTGTTTCGTACCAGAGTATTGCTGCCAAGGTTAAATTCGGTGGAAAACGCAGAAAAATTACGATCTTAGTAAATTCAGCATTTATGAACCCATTTAATAAATTGACAATACTTAGCAGCTGAATGATCGTTGAGATCAAATCTGCAACCATACTTTTCCTTTTCCATTTTTGAATGAGCAATCCTCGCGTTATCCCTGAAATATGCACCAATAAACGTCATTCAATCCGACCCTCAATCTTAATCCACAATAAAACTCGTACGCATATCAGCTAAGCTAAACGGCTGTCACATATTTACGATAATTGAGTCTACACGGGACGTGGCAGTAAAATTATTTTAAACGGCACACATTTCCATAATAAGGAGCAACAGATAATGTTTGCGTCAAAAACAGGTGCTGTTCTCATTTCGTTTTTTAATTTTAAAGTAACAGAAGGTTTAGTTGAAGTAACGAGTATGAAAAGAACTAGTATTTTTATACAAGGACGCTGGCAATACTAAAGATACGGGGTCTCTTTGTGTTCTTAAATATGCAGCTTTTGAGTCACCATCTGCTTCTTACATTATTTTTGCGTATAATTGTAATTCAATTTTAGATTTTCAAAAAAATATTACTTTAAAAGTAAACGTGCTTGCAGATGATGCAGTCGAAATTTTTCATCTAGATGAGTATTTCCGAATAATGAATTTCATAATACATTGTGCACTTGGTAACCACAAGTAAAACGCCCGTAGAGTGGTGAAATAAAATACAGCAGTTGCCCTAGTGAATTTCTTTAAATTATCTCGATCAAACGCATCGAGCGCGTTCGGCACTCCGATTGGCCCTAGTGTGGTGGAGGACATTTACACTAGGGCCTCAGAAAACCCACAAATATTGAGTTTGTATGGAGCAGACCTTTTGTACGTTTTCATTTTGGATCGTGTGTCTCCAAAGCGATAATTCGCAGCTGTTGGCTGTGATTACTAAAATTTCGAAGATAGGTATTGGTTCGGTGTGTTGAACCGTTGAGTATTGTTCGGGATGTCAGACGGTGAGATAAAATGTTTGATTAAAATGATAAGGTAAATAAATAACATTGGTTTGGATAATAAAATGTTTTGTGTGTGGCTCTTAGCAACAGACACCTTATTATAGCTACAATGTCAATTGATTTTTGTAATAAACATCTGCCCTTCATCGTCCAAAGAATCAGTTTAACATCATCTGTCTAGCCTTTTCACAACTATGTTGGGATCAGCTTCCATAAGGAACAGTTTATATGTGAACAAAATATTGTATAAATATTAAGGCTAACAATGATCGAAAAAGCGAAACTACGTAGACAAAAACAGCTTCAAAAAAAATTTCTATCGAAAAAAATGCTAGAAAGTTATTTTACAACTTTAATTTCGGGAGTCGGTGACAAAAACCTAAAGTCTTTTTTCGGAAGTCGGTTCTTTTACTTTTTGAATATATTTTATTGTATTCGTTAACCACTACTTTCTATGAAATCCACAGTGACAGGACACAACGTCATCTAGATATATATAGTTACAGTAAATTAAAAACGTAATAGAGCCTAAATGCAAAAAAAAAATGCAATGCAATGCAATGTAAATGCTGTGAAAATGCGTTCCTTGCGAAGCATGTGTGGTGTGACTATGAATGATAGGCTGAGGAATGATGTGATAAGAGAACGGTGTGGTTTAAAAGAAGATGTAGTGATAAAAATTGAAAAAGTATCATTAGATGGTTTGGTCATGTTGAGAGGATGAATGAAGGACGACTCACAAAAGGTATTTACAAAGCAGATGTGAGTGCACCGTGCAAACACCGGGAGGGGACGCCCTAGGAGGACATATAGTGACCTTATTGGTGATGTTCTTCAGAAAGGTCAGGTGCGTAGTACTCGCAACCGGCGTGCGTGTATGACCAATTGTATGAACCTTAAAGAGGCAAAAGGAGTGTGTAGAGATCGTAGCAGGTGGCGTTCCATGGTTTCTGCCTACCCCCATGGGAAAAAGGCGTGATTGTATGTATGTATGTATGTAATAGAGGCTAAAACCAAAAATCCTACTTAAAAAAAGAGAAGAATTTTCGAAATCCTTCCACAACTTACATTAAAAACAAAAAATACAGAATAATTAAGACCCTCCTCCTTATAGAAGTCGGTTAAAACTACGAGAAATTTATCAAACTCTAAAGTGACCTACATTAAAACGTCAAACTTGATAAATATATCTAATAATAAACGGAAAACTTTTTATAAGAGATCAAATCTGATACCCAGCCATTTTCCGTTTCAATTTGGATCATCCCAAAATATTGAATTGAACGTTGATGATGAATTATTAACTTGTACATTTATTTTGACAAAGTGAGTTCATCAAACGAATTTGCTACGGAATTACGTGCGGATCTGTTTTCACAGTCGCCATTACTTTGGCTGTATTTTCTTAATTGAAATTAATTTACACAAATAAATGGTAGAACAGTGACTTGGCGTCTTGATTGGGTGACTCTGCAGTGTACATAAGTCAGTGATTAGCTTGTTAATGCTTGAGTCAAGATTATTACTGTACACTTTAATAATGAAAGCAAATAATGTGTATGTGCAACAAAGGTCAGAGAAGAGAACGATTGTCATGAAGACGAGACGTGAGCGACTGAACGTGTTATTTACTTTAAGGCTGTTGATATAAGCGTGTTAATTGCGTAACACGGTATCAGAAGGAATGGCTTTAATTTTGGACAGTTCAACAAAATAAAGTTGTTTACGTTATTGAACAGACAATCTTTTCGAATATAATATGAAGCGATGAATTAGCTTATATTCTTCAAAATGATTTCTGTTAATAGTGTGTTACACAATACTGGTGATGTTATATTTTTCCAGTACGTTATAAATATATTGTATTTTTTTTGTAACTAGTGGTGTCTTTATTAAAGTGCGTAGTCTTTATAAACACAGGGTTAGAGAATCCAAGCAATTGCTAGGTATGGCTTAAAAAAATAAATTAAGCATGGTATAGTTTATGTGAAGGTACTATATAGTAGTTTTCATAGTAACAACTCCCTTTAATGTATTACAGCTCAATACCTGACACATTTTTACTTTTCTTCTTGAATTTATATTTTTTTTAGAATCGTCGTTATAATAGTGATGATGACAGAAATCAACAGTTAATCATTTACATAGACCAGCCCCACTTCAGTATTAAACTATCAATATTATATGAGCAAAATAATTTCACAAAACTTAATTTACACTAAAACAATGACCCACCAGCTTCAACATTATTATAATTTCCATGTAACATTTCCTAGAATATTAACGTTACTTAAATTCGCACGTACGACACATAATTCAAGCGACATTTTTTCCTCAGTAACTGTGGCGCGTCGCTAATTAGAAATGAATTAAACAAGCACGGTGGAACAAAAAGTCTTTGCTCTCGCCTGTCAACGTATATTATGGAGTCTACAAACGAAAATGTACTAAGTGCCTTTGAAGAATAATTACTTTTATGGCCTAAGGTTATTAACATTGATACGTATGGTGAACATATAAGTAGGTACGGTGTATTTATACTTCAATGAAGAAGTTTGTTAACAAATAAGGACTTTTCGTTTATTAATCTTAATATTTGTTGAAAACACGAACATAATAAGAAATATCAAAAGTTGCTGCGAATCAACAATTTATAACACATGTAGCCGGTTTTTGAATTTCACATTCAAATTCTGAATTAAGAATCTGTCATAATAAAGGTAAGGTTTATTTTACACGATACAGTTTCGTGACGGTAAGGCGTTTAAACCTCGCATTAGACTGTTGTTTGTGACTGTAAACTAGCTGTGACTGAATGGCTTAAAACGAAAACCTACGATGACATTGAGGCTATGGTAACATCGCTCCCATAATTAGTCCAAGACGAAAACTGATGGAAACGAAATTTTCACAATAACGTTAGTGGAGGACACTGCTCCTGCTTACCTCCGATCCCAAGACATTGTCGCAGGGCTAACTTGAACGTAGATCTAAATCTACCCGATTCCTAAACTTATATCTACTTACATTATATGCAGGTGAACGAATTTCACTCATCCACAATGTATACCGCACACATGTACACACACACACACAAACACTCAAACCCATTCGCATACATCACATAAGTGCGCTCCTTCCTTTCTGATTTTTTTTTGTATTTTATTTTATTACTAGCTTTTGCCAGCGGCTTCGCCCGCGTAGAGGTCGAAAATTATCCCGCGGGAACATACTACCGGGATAAAAAATAGCCTATGTCCTTTCCCAGGCTCTAAACTATCTGTGTACCAAATTTCATTTAAATCGGTTTTGTAGTTTTAGAAGGAAAGCGTGACAGACAGACAGACAGACAGACAGACCGACAGACAGAGTTACTTTTGCATTTATAATATTAGTGTGGAAGTGTGGATTATATAATATTATATAATTATATATTATATAATATATAGAGTGGATTCTGTTTTCTTTTTTCTTTTTTTTTGATTGCATACTCTGTGTTAAGTGGAAGTGCGGAGTCACCTAACACAAGCATCTATATGCTTAAAAGGTGATCTCCGAATCATGTTTGTCAAAGAATTCTATGTAATTGAAATAAACATTTTTATTTTATTTTTATTTATTTATTAGAAATAACGTGTCTGTCAATAAGCTGCGATAGTTGCCCATACAACACTGATGATTGTGCTTACACGGCGAATAAGTTGTAGTTTTTCGCGGCAAGAATAACTTAGATTTCGATTTGAGGTAGGCCCTTTGTGGTGCAAAAACAAAAACATTTTTCAAAATGATCTAAACAACTATGAAAATTAAACTTTATCTTAATTGAATAAAGTTCTTGTCAAAAAAGAGTTGTCGTGTACTGTTTTTATTCTGAAATATTCTTTGTGTCATTGGGTTAGTGTTTATTTTTAATAGTTGTTTAAATCATTTTGAACAGTCTGTTCGTCCCGATATTATTAACTCTGACATTATTTAACAAATTATAACGAGTAAAATATAACAAACTTTACTTACCTTAAAAATTCCCATGAAAGAAAGAAAGTTTTTTAAGCACAAACTGTACATATAGCTGTTTTGACTTTAGAAAGGCGACGTTAACTGCATTGGATAGGAGATATCAATCAGTAGGTCGGTGTAAATAAAGCCGGACTGAGCCTGATGATTGTCTGAAATGTTTGAATGGTACAATTGTGTAATAATAGGCCGTAGACACGATAACGGTTAAAACAATGTTTAGTTTCAAACTAATTTTAGCTGAATTTGAAGCTGAAATAAGCGTCAATACTATCGAAAGTTTGTTAAGGTTTAAGGTCAGTTGTAGGCCGTTTTTAACCCCCGACGCAAAAAGAGGGGTGTTATAAGTTTGACGTGTCTGTCTGTCTGACTGTGTGTCTGTCTGTCTGTGGCATCATAGCTCCCGAGCGGATGATACGATTTCAATAAAAAAAATATGTATTAAAGGTGACTTATCTGCGAGTGTTCTTAGATATGTTTGATGAAAATCGGTTCAGCCGTTTAAAAGTTGTGGGGGGAAAGTGGGGAAGAGTAACCGAATGACAGCAAATATACTCGAGTGGGGTCTCAAATGAAAGCGCACTGAAAGAGAATATTGATGAATTAATCGAGAGTGTTCTTAGCTTCGTTTGATTCTACATTATATTATGTATATACCTATAAAAAGTACAAAATAAAAAATTAAATTTAAAATTTAAAAAACCCCTGACACAAAAACCTAAATTCCCTTTAAAAAGTAAAAAATAATAAAAATTAACTCAATCATAAAGTACCTAAGAATGTATTAATAATTTTAAAAAAATACGCCGCGTTGGGGGACCGCTTCAAACCCTAACAATTTAATTACCAATAGTCTTATTACCTAACTAAGCAGTCAACGACGTCTGCACTCGCGGAGCGGTCCCCCAACGCGACGTTTTTTTTTTTGAATTATTAATACATTCTTAGGTACTTTATGATTGAGTTATTTTTCATTATTTTTCACTTTTTAAAGGGAAATTAGGTTTTTTTGTAGGGGGTTTTTTAAATTTTTGATTTAATTTTTTATTTTGTACTTTTTATAGGTATATACTTAATATAATTAGGTTGATAATTATTAATTAGTATAAAGCAGATGGCAATGTAAAGATTATAGAAAAAAAAACTGCGTGCAGAAACATTACCTACTTGACTGGAAAACCATATTTACAATCAATCTTGATTAAAAGAGTAATTCACAATCTGCCTATAATGTTCCCACAGCTGGGATGCAGGCTAACTCGAAAGAGTGGACTATAATCCACCATGCGGGCCCAGTGTTAACTGGTGGAAGTCACATAGTTTCCTCGCGATGTTTTCCTTCACTGTTTTAAGGGCAGTAGTGATGAAATTAAATACAAAAAGTGCCCACGCAGGGTTTGGACTCATGACGTGAGTTGGAGCCACCACTGCTCATCATAAGATAAATAAAAATATATCGATAAGTCAGCATGCATAACACCAAAGCTCTTCAAGATAAATTTGAAATATTTAAAGACGGAATAATCCTTTGCAAATCGTTCAAATTCACTGACAGACATCAGACATAACTCCACAAGCATTAGACTAACGAACTGTCACTACCCACACTCTAAATTAAGATAGATCCATACGCCCGTCTTCGTTTTATATTTTCTACCGAAGCGGGAACATTTTATTTTTGGAGTTGTCGTTTAAGCCGTTTTGTCAATCCACCGTCCAATATGAATTCCTCTTAGCAAGGCAGGATGTCTGAATGATTCACGAGCTTCGGTGACTAATTATAAAAGCAGAGTTAGCTTTGTGTCCTCTAAAGTTCTAATATTATTTCTGTGAAACTGTGAAATATAACCGCATAAGTGATGCAGTAAAATGCTGTGGGCAAATGTGAACCTTACGTAGTGAATTGTTGAGATATAAAATGGTGTGACCGTTAAAAGATGTCATGGTCTTGTTTGGTAATTGAAGAATTTGTATAATGTGTACTGCGCTAATGTATGCATTTTGTCAAATTGAATTGGAAGGACTGAATTTGTTTTGATCAAGATCGTACTACTTAGCGAGCAGTGGTGGCCGAGTGATAACGGCTTACGAGTTGTTGGTCGTGAGTTTGAAGCCAGGCAGGCACTTGGCGATCGGCGGTGGCGACCTCTCGCGTCCGGCGGTGCGAGCCATGGTACGGAGCGAGAGGGAATGGGAAGCCGTCACCTCCTTCTGCGAAGCAGTAATGCTCGCGAAGGAGGAGGCGGGGCGCGTGAGGGAGTGGCAGTCTCTGCGCCCTCACGTCCCTAGCCGCCGCAGGAGGAGACGCCCCGGGCGTCGGGAGTCCATAGCGGACTCCCGGCCACCGTAGGCGCGAGCTTGCGGGTGGCGAGCAATGGGTAGCTCGCCGCCCGGTAAGGACCAAGCTCGGGTCGACGGCGCGCAGTGTTCCACGCGCGCCTCAAAGAGATGTCAGCAGCAGTGTAGGGGTCTACTAGGACCGATGCCTGCCGGGGTCGCGTGATTGTTCGAAAGAGATACCGTGACCCTGGCACATGGGCAACTGATGGAACACGGGTGGGTTTTAGTCAGTAAAAGTCTGACACGAAGAGCGGGAGAAGTCATTCGATGATTTCCCATCCTGAAAAAAAAAAAAATAGGCAGGTACTTTACTTTGTGCATTTAATTTCATCACCACTGCTCTCAAAACGGTGAAGGAAAACGTCGTGAGGAGACAAGCATGTCCTAGAACCAAATATTCGAAGACATGTGACATCTACCAGCCCGCACTGAGCCCGCGTGGTAGATTACCGTTCACTCCCTCTCACAGAGTGGAGGCTTGTATCCCAGCAGTGGCCATATAGGCTGATTATATGTGTACTACTTAAACAGTATTTTTTTTTCTTTCTTTTGAAACAGTGCCGATCTCTTAGTTCAAGATATGACCGTTCTGATCATTAAGAATTATTGTAGATGATCAAGATCATAGGTAATATTTTCATTGAGAAAGCCATTGCCATAACATTTACTTATAAGTATTAAAACAATCTGTCGAAAACACTGTAGAAGTCCTCCTATTATTTCTTATTGAATTGACAATTTTATTTTCCTATTCAGTCCGTCCGTTTATGAAGACTATGAGCAATGTGGGCATGACAGTAAAAAAATCAAGTGGTCTTTAAAATATTATTGTCTTTAATATTTGACGCTTCAGCAGTCTTACTGCTTGAATTCAATGTCTTGAACAATTTTAAGATCACATTCAACAAAATAGAGTTACCAGTAAAATCTGTTATATTCGGGATTCCGTACTCCTGAATGAAAAACCAAAACACATAAGGGATCATTCGTGTGTCTTTCGGTCTGTCTGTCTGTTACAGCTAATTTGCTACTAATTTAATCAAACGATTAAGTTAACTTCTGTCACTTAATTTATTTTAGTACCATGTTTTTAATTTTTTAAATTTCTATAAATGCATGTAATCACATCATCATTTCAGACAAAAGACGTCCCCTGCTGGACATAGGCCGTCCCCACTTTGAGGGGGCTCGCCATAATCGCCTCGCTTGGTAGGCGGGTTGGCAATTCCAGTATGATGGTAAAATGTATAGAGAACGCTGCTACCTATTCCCTAGTAAGTTCCTGATTCGCCTCTTACGATGCCCACGAGAAGAAATGTGATGGTGTTATTCTTTACGGTCCGGCACCATGTAATGTAATTTCTTAACATTTAATCGTATTTTTGTGGGTTGTGCTATGTATTTTGAGTGCACTGAATAAATGGTATATCTATCGATATGAAGTATATCTATCAGTTGTCTGGTTGCCATAGTACAGGCTCTGCCTAGTTTGGGATCAGATAACGGTGTGTTGGTTGTCCTAAGAAGACGAAGAAGATCTATCAAAAATAACGGAACATAATCATAAGAACCACAAACTTTCTAATTTTCCTTAATCCTTCGCGTTCTCGAGAAAATATTACGAGAGGGAGGAGAAAAGAGCTAATTTGAAATTTTACGAGGAGAGCGCTCTATTCATACATCACGTGTTATAATTCTAGTGAGAATTTCAAAGCACTATGTTCTTGACTTGGACTTGGTGCTTTCAGTGCTTAGGGACGTCTTAGTTCTTGAATAATTTATGGATGTCAGTGCGGGGTTAAGTGAATTTTTTTTGGTGCTTTTAGTAAAGGGTGGTTGATTTTTGCTAATTTCAGGACTTTTTAATGGTTGGACTTATTTGGAAAGTTGATACTGAACATAAATGTATGACTTGAAGTAGTATATTTAGGACGATACGACGTTAGTATTTAATAAGAGTTTTATTAAATAATAATATCTTAGGACAACCAACACACCGTTATCTGATTCCAAACTAAGCAGAGCCTGTACTATGGTAACCAGACAACTGATAAACATTTTTATATATATAATTCTACTGTACGTGTGTATGTCACTGAACTCCTCCTAAACGGCTAGAACGATTTGAATGAATCGTTTTATATGCGTTTGAGTGGCACCCTGGATGGTTTAGATTCACTATTGGGACGGTAGGCGGCGCTGCTATCGAGTTCTAGGAACAAGACAACGTCTGTACGGTCAGCTATTACTTATATATTTATAAATACAAACATATTATAAATTAATTACACCCAGACACAGAACAAATAATTGTGCTCATCACACATAGATTTGTCCTGGGTGGGAATCAAACCCACGGCCTCCGTCTTCGCAGTCAGGGTCATTAACCACTTAACTAACAGGCCAGTCACGTGTCATGCCTGTATTATCTAAAATTATATAAATTTAATAAGCTTTATTACTTTAACGACCAACCCGTCTGCCAAACGTGGTGTGCCTAGATTATGGTACCTATTTAGGGCCTATTTTTTTGATAGCAGTGGACGTCTGTCTGCTGAAATGATGATAATGATGGTTATTATTACTTTGAATAATAATGCTATAATATTGTCTACACCTTTTAACTTATTTCAACGGGTATTACCAACTTATTAAATTCTTTATGAAAAATGATAAATGATTTTATTTCTGTAAATAGGTTTGTACAAACACTTTTACATGTCAATGATATTTTTTTTAAGCTAGATGAGTTCGGCGTTTCCTAACTGACTACTCTGAGAAGAAAGGCCGAAACAAACTCAGACGTCACAGTCTCTTTTAAAGTCCGGACATAATCTTGTTCACATCATGTGAAGACCATGTAGATTGGTGACTGAAATGGTCTTTTGAGGAAAGAACCACACAGATTGAGTGGACCTGTCCAGTCAGTGCAAGCATTTGTCACTAATCGTTTAGCTCAACTCGGAACATAAGGAGCCCAACGCTTTGACGAACAATACCAAAGAAAGGACATTTGACTAGGCCACATAAATTACTCAAACTGCCAGATCACTGAGAAAGAAAGAGAAGAAAAAAAATAAAAAAGACCCAAATAGTCTTCACATTCACAATAATTAAAACAATATGATACTTTACAAAGTAAATATTCACGTCATTTTATATATAAAAAATATCAATGTCAATGTGTATAAAAAAAGAAACGGATATAATTTTGTCGGTCAGATCATTTGATGACCATGTAGATCGGTGTCTGAAATGGTCTTTTGAGGAAGGAACCACACAGATTTGAGTGGACCTGTCCAGTCAGTGCACGCATTTGTCGATTTATGATTTTAATTGTACCGTAATTATACCTTATTTTGCCGTATCCGACACTCAAATAGGTAGGTTATTTATTTTTTACCACAAGTGCACACATAATTTGATTAGAACGGAAAATTACCTTGAACTACCCCACCGTATGTGACGTTATATTATAATAGACAGGTGAGTCACTTTATGAACCTATATACGACTATATACTCCTGTGGGGTAGGTAACGATACTAATTGAAAAATGTTTACATTCTACATTGAACGTATGAAATTACTTAGCTTTTAGTCACCTCATCGGATCGCTATTTTACAGTAAGTATAGGTCCGGTCATCAAAAACCGGTTTCTATTTTATTAGGTAAGTACGTGGTACTTATTGACAGGCTCCACTATCCTCTGTAATTTGAAAACAATGTAAAAGCCAAATTATTTTTAACTCCCGACGCAAAAAGAGGGGTGTTATAAGTTTGACGTGTCTGTCTATGTGTCTGTCTGTCTGTCTGTCTGTCTGTGGCATCATAGCTTCCGAACGGATGAAGCGATTTCAATAAAAAAAGACGGGTTGCACTCCGAAAGTGCCAGCAGAAGTGAAAACTTGAATATTAACGTTGTGCATTTTTGATATTTTGGAATGGTTAGGGAACAATTTTGCACGAATTACTTTAATTATCTATATATTAATACGTGAAGCGAAAACTTTGGATCTCTTTTTACGAAAGTTGGGCGGACGGAGAAACATGAAATTTCGCACACTTATAGTTTATACAGAGAAGAAGTGACTAATGCTAATATTTTTTTAAATTATGCGTATATATACATTATTTTCAATAAATAACACGTTACACACACTACTATTCATTACCGTGTATTTAATACACACATGCATAGGTATTCTTTTGTTTATGGTCCAAATCTGTGGTCCAATCGAGAACATCTGTCTTTAATATTTTGTGTCTATAGCCTCGACTGTCTACGGTCTATAGTCTTACTGAATATCAAGTATAACCATAGGTAATAAATTAATTTTATAGGTATATAACCTATTTCATTTTAGAAATCTATGATCATATCGAGAATATTTGTCTTTAATATTATTTGTATTAGCGACGATAGGAATTTGGTTTAGATTTATAAGAAATATTTTTTGTGGTTTTATGGGGAGTGTCAAGTATGGCATTAGTAAGTTACCCATACAAAACTTAGTGTCGTGTGCAAACTGTAGAGGTTGTATGCCTCACGATTGTACAGGCTGGTTATAATTATGACATTTTGAACTGTCATAATTATATAAAAATAAAAGGGAAAATTCTCAGCTGTCACCATCCATGGATGCGCGTGGCACGCTGTAACATAAACACACACGAACATTCGTGCAAGCGTCCTGCGCCGCCTAAACGAAACAGCAGGCGCAGGCATACATTTTCGCCGCGCCGTAGAAAGAGAGGGGGATACTTCCTCTCCTACTCTCTGTCCATCTTACGAATTTTCGATCAGGGTCACGTGTACTGACGTGAGTTTAACATTTTTTACCCATTACAAAAAGTGCACAACGCCGCTAAAGAAGTTTTCGCTTCAAAAAGATATTGTATTAAAGGTGACTTATGTGCAAGTGTTATTAGACATGTTTGATGAAAATCGGATGAGCCGTTTAAAAGTTGTGGGGGGGAAAGTAGGGAAGAGTAACCGAATGTGAGCAAATATACTCGAGTGAGGTCTCAAATGAAAGCGCACTGAAAGAGAATATTGATGAATTAATCGAGAGTGTTCTTAGCTTCGTTTGATTCTACATTATAATAAGTACGTACCTATAAAAAGTATAAAATAAAAAAAATAATTAAAAATTTAAAAAAAACCCCGACACAAAAACCCAATTTCCCTTTAAAAAGTAAAAAAACTCAATCTTAAAGTACCTAAGTATGTGTTAATAATAAAAAAAAAAACTACGTCGCGTTGGGGGACCGCTCCGCGAGGGCGGGCAGACGTCGTTGACGGTCGTATCCTAAATGCAATATTTTAAAGTATTTTTATAAATGTTTTCGTTCCTTATTATTTTTTTTTTTTTATTCATCTATGTAGCTAAGTTAGGTAATAGACTATTTGTAATTAAATTGTTAGGTTTGGAGCGGTCCCCCAACGCGACGTATTTTTTTTTTTGAATTATTAATACATACTTAGGTACTTTAAGATTGAGTTTTTTTTTACTTTTTAAAGGGAAATTGGGTTTTTGTGTTGGGGTTTTTTTTTTAAAAGAGTAACTGTGGAGTTTCTTGCCGGCTCTTCTCCGTAGGAAACGAATAATTGGAATCGTGAATTTAGATTCTGACGTTATTAAGTGCCCATATAGGTTACTGTTAAATAAAATATTCTCATTTTGTTTGGAAAATAAAATAAATATAGAACATAAATATAAATACCGTGTGGTGCCGGACGTAAAGAATAACACAACCCCATTTCTTCCCGTGGGTGTCGTAAAAGGCGACTAAGGGACTTACTAGAGAATGGGCAGCAGTGTTCTCTATGCATTTTACCACCATACTGCGATCGCCAACCCGCCTGCCAAGCGTGGCGATTATGGCAAAGCCCCCCAAATTGGTGGAGGCCTAAGTCCAGCAGTGGACGTCTAACGGCTGAAATGATGATGAATGATGATAGAAAATAAATAATTAATTTATCAAATTAAATTTCATTCGAAATTATCCATGGTATCTTATTGAATGTCTATTATATCCGAAGATTCTGGTTAACTATCTCTTTTGGTGACTGTCCGTTTTCCAGGTCTTGTAAGAAGGTAAGTTTTATATTATAGGAATGGAAATAATCCTCCTCAAAATCTGAGCAACATGTCTTATACGTCGATCAGTAGTCACCCCTTTTCTAGTCGTTGGTATAAAAAGAAAGGGAGTGACTACTGATCATCACAAAATTCATACATCGTTCATCGTTTCTTTGGTCTTCGTTTACTTTTCTAGCGTGAGTAAGAGAAGACTAAATCTATTTTGGGGTCGTCTTCCAGTCTAACTGAATGCAACTTAATACCTATCTATACAATACATAATACATACATAAATACATACATACATACACGAATACATACACGAATACATACCTACATACAAATAAATAAAACTGAAGTGTCTGTTTTTAGTTTCAAATTAACAGCTTTTCACTAAATGCATATGAAAGTAAATACGGTACTTACACCAAAAAATCATTTTTTGAAACTTTTGTCTGTCTGTCTTTCCGTCTGTCTGTTTGTTCCGGCTAATCTCTGAAATGGCTGGAGCGATTTTGACGGGACTTTTATTGGCAGGTAGCTGATGTAATAAGGAGCCTATGCACTGGACGTGTTTCGGCTGAAATGGTGATAAATCCGATACCATCTTGGTAATACTAGTTGTCAGAGTTTCATGCTTTCCGAGGCACAGAGGGTAGGTACTTGGTATGTAAAGATGATAGCCCATCTTCGAACTAACAGCAGTAAACGTAGCTTACTCTGATCGATCGACTATTTGTAATGTCAAAATCAAAGATATTAAATGCACATATGAAGATATAGGTACAGGATCGGGAGTTATAAAAAAACAATTTATATTTATTTTGTCTGTCTGCTTTTTGATTCTATACAATCTCCAAAACAACTAAACCAATTTTGATGAAATTTGGTAGGTGAATATTTTGAATCCTGAGGAACTTAGGCTACTTTTTATCGACATACTACGCTGGCAAAGCCGTGGTTGGGAGCTATTTAATAATATTATATGAACGTTCACACCTCGAATTTCAAACCGATTATTAAATCATTCGAATTGAATTATTATCAAGTCTAATAGCAATAATGAAGCTTAGTTCGACCATGTGGTCCAAATAGCCTCTTCAATTGTTAATTTAAGCACAATTTGGATTAGTTTACATGATTGAGCAGAATTAGTAATTTGGCATACATTGTTACTTAATAGGCTTATTAGTGATACTTAAGCCTATTCAAACGTTAGGCTGTCGGCTATCCCTGCCAGGTCGCGAGATTTTTCAAACGAGATACCGTGGCCCTGGTATATGGGTAACTGAATAAACACGGGTGTGAGTTTTAGTCTGTAAAAGTCTGACACGCCTTCCCACTCTACCTAGAGCGGGAGAAGTTATTTGATGTTTTTCCATCCAAAAAAAAAAGGCTGCCGGCTATTTGGAAATCGACGAGGACGTATGGTAAATTTTATAACGATCGATGTCAAATTCTGATAACTAGTGATCCCCCATTGGTCGAAATTCGACCGTACTTCATTTGAATAGAAATACATTATTAAATGAAAAAATATAGATAATAATAAATATAAAAAATAATATGGTTATATTTGACATTCAGTAACACTATAGACAAATTATTGACGCTGTACTACTGTGGAGAGGGTTCGCTGGCGGGATGGTGATGGCCAGGACCAGGACATAGGTGTAATGAGTAAAGAATACTTCTTCAGGACTCTCTTTTTTATTTTCTTAATACTTCTTAACTGCTGGATATGAAACAATATGGAATGAATTATCACAGAAATTTGTTCTGTTTTTATAGAATTTTCCCTATTATTTTTAATAATTATGACGGTTCCAAATGTCATAATTATAACCAGCCTGTACAATCGTGAGGCATACAACCTGTCGCGTAATAAATATAGACATATATTACTACTGTGTGCCGGTCTATGATTACTGAACATTCGTTGGTTATTTTCATTATAATTTTTTAGCGGATTTTTTTAGTAATTGTGGCAATTTTAGGGGTTTTTAACTTAAACTTTAGGGGTGAATATTTCTGGGTGTTGGTAACACTGCACAAAATAATAAAAACAGATTTGGACCATAAATAAAAGAATATCTATGCATGTGTGTATTAGATACACGGTAATGAACAGTAGTGTGTGTAACGTGTTATTTATTGAAAATAATATATTTTAACGCATAATAAAAAAAAAAAATATTTGCATTCATCACTTCTTCTCTGTATAAACTATAAGTGTGCAAAATTTCATACTCCTCCGTCCGCCCAATTTTCGTAAAAAGGGATCCAAAGTTTTGGCTTCACGTATTAATATGTAGATTATAAAGTTTTCGCTTTTAGTTACATAAAATGCTGTTTAATAGTACCTAACTGTTTAATTTTAGGTTACATATAAAAGTAATTGTACTAATCAACTTCTGGTGCTGAAAATAATAATTTTGCTAGTTTATTTGTGGGTGAATCGATCGATCTTCGTGTGAATTGCCTGAAGAAAATAATCTATACTATATTATATACTATAACATTATAAATTGAATTGAAAAATTATTTTTGTGTTGGGTAGCCTATTTATTGAGGAAGGCTATAGGCTATATAACATCACGCTGCGATGAAAAAGAGCGGAGCAGCAACGAAAAATGTTCAAAAACTATTCAATGCGATGGGAAGGGCAGGGGCGTCAAAATTTGACGCGGACGAAGTCGCGGGTAAAAGCTAGTATATTATATAAATCCATCGATTCGCCGGTTTTTTCGACCAGTTCGTGCAAATCGACTAATAAGGCGCTTGAGCGTGTGAAAGTCGCCTTACTATTTTAATCCGCCCTTCTATCTTAAACATTAAAACGTTAAGACAAACAATAGCTCTAAAACAATTGGAATTCAAGAAGTAACAACCATCATTTTTCTAAGTTCTTCAAAAATAATTTTCTGAAGATGGGTAGAATAAAAGGGTAGCAAACTTTTCTAGCAGTCTAAGAAACTCTGACTCCATTTATGTTAAAGTTAATTAAGTGGCATTCGAAGTAAAATTAAAATGGTTTTAAAAGTAACTTGTAAAATTGCCCCGCTTAACTTAGGTGCCCCAAAAAGGTCAAAAGCCAAAACGATGACTTTTCCTTTTGAGACAATTAGCATAATTAATTTACCTTTTGTTTAAATAGCTGTGATGTATTTAATAAGAACAATCTACGGAAATATTTTTTTAATATTTTTACAAAAGACTTTTCTTGCAAGTAATTTAATTGTAATTGTTTTTGTTTGTTCATGTGGGCCTACAATAACAAATAAAACAACTACAATTAAATTATTACTTACAAATATTTTTGTTAGGATAATGAATTATACTTTACATAATTGAAATCTGATAAAATAGTGAGGATTAAATTTTTTTTTTGTATTTATAACTCAATTTCATTCTGTTTGTAACTTAATTGGTAAGCTTGAAGTATATAACACTTTAACCTTCTTAAATAAATATCAATTTATTTTTATTTACGTGGTGTCGATTCCCACAACAAGCAAATTGTTTTTGAGTTTGTCTATTTGAAATTTTTCAGTCAGCCCGAAGTCTGGATATGTGCCATGGCAATACATTCGTCCCCTGTTACATGGGACTTCATCATTACTGGCGACATACAGGTGTACTATAGGTACACTTCTGACCAACCCTTCGAGGAAACAAAGCATGCAATTATATTATAGTTTTCCTATGATTATTATTTGTGTGCTCAAAATTACGGCAACCACTATATAAACACGGCGACACACCAATTTGTACATTTCCAGTACAAGCTGACTTCTCATTGTACGAAACGCCTATACAATGCGAGGTCTGTTAAAGCTGGAAATGCGTAGCTTAATATGTAGCCATATGTACTTACACCCTAGGGGAACCATGGTACATAACTTCACATAAGGGCACGCACGCATAAACCCTTCTGGATGAAATATCGATGGTGGGTCGTAATTACATTTAAAGTTGGTTAGCACATGTGGGGTTGTGGGTCATACTCACGCGATAGTGATCTATCTCTAGCAATTATTATGATTTGATTATTATATTTCTCCTCTTTCATTTTAAAAATAATTTTAAGGGTAATTAAAGTCGTTAGGTGAGGCCCCTAAATATTGTTATTTTCTAAGTCTCGACATGTCTTAATAATAGTTATTCTAAAATGTGGCTAGAATAAATCAGATCAAACGATTGAATTGATAAAATTAACTCTGCAATCCTTTACATAGTAAAGGATTGCAGAGTTATTATATATTGTTGAAAATGGTTTCTATCCACAATACCACTATTGAAAGTTACTTCATCCAAAATTGAATTCCAACGCTATCAACCCAACTACTCCAAGTTTTTGAAACAAGGAAGCAAGAGTATCTAAACAAAGGCTAGTTTTTCTTGCATGGCGTAAAGCAAGCATAAAAAATTTAACAAGACGACTACTGTACATCGCGTAAACTTCGGAAAGTTTCGCGTGACAAACAAAACGAAACAAGTTTCCGACAACAGGGTGGTACAAGATAAAAGTCACAAGCGAAACAATCAAAATTGATAAAAAAGGGACAGTAATGGGGACTGCTGACAGAAGTAAACTTAAAACAACAGGTCACATTAACATATTGGTAACGCAGTCACATTAGCGTGTCCGGCACGGGAACCCATTAGTTTTGCCCCCTGCCAAAAATTGCCCAACAAGGAGATCTTAAACAATTTTTGCACTTTCCCGTGAGATAATTTCTAAAATTAGTTTTCAGTAAAAAACGACTATTATGTTTCGTATTAAGAAATATGGTCTCAGGAATTTACGAAGTGTAGATAATCAAAAGTGGTGAGTTTTTAGTATAGCAAAGAAATCAAAGGCGAGGCAGCAGCTTCAAAAATATTTAATTATAATATGGTTATTTGAGGGTCCACCCTTTATGGCAGAATTTTTTTCGTCATAATATTATTTTGCATAACAGCGGATGGCATAAACTTCATTTCGCAGAAAATCGTTTGGCATACACTCATTTATCATACATTCACAACGCATAATTTTATAAGTCAGAATCATCTTTAGGCATAAATTTTATTCCATAATAATTAAAAAGTAGAACCATCATATCGCAGAAAGTTCGCAGTCAGAATCGTCTCTTGGCATAATTTCATATCGATAGTTATTAAAAGGCAGAACTATCATATCTCAGAAACTTTAAACTTAGAATCATCTTTTGGCATACATTTCGTATCTAAGAAGCATGCAGCATGCAAACAAGCATGCAGCATGCAAGCAAGCATAAAGCATGCAAGCAACCAAGCATGCAGCATGCAAGCAAGCATGCAGCATGCAAGCAAGCTTACAGCATGCAGGCGAGCATGCAACATGCAGCATGCATGGTTTCTGTCACGGCTTCGGCGCTGCGGGGCTCCGGCGGTCCCACGCGGGCTTAAATTACACTCTAGGGGTAGGGCAGACAAGACTACGTGGAGTCGGTTCTGCAGCGATTCGTTTCTGTCAATAATTTTTGTAGCACATCATATACTGACTTTTTGAGACACTATTTCATTTTATTTAAGGTTAAAATGCAATTTAATAGAAATGAAAATATGCCAAACAAAATTATTCTAAATGAAATTCTGCCATCTTCATAGTATGCCAAGTGAAATTATGCCAAATAATCAAAGCTCTAAATAAATGTTATGCTAATCGAAATTATGCAGAATTTAAAGTCTGCCAAAGGTAATTATGCGAAATAAAATTCTACCATCTTAAAAGTATGCCAGCGTAAAGTCGGATATATAAACAGTCGGCCAAACAATGATTATGCTAAACATTTTTTATGCCTTACAAATAGTCGTTTAAATAAGATTATGCCAAGTGTGTTATGCCAAATAAAATTCGGAGCATCAAGTTTCTGCCAGATAGAGGGAACCCGGTTATTTGATTGTCTTTACTAAACCAAAATACAGTAATACCTACAAGTCTTATTTATATAATTCTAGAATCTAGAATCATAATATTTATTTACATAAAATATAAGTTAACAGACTTAAAAAAAATTGAAGTATATGAAAAGGCAAAATAATTACAGGGCATAAAACAATCTTCTGCTCTAATCCGTACTAACGAATCCCAGTTACGCTCTCTACATTATCAGAAAAATATTACCTAACCCACATCCCGCCTCCACTCTTACTTAACACCACACTATCTTCAAGAAGGTAAATAAAATTACCTACAGACTGTACCGTCTGAAAGAGTCACGTTCCTCCATGGTAATGGATTACGTGATCCCGTCTCATGGCACAGAGTTCTATAGAGTCGAATAAACGGGGATTATAGAGCATGTCCCACTTTTAAAGTACGTATTGTTCGGGGGGATTAATAAAGAGTCTAATGAAAGGCGGACGGATTTCTTTGTTCTTGTTTTTTAGAGTGTCTTGTTTTGTGGGTATTTGATTACGTACGCGTGTGTAAAATTTAATTATTTTACATAATTTATTTTTAGCGTTGACTAATAATGCAAGTTTTTTACTGGGGATATTTCTCGTTCTTATTTTTAGAATGTAATTCGGTTTAACCAAACCTGGACTGAAACACAAAATATAACCCTGAAGGATTATACAGGGTGATTGGAAGATGGGTGCAAAGCTTTAAGGCAAAGATAGTACAGACAATTTAGAACCAATTAAGCCATGGCTGTCTTAGACGAAGTCTTACCAAATATTTTTAACCAAATTTTTAAGTTTTTTTTCGGAAATTCTCAAAATTCAATGTAAACTGCATAATTATGGCCAAATTGAATGATAGATGAATTTATTTTTTATTTATTTAATTAAAATAATGTGTAAGCAATCAAGCAAAACATGTTTTAGGCTTCTGTGTCATTAGATATTCTTTTTACAGACATTTAAAGCTCAGAAAAAGTAAAAAATTTGTACAATACGTCTTTTAAACCTTATTTAAAAAAAAAAACGGAGGGTGCTTTGTTCAAACCTTTTTGAAGACATGCTTGATAATCGTTCTTTCTTTTGAAGTATCATTTATGCGGATATCTTATAAATTATTGAAATTAGGGCCTACAAAACAATTTGAGGGAGACATTTTTTATTTTAGGCAGACTAATTAAAACAACATTTGAATTAAAATTATTTATTTTTCATGTTCAAAATGACGGCCGTGATTCCTAATACAAGCACGGCCCCGTCTTCTAACTTCTGTAGTCGTTATTTTCAACATCATCTCCTGCTTCATTGTCTCAAACGCTGAATTTATTCTTTGTATCAATTCTTCTCTAGTGTTTATTTCTATGTTGTTATACACCAGTTCCTTGGCCCGGCCCCACACGAAAAAGTCCAACGGGGTCAGATCTGGGGAGCGAGCGGGCCAAGGGATGGGTCCATCCCTGCCGATCCAGCTATCAGGAAAGCAATTGTTGAGGTGTTCCCTTACATTTAAAGTCCAATGCGCTGGACAGCCGTCTTGCTGAAAGATGACTGTTCGGTCTCTTTCGAAGATCGGGACACCTGATTCCTCTACCAGCAGTGGTAAATCAATTTGCAGAAATTGAAAATAATTTTCGCCATTCAATGGATCAGGCAAAAAGTGGGGCCCAATCAATGTTCTGCCAATTATTCCAGCCCATACATTCACAGAGAATTTCATCTGAAATGACACCTGCTTCTTAAAATGTGGATTGTTGTCTGCGTCGGCGCATTCATGGATGTTGTGAAAGTTTGTAATACCTTCCCTTGAAAATTTACATTCATCCGTCCACAAGATTGATTTCAGAAACCACGCATCTTCGATGTCTCTGTTGAGGAGGAAACGGCAGGACTGAATTCTTCTTTGAGGATCTTGCTCTACTAGACCTTGCACACTCCTGCCATGGAACGGATACTTATCATTTTGGTGCATTGTATGCCACACCTTCCATTGAGAAATGTTTAAATTTCGAGCTACTGCTCTAGTACTGGTAGTAGGATCCGCTTGAAATACTGCTAAAATGTCTTCGTCGACGGCAGTTTCGTGTCTGCCCGAGTTGACTCCAGGTTCCACGCGGTGAAACCCATCTTGGGCAAGACGACGAAACGTGTTGTAAAACACTCGAACATTCGGTATCCTGCGATTCGGATAGCGCTCTTGATACATCCGTCGCGCCAAAGATCCATTGCCGTCTGCTCTACCGTACATAAATACGATATCCGCATATTCTTGATTGGAAAAAGTAGCCATAGTCAATTAACAATTAAGACAAACGGCGTAGGAGCGCACTAAATGTCAACTCAACACAATTAAGTCAAAAATCAACACGTGCAGGAGCGCGAGGCTACGACTGGACACGGTAAATTGTGAATCAACACGACAACGTCCACTCACAAGGGCAGTAGTTTGACTAATAAGTAAAATATGTAACGGCTTCATCACAGACCGACTGACCCTGACTAAAGAAAAACGACTTTGTTGCCTCAGTAACTAAGACCATTTTGCTGTAAAAACCAACTCTTATCGCTTTTTGCTATTCATTGGGCGTTCTACCTGGAAATGCCGTCACACCGCGCTCGGTGGCCATTGTTTAGAGAATCCCCTCAATGGGTTCCCCTCAATTGGTTCCTGCATGTGCCAAAAATTCTTAGAATTGAACAATGTTATCATTTCAAGCACATAAAGTATTCTTTTAAGCAAAAATGTTGTGTTTTGTTAGACTGCCTAAAATTAAAATTTTCTCCCTCGAATTGGTTTGTAGGTCCTAATTTCAATAATTTGTAAGATATCCGCATAAATGATACCTCAAAAGAAAGAGCGATTATCAAGCATGTCTTCAAAAAGGTTTGAACAAAAAAAGCACCCTCCATTTTTTTTTTAAATAAGGTTTAAAAGACGTATTGTACAATTTTTTTATTTTTTCTGAGCTTTAAATATCTGTAAAAAAAATGTCTAATGACACAGAAGCCATGTTTTGCTTGGTTGCTTACACATTACTTTAATTAAATAAATAAAAAAATAATTCATTTATCATTCAATTTGGCCATAATTATGCAGTTTACATTAAATTTTGAGAATTTCCGAAAAAAAAAACTTAAAAATTTGGTTAAAAAAATTTGGTAAGACTTCGTCTAAGACAACCATGGCTTAAATGGTTCTAAATTGTCTATACTATCTTCACCTTAAAGCTTTGCACCCATCTTCCAATCACCCTGTATCGAACATAACTAATATATACCCTCAAAATTAATAAAAAAAAAATCTCATTTATTTCAGCTTTTTAACTGTATATTTTATTTTGGTATACAATTGTGATTTTAATTTACAAACTACGGATGTGTATGTGGTCGGATTCGGATGTGATCGAATAATATTTGCGGTCGGCCGGAAAATTGCGGAAAATGAGGCTATCAAGTCGCTAATACACCTATATTTCGCTAATTATATTTATGCCCCGTATAATAGGGGGTGACCCTATTGCCATCAACCGGGCACAAATCCAGGTGCTACTGAGAAATCTATACTAATATTATAAAGCTGAAGAGTTTGTTTGTTTGATTGAACGCGCTAATCTCAAGAACTACTAGTCCGAATTGAAAATTTCTTTTTGTGTTGGATAGCATATTTATCGAGGAAGGCTATAAGCTATATAACATTACGCTACAACTAAGAGGAGCGGAGCAGTAATGAAAAATGTTGCAAAAACGGGGGAAATTTATTCCTTTTGAGAGTTTCCGTTGCGTGCGCTGCGTAAACGGTTAAAGTAACGCAAAAATCATGTATGACGAAATTGTTCCTTTTAAAAAGTTCTAAAAAAAATCTGCGAGAGCATATGTCTATCTTTTAAGGTTGACTCACTATAACTCAAAAGGAGCAAGCAGCAACGAGCAGGCAAATCGATGCGACGACAAGGGTCAGAGAGAAGTCGCGGGCAGAAGCTAGTTCCTGATAAAAAACCCAATAACACTCTGCCTGACCTGGAAATTGAACCCAGGATTTCATACTCAGCAAAATCTAGTGCTTGCAATAACAAGACCAACGAGACAGTACACAAAATATAATAATTACAAAAATGTTATGAAGGATTCACATGATACGATTTAAGATATGGTGTTCTTCCCGGTACAATCACCTCCATCTTCCGCATCCAGTCTGTCCCAGCCACTTTCTGTAGGTCGTCGGTCTACCTAGCTTGGGGTGTCTCACGCTACGCTTGCCTATACGGTCTTCACTCCAGGACTCGTCTGCTCCATCGGTCTTTCGACAGACGTGGCCACCCTATATCGCCATTTCAACTTGCTTACTCTGCGAGTCTGTAAGTACCGGTTCTTCACGGAACACCCAGTACAAATAAGTAATTGCGCCTCTTGATTTTAATGTCAACAGCTATTCCCACCGAAGCTTTATTCCAAAACCAAAAGACTGAACAATAAGTACGTCGGGGTGGTAACAAAAGGCGGGTACATTGATTTCTCCGAAAACCGGGTAAAGTTTAGGGTACAAATGAGTGCAACCCCAACTCGTTATCAAAAGTTATGAGCACGAATTTATGCAGACAACTCGTTCATAAATTGTGGCAAACTTTTGTTTCAGATTGTATTTGAAATGCCAATTAGACGAAGGAAATTAGAAATTAACGAAGAAAATTTTGGGATTAGACTCGGTTTTTGGTGAGCTAAAACATTTTAGACAAGAAATATTGTCAGGTGAAGGTTTATATTGAAACTATAGATAGCTATATGCTAATATTATGATTGTGCACACATATCTATACTATCTATAATAATATTATAAAGCTGAAGAGTTTGTTTGTTTGTTTACATTTGTTTCGTTACGGGTCGTCAAGAGCCCGAAAATCTGACAATCAATCTTAGCAAGGGGTATCGCCACTCCATGTAAAATACTGGTACTTAGCTGCATCCGGTAAGACTGGAAACCGACCTCAATATATACCGCCCGCCTGCCCGTATGAGAACAATAAAATAATATAGTTAATTATTATTTTGAATCAGCAAACTAATTTAAACGGCCGTGAGAGTTCTGACCTCATACAGATAATTGATGATTCTAAATTGATTTGTAAATAAAGTCATATTAATTTATTGACTCAGTGCAGAAGTACGGTCAAAGCGTTAATTAGCGTAACAGTCACTGGCCAAAAATAAATCAGGGGTCACAATGCACAGTGTCAGTCGAATTCCTTGACGCTGCATTGTGTTATGTCTTGCCTCGCTGTAGCGTTTGTTTTGCCTGGCTACGGTCGATGCAGCTATCTATCAAAAGGGCCATTTAATTCGAACACTGTTCATATGTTTATGTTTTCACAAAGGGTAATCAAAACGTCAAATTTATAATGTATGCGATTCAACTATTCCGGCTGTAATAATATTGTTAGCTTTACAAGCAGTCATAGTTTTTATTAATAGATTAACAATTTTTATAGTGTTAATACGAAAAGTTTATAAAAGTCGAAATATGAATACATACATAAAAAAACATCATGTAATTCTGTAACGAGTTTGCAAGTCATAATGAGAACATATTTAAGATTATAAAGCTTGGAAAATATTGCTTTTATTCCCGAAAAATCTTCTACATTTTCGCGTGTCAAAAGAACGAAAAGAAAATACGCTTATTTCCGGTAAACATGACACTAATGACGAGACACATAAAAAAAAGAAAAAGCTGGCGGGAAACATGCATCACATCCACGCAAAACGGTCATCGCTCAGCATAATGCTGCGACCCTATACGGTACAGCGCCCCAGCGCTGGTTTTAGCGACAGCCGGCGCTGTTGTGTTCTTAAATGAAGATGCTTTCCCAATGAAAACTCCACATCAATCGATACCTAAAGAACTCAACAGTCTATTTATAACCTACATTTTACATAGAAATGTAGGTGCTAAACGAAAATTCATAAATTACCGGCGCTGCGGTCTTTATCTGCTCCATGAATCATGAAAACTGTTTCATCAAATGAATAATGTTACTTAATTGCGGGAACGGATTTAGTTGATCCGGTCCATGGCCCAATTAATTTCAGTAAAATACTGAAGTATTTTAATTAAGTTCAAAGCTGACCAGAAATAAATGTGGGTATTTGCGGTGTCAGTGTCAGTCGAATGCCGTTACGGCACGTTTTGGATGCGGCGTGCCAAGACCGATTGTTTTTGTTTTCGCAAAGCAAGCTCTCTGCCTACGGCAAAAATAAATGGTGCAATTTTGCTTTTCAGTTTTGACAAAACAGCCAAAATGGATTGTATATCGAAAACAGAATCAATTATTATTGTTTAATTTTTTGCCTTTCCATCAATGTGAATATTTTGGTTGAACCTTGTATTCTTGCTATTATTATACAATTATTAGCGTACCTAAACGGAACTATGATAACTACGATGATTCTAAGGAATAAATAAGTTACTGAATTATAGTATACTAGCTTCTGCCCGCTACCCCCCCAGACCCACCCCGTCGCATCGCATCGCCTGTCCGTGCGAGTACTTCGTGTTCGTGTATTCCAATTTTTTAAAACTATAAGTATAGGTATTATTTTGTCCGGATGATTATTACTTTAAATCACTGAAAGTCAAAGATCTTCTCTCATTTTGAGAATACTAGTTCTTGTTGGTAAAGGTTTTATTTAATTTTAAATAAGTAAATAAGTTTCCGCAATAAATACAAATACTGCTTTAATGGTCAAGAGCTCACAAACGCTACTGCTGAGCATAAAGACCCTGAAAGTGCTCTTGTATTACTCCAGCTGGAATTTTCAATAGCAGCCTGGAGTCTGGATTTTTGCCCGATTTTTGGCAGTAGGTTCGCCCCTATTACATGGGATTTAAACATAGCAAGCGAAATGTGGGTGGACCATGGATACTACACCTCTGCACAATTATTCGCGGAAACAAGCCTTGATGCTTTTTTTTTTTTGAGAATGACATCTCTCGGTTCGACTTATGAGGTTGTCGGCTGCTTAACCAGACTTGCCTGTGGCTACCTTAATAAATTAAGGCTTCCAGCCAGAGAGCTAAGGGCATCCGGGTACGGACCTCGGCGTAGGTCATCGCTGGTAGAAGGCAGCAAGGGCCGGCTGGATCGGAATTTTGAAATTTTGTTATTGTGTAAAATTACTAAATTCATCGCTGACGCTCGTCCCTGCAACTCCACCCTATCTGTGGTTTAACGAGAGCTTGCAATTAACTCATGTTTATACTTCTTATTTCGACCTCTTGATAAATGATACGTCGTGGAATGTCGGCGACTTCCCCAGTTCGGGTTCTCCGTTACACAATTGTTTTATCCATTTAAACAAAATATTCTACTTTTGTTTATAAAGTCATTGTTGTTACGTAATTCAAAGAGATTAGGTGCTATTTTTAAAATTGCGGTTTTGAGTGCCACCGAAATGGTTTATGGCGGTAATACGTTCTTTATCGTGATAAAACACAGGTAATCATCAGCTGCCTATACTTTTCCAACTATTTTAGTGTCGGCTTCCAGTCGGTTTCAGAGCAATGGCCCCTGTATTACGATTGTCCCTGAAAATATTGGTTGTCAGAATTTCGGGCTTCTGAGTGCCCGTAATGACTGTCAAAGATATCACCAATAACAGCCGGGACCAGGGAGCCGGGATCTGGTATGGAAACATGGTCACCCATTCATAGATCAATCGCGGCAATTGTAGCTTTATCTGATCGATCGAGCGGTGCGGCTGTTATTAATACTAAGCCATTAGCGCATACTCGATTGAACGTAAATGTTCTTATTTAGTTCACTGTACTCAATTATTTGGTATCTAAGGTTTTATACATGGACATTTCATTAGATCACCCATTATAGTTATTATAGAATAGGACTGTTATTGTTTAGGTTAATTTTCATGTAATTTTGTTCCAAATGAACATCTACAACAAGGTGAAAATCATAAAAATCATTCCTAATAATTACTTCCATGAATAAATTTTATTAATTAAAGGTTCTTTGTTTGAAGCCACTCGTTAAAATTTCTATCAACAATTACGTACCTAGATTATTTTGCCTGAAACAATGTAACACAATTCAAAAGGAGATGTTGTAACAAGAACAATTAGAAATTATTTTGTAACCAACTTAATTGGCCTTTGTTTTAAAACAGCAATTAGCATGTCAAAAAGTAACTCAATTTAGGTTTTATTTGAACACTGGAATGTTGGAAAATGTGTGTCACATACACCTACGTAATTTTCATTTGATAACAGACTTATTTCATGAGTTTTCGAAAAACAAAACTGCAATTTTGGAGCTGAAATTCACTACCTGCCTCAGTGGCCCATGATTGTATAGATGTATGAGGAATTTAGTGAGAAATTCCCTCATCCTCCATAGAAAAGGGACGGGATGTGTGTCGTGTCTGGTGGTCAACTGCCTGAGACGTTGCATATCCACACTTCCACACTAATCCACATCCACACTTCCACACTAATATTATAAATGCAAAAGTAACTCTGTCTGTCGGTCTGTCTGTCGGTCTGTCTGTCTGTCTTGCTTTCCTGCTAAAACTACTGATCCGATTTAAATGAAATTTGGTACACAGATAAAGATAAAGAGCCTGAGAAAGGACATAGGCTACTTTTTATCCCGGTAGTATGTTCCCGCAAGATAATTTCCGACCTCCACGCGGGCGAAGCCGCTGGCAAAAGCTAGTCTTCTATATATTAAAATTCAAAGTTCTTAGTAACTGACTGATATATCAACGCACAGCCTAAACCACTGGTCCTAGAGTCATGAAGTTTGGAGAGTGAGTTTTTTGTTAGATATCCACTAAGAAAGGGTGTTTTGAAATTCCATTCCTAAGAGGGTGAAATGGGGGGTTGAAATGGTAGCGTATACGTAACGAATTGCGCGATGCAGGATTTCGCGTGAGATCAGTGTGATGCGTAGTACATAATGTGTCGTAGATGCCGCTACGATGGCTAAAACTATGGTGGGTTACAACTATACTATATTTATTAACGCTACTCGTTTATTTGCCGTCTAAAATCAAATTAAAAATGGCATTTGAGACTGCAATTTGCCTCTGAAACAACTGAAAATAAATAAAGAAAAAACAACTGAAACTCAGTTTAAATAAAATATCAACAACGAATTTCCGGGAACACAATTCCCTGAAGACGCCTCAATGATCTTAAAACAAGAGTAAATCCATTATATCTTAACCTTAAAAACATAAAAGACACTAACAAAGGCTTTTACGTTCAGAATATTAATGACATTCGTTATAAGAATAATTACATAAAGGGGGACAAGCCCCGAAAATTGTGAAACGACAGAAAAAGTTAGACGAGCCTCCTCCGTAGAAAATTACAGATGGATAAAAAGCAATCCTTCTTTTACGAAATGAAACGTCAAGTTTTGCTAACGACCCGCGAAGCCGCTGAAATTTGCAAACAACAATTCAAAACGTAATTGCTTGAGTTATAGGCGTTAGCGGGCAGAAAGTTTTTGCACTGGATCTGTTAAGTGTTCCAATTTTAAAAGAGATTTTTTCGGGAATCGACTGTTTGGCTGTTTTCTTTTTAATTTGTGAGAGGAACAACGTTTCTGTTACTGTTAGTCTGTATCATTCCACTGCTGGCAAATGCTTCTCTAAACGACCTCAGCATTTTGAATTTAGGGCTAATTTGGAAGTTAGACCACTGGTCAGTTCCAGAGTCGGGGATTTGTTGGAAGGAGTTACTGTGGGCCTAGCAACAGGCAACTAAAGGAACACGGGTGAGTTTTGAGTAAAAGTCCATCCAGAGCAGGAGACGTCATTTAATGATTTCCCATCTAGAAAAAAATGTACACCGGTCGCAAAGAACAAAATAAATCATTTTTCAAGTCGATAAATATTTTTACACACAAAATAAAGCAGTATGACATTGTGTTTCATCACCATGATCCTCTATTTGAGATAATATATATATAACTCGGTTAGTTTTACTGTACATAATAAACAAGTGGCCGTTGTTTTATATTCTCATATTATTGGTGATACAAAAATAATATATAAAGCAAAACTTATCCACTAACATTTTATGCCTTGCACAGAAGTTAAGTCCCAAACTACAATATTTTTGTTTCCTTACGAAAAAAATATTTGTCCCGATCTTGTTTTGTGTGATTAATGATTAAACAAATTGGAAGTGTCACAAAGATTTCAGAAATGGAAATTGTAGAGATTTTTGTTATTCTTTTATTATAACAGCTACAGAATAAATGTAGGTTGTACCAGGAAATTAAACATTTTTATAGACAGCAGTTTGGTTGCTGTGCTAAGGGTCCTAGGTGCGTAGGCTAATCTATATTGGTGGAAGTTTTTTTTTTATCACAACCCATTGGAAATACTGGAGACTGAAAAACCGTGTCATCATATTATTATTAAGATTATCGCCATTGCTAATCCAGACAGTGGTGTCAATACCTACCTAAGCAATTTATTAGTCTGAAGCACTGGTGAATATTTTTTATCCTAAAGAAAAAATCCAAATACTGAACAGTACCCAGAATTGAGTAAACCAAGATTCTTTTTCGTTTCAGAGTTAATTACATAACTACATCACCTTGTAAAAACTTGACCACGACCATAAAATTGCTCTTAGAACAGCAGCCACTGCAGCTTACACTCGTTCGTTAGTTCCTAGTTGCCACAAGTCACTATTGATTATTTAAGACAATAATAATAAAAAATAATTTATTAATAATCTAAAAATGTAATACACTTTTTTATACGCAGATATCGATAGTTTTTCGGCCATCATGCGCAAGAAATGCGCGCGTTGGCTGATAGGTGGGACTCTCCGATCTTGGGGCGGTGGACACGACTGCACGCAGTCAAGTATACATTCCCCAGGATCGGCGAGCCCCACACAGCTAAGACTAAATGTTACTAACATTAGTTCATAAGTTTTCACTGTTACTAACACTTATGGAAGAAATTCTGAAATAAATGTTGTTTATTTATTTTTATTTATTTATTACGGAACAATAACACAAGGCAAGTTTCACAAGTAAAACAATGATAGCTACAGAAGTATAAACTGTAGCGCCGCTAACAACGCCCTTCTCCAGATACAGAATGGAATGATGTTCCATTCAAGAGAGGCTCTGTAGTTTACATGAAAAGTTACAGTATAACAAATGGGCATCATCAATAGCTTCAACACTAATTTAGAAAGGATTTTATTGCTACGATGATAGTCATTCCTCAATGTTTTACCAGCAGTAAAGATAGTACCATAAAAAGCCAAAAAAAGTGTCAATTATGTATCAAATAATATCAATAAATTATATTTCACTGCACTAACAAATAGCTACACCATCTAAAAACTCCACCTCCACCATAGTATCCATTAATTTCCTTAATAACGCAGCTTACACTTCTTTATTAGTTCCAAAGTGCCACAAGTCACTATCAATATCCGCTCCGGGTATTATTTTAAGAAAGGCTCAGTTTACAAGTGCAGTTATTGTAAAAATAAATTAGAATCATCTAGAGCATCAAGAATGATAGTGGTACTACGATGACAGTCATTTGTCAGTATTTCGCCAGCTGTATCAATAGTACCCCAAAAGCAAATAAATAGCCTAAAAGAAGTGTCAATCGTGAATTTGATCCATAATATGAAAAGATTCTATTTATCCACTAAGAAATATACATACGTTAAAAAACTCCAGCTTCACCATAACATCGATTCATTTCCTTAATAACGCAGTTTACACTTCTTTATTAGTTCCAAACTGCCACAAGTCACTATCGATACCCGTTCCGGGTATTATTTTAAGAGAGGCTCCGCAGTTTACAAGTGCAGTTACAGTAAAAGTTGGTCGCAAACGGGCGCGGGGAGATTTGTGCGTCCACCAGTTAAATGTTTCGGTACCAAAACTGTACCGTTTTGGGTATTGTGGGGGCGTTGTTTCAGGAAATTGTAGGTTATTTTTCGGTTAAAACAGGGGAAGTGGAGAGAATTACGTTAGTGTGGTTGTGGGGGAATCTCGGTTGGTTAGAGTAAGTTTTGTTATAGAGACTGGAGTCCATAAAAGAATGCCAACCTCCTCTGCTGAAAACAGATCTTCAAATAACTTCCTGATATGTGTTCTGCATGTTTTCAGTTTTGGTTTCAGATTATATAAAATTCTTTCAATGCAGTTCGTATGTTTTTTAAATTAAAATTGAAGTATTTCCGTATTTTTTTGGAACATTATTATTAAAGGCAGTTTCCCTCCATAGAACAAAGTCGTACGTTACTCTGTATAGTGCACTTTAAAGAAACAATGCGTATATTAATTTCGTATTTTGCATTTCCTCAGTAATACAACTAAAACCTAACTTACTTTCATAGAGCCGATATATATTTCTTCTCTACATGGTAAGATATTTTCTCTGCAACATAAAAACCAAGGAATTAAAAACTATACTTTTATTTCTTTGTTCCAGTGTTCAAATCCCAGACTTCGCTGTCGACTGACTCCGGACTGTGCACAGAGCGAGGGTTGCGGAGGACTCACATAGAGTTAATTAAGCCTCCAGGGAAACGCATCGGACTTAAACTGGCAGGTATGTGCTTTATTTTATTTGGAGTAATATTGGTCTGCTAAGGTTACGAAAGAATCTATACTATTATACTATATACTATATATACTATAATATTATAAAGCTGTAGAGTTTGTTTGTTTGATTGAACGCGCTAATCTCAAGAACTACTGGTCCGAATTGAAAAATTCTTTTTGTGTTGGGTAGCCTATTTATCGAGAGAGGCTATAGAGTATATAACATCACGCTACAACTAAGAGGAGCGGAGCAGTAATGAAAAATGTTGCAAAAACGGAGAAAATTTATTCCTTTTGAGAGTTTCCGTTGCATGCGCTGCGTAAACGGTTAAAGTAACGCAAAAATCATGTATCACGGAATTGTTCCTTTTGAAAAGTTCTAAAAAAAAATCCGCGAGAGCATATGTCTATCTTTTAAGGTTGACCCACTATAACTCAAAAGGAGCGAGCAGCAACGAAAAATGGACGAAAACTAGCAGGCAAATCGATGCGACGGGAAGGGTCATGGGAGCAAAAATTTGACGCGGACGAAGTCGCGGGCAGAAGCTAGTAATCTAATATATAAAATTCTCGTGTCGCAGTGTTTGTTACCAAACTCCTTCGAAACGGCTAAACCAATTGTTATGAAATTTTGTGTGGATATTGGGTAGGTCTGAGAATCGGTCAGTATCTATTTTTCATACCCCTAAATGATAAGGGTGACCCACCCCTAAATATTTATTTTTTATTTTTCTGACATTTTTTTTTAATTTTATTATGATTTGGCGTTGAAAAATACATACAACTTTAAAATTTTCAGTTTTTTTCACGCTAGTTACCTATATTAATCTATAATTGCATTCTATAATGTTTAAAGTTCTGACAATGGCTTAAAGCTAAGACATTTGCATTATCATACACCGTGGTCGTCTTAAACAGGTTGTCCACTCAATGTATCCGACATAACATACCTCTAGGCTTGATTAAAAAAATGTTACCATTACTTAAGATAACAAGCACTAAAAAAAAATGCATTAGAATTATGAAACATCCTGTTAATAAAGTTTACGTATCAGACGGTAGAGAACATACCTACCCAGCGCACGAGTTGACTACATCATTTCATCTCCATTTTCCATGAGAAAAAATATCAATTTCAAACTACGTCATGCGTCATCATAATGAAAAATATTTTTATTTTTTAGTTATTCAAATGTTATTTCTTTCTTATGGATGTGTGGTAGTCATTGGATACATGAAGTGGGCTGCCGTTGTAAGACGATTAAAACTCACGGTGTATATTGGTAACTCAATCTTTTACACTTATTATTCTAAGTAAATATACATTTTCTTTTCCCTTTTCGTCTCAAAGACATTTTCGTCCTTTCGTTTACGAACTTAAACTACCTTTGTTAAATAAGTGTCAGACAGATTTTCGAAGTCAAATTATAACACCAAAAGTGACACGAAAGTTCCACAATAAAGTAATCACTAATAAATAAGAAGTTATTGAAATATAATACGTCTGTGAAATATGTCAGACATAAATAAACTTTTACTTCCCTAACAGACACCGGATTATCCTCCACGAGTTAACTCAACAAATAATCCTCAAGCAAATTATATATATTTAGGAAATTTGCGATTTACTCTCAAATAGAAAACTCCTTGAAACTAATATTTACTCCAATATATTCAAATAAATGATGGTTTGTCCCGTTTACAATCCCAAACTATTCCTCTAATTATGATAAAACTTTGTCAGGTACGTTGTTGTACTCACACCTACCTGGTACCTTGAAAAAAATCGCGGGTAACAAGTTCATATTCTCATATTCTTGGGGTGCTAGCGGGACCCCACTTAATATCTGCAGTCCACCCATACTTTAGTTTGTGGCTGTGCAGCGCCTGTCACAATGTATAAGATACATTTTAAAACGTAAAAAGTACAAAATAAAAAATATGTTTATTATATTGCCCTAATGGTCTAGTGGTCGGTGGTCCCACTATTAAGCATGAGGTTCCTAGGTTCGATGTTCAGGTCAGGCAATGTGAGGGTTTTCCATAAGAAATTTTTCAAAATCATCGCGGAGTCTGTATTCGTGTCTGGTTGATGGCAATAGGGTATTGCTCTATTTAATTGAGGTTAAACGTAACTGGAAAAATATACTAAGACTTGGCAAACCTCTGTCTAACCCATCAATTGAACGGGATACGGGTCAAAATCAAAAGTCATTTATTCAAACCACGCTGTCGATCAGCACTTTTTAGTCATAAAAATTACAATAGACAGTCCCCCAAAACACTCGCCCTTCACCACTTCCTAGTGCTTTAGCTGAGAAGAAGAATTAGAGCAATATACTCCCCAATAGCACAGGTGATCTAATTTATAATATTTACTATAGGAGTTACTGTTAACAGGAATCTAAAATAAATCCAGCATAAGCTAGCGTCGAAGCCACAACGTCGTTAGTAGAAAGGCTAAAGAAACTCAGGCAAAGGAGATTCTCATGTAACATGACGTATACTCGGAGTCTTTGTCTTATTTGATGCTGTAGACAACGTTGTTTTACATTCTAAGTTGAAACAAAAGAGGTATATACTTAGCATACATAAAAGGGTAGGATCTCACAGAATAAAAATATTTTATGTAGTCATAGCCTAGTCGCAACTATGTTGCGGTCGGCTTCCAGTCTAACCAAATGCAGCTGAAAAGCAGTATTTTACATGGAGAGACTGCCTATCTGACTTCCACAATCCACTTACTGGGTAAAACGATATCCCTTGGTAAGACTAGTGTGACCAACTTAGTCTTATCAAGGGGTATCGTAAGGAAGTTCGGGCTTCTGACAACCCGTAACGACTGAAAACATCCACGAAAGACAGCCGAGATCAACGACTTAATATGCTTTGTACTGAGAAGAAAGAAATAAAATACGTTTATTTGCGGTAAATATGACGCAAAAAATAAAATTGGAACACTACAAAAATATAAAAAAGCTGGGGAAAAAAATTGCGTCACATCCACGCAAAACGGCCATCGCTCAGCATAATACTGCGACTCTATGCGAGACAGAGCCTCAGCGCTGGTTTTCAGCGACAGCCGGCGCCGACGTGTGACGTCGAACGGTGCAGCAAATCATGAGTAGGAGAAGTACAAATACTAAAACTTAAATAATACAAAACACAGTATTAAAAGTAAACAATGAGTAAAAAGAAGTACAAATACTAAAACTTAAATAATAAAAAACACAGTATTAAAAGCAAACAATGAGTAAAAAGAAGTACAAATAGTAAAACTTAAGTAATAAAATAACACAATATTAAAAAGTGGCAACATTCCGTTAAGACAGCAATACGACGCACGCGCCGCCGGATTTTATTTATCTGTGCCATTCTTGACAAAGTCATGCATAATATTTGTTTAGTCTATGGGTTACATAATAATAAAAAAACATCATGGCGACGCTTAACAGGCATTACGTAATTAACAATATTGATCCAAGAATGCTGTGCTATACTATCTTAGGAAACTGTTTAGTGTTACTGATAATAGAAAAAGTGTGTATGAAAGTGTGGGATGTACTCTGTCCCACTCCTGCGCTAAGGCTTTCAACTCAACTTCTTCCATCTTTCGCAAGCCCGCGCGATTTTCTTCTAATTTGACGGAACCTATCCGCGTGTCCCGCATTTTGTACATTACCTAAAAATATTTTTTGATCAAAATATAAAAATATCTCAGTATAATTTAAGGTTTAAAACTGAATACGGTAAGCCAGGGAAAATTATGTATAGCGTTCGGTTTCTAAAATTAGAAGACCCTGCTTTAATTTATATATTAATACGTAAAGCAATACTGTGTACGTCTTTTTACCAAAATTACGCGGACGGAGGAGTAGCAATCTTGTTTTATATTGGAAAATCTATTGGGGAATCTAGATTCAAATATCAATTCCTATGTCGAAATAACAAATTATTGGTTTCAATAGAAACGACATGATTTCATTTATCTAATGAAAATGATACTATTTTTTAAAACTCGGTGTATTTCCAAGAAACTTCTTCAATTCTCAATATCCAATAGCAATTGTTGGTGATGTTAGTAATTCTCAGAAGGGAGATATACTCCGTAGATTAATGCATTTTTATCGTTTTACTAGGAAGGTAAATATTAAATATCTGGATGACCGAGCTTTGCTCGGTATTTGTTGGTAAATTGTTTTTTAAAATAATAAGTTTATGTTCAAGTTGATTATCGATAAAGTTGGTCATTCAAAACACAAATAAAACGACATTTTATAAAAATGAATCCTAGCTAGATCGATTTATCAGCCCCAAAACCCCCTGTATACTAAATTTCATGAAAATCGTTGGAGCCGTTTCCGAGATTCAGATTATATATATATATACAAGAATTGCTCGTTTAAAGGTATAAGATATCGAAGGCAAACTTTGTATATTGTCGAACTTTTTGATACTACTCCTTGCTACAGAAAAAAATACTGCCTGTTTTCTGGAAATAAGAATTTTAAAAAATTGATTGAACCATAACTTTAATTTTTTCCCGTATGAATATTCTCAAAAACATAATTTCGAACGTGAATCAAAGGCATGCAGTGAAAGAATTTTTCGCTTTTAATTCAAAAATTAACTCAACAAGATAAATTGTGTTCCACATGCATAAATAGAGGAATTTGAGCTGTTTTTCACGTTTCTGACGTCATGTACGCACCGTATTGCCTTAATGTGCTGTGTCAGCCGATTAATGATACACTTTATAATATACGGTGAAACGGTATAAAATTTTTTCACACATTGTATATCTGTTAGGATTTTGCTTACGTAATAAAACTGGACAAAATGTGTCAACTGTCAACTCTTTGTAAGCAATGGCATCATTTGTTTTAATGAACTAAAATGAATTATCTCTTGCAATAGAAATAAAAGCCTGCCTTTTAAATCTGGTGATTGTATGCATTTTGTTAATGACATCGACACTGATGTTACTTAATTTACGATGTGGAACAATATTTACAAACAACGTATAACAAGAGGGTAATTAGCAAACTTACTAACAGTTATACAAGGTTAGGAAACTATTAGGAAATCAATTTGCAAAATATACAAAATGTGGCTTCGAGTGGTACTTGTGGGTTGCAGCCAAAGATCATCGTCAGCTGATAGTACTTTTAATCATCAAAAGAGATAAATGACCAGAGTCGTCGAAAATAGTTAAAGTTTAGTACGAAAACGATGGATTTTTTCGAATGACATTTAATTTTTCAATTGAGTGTTTGCTTTATATTAATTTTATTTTATTTTAAGACATTCCTCGGTTTATTTACTAACCTTCCACTATATCCGATGACCATTTGACTTATTTGTTTTGGTGACTGTACCTAATATTGCTGTGATATTATGCTTTTAATGTGATATTATGGTAAGCTATCTATTGTCATAATTTAAAGTTGTGTTTATGTTTATTACACTTAAGTTTTTTACCAACTAACGTATTTTCTTTCTTCATAATCATTATTGCTTTAAAATCTTCAGATTGCTCGTACTTAGACTAGCAATAAGATGATAGTTTTAGTTCCACGTTAAAATGAATTGTATTCTTTACAGTCTGATCAATCATTCAACAATTGTTTAATTATTGACCAAAATAATAAATGTACTAAGAAACTTGTAAATCGTCAACTGTTTTAAGACAAATTTGCAAAAGCTCAGTCGTTTCTTTAAATAAAAAACGATAGACTGACTACCTTACATCGTCAGCGGATTGAATCCGGAGACTAACTTAAGGAGTGAGAAATCTTTTTTCCAGAAAAACTTCCAAGGGAACCTAACCAAGTGTCACTAATAAGTTATAACTTGTGTAATGTTCTGAGAAAGGCGATAAGTGATCCTTTTATTTCGTGTTCCTAAGAAGTTCATTGTGGAGCATAAGCGTCCTGAAAGACTTTTTGTGATAAAATATAGAAATAGATTATAGTCATCTCTGTCCCTAATAGAGTATTGAAAACTAGTTTAAACTCTAAGAACCTTGAAGTGAAAAATCGTGAGTAAACTCTTTAACCTAGTCAAACATTCGAAGACATAGTTTTTCGAGAAGTCGTCAAACGGTCATTTGGCGTGGTCATTTCTTTAGGTGACCAGAGGGCTGCCCTATTTTTAGGGCAAATATTGATGTTCAGTAACTTGACAGTTGGAGGCTTACCAACTCTTGAGAATAAAGGTACTGTGGTGAAAAAAAGAATGAGCGAAATTAATTGAACGTTGTAATTTACCTGTTAAGTTAGGTGCATAGTTTTTTCAATTTAATAACTTTCGATTTACACACAGTAGATTTGTTAAAAAAACAATATGTAATAAGTGAAATAACGCAAAAAAAAAGTCAATAGTACAGACGCCACCAGGTCAAGCTACCCGAAACTGTCAATTTTTCCCAGTGAACCTTGAACCTAATGCTCTAGAAATAAAGTCGAAAATATATCAAAGAAATCTGACAGATTGTAGTAGCTTGATATGTTGGCGTCTGTACACAAATTAAAACGATAACTCTTTAATTTTTGTAGCAAGTTACAACCCACTACCCTGAAACGAATAGTTTCAGTCATCATCATCATCATCATCATCATCGTTTCTGTCGTATGACGTCCACTGCTGGACATAAGCCTCCCCCAATTTGGGTGGTTTGCCATAATCGCCACGCTTGGCAGGCAGGTTGGCGATCGCAGTATGATGGTATAATGCATAAAGAACGCTGCTGCTCATTCTCTAGTAAGTCCCTTAGTCGCCTTTTACGACACCCACGGAAAGAAATGGGGTGGTGTTATTCTTTACGTCCAGCACCACACGGTACTCCGGCATCACACGGTATAGTTTCAGTATATTAACATTATTTTGATTCAAACTGCCAACGTACTCAATTCAAAATCAAAATATTTTATCTATACTTTATATAATATTATAAAGCTGAAGAGTTTGTTTGTTTGTTTGATTGAACGCGCTAATCTCAGGAACTACTGGTCCGAATTGAAAAAATCTTTTTGTGTTGAGTAGCCTATTTATTGAGGGAGGCTATAGGTCATATAACATCACGCTAAAACTAAGAGAAGCGGAGCAGTAATGAAAAATGTTGCAAAAACGGGTAAATTTATTCCTTTAGAGAGTTTCCGTTGCGTGCGCTGCGTAAACAGTTAAAGTAACGCAAAAATTATGTATGACGGAATTGTTCCTTTTAAAAAGTTCTAAAAAAAAGTCCGCGATAGCATATATCTATCTTTTAAGGTTGCCTCACTATAACTCAAAAGGAGCGAGCAACAACGAAAAATGGACGAAAACTAGCAGACAAATCGATGCGACGGGAAGAGTCAGGGGAGCAAAAATTTGACGCGGACGAAGTCGCGGGCAGAATCTAATTTTTCATAAACTATCATGGATACTTATAAAATGTCAGAAATTAGGTGCACGGTTCCAATTTGTTAATTTCTATAGAGAAGAGCCGGCACGAAACTTCATGGTTACTCTTTTTTTTAAAATATTCTGAATACGAATAAAAGTCCAAGTACAGGTACTTATCCTCCTTGAACTCAGAAAAATACACCGCTTTTTCCAGACTAGTATCTGTCGACCTGTGATAAGAACGGAACCGTGAGCGCTTTAATTTAGGGATATAGTTTGTACGAGGAGTTCATCAAATTAATTAGTGTTGTTAGCACTAATCACTTGATAAGCTCGGTTTAAACGTGAAAGCCAAACAGGTTGTGTGGGGAAAATCCAATATTGCATGAGAGTATCGCACTAGACAGTACATAGTTTATTGTAAAAGCCCGATGATCCAAGTGGGACATACGGCTGGTAGATTTGATAGCAGACTAACAGTCACTGCTTAACTTGCATAAAACTTTCGTAAGGGTTCTTCCCCAAGAAATAAATAACGTAATAATCCGTTTGTAGCCGACTTCAAAAAAGAAGGAGGTTATCAATTCGACTGTATTTTTTTTTATGTTTGTTACCTCATAACTTTTGACTGGGTGAACCTATTTTGATGATTATTTTTTTTATTTGAAAGCTGGTGCTTTTTGAATGGTCCCATTTTAATTTGGTTCCGTTCGGACAATCGCATCCATGTGAAAACCATATAAGTCTTTTTGCATTAAGTATTTGCGGCGACAAATGAACGAATAACGCGATTAGATTAATGTGGGGTATCTACAATAACTTTTTACAAAAAAAAAAAAATAACCATTGACTTCCAAAAAAAAAACTTTGTTATTTTTCACTTTGTAGTGTTTTTTATGGTGTGTTTTATGTATGATAACACCTATTTAGTCAGTTTCAGTACAATTATGATCAAATTGAAAACTTAATCTCTAATGGGTAACTAGTATTAGTTTAAAAATATTTAGAAAGAAAGAAAGAAAGAAAAAGTATTTATTGGGACACGCACAGAAACAATACGAAAACAATACTTAACAAAAATGAATCAGTTCTAAACAAAAGAAACAAAAAACAAAATTTAAAAGAAAAACAAAAAAGAAAACAGAAAGTCCTGTGCGAGGCCAAAAGGCCCCTATCTCAGCATGATGCTGCGACATTTAAAAATAAGTGTCGCAGCGCTGGTATTCTGATAGGGCCTAGTGTGTTGTGATGTCACGGACAAATACAGTAATAAATAAATTTTAATAGGATAACGTATAGTGTGAAAAGTAAAATAAAAAAATATGTCATCGATAATGTATTCAGCGTGCCAGTACCCGACGTAGCATCAAGTTACTTGTCTATACCCTAGCGTGTCAAGATATGTGACACTCTATGGCATCGCTAAATCAGACTTGGCTGTATGGGCTCAGCTCCCTTTGCCTGTCCCAAAGAGGGACGAAAAGAACCAAAAAAAAAAAAACTCTATGGCATCGAAAAAAAGCGCGGGAACCTTGAAATAATAGGCGGTCTTTTTTTTACTTCTTGTAATTTTACTTTAATTTTAATTTAGTTTGTACATATATTCCTGTTTTTATTCTATTAACTTAGTTTATAAAACAAGATTTAAGATGCCTAAGAAAAGAAAAAAACCCAAACAAGATCCTGGTGGAGAAATTGTTACTGGTCCTCCGGATTCATCTTCGGAGACAAGTGAGTCTGACTACGTCGACTCCTGCACTGCGGAAGAAAAGGCTACAGAGAAGTATGCCCCGTATAGGGTTACAGACTACAGTCGCAGGTACCCTGAGGATGCCGTAGCTGGGTATGACTTTATTGTATTTATCGAGAGCACAAATGAAGAACAACCAATAGGCCAAAGAGATATGATGTACCTGAGTGGATGCTTCACTAGATTTGTTAAAGGGATTAAGTACTTGAAAAAAATTAACAGATACAAAATCGGCGTAGTTTTCGATCGCCCGAATTTAGCCAATTCATTCTTGGACAATGTTACTTTTCTGAAAGAACAGTCGATCAAAGCGTCGATTCCGGCTGGAACGACAGAATTGTCTGGAGTTATCACGTCAGTACCTACGGATATGTCAAACAAAAAAATTTTTAAGGCAATATCAAGTTCAAAAAAAATTATAAGCGTTAGAAGAATAATGAAAAAAGTTAGAGTAGGTAGCTCATCTGAACTACAGCCTACCCAAACTGTAGTTATTACTTTTGCTTCATCTACATCTTTACCAGATTACGTTCATATTAAGATGTGGCGGCTTTCAGTACTGCCCTATATTCCACCAGTCAAGCAGTGTTTCCGTTGCTTACGTTTTGGGCATTTAGCCAAATTTTGTAAAAATTCGCAAAGATGCTCAGTATGTACTGAGGGTCATTCCTTCAAGGAGTGCTCTGTACCTGCTGAAAAAGCTGTATGTGTTCATTGCAAAGGTAATCATTTATCCATATCTGGCCAATGTCCCATTAAGAAAAGAAAGATTGCTGAAAGCAGAAATACATCGAAAACCCCTTTTTCGGACTTATTTAATAAAGCTAATTTCCCATCACTGAACAAATCGGAACATTCGACAGATATTATAAACTTGATGTTGTCTAATAGCACAGCATTAAGTTTGTTGACAGAATCTATTGTTAACTTGATTAAGTTAAATAAAACACAAAATGAAAGTATTTGTACACAAACTATAACATCTGCTATTAGAGAGACTATTAAAGGTAAAAATATTATAATATAAAATTCACTAACAAAATTTTAAATATTGCTCAGTGGAATGCACAAAGTTTGCTAAGTAATAAACTACAGTTTCAGCAGTTTCTCTATAATAATGACATACATTTAGCTTTAGTTTCAGAAACATGGTTAAAACCACACATACAATACAACATTCGTGGCTATACCACAGTTAGGAATGATTGTGGTAATGATCACAATGGTGTTGCTATATTTATACGTAATGGCATTGAATTTAGATTATTAGACACATATTTTGACGATTCTATTCAAAATATTGCAATTAAAATTAAAATTAATAACAAATACATTTCAGTAGTTAGTTTTTACAGTCCTGGAAATTGCAGTCCTACTTTTGAAAAGAACAAATTTGATTCACTAATAAATAGTATACCTAAACCATTGATAATTGCTGGGGACTTTAATGCCCATCACACTTTTTGGGGTTGTTGTAGTGACGACTCTCGTGGCAGAGCTATAATGAATTCCATGGATGAAAATGACTTGATACTCTTAAATGATGGTCAGCCAACTACTGTAGGGTCTCATCTATGGAGACCAAATGGTCTTGATTTAACTATGGTTTCTTCTTCCTTGGCTTTGTCTTGTGAATGGCAGGTTTATCAAGATTCTATAGGCAGCTATCATTTGCCTACCATTACAAAATATGTTATAGATACTGCTAATGATGTGGATCCTTCTAATGTTTCAAATATTCCTCTTCATTGTAATCTGAAATTAGTTGATTGGTCTATTTATAAAAAGATTGTAAATGACATGATGGAAAGTTTTCAGTATAATAACTCGAGTCATATTGATACATATAATAATTTTTGTTCAATAATTCTACAAGCAGTTCAGATGTCAGTAATCAGTTTTAATAAAAACAATACCACTTGCGACTCTCGCAGATCTAGGAGGAAGCTTCGACTCCCTTGGTGGAACGAGAAGTGCACTAGAGCTGTACAAGATTGTAAGCAAGCATACATCTTATTTAAATCAAATCCTTGTCTAGACAATTTTATAAGTTTCAAACATATGCAAGCCCGAAAAAAACGTATCCTACGACAGGAGCGTCGTGCATGTTGGTTAGAGTTTTGTCATTCTATTAATAGACTCACTCCAATGAGTCAAGTTTGGGCAAAAATGAGGAAGTTAAAAAATGTTTCTACAAATAGCAGTTTGTTTTCTAGTTATGAATGGATCTCTCAATTTCTGCATAAGTATACTCCTGATTCAGTTCAGAATTTTTACACAGTCAGTCACAATAACTTACAAAATTGCACAAATAATTTCATGGTGGAAACTTTTTCTATTGAAGAGCTAAAATCTGCTTTAAGATCAAGAAGAGATTCGGCATGTGGCTTAGATTGGCTCTCATACAAAATGTTAAAATTATTAAATTCACACAGTTTGTCTATATTTTTAAATATTTTGAATTCACTTTGGCATTGTTCTATTATTCCTGAGGAATGGAAAACAGATTGTTTAATACCTATCCTGAAACAGGGTAAAGACCCTAACAGCGCTGACTCATATCGTCCTATTACTCTAAGTTCGTGTGTTGGTAAAATATTTGAACAGCTTCTAAAACAACGTTTGATATTTTACATTGAAAGTAATAGTCTACTACCTTACAATCAATTTGGCTTTAGATGTGGTCGTTCTGCTCGGGAAAGTCTTAGTCATTTATCTCTGGATATACACAGTGCTCTTGTCGAGCATAATATGTTGGGATCTGTTTTCTTCGATATTGTTGGTGCTTTTAATAATGTAAATTTAAGTACATTGTCATCCATTCTCCTTTCACTAAATGTTCCTGAAAAAATAGTAAGTTGGATTTTTGAGTTTTTAAATGAACGTAAATTGTATGTAAAAGTCAATAATCAATTAATAGGACCTAGGTATTCTTATAGAGGAGTTTCTCAAGGAGGAATATTAAGTCCTCTATTATTTATTTTATATATTGCTAGATTAAATAATGTGCTGGGTAGTGATGTCTGTAATTTACAATTTGCTGATGATTTGGTTGTGTATTGTTCAGGAGAAAACCTTAACAGCATTGAAACAAAACTCAATGCTAGCTTGGAAAAATTGGGACATTATTTTGAAAGTCTTAGTTTGGAGGTCAGCTATGAGAAAAGTAAGGTTGTTGTCTTTTCCAAAAATGTTGTTGGTTCTCCTAGTATTAAAATTTATTACAATAATAGCCTTATGTTAGTGGATAGTTCCATAAAATTTTTAGGTGTTATTTTTCTCAGTAATTTTAAATGGAATGTGTATGTTGATTACTTAGCAAACAGAGCATTAAAAGCTTGCAATATTTTGAAATCTCTCGCTGGCACTTATTGGGGTGCTGATCCAGGGACATTACTGATTTTATATAAGTCCTTAGTAAGAAGTCACTTCGAATATGCATTTTTTTGCTATAGTGGTGTACAAAAACTAGTAGAAAAACTAGACAAAGTGCAAAATAGATGCTTACGTATTATTTTGGGAGCTATGTGTTCAACACCTATAGTGTCAATGCAAGTCGAATGTAGTTTGCCTCCATTGATAATTAGATTCAATTACCTCAGAACAAAATTCTTCATTAAGATTTCTTCTATCAGTGATCATCCTCTTCTATTGCAGTTAAAGAAGGCTATTAATGGGATCAATCCCCCTTTTCTAGTACAAGGTTTATCTGAAATTTTAAAAGATTGTTCTAATCAAAATTATTTTTCTAGCTCCATTTGGCCTTGTTATTTATATTCCTATGAATCAAAGTATTGTCCATTTAAAATAGTAATTAATGAATCTTTGAAGTTTAAAGAGGATGTTTACAGAATGCTTGAGGAATGGAATGGTTACAATCAATTGTACACAGATGGCTCAAAAAATGATAATGCTGTATCTATGGCTATTTATGACGTTCAGGCTCGAAGTGGGTTTGGAAATAGGTTGTCTTCAGTAGCAACTGTGTATACAGCAGAGGCTATGGCAATACTCAGTGCTTTAGAGTATATTGAGACTAGGCAAGAAAATAAATGGATTATTATCACTGATAGTATGAGTGTATTGAGAGCACTAGAAAATCCCAGTTGTAATGCAAAAACAAGTTACATAATTTATAATATCAGAGAAAAATACAATAATTTACATAAGTTCAAAGATATCGTCCTTTTCTGGACTCCTTCACATATCGGGGTAGTTGGAAATGAACAAGTTGATTACCTGGCTAAATTCATTGTTAATCATCATCAGGAATGTCCAATTTTGCATAAGCCCATTCCAAATTCAGATGCGTTGACTTATTTCAAATCAAAACTGGCACGTGAATTTCACAATTTCTGGCAGCATGTAGTTGAAACCAAAGGAAAGTGGCTAGCTGAAATTAAAACAAAGATTTCTCCTCCTTGGTTTACAGGAGGAAATATCTATCGGAACAGAAAGTTTTATACAACGATTTGTCGTCTACGGCTAGGTCACTGTCGATTTAATGCACATCTGTTTAGAATTGGCATTCTGTCTTCCCCAAATTGTGATTATTGTAATTCTGCTATACAAACATTGGATCACATTGTATTTGATTGTCCTAATTTTGCTCTTCAAAGGATCATTTTAGTTGATCGCCTGCTAGGTATTTATGAAAATGCTGAAGATATCCCGCGCTCGCTTCAGCAACTTTTGACGAAAAAAGATTGTTTTTTACCAATTTACGATTTTATTGTATCAACTGTTGATGAAATTTGAATTTGACAACTACTACACTTTTGACATAAAATTATATGATATTGAGATAATATTAAATAAAACATGAAAGAAGACTCGGCTCCGGCTCCGGTCTAACAAAAGGTACTGAACTTGAATATATTAAAAGAAGACTTGGCTTACGCCTAACTATTGGTTATTGAAGACATTGATAAAAATAAGACTTGGTTTCGGCCTGACTATTGGATATTGAAGACATTGAATAAAGAAGACATGGTTTCGGCCTTGATTATATTATAGAAAGACAAGAAAGAAAAAAAAAGAAGAATTGGAAGAAAAAGAAAACTAAATCAGACTTGGCTGTATGGGCTCAGCTCCCTTTGCCTGTCCCAAAGAGGACGAAAAGAACCAAAAAAAAAAAAAACTCTATGGCATCGTTATGACAAGTAAAGAGACGCGGGCGCCGACGACGCTGCCGTAAAACAAAGGCAAAACAAAAGTTATTTGAATCTATAATAATAGTACTCTGTGATTTGAATGATATATAGTGAGTGAAAAAGTGTTACGACCGTGTTGAAATACAGTCCTTTTGCGGCAAATTGGAGAATTAAAGATCAACGAACGTTATAAGACTTAACAAAATTACGGTTTTTACAAATGACAAACGACAAGAAACCACCTAAAAACAAACACAAAATGCTGAACAAATACTGTTGTGCCAGTATAATCGCTGCCAATCACTCGCCACCAATGCCAGCTGCGTGCAGATCAAGGGTAAGTTCAGAGTGTGGTATCTTTTTGAAGCTGTAGTAAGTGCTGTTGAAATTTGATTTTGAAAGAACTAACTGTCTTTATAGCACGAAAGGGAGGTGGCAGGTCGTTCCAGCAATGAGAGGCAGCGAATTTGAAACAACCCCGGAATGCAGCAGTTCTGTGCGATGAGGCTAACAAAAGGTACGAAGATGCTCTCGTTTTAATTTTGTTTACATCGCGCGACCAAGACAATTTTTTATATAAATAGTCTGGTTTCTTTGTGAGAATTGTGCCAAAGAGTAGGGTAGCCAGGTGGAGCTTTCTGCGTGCTGACATTCTCATCAAATTACCCTTATTCAAAAATGGAGTGATGTGGGATCGGGGTGGGACATTGTAACAGAATCTTGCACAAGCATTCTGCACCCGCGGAATCAGTTTTTCGCTCCTGCTGAGAATGCACGCCCCATACACAGTGTCAGCGTAGTTCAGCTTGGATAGAACTAGTGACTCACACAGCATGACACGCATATCCACACTTATGTAGGGACGGACACGGTATAGGAGCTTGAGTCGGTAGAAGCAGTTGCGCACAGCCTCCATGATGTGCGTTTCGAAGTGGAGCTGCCCGTCAAATACTAACCCAAGATTACGAGCCTCCAGAACCCTTTCCACATCACAACCATCAATCCTGAGGTCCAGATTGCAAGCAAGCATTTTGTTCAGGAAATCCCGAGATCCCATCACAATATACTTGGACTTGCTTGGGTTTAAGACCAAGGAGTTTCTTCTGGACCAAGCAGAGATTCTCTCCAAATCCTCATTGATCTTTTTAACAGTTTCAGCAGTATCCTGGGAGCGGAAGGAGAGGTATAACTGCAAATCATCAGCATACAGGTGGAATTTGGTGTTGATCAGACAGTTGATAATGTCAGCAGTGTAAAGAATGAAGAGAAGTGGGCCAAGGATTGATCCCTGCGGTACACCCCTGTCCACGGGCCTTGACCCAGAGGACATGGTATCTCCGTTGCTGTCACATGTCACCTGGACAAACTGAGCTCGATCACTGAGGTAACTTCCAAACCATTTGACCGTTTTAACATCACATCCATAGTACGACAGCTTGGAGAGAAGAAGCGAAGTGTTAATAGAGTCGAAGGCACGTGAAAAATCTAGCAACACTAGCAGGGACCCCAAGCCCTGGTCTCTTGCTTCGAGAATGTTTCCCACTACATCTAGGAGAGCTGTCGCTGTGCTGTGTCCCCTGCGAAATCCGGATTGAGCCAGTGGTAAAATACTGTGTTGCTCAAGATATGCTCTAAGCTGGTCCGAGACAACTCTTTCTAAAATCTTAGACAGACAAAGCAGTAGGCTTATTGGACGAAGGTCTTTTAAGCTAGTGGGGTTAGGTACTTTTGGGATTGGTCTAACTATTGCCGTTTTCCACAGATCAGGGAAAGAGGAGGTGACTATTGATCTATTGATAATAGCTGTGATGACTGCAAGTGTGCGAGGAAGTGTCAGCAGCAGCATCTCCAGAGAAATTTGATCAGATCCCTGTGCATTGGACTTAAGACCACGCAAGATCCTCAGCACCACATCTTCCTGGACAGGCTGAAGCCGAAAATGACTGTTACTGTGTCTATGGTGCTCAAAATATGTTAAATCAGCAGTTGTGACCCTATCACTGCCAGGCACATCCAGAAAGTGTTGGTTGATAGATTCTGGGTTGTTACAGAAATGTGGTAGACTATGCTCTGGTTTTTTAGAGGTGGTTATATTTGATTTAATATGTTTCCATAATTTCTTTGGATGCTTGATATTATTATTAATGTATGTTTTAAAATATGCACACTTCTCACTGTCAAAAGCAGCTCTGACTAGGTATTTAAACTCTTTGTAGGATTTAATGTGATGTTCAGATTTAGTTGTTTTAGACTTCAAATGGCACTTGTTACGCAACCTCATCATATCCTTGACTGTGTCAGTTATCCAGGGATAAGATTTCTCTTTAATTAAGACTTTTTTAAGAGGAGCATGCAAGTCAAATAGGGTGAAAATGTATTGATTAAACATTGCAACCATGGAGTTCACGTCTTGAAGACTTATAATATGTTCCCAGTCCATTTTATTTAAGTCCTCATTAAAAATATCAGGAAGGATGTCTTTAAGTGGTCTGTAGGTAGTCCAGTATGGAGCGGGCTTCTCTAGCTTAAAATTAAATTCGACACAAATAATTGCGTGGTGCCCTAGCTCCGGTATGTGTGACACTGAGACCCCACACACACGAGCGTCAGTGCACACAATATCAATGAGAGTTTCACTATGATCTGTGAAATGGGTTGGCTCGGTAACTACTTGTTTTAGCTTGCAGCAATGTATAAAGTTATTTAGAAGTTTCGATTTGTTGTCAGTTTGATTTATTAAATTAATATTAAAGTCGCCAAGTAAAATAACCTTGTCAGCGTTTGCAAAGGAGGAGAGGGAATCCGTAATCGCATCCAGGAAGACATTGACATCGAGCCAAGGCGGCCTGTAAGCAGTACCAATGATTACTGATTGCGAGTTGATGTTGAGCCGGAGCCACATCTGCTCGACCTGCGGCGCGGGCGGGTGCGGCGCGGCCCGCACGCGCACCCCGCGGCGCACGTAGAAGCCCACGCCGCCCCCGCGGCCGCCGCGCACGGTGCGCGCGCGCGGTATATGCCGCAGCCGGTAGCCCGGCACGGCCGGCGCACGGCCCTCCTCGCCCTGCCTGAGCCACGTCTCATTTATAGCCATGATATCTACCGAAAGGCTATCCATAGCGACCAGGAATTCCTCATGCCGCGATCCCAGCGACCCAGCATTAAATAATCCAACTTTTAGATTTCTTGTCTTATGCATTTTTGTAAATAATGGTGTATATAGGTATTACTGTGTTTATTGTAGATGGTATTGGATGTTGTCTTATTATGTAGTGTAGAGTTTTGCATTATAATGCCATGAGTAAGTATACTACAATACATAATGTTAGAGGTCATTTGTAATGTTATAAAGTGTAATTTTATATATTTTACAGGAAAATACTTGTTCCACCCATGTGTAACATAGAAAGTCCATAAAAATAAAGATATCATAAATATTGAATACGTAATAATAATTATTGAAAGTGTGATACATATAATAAAACATACATAAATATTCATCTGTAGTGCAGCTAGGCCACTAGAAGAAACCCGAGTATACTGAGACAGGAGAACAGCTGGCCTCGCACATGCCATCATTAAAAAACTAAGTGTAAACAAAACATATAAAAAACAACATAAATAAATACACAAAGTAGGGCAGAGTGGGGTCACTTGATCATGATTTTGTTCAAAGCAGTATAGCTTCGAATTAGTGAAGTGATAAATACTGATACCTTTTAAAATAAATATGTTGTTTATTTGGCTACGTAACACCATGAAAAAATTGTAGCAAATACGTTGTTTACTAGAATTATTTACATGAATAAGACAAACGTCAGATGGCTCAGTTGACCCTACAGGTGGGGTCAATTAAGCCACCCCACGGGGCTAGTTGAGCCAGTGGACTTAAAAGGTTGGTTTCATAAGAGAATTAATATAAAATACAAATAAAATCTTTCATACATCTTTAATAATCATCTTTGGTAATAATAGGAACGAATAAGGAAACAACAGAAACTTAAAAATCAGCTCAGCCTAATCACTGTCACAGTTGACGCAAACATAAACTGCACCAGCAGCAGAGGTGCACTTGACATGTGCTCATTTGCGGCAATCGGTGCACTGCAGCCACTCTTCGCCTGGAAGGCTATCAGAGTAGGCTTCGACGCAAACAAGGCAGAAATATTCCTCTTCTTCGGTGTCAGAAGGTGTGTTGCCCGTCTGTATCTTTTTCTTCTTTTGGACATTTTTAACTTTCTTAAGAGGTCTTGCCTCATCATCAGATTCAGAAGAACTTTTATAAAAAGCTTTTCCCATTGTCTGTTTTTTTGTCTTGAGTATCTTCTTACTGCCCTTACTCTTCCGCTTACTCTGTTCTTCAGCAAGCCGGTCCTTCTCTGGTGTATCAGTCAATACGGCACAATTTCTCTTTTTCCTTCGTGTTTGCTGTTGATTCCGTGGCCCTGCTTTAGGAAATGGTCTCACCAATTCTGGTGAAAAGACAACATCATCTTTGAAGGTAGATGACGTTGCAATATTAGGCCCTCGATTTTCTTTGTCATTCCATGAGTTTTGGGTAGTTGATACAGTGACTGGCGATTGCGATGGTGTTACTGCATAGGCTAGCTCAACTTCAATAGCTGGTGAAGGTATATTAACTTCCAGGTCTGGAGATTGTAACTCTGCAATTGCTTCTCTCTCTCTCGCACCACTTGGCTGTGCTTCAGGTTGAGGCTCTGGTTCTGGACGATCTGTTACAAAAGCAGGCATGAAGTCCTCTTCAGTGAAAATGAGGCTCCTATAACCATTCGTTATGTTTGTTGGTGTCATTGCCAACGGCAAAGCCGTCGCAACTAATTGAGGTATGTCATATATAGTGATAGTTTTCCCAGGATTGCTGCGAAGCCATGCGTCATGTGCCGATGCAAGATATCGCTTGAAAGGGCCATACACTGACACGTCTAATGGCTGCAGCTTATGTGTGCAATGGGGCGGATACGAAAGTATAACTACCCAATTTTCTTTGGCAAACTCAACTGTTTTAATAGCCAAATGCGAAGAATGATTGTCCAGCAGTAGTAAAACCGGTGACTCTTGCGATGGTTTAACATAATGAATGAAGTGTTGCATAAAATCATAAAACTCGTCATCAGTCACCCAACCGCTTCCATTACCGCGTCCAATACACTCTGGTGGTCCGTTTGCTATAAAATGAGGCTTAAACTTCTTACGGGGGAATATAAACATCACGGGAATTGTATTGCCTGAAGCCGATGCAGCTCCAATTACAGTAACATTAGTGCCTCTTTCGCCTGAGGTCACAGAACCAACGTTATGTTTTCCCTTTGCTGCTATAATTTTAGCAGGTCTCATCACTGTTGGAACTCCTGTCTCATCTACGTTCCAAATTCTGGAAGGCGGAAATTTATACTTGTCTAGAACTTGGCCTAGCTTATCAAAAAATAATTGCACATTCGTTTTATTGAATGATGTCGCTCTTCCGAGACTAGTGGGCTCTGGTTTACGAATAGACAGTTCAGAATTCCTTTTAAGAAAAGAGGTCATCCAGTCTTTTCCTGCCATCTTAGTTATTTGCCAATTCTCAGGAAACTGTCTATTATACTTAACAGCGCATTCGTACGCTAGGCGGCGGACATCTGCTGGAGTTAAACCATAATATATAGATGCAAGCTTGATCAGATACTCTTTTAGTTCTTTTTCTTGTTCCTTAGAAAATACTTGCCGAGGGTTAGTGTATTCTTGAAAGACATCAGACTCAGGACTATGTTTTAATTTATTGACATACCTCGAAAGTGTGGTTCTATCTATTTTGTTATCTTTTGCCACTTTTCGAATACTTTTGCCGTTGATAACTTCTTCTGCGGCACGTTTCATCAGATCTTTGGAGACTATAGGTCGTTCAGTTTTCTTTTGTAGTTTCGCATCCTGAAAACAATAAATACTGTTGTAGAAAGTTTCATAGATACTTGGGGTTATTTGAACACCGGGTTTTAATGCAACTTGATAACAATTTAGCTATGAAACATGCTAGCACAGCACAACATCAAACTGCAACTGTGGGGTCAAATGAGCCATGCTCACGAGACCCCGTATGTTTTGGCTCAAATGACCCCTTCCCCATTTTATTACCAATCGGATCGAGCCACTTAAAAACTAATAATGTTACATTAATTTTGATTATGTCATCGTATAAACACATTATTATTAAATTAAATTATACTTACTTGATTGCCGTAACACAACAAACATGGGCTGGATACCAAAAGTTACGACAAACTGCTTTTTTTACTTTTGGCGCGAAAATAGAGTCAACGTATGCGCACACTTAAACCGAACGCCGGCCGGCTACTGACGCAACAGCAGCCGAGCCGCATACCCCTCCCGCTTCTTGTGGCGTCCCTCCCTTGTATCTAACTTACACCGTCTGTGTACTAGTGTGTGTGGCGCAGGTGACCCCGCGGCTCATAAGACCCCGCTCTGCCCTACTGTGACTGGAACTGGCCAAGCGATCAGACAACCGTTGCAGTAGACACCTCACAACCAAAAACCCGCGTCAGGTCGTCCTCCGAGCGGATGCAGTAGGTGGGCTTGCCGTCACCCTGCTTAGCCAGGATGCGGCCAAACTTCGTCCACGTATACCTCCACCCGAGACGGCTGCCAGCTTCACGCACGCGATAAAACAAATACTTATTTGTCTTAGTGAGCCTCTCGTTGAGATAGAAGCGCCGCGGGGGTGCGGACAGTCCTAGGTCCGCGGTGGTGGCTCCGCGCCGCACGCGCGCGCTCTGCAGTAGCTCGTCGCGCAGTGCGCGGCGCGCCAGGCGCACCACGATGCGCCGCCCGCGCGCCGCGGCTCCCCCTGGGCTCGCTCGATTTATAAGTTCACATTCACACACGCTTCAACAGATGTTAAATTGTAATCCTAGTTTTAAGAATTTCTTTTTGTAGTACCGATATTTTTAATTTGTTGCTGAATTTGTGACTTGACCAGGCGAAGACACTGGTCCCTGTAATACAATAGTTTAGGGATAAGGGGATTCACATTTAGGTATACTTTTATATTAAGTCTTATTATAACCTACTACATATTTTTGTTTAATACCTACATTTACAAAATAAATGTCTATTTTATTATATTCCATTCCAAACTAGCTTTTGCCCGGGGCTTGTCCCACGTGGAGGTCGGAAATGTCAATCATCCTTGGGAACGTACTACTGGGATCAGAATTATTTTAACCTGACCCACGCAATGGTCTACCTGTCTGTCTCCTAACATCAAAATTCAAAAGTAACAGACTGATAAAATTCATCATTTCTTATTTCAATATGGATAGTAGAACAGTGTGGATAATAAATATTACAGCTATACTAAAAACAATGAAAAAAGAACAGTAAACCAGATCCATCCACCAGCTCCTAAAACCCACCACATCCTGAAGTCGTTTCCCAAAAATGAAATACCATCATAAAAACAATGAACTCCCCGGAGTAAATACCCATAGCCCATAATACTATGGTTTGCCTCCCATAGGCACCGTGTGTTGTGGCCTTGTGGCCCATAAATTGTACGGACCCTATAAATCTTATGACCGCTGAATTCTTTTGGCTACATGCTGGAATTAAAAGCATATTCCTGCGGTTTATCTCTTCAAGCGAATGGTTATTTTGTGAAAGATTGCCTCGCGCGTGTGTGAAAGTGTTAAACTTTTATGGAGCTTCGTAAAGCCTGTTTGGGAGTTTGGGAGCTGATATTTATGTTACTGATTTTGAATACACGGAGTCTATTATCAAGCAAATTCATATACATAGATTACTTTAATTCAATTGGCTATTTTTTTAGTTTAGCTCACAAACTTCTGCATGCAAGCTTTGATAGTTTTAAACCTACTTCAACCAGTCTTCTCTAATAAAATCCTTATGTTCTTTTGTAACCTACTGTGTTTTAAAGTTTATATGAAACGCTGTATATTTTTGTATCTTTTAAATTTGATCATACTTCCGTAGCTACTGCGTGAGTTATTTAAATTAAAAAGCCATCTCCTTCCTGGTACAAAATACCGCAATAACGTAAATGAATAATAACATGATAGCATAATAACAGTATCAACAATTACACAGAAATGAATTTGGTTTATTTTCCTGTTATTTTATAAACCTTAATGGACCAATCAGCAGTGATGCAATTCGAACCCTCAATTACCATATTTCCCAAAAAGGGCAATAACAAAAAAGAAATTTAATAACGTTCAAAAAATGATTACTCGAAGCGAGTTCGTCAGAATTTACACGAGCAAGCTTCTTTCGCGAATCGGGGTTAATCCAGAACAAATTTACATATTTATTGGGTTCTCCCGGGACAGATGCGGTGTCTAATCGATAGGGACCAACTTTCGGGTCTTTGATTGCGATTGGGCATGCCCGGGCGTCGCTGTAAATGTATTTAAAATGTTAATTCTCGAGCTGTGACGATCGGTAAATTAATATTTGTCGTGTTATCTGGTGATCTACATGCTGATGGTGTTAATTTTATGCAAGGGTTCTACGCGTTAGATGTCTAATTGGATAAGGTTCAAACATTGTCCTTTGTTTGCTAGTTCCATTTCTTCCTTATTCAGTTTCGAATTGTTATATCGAAGTATTATACAAAACAGTCACACGATTTTGCCTAAAAGGTAACGCTAATAGTAAATTTTTTCTTTCTAATTATAAATTTTATGGTTATAGTGCAGGAAATACGCAGACATTGGGTATCTATTTTAGTTTTTCATGCATCACAGCAACACACATATGTATTGTATGTCACAATATTTTTTTTCGTTTTTTTTTTTCTGATACTCTTTTAGTGTAAGGTCAGGTGGGGTAAGAGAAACACCGGGGGAAGAGAAACTAGAAATCATAGCCAGTAAACTATAGAGTTTAGCTCTATGGTCGATGTGTCGGTAAAACAGACCGAGCGAATTAGTTCAGACGTATAAAAAGAGATGTCACTGAGACGTCTCAATGTCGAGTAATTTAAAAAAGTAAATTTGACAGTTGTCAGGTCGCCAGACACTTAATTCGACAGTGTATTTGAGTTACAATTGTTAGTGACAACTAAATGTTGGAGATCCTTCATCGCGTTAGATATTGCAAATAGAAGGTAAGTTATCGATTTAAATAATTGTTTAAAGATAAAATCAACATTTACTAACAAATTCATTGCAATGAAAATCATAACCTCTAAAAACGTTGTTGGGGTAAGAGAAACGGCTACATACGGGGTAAGAGGATCATATGTTCCACTTACCCCGTACCAGGGATGACGAACCTTTTCTGGAAAAAGTACGAGTTCTCTTTTTGTGTTAAGTATAAGACATGGCTCTTGGGCTGGTTCATAAGCGTCATTTTGTTATACTTTTTCACTGAAAGATATTTTAATGCGTATACAGGGTTACAGGTTAAGTCAATCTATTCCCGTTATGGGCGTGTAGCTTACATTGTTTCTGACTGATTTGACTATGAAACACCCTATCCTAAATGTAACCGTTTTCGAAATATTCGAATGTAATTGTTTTTTATAAAAAATACCCGATTTTCGGCTATCAGCTTAGATATTTAGAAATGTGTAAATATTTTTCGGCATATCTGCAAAACAGGTGCCATAATATTTTTTCTAGGCGTTCTTTAAAGAAAAATAAACTTTCTAAATTTGTATTAGTTGTTTTAAGTTTTAATCCGCTACAACGACTTATTTATTCATTTTACGTACAATATTGGTTATTGAAGTCATAAAGCATCTTATTAATTAATTTAATTTTCAATGGCGTATGTGACTTCATACTATAACATATTATCGGCCTCTGCCGCCGGTGACGTCATGCACTCGATGCGTGGACAATTAATTTTACCTTTCTCTTACAGAACAAATTAAATATGCCGCGGACATACGTAAGAAAAACGGATAGAGGGGCCAAATATACCAAAGAAAAGCTATTGGATGCTGTAAGAGCAGTAAAAAGTGGCAATCTTTCAGCATACGCTGCCTCAAAATTATATAATATTCCTAGGCCGACGATAGTAAATCGTGTGTATGACCGAAAAGGTTTTAAATCCAACAGTTTAGGTAGAAATACAGTTTTGTCCCGGGATGACGAAGAAATGTTGGTAAAAAATCTCCACACAATGGAAAAATATGGATTTGGTATGACGCGAAAAGAGATTTTAGAAACTGTCGGACATTATGTGACACAAAATCAAATAAAAAATCCATTTAAAAATGGAATACCCGGGGAAGATTGGTTTCTTTTATTTAAAAAGAGGCATAATCTTTCAGTCAAAAAACCCCAGCCAGTCGAGTATGCACGCAAAAAAGCTTGCTGTCCTGAAATAATCTACCCCTACTTCGATTTATTGGAGAAAACAATAAATGATTTGGGTTTACGTGATAAACCGAGACAGATCTTTAATGTTGATGAAACCAGTTTTAGTAAAGATCCAACAAAAACGTGGTTGGCCTTCGAGGTTTTACATCAACTAGAACAATTTCGTCCTCTGGAAAAGACAATACGACTGTGCTTTTAGGGTGCAATGCTTTTGGAGAAAAACTCCCGCCGCTAATAGTATACAAAGGAAAAAATGTATGGAATACATGGACATCAAAAGAAGATTATCCTGGCACAGTGTACGCTGCAACCGAAAATGGTTGGATGGAGGCTCCGGTTTTCGAAAAATTTTTTGAGAAGTTCTTCTTGCTTTCGTAGGAAAAACACGCCCCATTCTTTTAATTTACGACGGTCATTCCACCCACGTGGGGTTAAATATCATACAGAAAGCTCGAGATAATGATATAACGATACTAAAAATCCCACCACATACGAGCGATGTATTACAACCACTTGACCTAGCCGTAAATAAATCGTTTAAGGATAAATGGGATGTGGAGTTGGTTAAGTGGCAAAGAATAAACATTGGTAAAGTTTTACCGAAATATGATTTTTCCAAGATTATTGGTGAAGTATGGTCTAAAGTAGATCCCAAGGTATGTGCTGCAGGGTTTTGTAAAGCCGGGATATTTCCATTAAACAAGAATGTTGTTCCTGAAAGTAAGTTCGACCAAGTTTTATTGTCCAGCTGGAAGAGTAAACTTCAGGAACGTGCAGCATCGGCGGATAGTCAATTCCATCAGCCAGAAGCCAATGGGTCTGATTTCGTTTTCCCAACAGTAAACCACCTGCAAACTGATCAGTTGCAAGATAGCGAGCTTACTCGTGCTCCGTGTGCAGCTTCTTATCAGCCTGACGCTAGTAGTACTAATCATGCTCAGTCTGCAGGCCACGCCCCCTGTACTCTACTCAAAGCTAGCGCTTCAAAACTCGCTCATTCAGCTATTAGCAAGTTTCATACTACTCATTACCAGCATGAACCAGCTGTAGTTCAGCCCAGAACACTTAGCAGCCTCGTTATGGTTACCCTCACCAAAATTATGTACAACGAATTCCCTGTTTCATCAAAAGTTGATTTTGCAGCCGATAATTGTCAGCGCAGCGTTCACGAAATGTCGAATTACCCTAAAACCATGGAAACCCAATCTTTACTTAAGAAATCTTTACCCAAACAAATCTATATTCCTATCGAAAAAACCCTAGTTACACCTGTGTCACAGAAACACCTAATACCACTGAAACATAATAAAACAAATCCCGATCATAAAATACAAATACTTGATGACCAGGTGGTACAGAGTAACACTACCTTTGAAGAACTACTATTAAAATCAGTCAAAGTTGGTACCAACATTAAAAGAAAAAGGAAGAAAGTTGCTTTAGATGCAGAAGTTATAACTCACGACGAAGTATATAATAGATGCAAAATACAGGAAGCAGAAAAAGTACAAAAATTAATAACCAGACAAGAAAAAAAGAAAGTACCAAAAGAAACAAAAAGTGTAAAGAAAAAGAAAACCTCAGAAACATTAAAAATAAAGAAAAGACCATCCATGTATTTAAGCGAAAGCGAAATTGACAACGACAAAGTATACAAGAGGTGCCAACTTGCAAAAAGTGAATATTCACAAAAGAAACGGACACCAAAAGAAAAAATATTACGAAAGAAGAAAATAACGAAAAGACCATCCATATCTAGAAATTGATATGATTCTCGATGATGAGAGTGATCTGGACTACGAAAATATGGTGGAAAACATATTATTAAGTGACAAAGAAAACTCTGATATTAACATGATGTCTGAAAATGAGGATGTGGAAGTAAATTGCAGCAAAATTTCCTATAATACGAATGATTGGATATTAGTGAAATTCGCAGCAAAAAAAACCGTCAAACACTATATAGGTATTGTGATAGATACTGTTCAAAACTGTCCTGTTGTCAAATACGCTAGAAAAGTAGCTTCAAAAGTGGAAGGACAAACTATTTTTACCTTTCCAAATATTGACGATGTGTCAGAAGTTCGGCATGTGGAGGATATTATAGCAAAGCTTCCGCAACCTATCATTGGCCGCAGAGGCCAGATTTCCTTCAAAATGTCATTCAAGACTTATAATATTCAGTAACATTTTTATTGTTGAGTCCACTATTTTAGTTTATATTAATTCGGTCATCTTAATTAAAGGTCCATAAACCTGTTATTTTTATAAAAGACAATTTTTTTTAGTAGTGTAAGCAATGAAGGAAATATATTTTTAGTTTGTTTGACGCTCGTGTTATTTTTAATTTAAAACGTGGACGGTGTAAATTCAGTTTCCCTTTTCGTTTTCTTTTTAAAGAATAAAACCGTCAACAAGTTTTTAATAAATATTTGTTTTTACTCCTTTTTAAATTTTGAAATAAATGTTTATTACCTCTGATTACACCTGTATGTTTCTCTTACCCCAAAATTATTTTTCTCATATTTTTATAGTAAACTATACTCTATTCTAAACAAATTAAGATCCATATTGGTTTGAAACAGTTTTTGGCAGTGTAAGATACGCATAAAATTCCTGTACATAGTTTATTTGCCGAGGTATTAAATTTGTTTCTCTTACCCCGAAGCATGGGGCAAGAGGAACATTACGACTATGTGGGTGTTTTGACATATTTTTCCGAAGATATAAAAAGCAGAAGATTGTCTATGAAAGTAATAAAAACCGGAGGAAAGTGAGTTTCTTTTGATTATATTATAATCTTCATAAAACTTTTTCTTTCTGTCTTGGGTGTCGTTGTTGTCAAAATAAAATAAAGTATGTTCCTCTTTCCCCACCTGACCTTATTATTACTGAGCACAATATTTTACGTATTTATTATTCTAGCATAAGGTACCACAGTACTTATGGGTTACTAGGCAATGGCGCGGCACCGTTTTCTATGCATTTTACCACCATATTGCGATCGCCAACCCACCTGCCAAGCGTGGCGATTGTGTGTCTAGCAGTGATCGTTTTTGGCTGAAATAATGATGATAACTTGTAGATTGCAGCTGAAAATCAGCGTCAGGTGAAACATATTGTGTTGTCTTTTGACATTATGCTGAGCTAACCGGTTTTGGCATTACAGTAGAGCGTCGATTATCCGAACGTCGATCAACCGAACGACCGCTTATCTGAACTACTACGCCCGCCCAACTCGTGCTTGCTACCCTCCTCCCGCGCTACAATACACGCGAAATTGTCTCGAACTATTAGTTGTATTTACTCGTATGTCACTCTGAAGTCGCCGTTAGTTGATAAACTAAATTATACCTCATGAAAGAAACTATTTGTCATTAATGATATGTCTAAACATAAGGTTTTTATTCACCTGTACATAAATATGTATGGCTGAATCAATACAGTTCGATTATCCGAAAAAACCGATTTTTCGAACACTCCTGTCCCCCAATTAGTTCGGATAATCGACGCTCTACTGTACCTATAATCATTGTTCTCTGTTTTTGGGCTATTTTTTACACGACTGTCCAAAAAGGAGTGTTGGGGACGGTTCCTTGGAACAAGTCTTTACAGGTCCCCCGACTGCAAAGAAAAGATTGGTTAGGCTAGTTTTAAATGTTTTTGTTAAATTTTAAATTCACTTTTTGACAAGACAGGCAAGATTTTTGTGTTTATTATAGGCTTGCATGCTATTACGTGAGATTTAAAATTATATAGGTGGGTGCCCGTGTGCCCAACCTTTCAGGGAAACAGGGCATGATTTTATGTTTTTTTACATTTTTTATGTATTTTTTTTGCTTTTATGCCAATAAGGCATTTTTCTCTCTCGGAAACTACAGATAGAGAAACCCAATTTCCCTGTTGATGTTCTTTAAAATAAAAAAAAAACGACAGTTTGCACTTTGGGAGTGCCGGCAGAAGTGAAAACTTGAATATTAACGTTGTACATTTTTTATATTTTGGAATGGTTAGGGAATAATTTTGCACGAATTGCTTTAATTATCAGTATAAAAGTACTAACATTTATGTGGTGGAATACAATATTTATTTATTGCGCTATCGTACACAAACATGACAATTTACATTACATTAAAAAGTTTATCTCTCAGAAAAATCACTCTCCGTCCGCCTTACAAATTTTCGATCAGATCACGTGTCCTGACGCGAGTTTAACATTTTTTACCCATTACAAAAAAGTGCACAACGCCGCTAAAGAAGTTTTCACTTCAAAAATCTTTAACCAAATCTTCCTTCCTTCATTTGTAACCTAATCAACTTTTTCTAGTACCCAGCATTAGTAAGTAATGATAGAAAATCGCCTTCATTTTCTTCTAACAAATCGTATTGTGTTAACATTCGCCTAGGGAGCTAGACCTACCAAAGAAAATTCCTTTGATTTATCGCACCAAAATGTATGTTTGATAACAGGCAATTTTTCGACCCAGCTCGTTTAATATAGAAATGTTATTTTGTATTGTTACTCTGTACGAAGGTTGTTCTGAGAGAAACTGATGACATATTGAATGTATTGAAGTCTAGTTATTTCAGAATTATAGGCTGAATTGTGTTAGGGTGGTGCTATCAATTTGGGAAAATATATTAGTTTTCGAAATTACTATCTCCCTTTCAAAATTATGTTTTTGGGAATTTTACTTGTCAATTGAGATGGTAGAGCATATTTTTGGAGACCAATACTTAATGCTCGCGAAGATTTAAAATATATATAATAGACTATTCGACATAATTATACCTGTCAGCGAGTCTATTATATTTTAAATTTTAGCAAGCATTAAGTATCGTATCTCTGCCTGCTTAGACAGAAGGGTTTATCGGGAGACACAAACGTGATTTTACATATTTCTTACTAGTAAAATTTAAATACAGTAGAGCGTCGATTATCCGAACTAATTGGGGGACAGGAGTGTTCGGAAAACTGTTTTTTTTTTGGATAATCGAACTGTATTGATTCAGCCATACATTTTTATGTACAGGTGAATAAAAACCTTATGTTTACACATATCATTAATGACAAATAGTTTCTTTCACGAGGTATAATTTAGTTTATCAACTAACGGCTACTCCAGAGTGACATACGAGTAAATACAACTAATAGTTCGAGACAATTTCGCGTGTATTGTAGCGCGGGAGGAGGGTAGCAAGCACGAGTCGGGCGGGCGTAGTAGTTCGGATAAGCGGTCGTTCGGTTGATCGACGTTCGGATAATCGACGCTCTACTGTACATGTGTTTTAATTTTTTTCTTAGCCTGCGCTCTCCCACTCCTGCGCGAGACTCAGCCTCGAATCCTTTCATTTTTTTCGAGCGTGGGCCACAAACAAAAGATTTACAAAAAAAAAAAATTGCTCTAAAATTACAATCCGCGCCAAACAAATACACCCATCAACTTCACAGAAACTTTTAAAGTGTATTACAGTGTACAATGGCGTGCATTTTCATAACACGCTCAGAAGCGCGAGTTAATTCCGTCCGCTTGAGGATTTACGGCGTAATTACCACGTCAAACGGTACCGTCGCTAAATCTGTACCTAGCACTATGCACTTTACGCACGGCAAACAATGGACGAAGGTCTGGTCAGAACAAAAGGAGGACACTTTATGGTGAGATGTGAAATGTATGTGCGAGAGGGTGCGGAAATTGCGGGAGCAACTAACCGCGAGAGATGTTTAATGGTCAGTTTTGCTTGGCTGTGAGTTTAAGTACCAAATAGTGTTCGTCGGTTTTGTTACTGGATGCAGTAAGTATTATACAAATAATGTACCAAATAGAGAGCCTGTATTGTCTTGTCATGCCGGGCGTAAAGAGTAGTACCATTCCATTTCTTTCCGTGGATGTCGTATAAGCTGACTAAAGGACTTTCTAGAGAATGGATAGCAGTGTTTTCTATGCTTTTCATCGCCATACTGCGATCGCCAACCTGCCTACCAAGCGTGGCGATTACGGACAATCCTTCTAAACTGGGGGAGGCCTATGTTCAGCAGTGAGTGTCTTTCGGCTGAAATGGTGATGATGAAATGATGAAAGGAGCCAAGACTGTCAACATACTGGTAATTATAATACGTATCTAAAAATGATTATCATCATCACCATAATTTGCCTGTAATGTTTCCACTGCTGGGACAAGGGCCTGATCTCTGTGAGAAGAAGTGGGCCATAATCCACCAGGTAGGCTCAGTGCGGGTTGGTGGTTACAGTAGGTACGTTTACTATAGGAATAATAAGTACCATAAGGGAGCTAACTCTGGCAACATGGTGGTAATTATGAATGTACTAGGTTCTGCCCGCGACTTCGTCCGCTTTAAATTTATTGTACCCCCGACCCTTCCCGTCGCGTAGAATCGTCTACCCGTGCGATTTTCCCCGTTTTTGCAACATTTTTCGTTACTGCTCCGCTCCTCTTGGTTGTAGCGTGATGCTATATAGCTTATAGCCTTTCTTCATAAATAGGCTACTCAACACAAAAAGATTTTTTCAATTCGGACTAGGAGTTCCTGAGATTAGCGCGTTCAATCAAACAAACAAACAAATTCTTCAGCTTTATAATTACTATAGATGTATCTAAAAATGATAATCATCATCGTCGTCATAATTAGGCTGTAATGTTTCCACGTGTTTCCTGCGCGGGTTGGTGGATATCACATGTTTATAAATTTTTGGTTTAGGACATGCCGGTTCCCTCACTTTCTTTTTGATCACCGTTTTAAAAGCAACGGTGATGTACGTAAAAACACAAAATAAAGTGCCTGCCTAGGTTTGAACAACTCATAAGTCGGCGCCAATACCACTGGGTACGACTGCTCCATAATTAAATGTAAACAAACACTGTTTCTTTTTTTGTTTGTTTTCTAATTGCTGAAATGCTTGAAGATAAGGAAAATATAACTACTTACATGTTCTTCCTACAAATGACGTGTCCCACGTATTTTTTAACATGTGTAATAATTAGAGTTGACAGACAACACAGAAAACATAATAATTTTGTTTTATGGGAAATTATGACGTAAAATAACACGCGTCTGTATTGCCTGTAGGGTTAGGCAGATATGTAGCTGCCAACAGTGGGTACACCCACATTTCATAAGTTTTACTGAAGTCCCATGTTATAGGAGGCGAGCCTATTGCCATCAAACGGGCACGAATCCAGACCTGGAGCGGCTACTGAGAAGAACAAGATGGAAAAACCGAATAACATTTTGCCTGACCCTAGAATCAAATACCTAATGTTTGGCAGTAGGGCTTGCAAACAATAGACGAACAAAGCAATTATGATATGACTATATATTTATTTATGTGAACTTTATGCACAAGTACCGTGTGGTGCCGGACGTAAAGAATAACACCACCCCATTTCTTCCCGTGGGTGTCGTAAAAGGCGACTAAGGGAGTTACTAGAGAATGGGCAGCAGCGTTCTCTATGCATTTTACCACCATACTGCGATCGCCAACCCGCCTGCCAAGCGTGGCGATTATGGCAAAGCCCCCCAAATTGGGGGAGGCCTAAGTCCAGCTGTGGACGTCTTATGGGTGAAATGATGATGATGATGATGATGATGATGCACAAGTATGTAAAAAAAATATATGTATAGAATGGCGGCCTTAATACCCGAGTTATTTTTTACCAGTCAACTTTAGGGTGATTCTGAGACAATACATGGCCGTTGCAACATATAGGAGAGTTCCGTAATAACTATAAAATACATGGCCGTTGCAACATATAGGAGAGTTCCATAATAACTATAAAATACATGGCCGTTGCAACATATAGGAGAGTTCCGTAATAACTATAAAATACATGGCCGTTGCAACATATAGGAGAGTTCCATAATAACTATAAAATACATGGCCGTTGCAACATATAGGAGAGTTCCGTAATAACTATAAAATACATGGCCGTTGCAACATATAGGAGAGTTCCATAATAACTATAAAATACATGGCAGTTGCAACATATAGGAGAGTTCCGTAATAACTATAAAATACATGGCCGTTGCAACATATAGGAGAGTTCCATAATAACTATAAAATACATGGCCGTTGCAACATATAGGAGAGTTCCATAATAACTATAAAATACATGGCCGTTGCAACATATAGGAGAGTTCCATAATAACTATAAAATACATGGCCGTTGCAACATATAGGAGAGTTCCGTAATAACTATAAAATACATGGCCGTTGCAACATATAGGAGAGTTCCGTAATAACTATAAAATACATGGCAGTTGCAACATATAGGAGAGTTCCGTAATAACTATAAAATACATGGCCGTTGCAACATATAGGAGAGTTCCATAATAACTATAAAATACATGGCCGTTGCAACATATAGGAGAGTTCCATAATAACTATAAAATACATGGCCGTTGCAACATATAGGAGAGTTCCGTAATAACTATAAAATCATCTTCATCTGCCCAGCCATTTCCCAACTACAATATGTTGGGGTTGGCTTCCAGTCCAACCGGATATAGCTGAATTCCAGAATTTTACATGAAGCGACTGCCATGATATTTGACCTTCACAATCTAGTTACTGGGTAAATACGTGGATATTTACATATGTATCCATGAGAACGTTTATTTTGTTTATAAGGTACATACCTCATAAACAAAATAAACTTTCTCAGGAGAAATACCGATTGATAGAAGAGAAAACGAATCCAGCAATATTACTTTATAACTATTGTGATAGTTTTATACTTTTTAGTGGTAATGGTAGATGTTCAAATAAAACAGTTAATTAAATCAATACTACTGCCAGTTAACTACTCTGTGGCACAGTGTACCGCCCGCAGTGATATGTCTGGCAAGCAAAAGTGTTCACTCAAATTAGAAACGAGTTTACAATATCGTCCGACTTCCTTACTAATGCGGTTTCCGTTCGACATTCTTAGCTGGGTTGTCTTGTTAGGGCGTTATTCGAATGTTTTGTTTTAGTTTGTTTTTTTGGTTTACGGTTGAAGAGTAGGAAGGACAAAGGTGACTCTGAGATTGTGTTCAAAGGAAATTAGCATCCTGATTTCTACTGTTAGGAATTCCTGTGACAACAGCGGTGATTCGGAAAATCTCTAAGTTGCAAGTTGTAATAGTAATTTTGCATAAATCGAGGATAACTACTTTGAAAGATGTTGGTGCTTCTGCGTAAAAAAAAAACCAAAGACAAACCGAATCATCATTTTCCCAGCCGTTTCCTAATTATCTTACTGGCATAGTGGAATACCGGGATTTTGCATGCACTTCACAACCCAGTTACTAGGATAATTTCATAATATACGATATCCTTTGGTTAGACTAAGTGTCAGATTTTCGGGTTTGCGAAAACCCGTAACGACTGTAAAAGATTTACGAATGACGGTCGCAGTCATATTGTGCTCTCTGAGGCACGAAGGAATCTTGGTATTTAAAGAGAAACAAAAATCACCAGATAAAAACAAATGAAAATCAAAACAAAATTGCTACACCTTTTGCAGTTTACAAAATCATGAGACCAAGATTTAACTTCATAACATTTAATTACAGAAGCAGGTTGCTCGGGACCCGTCTAAACAGGAAACAGGTCGTAAAACTTGTTATGACTAAAGAAAACCATAATTAACCGCAAACGCAACGAGGGTTGTGTTCATGGTATGAGGAGGAAAGTTGTGTTGCTCTGATATAAACTTGTTTCAACGTTACACTGCTACATGAAAGATTGGTTTATGAAAGCAAGTCTGCGGTTTCTAACGCTAACTAGGCAGCCACATAGATATTAAAAAACTTTACAGGTTTTAATTCTTATAAGATTACATTTTATCACTTTCATCATTATTTTTTTATCATTCTGTGTGGTGCCGAACGTAAGGCACCACCTTATTTCTTCCCGGGGGTTTCATAAGAGGTGACTAAGGGACTTACTAGACAATGAACAGCAGCGTTCCCGATGTATTTTACCACTATACTGGGATCGCCAACCCGCCTGCCAAGCGTGGCTATTATGACAAAGCCCTTCTAATTGGGGATGTCCAGCAGTGAAATAATGATGGTGATGATGAAATTATCTAATATTTTAAGCAAACACAGATCTACAGATTTGTCAAAGTGGGGGACTACAGACTCATCCAACACCCAGTCTGATCAGACCATGGTTTACTTGCTGGAGTGTCCTAAGTTTACCTGCGCCTCAGATGATGTTAATAAACGTGGTCATCTACTGGGCTCAAACAATATAAAAATAAAGAAAATATACGACTACCATTGACACGAAAAGAAGAAGGTGCACAGATTCGAACTCATTGCTGAACTGTTTGTTTCAAATAGAGGTGCAATAACGAAAACTAAATTTTTAATTTATGAAACCCATGGATTCTGATTGTACAGTCGCCAGCACATCAATCCGTCAAATTTCTTTAATAGATTTGCAACTTTATCGCTATTGCATTAGGTTCAAGGTTGATTGGCAGAATTTTTCAGTTTCGGGTACCTTGATGTGCTGGCGTCTGTACGTATTATGGGGCAATATTATTGTTGATCGCTGCGAGGTATTTCAGAACTTGATATAGTGGAATCAACATGATTCTCGGTAGTAATAATTAAATCATGTTTGTCCATTACGGGTAGATGACTAATAAATTAATTGTTAGATAATTACGGAGTCTTATTATAGCATTATCAGCTTATAATGTTCTCACTGTTAAGACACCGAAGTCTTCTTTGTGAGAGGGAGTGGGTTGTAATCTACCACGCGGGCCTAGTGCGGGTTGGTAGATGTTGTATGTCTTCGATGTTGTGGTTCTAAGAGATTCTTCACGATGTTTTCCTTCACCGTTCTGAGAGCAGTTGTGATGAAATAATTTACACGCAGTAAAGCGCCAGCCTGGGTTCAAACCCACCTTAAATTCAGAAGTGGCAGCCGTTACCACTCGGCCACCACTGCTCTTTTTTATAATGTTATGATTAATATTTAAATTATTTCGAATATAGACAGAAACTCTATCTATACTTAATACTAGCTTCTGCTGCGACTTCGTCCGCGTTAAATTTCTTGTTTCCCCGACCCTTCCCGTCGCGTCGAAACGCCTACCCGTGCAAATTTCCCAGTTTTTGCAACATTTTTCATTACTGCTCCGCTCCTTTTAGCTGTAGCGTAATGTTATATAGCCTATAGCCTTTCTCGATTAATAGGCTACTCAACACAAAAAGAATTTTTCGATTTTAACCAGTAGTTCCTGAGATTAGCGCGTTCAATCAAACAAACTCTTCAGCTTTATAATCTATATTTGAGGAAGGAATATTGAGGAAAGCTATAGGCTATATAAAATCACGCTACGGTCAAAAGGAGCGGAACAGCAAAAGAAAAAGGACGAAAACTGGCAAGCAATTCGATGCGACGGGAAGGGGAACGAAAATTTGACGCGGACAAAGTCGCGGGCAGAAGTTAGTGTAAAATATTGGTTTTCAACTGCTCCTGGTGACACTGGAAGCCAACCTTAACATAGATGGATAAATGGCTTGGCAAGCGCTGGTCATATTTATTGCGAATATAAGCAGTTATCTGGAAAAAAAGTATACTGAATAAAGAAAACTACCATTTTAATAAAGGTTTTTTTCGCTTATTAGCCGTAACTAAAACAATTTACCTACAAGAACAACAAACCACATTACGTCTCTTTGTTAATGTGAATGAATCAACAGAAACATTAAAATAAACGCTCACGAAAGCTGAATAAATAGCGAAACATGTAACCGCACTAACAGAAACGTTAATAAACCAAGTTCATTCCTCCCTCGACAGGCAAAGTCAGGGCAAACATTTAGTTATGTGTATAACATCATAAACGCGCGACAAGTCCTAAGGGCGAGGACAGATTTAAAGCGTCAATTAGTACCCCACAGCTAACTAAGAGGGACTAAATTTGTACGTGTGGGGGAGTAAAAATAGTTTCATGTGTTTAAGGAAAGTTGAAGGGAATTTGCTGGAAGTGGCTGGCTAGACGAAAGACGTGCTGGAGAGAAATGGTTTGTGGGTAGCCAATTTTGATGGTAGTTTGGTAGTATCACGAAAGCGAGAGGGGTGTCTTATAAGAATATTCACAAGTGACCGCAGTTGCTATTTTTTATAGCAATCTCAATGTTGACTATTTGTATTTTGTTCCTTGGTTTAAGTTTTACTTGCATAGGTCGACCCCAACATGTGAGGCTGAATTCACGAATAAATTATAAGAGAGACCTTATCATAATATTGTTTTATTTTTTACCAAGTTGCAGTGCACGATGTGTTGAATACGCAGCTTTTGGCTTCTTTGTATGTGAGTATTTAATGTCTTTTTTGGAGTGTGTGTTTTGTTTACCCAGAATATACCATTTTTAACACGCTTTTATTAGCTTCACCTGTATGTATGTCTGTATGTCCCACTTAAAACTATCAGATTTCATTTAAACTTGTTAAACTTATCGAGGACCCATGCCAATATAATATTTTTATAAATATGTGTCATTATCCTTGCCAGGGTTACCAAGATAGCAAAAAAAAAACTGATTTGAAAACTACGCTGACTTACGTCACAAAATTCGAAACACCCTAGAAAATATTTAGTTTAAAAAACTAGACTTTTATTTATTTTTTGTTTCTTTATTAACATAATATAGAGCAATTTTGTGCCTGATGATAACCGAAAGAAACTCGAAAGAAATAAGTTTCAGAGATAAAGGAAGGAAAAATGCAAAATAGTTTTGTTCTAAGCCACATCTTTTAACTCTATCTCCTTGTAACATTTAACACCGCACAGCTGTCGAGACATTTCCACTGGTTTTAAAATTTTCTGTTTTACCGACAGAAAAATACGAGCAAACACTAGTGTCGTAAAGTTGAGTATCCTGTTCTCGTTTACGACTGAAATATTTTGCGATGTTTAGTAAAATGCATAATGTGTTATTTCGTGCGCTGCTCAGGATTCAATTAAAGGTGGCGCCATATTGAATTTTGTTTTTTGAGTTTGACGTTTTTGACAGATGCATTTTTCTGTCATGTGTGAATAGTGCTGTCAAGAACTTATTAAATGTTTGCATAAATGAATGCTAAAAGAATATTAGATGTTTATATATAGGTACTTAATATAATACAGAGGTAAATGACGTTGGTTTGTATGGAACTACACGTCAGATTAGAAAATGAAAATTCTTTTAAAAAAACAGAAAGTTGGAAAGAGTGCTAAGTGAAAACGATGTAACTGCGCGGGCGGGCGATGTGTTATGCCGTGCTTTGACGTGACCGCTACTTCGTCCGCATAAAAATTTGGCCCACGACCCTGGCCAAATTTTCATGCGGACGAAGTTGCGGGCGAAAAGTTAGGTATTTGGCATTTAAATTTGATTTAGAGTAGTGTTGAATGAACTTGGTGAATTTAATGCCACAAAGCATTATCTACCTATCAACCTTTGGATAAAAAAGGACGTCATTGTGATATGTGTGTACAGAAATACCATGAAAACGAAAATAAATGTCTTATATCCTTAGAGTCTGTTTAACCACCAATGGAGACTTGAAACAAAATCTTACCTATACCGTTTTAGTTTTCCCTTATCTAAACCAAAAAGAAAATAACACAAACAAACACTCGGTAATAAACTCCAATATCCTGTACTTATACTTTAACGACCAAAACAATAATGGAGTCTACTTTGTTAGAATTTATGCGCTGTTGTGGTGTTCAAACCCAATTCGCTAATTAGGTACTCGCTATGAAATAATATTAATGGTTTCGACGCCCCTACGGTAAGTACTGTTTATTTCTAGGCTAAAAATAGTAGGTAGGTACTCAACTCTTCCTGTTATGACACCAATCCACATGGTGTTCACATGATCTGGCTAAGACTGTATATGGATTTTAAAAGAGACCGTGACTCTTGTGTTTGTTTGGCCATTCTGCTCAGAGTAGTCGGATTCGAAACGCTGACCTCTTGACATACAAAAGTGGAGAGGACCTTCTGGCTAAAATATAACAGCCCCACGTAAGGTCAAGCTACTCTTTCCACAGTCCTCCGTGGAAAGCACATTAAACCGTTGATCCCGTGTGTCATTTGTAGATTTTCGATAGTCGTGAAGGGTTGTCAGAAGCCCGAAATTCTGATAGCCAGTCGCTCGATTTAAAATATTGGTATTCCACTGCATTCGATTAGACCAACACTAACATACTTGGAAAAAGGCTTGATAGATTGTATTTGACCTACTTACAGAAATGAAATCATTTATCTTGTATGGCTACTATAAGAAGAAGACTATATAATTAAGTAGATACGTACGCGATGTATGGGCAATATAATCTTTTTGTTTCGCTTAAGTCTACCTACATCATCATCAGCCTATAGCAGTCCACTGCTGGACATAGGCCTCTCCAATTGCACGCCATTCAGCCCGATTCTCGGCAACTCTCATCCAGCTGCTACCAGCCACCCTGTGAAGATCGTCGCTCCACCTAGCCTGAGGGCGTCCTACCTTACGTCTGCCGATTCGCGGTCTCCACTCAAGAACACGTCTACCCCAACGGTCATCGGTTCTACGGCTAATGTGGCCGGCCCATTGCCACTTCAGCTTGCTAATTCTGTGAGCTATGTCGATAACTTTGGTTCTCTGCCGGATCACTTCATTCCGGATTCTGTCCCTCAGAGATACTCCAAGCATAGCTCGTTCCATAGCTCGCTGAGCAACTTACCGCTACCTACATCATGGTGATGGAAGTTGAATACCTACCCATTAATTTAAAACCTATTAAGATTCTGAGGTGGCAATCGCGTATAGGAAGTTCAAAAACCGCCCACAAGGTGGTTCGATGACTTTATGAAGGCCGCAGGAATCCTCTGGATGCGCGAAGCATGAAACCGGTCGAAGTGGTGATGTCAAGGAGAGAGCTATGTCCAACAGTGGGCGTCTTTTAGCTGAAGAGCCTGAACATTTCCCACGAGGAAAAGTTTTTCTGCAGGGAAGAAACACAATAACCACCATATTTGCTCAATTTATTATTCATTCCAGACCAACAGTTCAAATTTTATCAGAGTTTTTCATGTCTTATATATTAAGTAAAATTTGTTTTATAATTAACTAAAGTAGAAGTAATCTGATAGAGACATAAATTGCTACATAGACCAGATTTCTAATGACATCTTCGTACATAGGTTCAAACACCTAAGGGATCTAGGCAGTAAAGATAAGCTTAAGAATACGACCTAAGTGTGGGGTCGTCTGACGGGGTCGCGTGATTGTTCGAAAGAGATACCGTGACCCTGGCACATGGGCAACTGATGGAACACGGGTGGGTTTTAGTCAGTAAAAGTCTGACACGCCCTCCCGCTCCGCCCAGAGCGGGAGAAGTCATTTGATGATTTCCCATCCTGAAAAAAAAAAAAAAAAAAAGTGTGGGGTCGTAAAGTATTGTGTTCCAAGCGTTTATGGCTACACTGACTGACTGGCCGAAATTGTTCAGAAAACCTCAAATTGTTCTATATTCAATTGCTCTGCCAGGGACCAATACTGAAGGGGTCTGCTAGGATCGATGAGACTGCCAGGGTCGCGAGATTTGTTAGAAAGATTTACTGTGGTTTTAGCATAGGTAACTGAAGGAACACGGGTGGGTTTTAGTCAGTAAAAGTCTGACACGCCCTCCCGCCCCACCCATAGTGAGAGACGTCATTTGATATTTCCCAACCACAAAAAAGACGACTAATTCATGTTGCTATTTCTTTATGAGAATATAAGAGAATCTCTGGTGTTGGCATAGATAAGTAGGTAAGTACTGTGAGAGCTTTACGAGCTCCCAGAGTACGAAGATGATTCAATTAAAATATAAAAGTTATTACATTTAATCCAAGCGTTCGTGTTAACGTCAACCCGCCCATATTTTTATGGCGTATTAGTCGATTCGCACGAATTCGCCTGAATGAGTGAACCGAGACTTAACGTTTTAAATCTTTTGCAATAAAGTTATGAAAAAAGATTACTGCATTAAAGTGCATAAAATTCAAAACGTGGCAACTGTGTAATACATGTTTCTGGAGTAGACGATTAGCCCACAAATAATTGAAATTCGTGCAAGTCCTGCAACCTATACAAAACATTATAATATTCGAAAGTGTCAATTCGCTCGTTTCGGGCGAGTAAATTCATGCAAATCGACTATAAGATATTATAACGCGTTTTTTTATAAATAAAATACTGACACTAATCATTTGAAAGCTCATTCTACATCTGCTCGACTGTTCCAATTCAAATTTGTTGCTAGCCTCCACAACATAAGGTTGACTTTTGCAGACAATTTTTACAATACATAGTTACGAGATTATCTTGTGATAAAAAAGTTAGCGTATTACGTATTCAGCTCACCCACACACACCCCCTACTCACATAAACATTCACGCACGCTGTCATGAGGGGGCTGACTTAGTAACTAAACTGAAATTACAACTTTTTTCCAAACACAGCTTGGGAATGTCAAGGGAAATCAAATGGACACTATGTTTATACATGGTGATAGGGATATTGAAGCGCTAACTGTTATTATGCATTAAGTACCTACATGATTTTGATCCAACCTGAGTTGGAATTGTTCGCCGCAAACTGAAAAAAAAATTACTATTCCATTAATTTTGACCGCATATAGGGATTGCAATCCCGCAAAACGGGATCCGGCATTCCCGTGGGATCCCGCTCCACTTATTAATCTGCTGGATCCCGCACCTTCAAAACGCGGATCCGCGGATCCCGCAAATTTACCGCTAAAACATTTGTGAAGTTTTGCGTAAGAAAGCGAGTGGCTCGAGCACGACGTTGACTTGATATACTTGATTTTTTAAACAAAAACCTGTAGTTTCAATTCGATTTTATAACATAATTTTAAATAAGATAAAGTATTAATTTTTCGATCTTAAAGCCCTATAAGATCAAAAAATTAATACTTTATCCTACACTAGCTTCTGCCCGCGACTTCGTCCGCGTCAAATTTTTGCTCCCCTGACCCTTCCCGTCGCATCGATTTGCCTGCTAGTTTTCGTCCAATTTTTCGTTGCTGCTCGCTCCTTTTGAGGTATAGTGAGTCAACCTTAAAAGATAGACATATGCTCTCACGGATTTTTTTTTAGAACTTTTTAAAAGGAACAATTCCGTCATACATGATTTTTGCGTTACTTTAACCGTTTACGCAGCGCACGCAATAGAAACTCTCAAAAGGAATAAATTTTCCCCGTTTTTGCAACATTTTTCATTACTGCTCCGCTCCTCTTAGTTGTAGCGTGATTTTGTATAGTCTATAGCCACCCTCAATAAATAGACTACTCAACACAAAAATAATTTTTCAATTCGAACTAGTAGTTCCTGAGATTAGCGCGTTCAAACAAACAAACAAACTCTTCAGCTTTATAATATTAGTATAGATACAAACGGGGCAAAAAGTTGAACTACTGTGAATAATTTCAAATATGCGGGATTCCGCGGGGGATTGATCAATCCCGCATATCAATCCCGCGGGATTGAGTGAGCTGCGGGATTGCAATCCCTAACCGCATAGGTAACATCATTATCATTTCAGCCGAAAGACGTATACTGCTGGACATAGCTGGCTGAAATTCTTTACGTCCGACATCACACGGAACGGTGGGTTGCCTATCGCGTAGGTAACTTTTCTTTAAAACAGCAATTTTTAGGGTTCCGTTGCAAAATGGCAAAAAACGGAACCCTTATAGATTCTTCATCTCTGTCTGTCTGTCCGTGTATGTCACAGCCACTTTTCTCCGAAACTATAAGAGCTATGCTGTTGAAACTTGGTAGGTAGATGTCTTCTGTGAACCGCATTAAGATTTTCAAACTAAAATAGAAAAAAAGCAATAAATTTTGGGGTTCCCCATACTTAGAACTGAATCTCAAAAAATTTTTTTATCATATCTATATCCATCTATGAATAAGTCTTCAAAAATGGTATTAAGGTTTCTAATATCATTTTTTTCTAAACTGAATAGTTTGCGCGAGAGATACTTCCAAAGTGGTAAAATGTGCCCCCCCCCCCCCGTAACTTCTAAAATAAGAGAATGATAAATCTAAAAAAAATATATGATGTACATTACCATGTAAACTTCCACCAAAAATTGGTTTGAACGAGGTTTAGTAAGTAGTTTTTTTTAGTACGTCATAAACCGTAAACCGCAATTTACCTTTCATTCAGTCAACTCAAACAAAAAATTAAAAAAAAAAACATTTAATTTCACAAACATAAACCTAATGCATAAACCGAAAATACCTACAGGTTTGTACGGAACCCTCGGTGCGCGATTCCGACTTGCACTTGGCCGGTTTTTTTTTTTTTTCATGTACTGAATTCATGGTTACAGTTTGTAACGCATGTGTTAGATATTTCATTTTGATATTTTATAATTGTTGGGTAGATAATGACATCTATCACATTAACGAAGCATTGAACCAATATAGAAGTAGGTATCTAATTTGATTAGATGAAGTGTTTACAAAAACTGACTCGTCTTAAATAGTAAAAATAACTATGATTTTAGTACTAGAAATAATTAATAATTATTTAATTATAATTGTAGTATATCGTAGGTTTTATATTGCCATTTTAGTTTATTCATCATCATCATCATCATTTCAGCCGCAAGACGTCCACTGCTGGACTTAGGCCTCCCCCAATTTGAGGGGCTTTGCCATAATCGCCACGCTTGGCAGGCGGGTTGGCGATCGCAGTATGGTGGTATTGTAAAATGCATAGAGAACGCTGCTGCTCATTCTCTAGTAACTTACTTGTTTTACTTTATTAAGCTGATCCAAACGACTGGTACAATGCTGTCAGTTCAATATTGATATTCTTTTAATGATTCGTAACTACGAAGAAGTTACGAATCAGTCCTTGTTAAATTGCTAAATTACCTTAAAATGTTTTTAAACTGTTTCACTACATAACTATAGTTTATTATTATTTGTGTTAGAAGTTATTAAGCCAAAATGTGTAATGATCTGTAATTTATTCAAAATGGCGGGAGATGTCTGACGATTTTGTTAGATTCACGTTTGTAGGATATAAAAAGGATTGTAATTACTTTATCGGGACAGTTCCTCTGAAGATATTTAGTTGGTTAATTGTAGTGCTGTTATTGTGTAGAAATATCGAGCAGTGGTCACGTAAGTTAAGTAACTTGATATTATGTAACACTTATTGCTTATTTTGAAAATGTTGTTGTACCTTTTACATTGTTGCCAATATTGATAATGTTTTATATCATATAAAATGGAATATTCACACTCTTTCTTTGCCTAGCTATTGTTATTGTTGTGATTATGTTGATACTATTCTGAGATCTTTTGGACAATGGTCCAAGAGATAGAATTAAATGGATTTTAAAATAATAATAGTTGGCATGGGTATGGCAGTGTAAGAAGTGAGTTGATATAATACTTTAATACTGTTTCCATGGAGTTTCTTGTCCTTCTTCTCCATGAAGACCTAGTTTTGGAACGGACAACTAGCTTTCTGATTTATTACTGACAAGCCTAATTGAAATAAATGTCTAGTCTTGTCTTTCTGTGCTTTATTTAGTGAAACCCTTTCCCAACAAACCATATTCATAAGAACCTTCATACATAGTAAATAAGCCGTAACCATTCTGATACACAAAGTTTGATATTAGGTATAAATACATAATACTTATAGTTGTATATAGATATAGATTTTTCTATTACATGCAAATTTGAAATTCTTCTTGATAAATCAGCACAAATATTATTTAGTCAAAATGAAGCCATCGCCCCTATATTTTCCGGAATAGCACCGCAAGGCGTTTCTGAGCTATCATAACAGAAGCAAGCTATTTGCATCGTCGAATCCAGTACGATGTTATTGCTCATTGCTCATACTTCCCCCTTAGGGAAAAAGGGGAAAAAAGCCAACCACCTGGTCGTAAAACGGAGTAGCTCTCACACAAGTTTACGAGCAATTTATTTAGTGATGTTTAGCAAAATGCTCTCTTTGTAAGCAATTGTGCCTGTTGTACACAGTTCTGTTTATAGTTGGCTTAAATGTGCGGTTTGATGGAATAAGAGCTGCAGTGGTATTGAGGGTGTTTGGTGTTTAGTAGATAGAACATTTATGTTGTTATTTAAAATTGAAACTACGCGAAACTATACTAAACCTTATAAAGACAAAATAGAACTGTGATTGACGTGGAAGAAAACAATATTGTTTTCTTGGACTTTGAATTTGCGAACCAAATAATACAATTATATGAAAATGATCCAATCCAAATGTTTAAAGACTGAGAACTCTATTACGTGTGAAGCGTTATTATTCAATTAATTCTCTCTTAAATAAAAGTATACTTCAGATTTAATATTTTGACATTGGGTGCTACCTTATTGTTATAATACTTGGTTTAAATTCTGAGATTTTTAATTTATTAAAATTTTGCCAATTTTAATTTGTCTGGTTTGATTTTACTAAAAAAACATTTTTAATGTTTACATGCCTTATGGTAAATTGTGCAACGATGGTTGGAGTTGTGAGAATTGTAAACACCTTTATTTTATGTACAGACGCCAACACATCAAGCTACAACAATCTGTCAGATTTCTTTGATAGATTTTCGACTTTATTTCTAGAGCATTAGGTTCAAGGTTCATTGGGAAAAATTGACAGTTTCGGGTAGCTTGACTTGGTGGCGTCTGTACCTTCTCTATAAGCGAATTCAACGATAGTGATTATTATGATAAACTGGACAAAAGTTTAGAGCAGTGGTGGCAGGTTTGAACCCAGAAAAGCGCTTCACTTCATGTAAATTAATTTCTTACTCACTGCTCTTAAAACGGTGTTGGAAAAGATCGTAAGGGAACCGGTAGATATGTCCTAGAACTAGAAACTCTAAAACATGTGACATCTTCTAACCCTCACTGAGCCTGCGTGCTGGATGAATATTATAGGCTGATTGTGGCATAAAAACATCATCTATAGTCAGAAAAGGAGGGAGAGATTCAGATAATTAATCCAGTAACAGTTGCGGTTCCTGTATTGTAGATTACATAATTGACGTCTAAACGTGAAAACCATAATATTATCTGCACACTCATAGACATAAGCTCTGCATCATTGCGAGTGAGAGCCAAAGATAATACAAACTTCGAAACAACACCGCACAGCGCTCCAATCCGATTGGTCGAAATCCTTTACAAACCTTAATAGCGCGCCTGTACTCGCACTCACACGAAAGATAATGTCACATTTCAAGTATTTCAAGTAGGTACGACCACTAATATGTACAGACGCCAGCACACAAAACTACTACAATCTGTCAAATTTCTTTAATAGGTTTTCAACTTTATCGCTTATTTATTAGGTCCAAGATTGATTGTGAAAAATTGACAGTTTCGGGTAGCTTGATGTGTGTATACGATTTTCGTAAGATTGCAAGAAGTGATTTATATTTATATTTATTTCTTTAATTAAAACGGTTTACAACCAATTACTAAAATAAAATTAATTAAAAATAAGACAAAATACTATTTAAAAAATATAAAGATAACGTTAACAACACTTTCATACATCCCTCTCGCAGTATTTCTGACATGCCGATAAAATCTTCGTCAATTCGTCCGCAAATAGATCGTTTGTTAGATTAGTGTCCAAGAGATCATTAAGCGCAGCCAGAGTACGTGGTACTGGGGACTTAGCACGCGCAACGGTGCGACATGGAGGCACAGCAAATAGCCTGTGTGTGAGTAGTATTTACTGCTCATGACTGTACACATTTTCTGTCCATGTGTGAGTTTTGGTCTTAAGTATCTCTAAACGGGTCCCCTGTTTAGACCAAAACATACAAACAAGCACACCCACATAAACAAAATTCGCAAACAAAAACAAAAATAATCTGACACAAGACAGGCTGAAACATTTCGGTGCTCAACCGACGGCAAGTTTAGTAGGTCACAACAACTTGGGCGCTACAGATAACGTAGATTAATGAGCGCAGGATATGAACTCTCGCGTTGAAAACTACATTTTCGTTGAGATAGTTGGAGGTGGTGTGTTTTCTAGAGTGCTTTACTATTTTACTAAAATAAAATGTTATATTGTATTCGTAAATTATTTTTAACTCCTTTTTACTATTACATTTTTCATAAAAAGATTTCAAATGTCCCAGCAGTGGGAACATTATGAGCTGATGTGATGTCGTGTAAAGATGTGACGATGTAATCGTTTGATTTTGGTAGTAATTCTGTTTAAAACAGTAATTCAAAAATTTTAAGATCCTATAAATAAATGGATGAGGCCGAAATATTTTCGAGTGGAGACTGCATACTGGAAGACAACGCGTTGGAGAGCCTACCACAAAGTAGACCATTGAACTGGTGAAGGGTACAGGAATCCGCTGGATTCAAAAAGTACAAAGCCGTTACAAGTGGCTGTGTTTGATGGGGGCTTATGTCCAGCAGTGGAGTATTTCAGTTGAAATGATGATGATGATGATAAATAATTATTGACTGTTAACCATAGATGCATGAGTATCAATAAATTGCTCATGAAAAAACTTTAAGCAAAACCATATAATTAAATACATACACTACATTCACACAAGAATGCTGGTAACGAGAACTTATGATCACACAAACAGTAATTATTATTTCAGCACCGTATACTCACAAAGGGTCTGCAAAAACTAATTTAAAGACCATATCCATAAACCGTCAGTTTTATTACATAGTGTTACAGCTACAGAAGTACCTCTTCAACCTTTAGTAACTGTGCAAAAAGGTCAAGCAAGAAGATTACAAGCTCATAGCCACGGGCTTAGTTACAGAAGTCAACCGAAGGTGAACCCGAAGACCCATAAAATTTGCCTCGGCTCCGTAAATGATGAGCAAGATTATTGACACTATATTTTAAAATTGAGACAGTTATAAAAGCCAATACGATTACGCTACTACTTGGGAGCGCCAGTAACATTCCTCGTAGTGTGACATTAATTCTAATAAAAGTTTCCACAGTTACAGAACTCTAATTGGAAAATGTGAAGGATGGGCTTTCCAGTTGTCAGTGTTAGTAGTTTTAGACGCGTTAACACGACACTATTAAATTGAATTCAGGCTGCGACACAAATTGCGAAGCGAATGTCAGACACTTGTGTATTGTTGGCGGTGGAAATAGGTATTAAAAATACATGTTTTTGTCTTCTTTAAAAGCAAAGTCGAATGTTACGCGAATTAAAACCATTTTAATGTCAAGATCTTGAGGTCAAAATGTCAGTAGAAATAAACAAGCTTTTAGTGAATAAAAAAGTACTAAATAAAACTTACGTAAACATAGAACTTTGATATTTTCTTAAAGCTGTAGGTGAACGAACCTTTGACACAAATATATAAAGATTATCTTCAAGGGTATAAACTTCGCCCCGGCTGGAGGCCTAAAAAGTTAACTTTTTAGGAATCGCCGGGCTACTGTCCCTTTAAGTAGTAAAAATCTTATTTAGGTTAACTACGAGATGTCCCACAAAAAAAAAAATTCGTTCACTGCTCTAAGTTTTAAAATATTAAAGTTCTATGTGTCGATATCAGTAAGATTGATTTTGTAATTTTGTTTGTTGTTTAACTGAACGCGCTAATCTCAGAAACTACTTGTTCAAATTGAAAAATTCTTTTTGTGTTGTCTAGCCTATTTATTGAGAAAGGCTATAGGCTACATAACATCACGCTACAACTAAGAAGAGCAGAGCAGTAATGAAAAATGTTTCAAAAACGGGGAAAATCGCACGGGTAGGCGATTCGACGCGGAGGGAAAGGTCGGGGGAACAAGAAATTTAACGCGGATGAAGTCGCGGGCAGAAGCTAGTATTGTATAAAAACCATTAATTATTGTTTTACTTTTTAGTATTTATCACGTTAAATACGTCCTTTTCTTACAGAGTTCCCTTAACCACCTCTCTGGGTGTCACTTTCCGACTCCATCATCAGATCTGCTCCAAGTCATAATAATCTTGCATTGTCATCCGATTTACATACGCTTGCAAAATTCAGCTCAATCGGAAACCTGGAACTCGGTCAAATTTAACTTGCAAGATGTGGTGAAAGTAAATAAAAGTTTGTTAAATGCCATCATTTCGGGTAGGTACATCAATTGTTGTAAAATACTAAATAGATGCTGTAATACATACAAGCAAAAATGCAGATTGATTTGATCGCAGTTCTTCTAAGAAATGTCAAAAAGACTAATAAAGCTGGCATCGAATGAAGTTCTAAAAATAGTCGACATACCCTAGGCAAATGGCATCCAGTCGAACAGAATGCAGTAAAATATCAGTCACTGTTTCTAGTTTCCATGAAATCGCGTTCGAAATTCGAGCAAAAACAGTGACAAGGAAGAATACCTCTCCCAATGACCCAGTTATTTTCCCAGAACTGCCTAAAACAAAAGACGACAAACATTTTGGTATAATCACATAAAATAGCGCACATCATTATTATTTATCACATAATCCCGCCTTTATAAACAAAAACAACATAATTTTCGTAAGACAAGCGCCAATACTAAACTTATACTCCATCGTTCACAACTTTTGTGGGACGCAACTTACACGCGAAAGACTTAGATATGTGTAAGCAGGATAGGAAGTTTTTATTTCTATTTTAATGTATAAATAAATATCCTGTCAGGTTTGCTTTTTAATCACTGTTGAGTAAAATAATAGGTCATAATATACAATGAAATACCCAAAGTCGTAAATTAAAATTAAAATACAGCATAAATTGCCGCAGAAATATAAACACACCAACCATCAAAATTAACTAGGAGCACCAAATCGACGTATGTAAATGGAATCCTTGTCATCCATCTAGGCAATCCTATCCAAAGACAAACTAATCTAAGTTAGAATCACTCCAGTATTCAAATGTTACGGTGACCACAGCCGATTATAATGATTAAATCCGGAATTACGAGTCCTACGTCTTCTGGACCTCTATAACGCGTGATTGGGGTACTTTCGGACCCCAACTTCGTATAATGCGTCGGGTGCGAAGTAATTTGTATGGCAATGAGATTAACATTGAGTAGGATTAGACGATTTTAATTTTCATTTGGATATATTATAATTTTAGGTACGCCTTCGTGTGATGAAAGGGTTGCCCAACCCTTGCAGTGATTTATAGGGAAATTGGGGTAATCATTTTGGGGATTAGGAGGAACAAAGTGTCTTGGTAGATTAATATGAAACTATTTATCGGATGAGGATGAACAATGGTCATCCCGGCAAACTAATGACTGCTGCTGATGGGTCTTCTAAAACAGTCTTATTTTGCAAGGTTTGGTATTCACACTTTTAATTCTACCTGTAACCCTGCCTATTTGAAATTCCAGGCACGCCTAGGCTTTTAGATTGAATACTGTGCCTACATAAAATCACACTTACAGTCAGCAAAACGTGTTCCGAATTAACTTTTTGTGTTCCATTTAAAATATTCTCCTTTGTGATACATTTTTGGGCCAGTAAATTCAGGAATTAACTGTTACCTTTACAACTTAAATTGCCTGTAAGACCTTTTTTTTTGGGTGGGAAATCTTCATATGGCTTCTCCCGCTCTGGGTGGAGCGGGAGGGTGTTAGACTTTTACTAACTAAAACCTACCCGTGTTCCTTCAGCTGCCTATGCCAGGGTCACGGTATCTCTTTCGAACAAATCCGCGATCCTGGCGGAGGCTCATATATCCTAAATACAACTGTCATTCTTTGACAGATTATTTCCGTTTTATAAAAAAACTTTTTAACAAAAAATTAAACCGCCGAAAAAACTGAAAAGCCAAAAATAAACCTTAAAATTATGAGTTGCAGCTTTGAGTGTTTTTTGTTCATTGATTTTTCAGCGCCGACTCAAAATTTTTAAAGTTTATTTTTGACTTTTCAGTTTTTTCGGCGGTTTAATTTTTTGTTAATAAGTTTTTATTTTATAATTTTTTGTGGTTTTACTGTACTAATAATACTTGGGAGGGTATACCCTAGACTACTCTGTATAAAGTTATGCGTAGTTAAACATTACAATCAGTGAATGAACAATCAAACATCCCCTGTTTTTCGACCCTTAGCGTTCGATTTTGTTTTCTAAATTTATATGAGACCACCTTCGGAGTATACTCTTTCCAATAAAAAAAGAGTTATCACAATCGGACTACAATGTAAAAAGTAATGCGTGTTCATACATAAAAAAAAAACGAAAAAAATATATACGCGTCGAATTGAGAACCTCCTCCGTTTTCTTTTCGTTGGTTAAAAAGGCTAGAACATAGCTAATTGTAGTAAAGTTTTAATTTCCAACTATCCATACAAGATATTGTCAATTCCACCGTACGTAGGTATACTGATCAGAGGGGTAATTGCGTAACTTGCTATCAGTAGGAATTGGTTTCATATTGATAGTTAAACAACATTCATTGCGTCATTTACGTTGTTGAGCCGACAATTTATTCGAACAAATGACGAAGATTATAAATAATCTTCAATCCGATTCAGATTCTGATAAATAGTGCGTTTCGCAATTAGGGTGCAGAACGCCTATTATCATCTTTCCCGACTTTATAAATGATCATATTCATTGTTACATAAGCTATTCTTGAAAAGCTCGTGGCGACTAAAAACTAGGGATGTATAAGATTAAGGCCATTATAAAATAAATGTCTTTATTTTATTTCTATCTTGGCAACACAAACAACACAGCAACATTTAATATCTAAGACCGAACTGAAATAGAGAGCGTGGTGGGTTGAAATCGGCTTATTATTATAAGCCGCCTCCAGCTTTCTAGGGAGTAAGGATTTAAGGCTTATAATTTAGGGCAACGGTATTTTGCTTGGGTTTTGTATAAAATCGACAGACAAACTACTGCTTACATATTGTAAATACGTTTTACCAAATGTTTAAATGTAAGTTGACGTCTTGGTAAGCAAATTGTTTTATTTAAGTCTATCGAAGTCAACTGCGATGAGCGTATAGAACTGGACATAGAGACCTCTTTTAAAATTCGCCATATTTTTTTTAAATATATTTTAGTTTTCTTTAAAACAACTTTTCTAATTTAAGTAACAAATTACTTAACAAAATCCATAACATTAATTCTTACTGATCGATAAAAAATAATCAAAGATGATGGCTAATTACAATAAATCAAGAATGTTAATTAATACAACTTTGATTAACAAAATCTTTCACCATTACATAATTCACTTGTTCAGCAACATATTCTCGATAGAACTTTCTAACAACCAAGTAATCAACCTCATGCAAACAGCAATTAAAGGCCCAGCAAACAACCAAATTTACTTTGGAAGTAACGCAGAACCTTTAATACATCAAGTGTTTAAAACATCTTGATTAAGTCCCGAATTGTACCAAATTACACAATTCGTGTGAGGGATCTTCGGATATACATACATATGTTTAAGAATGTGTTGATTCGTCTTCGGCAAAAAGTTCGGCCGGCCGAATTAATAGCCAAACAGGATTGACCTATGTCCCAGCCATAAGAACATAAAAAATTGCCTGTGCTTCGGTTTAAAGACATTTATTTCTCAAAGATAAGAACGTTACAGTTTACTGTGCAATACTCTGTGTTCACAATAAGAAAATTAAAAGCCAAACAACAATCGTAACAATCGGTATAGTTAGTGTTGTTTTATAATGTGTTTTTCTACGTCATCAGCTAGTGCATTAAACAGTTTTGCTCCCTCGTACAGTAAGTAAGTATATTTCTTCTTCCATTGATGGTTCTGGGTTGACTTCATTCTAGTTTGTCTCATCGTCTTGCGTTAAATGTGTAAATTTTCTTTTTAAAATTTGATTGTGCCTTTGTTTACTGTCCCAGTTTTGAGGCACTGACTGAAAAACGACGGCTCGTGTTTTTGATCTCACTAAAAAGTAAACAGTTTTACTGTTTTATAACCACTTCAACTGAACCAAAACTGCAACGTGTGGGGTTCAAACTCAACCAGGATCGCTTACAAATCTTTGCAGTTGAGCTTCTCCACATACAGCGTACAGTAATAAATACTTATTGTGACGTCTTATGTGCTATCTTGATTTAGGAATAAAAGAAGCACTTAAAGTACTGCGTACGTGTTACGCTCGTGAATTGGATTCTTCCTGCTACATACAAAGAATGTGAAGTATTTAATCTTATTCAAGCTGGAATATAAAAGGATTTTGGAGTGTGATACTAAATCACAGCGCACGCCGATGTTTCAGTTTGATTTTACTCGATCGGTTTCGAGACTGTGAAAGCTTTATGGTATTATTTTCACATTGAAGAAAATACACAAAACAAAAGTATTGAAAAGGTTAAAGCAACGTCACATAAAACATACAATTCTTACTCGTTCTTACTGGGTCTAAGCTGGCATGTAAAGTAGAAAACGAAAATATGATTATTTTTGATGAAGTCACAAAAATGACTCATTCAATGTCAATCGCTGTATCTGTACATTGCAGTTCTCATACAAACCAATATTGGACAGAATATCTGGGTGTATGTGCATTCCAACAACTGGCCCTAGATCGGCAACTGATCCAATCAACACCTATCGTTCGTTCCCAGCCTCGGATCTCGGCCTCGGCCAATTCAATTATTGCCCAACACTATCACTCGCCCACAAACACCCACACGTCATTCTAAATAAACTAGTTAAACTGGAGCATTTATTTAATTAGTGAATTGCGTTCACCAAAACTTTTAGGAATAAACAGTTCTTTGTGAAGTGGTTGGTGAAGATAACGATTAAATGAATCAAGATGATTACAATGATTGGCTCATGCAGTCGAAGTTTCTTCGTGATTGATACAGGGAAACGATATTGTTGCTACTTTCGATTGCATTTTTTATAGTCACCAAATATAAGTGTATCAAAGGTATTTTAATTATTATGGCAAAAAAGTGAGTTCCAAGAAACGTAGAGATTTATTTTGTCATAAATTTTGTGGAACTGTATGATTTAAACCCGCACTTACTTCACGCTTTTCTGCGACTTA